>JAOTQQ010000019.1:65913843-65926345 GCA_026546715.1 Gallinago undulata | reverse complement strand
GGTGCCTGGGGTTCTTCCTCCCCAGGTGCATGACCCTATGCTTGCCTTTATTGAACCTCATTAGGTTCTTCTCTGCCCAGCTCTTCAGCCTGCTCAGGTCATGCCAGATGGCGACACTGCCCTCTGGAGTACCCCTGCTGCCAGTATCCAGGTTAACTGTGTTAGCTCAGAGTAAGAGGCCACCTTTCCACAGTGGTCCCAGCCCAGCTAGCTTGGAGCTCTGCCGATCCAGGCCAGGCACACAGCATCACCCCCTCCCTTACACCAGCACAGTGGCTTGGTTTACCCCATGCTGTGGAAAAAAAGTAAATCCATAGTTCTCTGATGTTTTACTTGTTGCACAGAGGATCTGGACACCCATTCCTCATGTGGGGAGCAGATGGGAAAAGGAAGATCAGCCCCATCCTTAAGCTGCCAAGGAGCTGCAGGGCATTTCCAGACTGCAAGTGCGATCAGAGCGTGTCTTGCAGTCCAGAGGCCTGAATGGGCACGGGAAACCCATGGCAGAGGAGAGGAAGGTGTCCTTGGATTGGGGTGAGCAGCAGCAATTCCTGCCCAGTTGCAGTGACTCCAGCTGGCAGCTGAAGCAGAGCAGAATGGGGTGCAATGGGTGCTAGCCCTAGCCTGCTGCACCTCTAAGGTGCAGCTTAGCTTGGTGGGAAGCTCTGATCTTCTCCAGATCGGTGCTAGCGTGGCTCTGTCTCCTCTGCTGGTGGGAGTGCCAGCAGGCAGGAGGACCTGTCCACGTACTCATCCTGTCTTGCATTCTTGCAGCTGAAGGTTTCACTGCGAAATTTTTGAATCATCAAAGAGATAATGAGCATTACTCACTGCCTACCACATGGGAGTATTTACCCACAGTAATGAAGAGAGGAAGCAGGCAGCCGAAGGTGTGGTCCGGATCCAGAAATTCTGGTGAAACTGCCAGGAAGTGGTGACAGCTGATCCCTGCCCCAGTTACGCACAGAGAAATCCTCAGGTGTGAGGTTTTGGCTCCCCTGTATACCCAAAGGAAAACCTCTGGTCACCTGCACCTCCACATGGTTTTGCATGCAAAGGAGAAGGACAAATCAGTCCTTCTCCCTCCTACTCATGCGATGAGTGGACAGGCAGAACAGAGACTACCACTATCTCTGTAAATCCCGTCTGGAGGCAGGGAGCGAGCCAAGGATGAAAATGAGCGTGGTACTTTTGACTTGCCCCCTCGTGCAATGGGAGGACAGACCATGGGCTCTGGGCTTGGGCTGCCCGAGCAAGGTGGTGCTCTGTTCCTGGGGTACTGCCGTGTTTGGGGATCCCTGGCATTTGCTGCTACACAAGAGCCCTGGGAGGTGCAGCAGAACAGGAGTTAAAAAATCAGTACGAGCGCAGCGAGCCGGGAGGCCAAGAACAGCTGTGAAACCGAGGAAAGGCACCAGATAACAGCAAGGAATGGGCCAGTGCTGCGGGGGGAGCAGTGACACCACCAAGGCCATGCTGCAGATAAGGCCACCAGGCTGACATGGAGCAAGAGCGATGTGATGCAATCTGGCTGGCTTGGCCTCCTGCCGTCGGTGCCCAACCAGATGGAAAGCCTGCAAACAGCGCCGTGGTCACCCGGGAGGCAAAGGTGTGATAAAGGCTCCCGATGTGATGAGTGATTCCAGGCAGGTGCCGTGGACACGGGGGGGCGTGTGTGTGTGTGTGCGTGAACAAGCAGAAAGGCAGGGTCAATGCCACCAGGGAACAAGATTGAGATCAGTTTTGGAAGTAGAAGTTTTCTTCCTTGCCTTCGCCACCTGCTGCAGAGTTTCTCTGCCTTGCTTGCAGTGAGACTACAACTCCAGCTCTGCAGGCCGTCCCAGGACCTTCATACCTGCCCCTCCTGCCCTCCTTGCAGGGCTTGCAGCTGACAGGGCTGTGGGGAGGAGGCAGCAGAGCCAGTACCCTCACTCCTGGCCCAGGAGAAGCTGGAGGCGAATCCAAAGGCAGCCCCAGACACAGGGGATGGGGAGGAGCTCCCCCACGTGCTGCTGGACCTCTGGGAGCCAGGGATTCCTGGATACAGCAGAAGGGTGCTCCTCTTTGTGGTACCTGCAACACAGAGGAGAAAAGCCAGACTCAAATGCATGACTGTCTCAGGCACAGATGGAGCTGCATGGCCAGCATGAGGGCAAGCAGCCACCACAACACCTCCTGTCCCACCTGAGGAAGAATTTCCCCACCTCTTCTTTGAGAGGGAGAGCAGGCAGGGCTTTCATCAGGGGCTGCAAGCCTGTGCTTGAGACAAAAGCAGGAAAAGGCAAAACTAGTTTGCAAGTGGTGATTTCCCCTTTGTCATCTCTTGACATGTCATTTTGTTTTGCTCTGTGAAGGCAGTGGCATTTGAATACCACTGAGGAACCAGCTGGAGGGAGATCAAGCCTTGTATGTGCCAACAGCTTCTCTCCAGCACCACGCGACCTGCTGCCTCCACCACTAAGGGGATGCAGATGTTTCCTGCTCCCTTCCATCCAAGGAGGGCAATCTGGAGCACACAACGTGTCCCAGCTGCATAACCCCAGCCCATTGCTCCTGCACTGTCACCAGTATGACCCAAAGAGCTCAGGCATGGTGGCACAGTATGGTTCTCCACAGCAGTAGTACCAGAGGCACTATAATCAGAATTTGTTAGTAAAAACATTAAAGAAGACCATAAAAGTCCAGGGTAGCCCTCACCTAAGGCTGTGCTGATGTTGGTATGTCAGCAGCTTGCAGGAGGAGGCCCCATGATTTCCACGTAGTTTAGTCTTGACTGGAATCAGATTTGCAAGGGGGGTGCTCAAGGAAATACATCCGCATGTGCCAGACAGTGCGAGCTGCTGTGTCACCAGGACCTGCCAAACCTCATGCACAGAAGGGCTTGGTCAGGGCTTTTGCAGCTTTGTACGTGGCCCACCAAGGATGGAGATCTCCCACTTCCTTGCTGGTCTGAGTTGCTCACCCTCTGGGTAGGACTTCTGTCCTAATTCCCAACCTGACCATCTCAGGACTGTGGTTTGTGCCTGTTGCTTTTTATTCTGTCATCTGGCATTACAAAGAAGTTGGGTCCATCAGCTGCCCTTCCAGCAGTTGTAGGCAGCTATCAGATCCCCCCTTGGCCTCCCCTGTACTAGACTAAACAAGCCCAACAGGCCCCCATGTGCCTCAGGAACAACTGCTAATGCAGTTAAATATTTACTTTAGATGAGGGATTTCCAAAGTGGAATAATAATGAAAGCCAAAGGTTATAGAACTGCGTAAACTCCGTGAAGAGGGAATATAAAACACGTGCACAGCCACCTCAGCAGAGGGGGGCAATGGTTCTGAAAGGGAAATGCTGAATTGGTCGCCTTCCCCCTGCCCAAAAGCCAGCCACAGCTCTGCCGAGTTGGCTGGAAGAACCACCCAAAGGCAAGGATGGAAGGTGCAGGACCTGTACACCTCTGGCCACAGGGCACCCTCACCAAGCTGCTCCCACTTCTCTCAGCCAGCTGGGGCCAGCATGGACCTTCCTAAGCCTCAGGCAAGACTGGAGGCTAGAAATGTCCTCAGCACAGTCACGGTCAACTCCTCAGCAACTCCTCAGCAACTCCACTCAGCAAGTGCAGATGTGGACACTGCAGGTGTCTGGAGCTCTCCCCGCCTGCTGGGGATTCCTGCAGGACAACTACCTGCCCCTTGTGCATCTCCTGCCTGCTCCCAGGATGAAGGAGGCCCACTGTCACTTCTAGCCCAGACTTCCTCTCAGCAAGTCTGTCCCAAAGGAGATTTTGGTCAGCACTACTCTTCAGCTACCTCTCCAGCTTTCCACCCGGTGGTCCTCTATTCTGTCCTTCACCTGCTGATTTTGATTCACCAGATGAAGGTGGGGGTGGATGTGGAAAATTCAGCTTCCCAGGAAGAGGTGATGAGGATCTCATGTGGTGACCAGGACACATGGAAAGCCTGATGTCGAGCATCCGGTCTTGTAGGTAAAGATGTAGCTGGCATCTTCTGGCATGCTGGTGCTTGCTGAGAAGTCCTTAACTGAGCAGTTGGCATCTCTTATCACCGAGGATCCTCTCTGGCCTATCTGTCCCTTCCCTGCTGTACGTGACACCTCTGTGCATCTAAACTGCGTATCCATGTACACAGCCCCCTTCCATCACACCAAAATTTATCATAAAGGTCATTTTGCTCTGTCCATCTCAGCTGCAACTGCTTATGTGATCAAGCTGCTGAGTGGAGCAAGGTATTGAAACGCCCATGAGCATGGGGAGAGGAGCACAGGCAGGGGCTTGCTCCTTGCTCTCACTCAGCTGAATTCCATTCCCTCCAGCCCTCTGTGCCCCCTCCCTGTCCCGTCCCATCCCACCCACTGACGATGTGGGCTTGTCAGAGGATGACAGCAGGCCTCCTCGGGTGTTTGAGATCTCACCTCTGGGGCCTGAACATCAGGCAGCTGAGCGTTGGGCTGGCTCGGTCTTACGGGGTAACACAGTGTCCACAGCGCAGGCACCCAAAGCAGCCTAAATTTCCTGGCTTTTTCAGATCAAGTCACAGAATCAGAGAATCACAGACTGGCAGGGGTTGGAAGAGACCATCAGAGATCATCTAGCCCAACTCCCCTGTCAAAGCACATTCATCTAGAGCAGATTGGATGGGATTGTGTACAGGTGGGTTTTTAATATCTCCAGAGGAGACTCTGCAGCCTCTCTGGGCAGCCTGTCCCAGTGCTCTGGCACTCTCAAGGTAAAGTTTTTCTTCATATTGAGATGGTATCTCCTGTGTTCCAGTTCGTGCTTGTTGTCCCCTGTCCTGTCTCTGGCCATCACTGAAAAGAGTCTGGCCCCATCCTCTTGACACCCGCCCTTTAGATATTTAAAAGCATTAATGAGATCCCTTCTCAGTCTTTTCTGTTCTTTTCCAGGCTGGACAGACCCAGGTCTCAGCCTTTCCCCACAAGAGAGAAGCTCCAGTCCCCTGGTCATCTCCGTTGCCCTCTGCTGGACTCTTTCCAGCAGTTCCCCGTCTTTCTTGAACTGCGGAGCTCAGAATTGGACACGGTACTTCAGATGTGGCTTTACCAGGGCAGAGTAGAGTAGAGGGGGAGGATGGATTCCCTTGACCTGCTGGCTACGCTGTTTTTAATGCAGTAAAAGTCTCCCAACCCAAATGGAGATACCTGGCATGAATGAACATCACCTGCAAAGCTGGAGGACTGATTCAGGCAGGATACCACTGGACGTAAACTGTCCGGGTGAAGCAGAGTTGAACAGCATTGCCCAACCCAGGCTATAGTGTGAAAGAATTATAAAGCAGACTCCTGTGATGGCACCTGGAGCTGTGAGGTGGCACTGGGTGGCTTATCAGTTGCATGAGAGTGCCTGAGTGGTTCCTCTAGGTGCACAGCCCAGCTGTTGCCAGCACACATCAGAGGCTGCTCAACATGCTGCTTTTCCCAGCACCTTTGAGATAAGCCAGTGCCTTCCTCTATAAAGGCAGCTAAGAGTGGAGTGAGGTGCACGAGCGCATGTGCTTGAGCTGACCATGCCCGTGAGGGAGCTGGTGGTGGTGGCAGTGGCACTGGTGACTCTTGTCACTGCCGGTGGTAAGTCCACTCTGCTGCTGGCAGCCAGCTCTTCGGTGGTGGGCTGGGAAACACGGAGGGACCAAAAGTGGGTGGGAGGGAAGAAAGACTCAGAAACTCTGGTTTGGAGAGGAGGTAAGGAAGGTGAGCAAACGCAGTGGCAGTGCGGTGTGGGAGAAGGACTGGAGAAAACACACCATGCCTTTTCAGCTGTTCAGGCCAAGAGTGACTGGCTGGTTCATCAACTGTGTTCCACTCTGGAGATGGGTGGGATAGGGGACAGCCCACAATGCAAATGGGAACCAGGATCTGGGAGGGCAGCACGTACACTGGGGTGGCAGCTACTGTTGTTCCTGCCTCCATTAAGTCTTTGTAGCATATTCATAGGATCACAGAATCATAGAATTGTCTAGTTTGGAAGGGACCTTTAAGATCATCTAGTCCAACCATCAACCTAACTCTGATAAAAAACCATCGCTAAACCACAGAGGCTCTGGCAAACCAGTGCTACCTAGGTGCATATAGTAGTGGTCCTGCAGGGTCTTGTGTATGAGTCCTCGTGCTCCCAGGACATTGTGCACCACGGAGATAGGCTATGAAATGTTGCTACTGCTCCGTCTGACTGCAGACATGGAACCAACTGAATGCAGCTCTCCCTGGGCACGGCTGTTGTCTGGCTGTGCAGCATCACCCAGCCTCAGCCCTCTGAAGACACTCCATGTCCCCATGCAGCACTGCATAGATTCATATTTCCTGGAATGTGCTCTGTGGAGCTCCTGGTCCAGAGACTGGAAGAGAGGGCTGTCAGGAGAGGGAATAGGAAGGGGTAACAGGCATTCCCAGCTTTGTCCCAGCTGGCTCAGCTGCAGATGGAGGCTGTGCACTGTGCTGCTGGGAGGGAGGGGTTGGGGGCCATGCAGAAAACTGATCCCCCCTCACCAAACGCACACAGCTGATCTGGGTCCTGAGTGGGTCTTGCGTGGCCCTGCCTTCCCTTTGGTTTAGATGTGACCCTCTGTCAATGCCTCGTGCTCCTGCCACCAGTCAAAGATGTGCCACTCTCATAGGTCTCTGGTCTGTTTCAGGGGCAGAGCTGAATGAAGGGAAAGGCCTGAGAAAGGTAAGAGGTTTCTGGTTTTTCCTTGCTCATGGCTTGAGATGGGATTTAGAGCCTGGTGTGCCTGGGAGAAAGGCTGCTCCCAGGAGTCATCCCCAGCCTCATGGGCACCAGTGCTCCAGCACCAAACCCATATCAAAGCCCAGGGTGTGAGTCCCACTGAGGGAAAGCTTTCCCACCTGTCCAGGGCAGAGGGAACCAGGTCACCAGTGGCCCTTGCTCCTGCTCAGGTGGCATGGAAGTAAGAGATGGATGTTGCTGACACTGAAATGTGTGCTGCGATTTCTCCTTTCCAGCCGGTGTGTGGAGACATGGTTGAGCTGCAGGCCTGCCCCCTTCTGCACTTGCCTGTCTGTGGGACCGATGGGAACACCTACGCCAATGAATGCCAGCTCTGCGTGGAGCAAATGTAAGCTTATGCCCCTGGCAGAGACCACCAGGAATTTCACCCATCTGAATGTGGTGCTTGTGAAATATTGTCATTCAGGCTCCTCCATGCCTGGGAAAAGCCATGGCAGATTGGAAGCACACGTGTTCCCGACAGCAAAGTGAAGAGGACTTTTTCATGTTAGCTGAGCCAGGCGCTGGGCTGTGAAGCCTGTGAGCTTTACAATCCTGAGCTGGCAGTGCCCTCAGATAGGTGCAGGCATGTCCCCAGCCCTTCCCTGCAGGTTTCTGCCATCCTTGGCACCATGTTTGGTGACTACTGTGCAGCTGCAGGCTGAGGGATTTAGCTCTTTGTGTTGACAGGGGACTAATCCCACAGAAGAGCTGAACACTCAGCTATTGGATCAGCTTGCTAAATCAGACCTCCCTGTGACTTCATAATCAGCAGATAGAAAAAGGCGAGGTCCATGCCAGAAAACCCCCCAGCATGGTGCCTGGAAGCTGGCAACAAACCAGACACTCTGTGGCGGATGGGCAAAAGTCTCACTGTCTGTGCTGCCTGCAATTAGAGAAGAGATGGTTGAACTTAATGGGCAAAAAGGTCTACTAGGTGACTGGACAGTCAAATGGGACCACTAATTCTTTCTAAGTGACCTCTGTGAATGCAGATGCCCAGTTATGTGCCTCACTGCTCTTTTGGCAGAAATTCACACCAAAGGTACCACCATAAAATTGAGGACCAGAGCAACAGAGCCTCATGAGAAGCACATAGTTGCTTTGGGGTAGTGTTTTCATCCAGGTTGGGAAGCAACTATCTGAGCAAGGGTTCCTGCTAGAAGGGGACCAAGGGTGAAGATCAGGTTGAATACAGGTCAGCAGTACACTTCCACAGCAAATAACACGAACCATGTGCTGGGCTGCAGGAGGAGAGGGATGACCAGGTTGTCAAGAGAAGATGCAAGGAGGTGTGGAGGAGCTGTGTCCAGCTAGTCGGGGGAAGGGAAGGCTCAGGAGGATCTAGCAGCAAATGCAAATGGGATGGAGCCACACTCTTCTTGGTGGTAGCAGGTAGCCACAAGCAGCAGCCCCAGAGGGTACAGTTGGACACAGGGGAAACCCCTTTACTAGGAGGGTTGTGCACCATGGTGGTAGAAGGGGTCTCCATCCTTAGCGGGGTTGGTTAGGGTTCAGACAGAGCCATGGCCACCATCATCTTACCGTGGGGATAGCTCTGCTGTGAGCAGGTTGGTCTGGAGAACCACCACCAGTGCTGCACACTTGGGGAGGGCACATCTGTGGGCCAGGATGCCTTGCAGTCACCTCCACTTTTAAGACAGGAAAATGAGCAAGCCAATTTTATAACAGTCAGCTCCATTCCACAGGCTGGATGGGAGCCAAAGTATGGCTCAGGGAATATTTTTTTGAGCTCTTACTCTTTTTTTCTTATGTTATTCTAGGAAAACCAGGCAAGATATCCGGATTTTGAAAGACGGGGAGTGTCAAGATATCTGAGCTTTCTGGTAGCTTTCCCAAGCCTAGAAACAGGTGATTAATTGATCCTGTGTTCTCTGTGCTGATTGCACATTTAAGTTAGCGATAGTGAATAATAAAATAACATGCACAATCTTATTTCAACAGCACTTTTTTGTGCAAGGCTGAGGGAAGCCAGTTCCCACAAAGGGCTACTAAAAGTGTGTAGTCAAAACATTCATTTCAAATCCACATCAGCACCAGGGCTCTGCACTGTGAGGTATTTCACCCACATTCCTGTGAGAAAGGCCATGTGGGAGTAGCAAGAAAACACACAGATCCTGATGAAGAAGGTGCTGAACAAGTGCAGCTTTTTTTTCTGTTGGAGGCAATTTATCAAGGGGAAAGCAAAGGTTCTTCAGCATTGGAGAAGACAACTCCCTGGCTCTGTAAACACCACCGCTTCCTGAGCTAATATAAATTGAAAATAGTAAGATATGCACTTCTCACATTCAGCTTTTTATCCAAGAACCTTTCACAACAAAAAGCATCCCAGATAGCAAATGGCAGCACAGAAAGAGCCTGAGCGGAGACCCTTAATGCAAGGGAGCATGGATGTCTGCTCCAGCACCTGAGAGCAACCCCCAGACTGAATTAATTACCCAGCAATGCTCTCTGGGAACTGCACGTTCCCAACTAGTTGCCAAATTTCAGGTTTAGGTTTCTTCTGGTGTCAGGGCCATCTTTGGAACTGTGGCAGGGCACAGTCCCAACCAAGACAACAGCATAAGTGTGCATCAGCATTCCTTGGTGCTCCCTCTGCTCTTTCATCTCCCACATCTACCAGATGGGATACAACTCACCTTTCACGAAATATCTGTAATGAGGTTGGACAACTTCAGTATGCAAGGGGTTCCCTTTGCTCACTGGGGCAGAGATCAGAAGGCACTGACTGATGCAGGACTTGCCTCCTGAATGCAGTTCAGTCCGGCACCAGATGTTGTGTTTCTACAAAATGACTAGTTGAGGTTTCTGATCAGCTTTAGCAAAGCACTGGGCTGCTTTGAAAAGTGCTTCAGTGTGAACTGAAACCCTCCAAGGACAGGCCTGTGCTCACCCACAGGGGATCACGCTTCTCTGACCTGCTACTGTAGTCACACAACTCATTGCCAGCCATTGGGGAGTTGGGGGTGCATCGCACGGTCAAGTCAATGACCACCCTGCAAGCCTGGGAATCATGCCAGCCTCATGGCTACTGTGCCTGGCCAGCTAGTCATGTAGTCTATCCCCATACACCTCTTCCAGTTCTGCACCTTCCTAAAACCCCCAGGTGGGATACTCCAGCACTGCAATGCACAGCATAGTAACTACTGATAGACATAATGCTTGTCCTGGTTTCAGCTAGGAAGGAGTTAATTTTCTTTCCAGTGAGTGCTGTGAAAGAAATGTCAGTAATTCCTGTCGGTTTGCCTTCTGCTAAATGAAGTTTATGCTTTTAAAGGGCTCTTTTCAGCTTCCTATAGAAGCTGAGGATGAGTACAGACACAGCAATGGAATGGCCACAGGAATATTCTGCACCATAGTTGTCATGATCACTATATTAATAAGGGTTGGGGGGAGGGTGTGGGCACGGAATCTGATCACTGCTCTGACGGTGCCCAAGAGTGACATGTCATTATTATTGTCATTTTCCTTTTCTGTTATTTTTTCTATTAAACTGTCTTTATCTCAACCCACAATTTTTTTTCCCTTTTCCTTTCCCCTCCTTTTCCTTCTTTTCTCCCTGTTACGGGATGAAGGGGCAGAACTGCACAAGTTTCTGTGTGGTCCTAGCTGCTGGCTGGGGTTAAACCATGACAATGCTGCAGCTGGAAATAGTGCTGAGGAGCATCAACAGCCATGCTTGGACAGATGGAAGATCCACCTCATCCAGTATCCACATTTTCTGGCCCAAAGGCAGCTGCTGACACTAAAAGCTGTTCCCCAGGCTGAAAAACCCTAGCCTGGCTAGTTGCTTGGAGTCATCCAGAGCTTTGATTGTCCCTGTTCTCTTTCTCTGGACAACTTCTGCAGAAGGGGGGACACAGTTCATGGCTGCTGCTATTACACCATCTACTGATTTGTCCTGGGACTCTACAAACCCTAGTTCTCAGATAGTGAGGAAGAAGTGGTCTGGCTGTGTGTTGCTCTCTGCATTGCCAGTCTTTCTGTGCAGACCCTCAGATGGTGTTTCCCCTGCACCACAGGGAAGGGCTTTAGTGGGGTTATCACAATTACAGATTGCTCATCTCCCACCCAGGGTTTTTTGGCCCTGCAGAACAGCAGGCAGGCAGGATGTCTTTGGGCAGCTCTGTCCCAGCTCTCTGCCAGGGCTAAGGGGAAGGTGGTGCCCAGCATAGCGTGGTGTATCACTGGGGGGACACCAGCATCTCAGCCCCATGCAATGCTTCCAGCCGCACAGGCAGAGTGGCTGCAGCCCATCGCTGCATTTCCCAAGAGAGCCACGACTATTTGTTTGAAGAGGCTAGGAAAAAACAACACAGACAATTTTGGGGGCTCTTCCCAGCACA
Source organism: Gallinago undulata (assembly GCA_026546715.1). Taxonomy (NCBI): domain Eukaryota; kingdom Metazoa; phylum Chordata; class Aves; order Charadriiformes; family Scolopacidae; genus Gallinago; species Gallinago undulata. The sequence continues at coordinate 65,915,232 of JAOTQQ010000019.1, read as the reverse complement.
AAGTGGAGTGTTTATTCAGGAACTGCAGAGCTAAAGCACACACTTGCGGGCCAGACCTGCAAGGTCAAAGCGTGGGCAGCCTCGAGACGGCCTCAGCGCTGACTCTGCACACAGCAATTTCAGAGATACCCGTCCTCCCTGGGGAACAGTGGATTTGCCTGTTTATTTCACACGGATAAAGAGCAAGCGGCAGACCGAGGGGAGGTGAAGGGAGTGATTTAACACCACCACAGACCTCAGGGGCTGGTGCGGGGGGGCTGGATCCAGCCTGGTGCAGGGATGCTGACTCTGAAGCCTGGCAGGTCCGTGTCTAGCAAGGTCAGGCAAGACTCAGGAAGCAGCTGGTGGACAGCAAGAAACCAGCAACGTGCTGGTCTGTGCCAGGGGGTATGCACACAGATTTGCACTTTTGACTACAGTTTTACCTGTAGAATTTATCTGTTTCCCATCTTTTTGTGTTTCAGTCAAGGCAGGGGGAGGAAGGGATTAACTGCTTTCACAGGCACTGTAGTTTGTCACACAGAGCTACTGGTAGTCCTGGCCCCAGAGAAGTGTGTTGCAGCCAGACAAGTTGCCCCCAGACCTGCCTCAAGTAATGGAGAGAAGGACAAGCCTGAAAATTGCTTCTCTGTCATTGTCACGCAAGACAAAACTGAAAGAAGTGGCCCCCCACATCCTGCTGGAGTGACAGTGGCGTAGCTCCCCCAGCTGCCTGTGTTGATCCCCCAGACAACCTTGGGTTCAGGGCCACGTCCCTGACTGCAGGGAGGGATAGGCCGGTCTCCACATATCACCTTGCACTAGCAATGCCAGACGGGGGTAAACACAGATATTATTGAGGCTTGTAAAAAGCTTTGACTTAGATATAGATCCAAAGCCCACGGTGGCTGTGTCTGTAGTGACAGCAGTGCCAGCAGTGAGACAGGTCAGGTGGCAGAATCCAGCCCCAGGGACAGCTGTCCCTTGGACAAAGTATTCTCAGGGTTTTTGGGTAGTGAAAGCCACATAGGGCGCCAGCACAGTGAGATGTACCCAAGGTTGGGGGTGTACCCCTACCGAGCAGCTCCAGCGACACTGTAGGAGTCTGTGACACTGGAGCTCCTGAGGTTGCTGGACACCTGGTTGACCTCCTCCAGGCCCTCACTTAGGAAACAGGATGAATCAGTTGAGGTGACCCAGGGCTAGCTGAACCAAAATGTGGAGATAAGGGGGAAAGAAGCAGCACCTGACACACTGTAAAATGTCCAGCTGCAATAGTTCATGCATCTGAGACTGGCCAGAAAGTTTAACCTACTTACACAAATAAGTAGACGGCAGAGAAGAACCTAATGAGGTTCAATAAAGGCAAGCATAGGGTCATGCACCTGGGGAGGAAGAACCCCAGGCACC
>JAOTQQ010000019.1:65900305-65912550 GCA_026546715.1 Gallinago undulata | reverse complement strand
CCCCCCCCCCCCCCCCCCCCCCCCCCCCCCCCCCCCCCCCCCCCCCCCCCCCCCCCCCCCCCCCCCCAAGGGTGAGAACCTGAGTCAGTCAGTCACAGCCTGAGCACACACCCAGTTCCACACTAAAACACCCAGGAATTTCCACTCTTTCTTCCATGTTTCATATCTCCTACAAGCAGCCCAGAATACGTCAAGCTCTTTGTAGTGGTGTTTCCAGACATGATATCCCCCTATGGCCAGGCAATCACCAAAGAGAATCATTTAGGTCGGAAAAGACCTTTAAGACCATCGAGTCCAACTGTTAACCTAACACTACCAAGTCAAATTATGTCCCTAACCTCCACATCTACATGTAAGTTTAATACCTCCAGGGATGGTGACTCAACCACTTCCCTGGCCAGCCTGTTCCAATGCTTGACAACCCTTTCAGTGAAAAATGTTTTCCTAATAATCAATCTAAACCTCCCCTGGTGCAACATGAGATTATTTCCTCTCATCCTATTACTTGCTACCTGGGAAAAGAGACTCTCAGGTAGTTGTAGAGAGCAATAAGGTCTCCTCTCAGCCTCTTTTCTCCGGATTAAAAACCTCAGTTCCCTCAGCCTCTCCTTATAGGACTTGTTCTCTGGAACCATCACTAGATTTGTTGTTCTTCTTTGGATGTGGTCCAGCACCTCGATATCTTTGTTGTAGTGAGTGGCCCAAAATTGAACACAGTATTCAAGGTGCGATACGTTTTCATCCTCCCCAAGCACTGTCTTTGCATGATAGAGCATCTTGCAAGATACAGTTTTCAGGATGTCTGCGTGAGGCAGAGTGACCCCAGGCCTGTGCAGCATCACACAGTACTGGAACATGGACACCCTCACCAGCATGGAACACCTTGACTTCACTTGTGACTGAGAAACTCCCCTGTGAATGACTTGGAAGCCTCACATCTCTTTATGCCACCCATGCTCCTGGCCCACCCTCCTGTATCAGAGCCTTCCCATTATCTTCTCTGCTGCCACCACCCTGCTGCTTCTTTTGGGACTGCTTAACCTGCCCCACCTCTCTGGAGGTACCATGTAATCTGCAGTGGACACAGGGGAGGAGCCCTAGAGAGAAGTGGTAACTCAAGGGATAAGCAGAAAGGCAGCTGAGATGACCATGGACCCCAGGTTATGACTTAGGAAGCCCAGATGCACAGAATTTCAAACTCTATAGCTTCCAGCAACCTAGAGACCAAACATGCAGAGAGCAGAGACTGTACATTTGAAAAAAAAAGAGCCTGGCAAAGACCGGAGGCAGGCCAGATCTTCTCACCCACAAGGAGCTGCTCTGCTCTAGGGCAAGTCTTGGGACTGCACAAGGAAGTGGGATCATCCCTGCCATGAAAGGTGGGCCTTTCACAGAGTACACTGTTGGGTTCTTCTACCAACCTTGGAGCCACTTTGATTTCATTGTGGGGGGAGGTGGGGGTGGTGTTAGGGGCACTAGAACCTCATCAGAGCGTAAGCAGTTGAGTATCTCATGGAGAAAAGTGCTGGTAGAATCTGAATCCCAAATACTCTGGCACTGCACGTGTTAGAAACTGGCCAAAGTGGTGGTTCCAAAGTGGACCAGTCTCTGGTCCTGCGGAATTGTTATACACAGGTAGAATCTGAAGTTCTTCTGTGCTATCCTGACATAAGAAACTCTGAAGGCAGTTTGCAGAGGAGAGGATTGCCACTTCATCTGACATGCAGGAGACTAAGGCAGACCGACCTGGTGGCCCAGCCATGCAGCCTGCAGAGCAAGGAGCAGGATCTCAGGGTGGAAGCCCTTGCGCTACGGAGAAGCTTCCCCTTTGCACCTCTACTGCAAAGACCCAAAGATGGTCCTACAGAGCCTGCATGCTGTGCAGGTTAGGGGTTCAAATGAGCAACAGGGAGCTAGGAAAAACCCCTAAAGGATATCCTCGGTGGGAGCAAGGGGACCAGCTGGGTCTTCCCACTGATTTTACTGGGGTTGCCCATTGCCATCCTACTTCATGAGGAAAGTGCTTTGCTCATAGCCTTGATCCAATGGGTACTGGACCAATGAGTCGTTGGGAAGTCCTCAACACACACAGACCCTTGGCTAGAGCTCCAGTACGGGTCCATTATTCTGTCTGGATTTCCCAGGAAGGTGAGCAGTGAAGCAGTGTCACATCCTGCCCTGCCATGCAGCTTCTCTCTACTCTAAAGGAGGCCATTGGAGCTACGGTTTAGCAACAGCGAGTGCAAATATCCTATCTGAAGTGGAATTAATTGCCGGATAAAAGCACTAACGTGTTTTGCACTCTACACAGTAGATCCCGGGTAGAGACTCTCACACCTCTGCACGCTGATAAGGAGAATATTATTACCCTGCTATTGGCCTGGCCAGATAAGATGTTCTGGGCGGGCAGTCTGCACTTTTTTTAAGTTCTCATTATGCTGCACCAGTATCTCCAGGTGCTGTTCCCAGGGAACTAAGCTTGAAGAAGTCTCTTTAGTCTCTTGAAGACTGCAAAGAGCAATGGAGAATTTAGGCAAAGACCAAGCTTATTTGGACGCTTCCCCGCCAACCTCTGCAGGCCGTGAGCAGTATGCTGTGCCAGGTAATGATAAGACTACTGCTAACTTGATTTTTTAAGAGAGGAGAGAGTATCTTTGTCAACAGTGGTTTCTAGATATGGAGTTAATAATTACCAGTTTATGCTTGGACCATAGAGGATGTGCATTTAACTGCAAATATATGTGGCTTTTTCCATGTTTTGTTTCAGATCACAAAGGCAGAAGCACCTAAAAGGCCTTTTCAACTCAGACAAAGTCCCTCAGGCAGCATCAATGCACTGTCTGTTTGCAGGCTGGCAATACTGTCTCATCGGTCTCTTAACTTCATGGATTATTTCTTTTTTCTTTTCACTTCACCTCCCTAACTTTGTGTCCTCTGCTAAATATTTTTTTCATCAGGGTGCAGATGTTTTACTATGATCTCTCCTGCCTAGGGCTAGCAGGTGACAACCAGCTTTGGAGCAGCAGTGGGAGTGTTCTCTTGGACCAGTTAGAAATTAACGGGGAGCGTTTGCTACCTATGCAAAACAATGTGCATAGGGTGGGTTGGGAAGGGCACTGATTGCAAGCAGCTAAAAACGCTTTTATGTCTCACAGTACACTTTGAGAGGGGAAGGGAGTTACCTTGCCTGCAGAGGGATGTGCAAGGGAGATGTAACGTCAGTAGTTTAAACTGAAGCCCTGTGCAGATCCTGCTCCTGCAACTTGTAACCTCATCTTCCCGGGCAGCTTCCTGGCCTTGGCTGTGTGGATGGCAGAGCCATCTCCTGCCAGCTGTGCCCTGCGGCCTCTGATACTGCTTCGCGTCAGGGAGTAGCCTCCCGTTCGGGGAAGGTCTGCTTGGCTGTACATTGTGCAGCCCAGACACGGCGTTTTTAATCTCAGAGGCTGACTTTGTCTCTGGTCATGCTGAGATGCCCCTGCCATGACTGAGAAACTCTGGCACTGTTGTTGCATTTGGCCTTCACATCTGTATCGTATCTTCCTGTGCCCCTTCTCTTTGGTCTGTTTAGGCTGGATTTTTTTTTTTTTTTGGAAAGGGGCCATCTTCTCCCGTGTGGTTCCACTGTGCTCAGAGCAAAGGGGACTACTGGAACTATCCTACAAAAAACAGAAATAAAAGAACAGAAAAACTTTCAGCAAACATCAGAAAGTAGGATTATTTTGTATTTTGTGGTTGTGATGGTGGCTGTTGTTATTATCAGGCAGCACTTGGAATCCCGTGCCCAGATTTGGGCAACTCATCACAGAAAAGACAAAGACATCCTGGGATGGGTTCAGTGCAGGACCACCAAGACTGCTGAGGGCTGGAGCACATCACATACAAGGACAGGCAGAAGAAATCAGGCTTGTTCAACCAGGAGAAGAGAAGGCTGTGAGGATCTCATTGCAGTCATCCTCTGCCTAAAAAGGGTTACAAACTCTTTTTAGAGGTGCACAGGGAAAGGACAGGAGGCACCAGGTCCATGTTGCAAACGTGGCTGGATAGAAAGGGAAAAAAAAAAAAAAAAAACAGTGAGAATGGTGTGGAGACCAGAGAGGTGGGCTCTGAGGTATTCCCAACTTCTCCGGGTAAGGTCGTGGACAGCCTAATCTAATTTTAAAGCTTACCCTGCTTTGATGAGGACATTTGAACAGACATCAAATGAGATCCTTTCCAAGCTGAATTTCTGCAAAATTATTATTAATTATCAGAAGTGTCTTTTGTAAAGTTCTGCTTTGGGTAGAGGTTGGCTGCTACTGTCAGTTTTACTTTTTTCTGTCCTGGACTACGTTTTTTCTTGTGCTTAAAGGACAACCAGGATACAAGAGCTGTAGTCCCAGCTAAGCCTTGGAAGTCCTTCTCACCATGCCAGTTCTCCCAACTGGACAAAGGAATGACAAAATTGAAATACAATTAAAATCTTCACTGATTTGACCTAACACTTCAGTGCAAGCTGAAGATATGAAAGGAGAATCACACATCTTTTAATGCAATGGTGACTTGTGGGCTTGGGGTTTCCTTATTCCTGGTTGGATTCTTTGCCTGGCTCCAGGTGGGGCCATTCACTGTTCTTATCTTGGCTAGTTGCACCTTCTGCTGATGGCAGTAGCTTCCTTGCCTCCTGGTTTGTGCCAGTCTCAGGGCCTTGTTTTACGTAACCAAGTAGAAGTTTAAAACAAGTTCAATTTATCTAGGTGAAAGTTCACAGCTTGCAGCCTAAGGCTTCAGCAACTTTAGCCACTTACGCTAAGGGAGTTCTATGTAAGTAGTATATCAATGTGGCCTAGCACTAAATGATTAATTCTAAGTGTTTAAACTGAACCACTAATTCTCTATTCCTTTGCAAGGCACTTTGTGGAAGGAGCTGGATATGATTACATCTGGAAGAAGTGGGTTGTAATTTTGCTTTCTCGTTCTGTGGGTTTTGTTGAAACTATGAATATCAGTGCTCTTGTGACCCCTTCAGCGCACGCATGGGAAAAGTCTTCTCTCCCTCCAGGCCCCGGGGAAGTCTGCTCCTGAACAATACTCTTTGTCTCAAGGGAGCAGTCTGGTCTCGTGCCACTTGATCTAAGCCAGGTCTTTATTATCACAGGCAGGAGTCCAAGCTAGAAAATGCAGGGCTGATGGGATTAGAAACCAGAAGACATAACGCCACATCATCAGGGATGTTGTCGGTTAGGACAAAGGCATGGAGGAGGAAGTTCAATGCTGGCTTCAGTGAAGTTCAGGAATTCATTTGCCAAGGTGTAGGCAGCCAAGATGTCTTTGCCTCAGGAAGATATTTGGAGCCCTTTGCATCCAGAAACAACTTATCTTGGCCTAAGAAGGCACTGGACAGGGTGACTGGGACCCAGGGGGTGCCCTTTTCTCCTGGTGGCTGTAGGCAAGCTGCACACCTTGCCCCAATGGTAAAGTCAGCATTGGAGCTTTCTTACAGGAGTCAGTCCATCTTCAGCCCTGCCATAGGCATCTTCATAGCTGCAGACCAGCTTGGGGCTGCTTTTGTGGCTTTGGGACTGGTCTCCTCACCCCCAGGAGTGTGTACGAGTCCTGTTCTTGTCTCTGGTTGGGTCATCAGTCCCTACAAGGTTTCAGCCTAACACACACAGGCGTCTGTGTACAAGAAAGCTTGTGCCCTCTGGCTCAGCCCCTTGCCCCCACAGACCTGTTCCTATGTTGTATAGATGGCTGTTCTGCAGGGCAAGGCTTTCTCTTTAGTTAACTAGATGAGCATCTTAATCACAGAGGTGACAAGCTGCAGCACTTTGGGGAAAAGGATAACAACAGAGCCCGTAGTGACATCTGCCCAAGGGATCGGATTGTCCCTTGGCCAGGATGTCATAGCAATACTCAATTTGTCCTTGTAGATGTCATCATCACCCGCCGCTTGAGAGACCGGGAGCAGCTCCGTAAAAGAAGAGCAGAAGCCCAGGAGAAAGACTCAATTCAATGGTTTCTGAGGTAAACCTGTCTTACGCTGTGGGGTCATTTTCTTGGTGCAGTTAACTTGAGCCCAGGCATGGCAGCCCAGCCCCTCCATCTTCACACAAGGACAGAGCAGAGCTGGGCCCCATCAGTCTTCAGTGGGGACAGGTGACCTGCAGCCTGTAGGTCTAGGCAGACATTGAGGGGGCAGAGATGGATGGGGGAGCTGATGGGTTGGGTGGCAAGTAATCCTCAACCACAGCATGGGGACAGGGAAAAAGTTTGTGGCCAAGCTCTCGTACCCCCGTTGTGGCCACAGGAAGCTGCTGTGTGGGGCTCGGGAGGAAGGCTGCAGAAGTGCAGTTTCTACTGGAATGGACTGGATCATGATCACAGCTGGGGCCTCAGCAAAGCAGCCCTGGGGTAAGAGGGAAAGTCCTCCACCCCCACACTCAGCTTTTCACACCTGTGAAATCCCCTGGCAGGGAGCAGAGAAAACGACAAAGGAGAGGCAGAGGAGGCAGGCGAGGACGGGGCCGCCCGCGGGTGATGGAGGTCAACCTGGAGCCAGAACCAAAGCTGAGCCCCCAGCCCAGCCCCCAGGAGAAGGCTGAGCCAGGGCCCTCCGAGTCAGCAGGACCATCTGAGCCGGTGCCTGAAGAAGAGCTGCCCATGCTGACCTACCAGGACGTGATCAGTGAGTTGCAGCCAGGAGTGGTGGAGGAGCTGGGAACCAGGAGCCAGGATCCTGTGGGTGAGCTGCCAGAGAGCCACTTGCCCCGTGGGGGCTTGGGGAGCAGTGCAGTGCTGCCTCATAAGGACTGTCACCCAAGGCTGCCCACCTTATGAACCACTGGCCTGCAGCACAACTACAGCATGGGTCCCTACCCCACCAAACCTGACTTGGGTAGCTGTGAGAGGGAAGGTGGGATGTTGGACACAGATACTGCTCTTCAAGCCACAGGGAGTGATAAAAAGCCATACTGTCAGTAGAGTCATTAGGGTCTGTGGTGTCTTGTCCTAAGTAGCTCCTTTTCCTAAGGACACCTCTGTGGCTCTGCCAAGAGCCAGGTTAAGGCAGAGATGCTGTGGAGAGAAGATGCAGTCTCTTGAGGCCAGAGCTGGTCAAGGAGAGCCAAAGTCCAGACACACTCTCTCCACAGTCCAGCCATGGACTGACACTGGAGTAGGGAAGGGTGGACACTAGGGCAAGGGGTGGGTGTCTGCAAGGGTCTACCCCTTTGAAACTAGGACTGAGGCACACAGGGCACTACGCTGGTCTGAACAGCAGATTGTGACTGGCGCTCAGGAAATCCATTTACAGCTAACACAGCTTGGGCCAGCAGCAGTTGCTCCCAGATCTGGCTTGGAAAGAGGAGCGCACGTTTACTTTAGCGGCCAGTGGGCCAAGCATGCAGATTGCTTCAAAACCAGGAAAACCTAGGATCTGCTTCAGCGGAGGTGAGTGTCCTCTGACCCCCGATTACTGCATTTCCACTAATGTCTGTGCTAGGAGAGAAGAGGCCTCTTGCTGCAAAGTGTGCAACGCCCTCATGCCATGGAAAACAACCATTCTGCATCCTGCGGACTGGGGAACACCACACCAGTCCAGGTCCCAGCCCTGAGATCTTGAAATGGGCAAGCATCAGGGCTGCATTTATTTGCCTCCCGCCTTTAAACCCAGTGGGGTTTTACCTTCTCCAACGCCCCTCCACAACCCCTGGGACTGCCGTGTCCTTTGAAAAGTAGGCAGGCCACCAGGAGATACCTAACACCACAGGCAATCACAGCAGCCTGGCCACGGGGGCTTTCTGGGATGGAGGGATAACAAACAGGAGCCCCCCAATATGAAATAATCTGTCTCTTACATGATTTACAGGTGAAGAGGAGGTGCCGAAACTAGCAGAAGCAGAAATACCAGAAGCTTTGAATACTCTCCTGGAAAATGAGCAACAGGATAACGAATGCAGCACCGACCTTCTATTTTAATTCTCTGTTTGGGTTTTTTTTAAAAATGTTTTGACTCCTGCTAAAAAACTCCAGTAAGACGGATTTTGACCAGCTCCTTCCTTGTGAGTAATAAAGCCCAGACTCTCCCGATAACTCCGCTGTCTATGCTTCTTTCAGTTTACAATGAGGGGGGTGGGGGGGTGCAGCCCCACCACTCTGCACATTAAGCCTACAGACCAGCGTCCACCCATGTTTCTGAAAGGCCCTTCTGATTTGCAGAAACGCAAGTGGCATTGAAAAGCTGAAACCCACTGTGGTTTTCAGCTCGCTGGAGCTGCCCGGCTTGGGCTTTTTCCTGTACCTGATGATAAACTACAGCCTCTTGTGTTATTATCTTCAGTCTGAAGGTCTCTCTCACGGTCCGTTTTCCTCCCTGGTAAACAGCTTGCTTTCCTAAAGCCTAGAAAGCGTTTTGTTTTCAATTTCTGGGCAACCTGGCTCCGACCTTGCTGAGCCACCTCCGTTAGGCAAACAAAAGATGGTTGAAAACAACTGAGCGGGACAGGATGAAACTTGGCTGAACCATACACTTTTGTTAGGGAAATGCCATTTAGAGGAAAGACAGGAGCTACTGTGCACAGCTGCTGTGTCCCTGGCTCCCCTGCCATGCACCCAGGATTTCTCCTGAAGCCAGGAAGGCGTGGGAGGAGGAAGAGAGGCATGCAGTCTTCTTTCTCTTCCCACATTTTGGGTCTTGTGGTCTCCTCTCCCATGCGTGGCAGGGGCAGTGGCTCTCTTACATTCCTGTAACATCCTGACACAGGGGGTCTTTCTCCTTGTAGGGTGGGTGGTGGCTTCTATTGCCATGATCTGACTTCCCAAGGGCCTGTCTCCCAGGGTACAGGGTTGACAAGGCCCTGAGGTCACCCTTGATTTGGGAGTTGTATGGATTTTTTTTTTTTTTGTGGCTCTGGAGATGTTGCTGCCACTGTCCTAGAGCCCTGCAGGCTCTGCATCTCAGCAGATGCGACATCTCACCAGTGACACTAGAAACACCATGTCATCACTGATACCCAGTCCTGCTTTGGTCCCAGGGACGTTACACGAGGGGCAAGTGCTTGCTCCTCACTTTTAAAACCTGGGGTGACTTCTGCAGTTACACCAGCAGAAGCTGTAAAGCATCTGCTGGGTGTCAAAGCAGAAAGCACACAGCAACCCCATAACCATGCAAATGCAGCCCATTCCCCACAGGCAGCTCCTGGACAGACAGGTCTCCCTATGCAGGTGTCCTGGCACTGTTTCAGTCTCCATAAACATCTCAGCTAATGCAAGGTTGTGCATTAGTGCCCTTGAGTGACTGATACCAGTGGGAGCAGAGCAAGACCTCGCACCTTCTCACCATGAACTGTCCAAACCTTGTTCATAACCCCAAATACTTAAGGCATAACCTTACATAAGCCCTGCAGCATGAAGGGAGTTGTAGCCTGGGAGAATGCTGAGCCCGGAAGGGGGGGTGAAGGCAACTGAGGCTCCACTGGCCTGAAGAGGAGCCAGAGGCAGGAGGCCATTATGGTTGAGCACCATCACAAAAGCTATCTTGGGGTCCTCCTGCAAGTGTGATGTCCACATCACCTTTCAAGGAGGCTGGGCTGTAGAGTCTGCTGCTGCCAGGCAGGTCAGGAGAACCTTCTGCCTAGCCGGGCCCCACATGTGCCATGGTGGAGGCCAGCAAGGGCTGGTGGCTCTTTCCAGCTCTCCAAACCTCTGCAATACTCACAGGGAGAGGGAATCAGCCATGCTGCCCACCTCCATATCTGCAGACATTTAGGTTTGCCTAGTTCCCAAACCTCTTTATATTTTGGGGAGAAGCAACTTCTGGGATGGTTTAGACTCCTCTCGCGGCCCCTGTCAGTCAAGGATGGTACAAAACAACCATGTTCCCCCCTCCTCTGGTGTTGAAGTGGAGCTGTAGGAGGCGGGTAAAGGCCTGGCAGGGTGAGATCTCCGTGAACACAGGGCAGTGCTCATTGTTGAAACACACACGGACAGCTGAACCTGCACTGCCAGGGCTGGGAGCTCCCTGTGGGCAGAGGCTCATGGGAATCGGAGAAAGCACCTCTGTCCACCTCTGTGGAGGTGCCTTCGGTGGCCACGAGGTCCTGGAGTCACCCTGGGAACTGCCTGCTCTGTCTGAGAGCTGCTCCCACTCTGACTGTCTTCTTTGGCAGCTGGAAAAAAAGCGTGCCTGCAAGCAACAAATCTTATCACAAAATAACCAAGGGAAAGATAAAGCTATCCTTATCAGCACTTTCACTTGAAATCTACTGTTTTTTCTCTCTGATGAGAGGACAGATAACACAGCTCTTGCTTGTAGAGATGGGAGTAAGGATGGACTTGTCGTTGTCCGTGTGGACCCCTGAGGCAGGTCCTGCTGTCCGAGCGGAGTAGGGGATGGACTGACGAGGGCGGCTGTGTCGAGGGGAGGGAGGCTGTTGTTTTGCGGATGCACTGCATCACCTTCTCCCTCCCTTCCCTCCTCCCTGAGCCTCAGAGAGATGTCTTTAACCAGGGACATTAACAGAGTGTCCAATACGGGAAATTTTCAAGTAGAGTTTAAGTCTAACATGGAGGGGAAGGCTGGGAGAGGTCAGAGACCTTTAACTGACTGTAGCGTTCTTGGTGATGAAGCATAGGTGACGGGTGCAGGGAGATGGCTCCTGAGCCTGACAGAATGCTCTCCTCCTCGCTCTGCCATATCAGCGAGAGGGCTGCATGAAGTTCTTCCAGGACACTCTAACCTGCTACCTAAGCCACGGAGACCAAGGCAGACATGTTGTGATATGCAGTGAGTATGACCTCTACGATTGTCTCCTCACCCCAGAGATTCAGCTTGGTGTTTGTTAATGTCAACTGGGCTGGGCCAAGCATGCTGCTGTGAGCTCATCTCAGGGCTACAGGTCCTGTCCTTTAGTCCTGCAGAGTGTGGTGAGCCATCCTGAGAGCTGACAGCCATGACAGGACAGCTAAGGAAAGGGAAGCTGGCATCACCTTCAGGAGAACCAGACTCTCCTCTGTCCACTGCCAGTTACCTTTCAATATCCTTCCAGGAAACATACTTCCAGATCCATGGGAGAAGAAAGGTTGTTTGGTTTGTGCACCCTGGCTTCATGCTTCTCAAATTGCTCCTGTGAAACGGGGTCCCCTGCACCTGCAGAAAATCAGGGATGGTTTGTGGCAGGGTGTTGCTCATGGGTGATGTTTTGAGCTGGGACGTTTTTCTGCTCCTTAGCGAAAGTGAAGTCATAGCTAAGCCTGAGCAGAAAGAAATGGGCCAGTAACTTAGAGCCAGAGGCCACCAGACGTCAATTAAAAGGTATGCCACCCCGCAAGAAGCTGGCCTTGCAGAGATAGGAAAACTTTCTGGTTGATTTACCGATATTGACTTTAAGCAGTAGATCCTGGTCACAGCAAATACACACTCCCTCTTTGGCTACCATCTCCCACTTAGGGCACGTTAGCTCTGCTTCCTCATGTTCTGTGTTTGCCACTTAAATAAACACTGCCAGGAGGCATGGACCGCAGCTGTGTGCCCAGCTGGGCTCAGCAGTGCTCTGCTAGCTGGTCTGGCTCTCTTGTTTCACCCAGAAATCACGTAACGGTAGAAAAAGTTAAGTGGGAAGAAATCTCTGGAGATTTTGAATCCAACCCCTGTTCAAAACATGGCTAACTCTGACCAGACTGCTTAGGTCTTTTTCCAACCAAATGTTGACCACCTCCAAGAATGGAGATTCCCCCTTCTCTGGTCCCCTTCCCAGGGCTGCCCCACTCTCAAAGGAAGCTTTTTCCTTATGTCCAACCAGACTTCAACTTCTCTGTAAGCCTCTTTAGGACTGCAAGTTAAACTTCATGCTCACATTCTCCAGGTGAACAAACCTAATGTACTAATGATTGTGCCTTTGTCTCCCCCAGACAGCCCAAGGTTTTCACTGATGAAACACAGAAAAAAGCAGAGCAAGGAAACTGAGACACATCTTGTGTGGTTAACAGTGTGATCTGTGCTTCATTGCCTTAATAATGACTCTTTTTTCAACCCTCTTCTGTACACACCATCTCCCAACTAATTTGCAAAAGCCCTAAATGTTGTCTGAGGGCAGAATTACATGCCCCTGGAAAGTACTGCTTCTTTGTCAAAATGTTTAATTGCAGACTAATGGTGCAGCTCTAGCGATGCGTTTTTATATTAGCTAAGCATTACATTCTATGCAACAACTAGCGACCCAAACCAGTAATTTTGCCTTTCCAGTGGGAAGGGCCTCTAGCAACAA
>JAOTQQ010000019.1:65852966-65890258 GCA_026546715.1 Gallinago undulata | reverse complement strand
GATGAACACAGCACATGCATCCACTGAAACCTATAGAGAAATCAAAGCCTCACTTTAAAGTTTTCAAGGTACTGGTTGGCGGCGGGGGTCCCGGCGGCAGCCTGCTCTCGGCGGTCATGCGGCCGTCGGGGCGGGACGGGCCCCACCCCACCCCACCCCCGAGCCGCAGCGAGCCGAGGAGGCGGCAGCACCGAGACGCCTCGGCTTTTATGCGGCGGTGACCGGCGGCTCCGCGCCCCGGCGGCCGGCACTCCCCCTGCAACGCCCCGCAGCCCGGGAGGCGCGGGCAGGGCCGGGCGTGCCGCCGCCGGCGCCGCGGGCAGGGGCAGTACCCTGCCTCGGCACCCACCCACCCCCCCCAACACCTCCTCCCGTGGTCCCCGTCCTCAGCGCCCTGTCCCGGGACCCCCGCTTCCACCCGCCCGTCCCCTCTTTCTCGGCCCCCGTCCCGTCGGGGCGCCGGCATCCCGCACAGCCCCGGGGGACCAGCGGTGCCGGTGCGGGTGTCACCGCTGTGGGAGGGGATGCTGTCGGTGTGCCGTACAGGGCAGCGCCGCCGGGCAGTGTCACTTCTGGAGCCCTGTGGCAGTGAAGAGGTAGAAACGAATTAAATGTGGAAAAAAAACCCGGTGACGGATCTCCCCGAGCAGAGATGGTGCCTGTGGGTTTACGCCGTTGGTGTGCAGAGGTGCAGCTTAAGACACACTTAAGTCACACCAGGACCCTCACCTCAGGTTCCCAGCAGCAGTTCGGCACAGAGCAGGGCTCCTGTGCTCCTGCTTTACCCCTGATCTGACCTGATTGTTCCTGATCCCTGTGTCTCAGGACTCCAGGTACATGGTCCTTCCAACCACGAAGGACACCAAGCGCTCCACAGGCTGCTGCTTGGACATACTTTCCTGCCAGCTCCCTCCTGCTTGTTTGGCTGTTCGGGGCTGAGAGCCAGAGCCCCGGACTGTGGGTGAGAACAAGTTCCATGAGCGCGCCCAGCTGGCAAGGAACACTTGCCAGGGACTCGTACCCTTGTGGCACCCAGTCACAGTGCTAGGGGCAGCACAGCCTCCTTGCCTGCTGGCACGGTGATCCTCAGGAGCCAGAGGATAAAGGGAATTGCAAGAGGTCCTAGAGGTGGGATGGAAAGGGTCCGCACAGGGCTGTGTGTGCCTGGGAGGGTGAGCACCATAGGTACATGCGTGTGCAAGGACACCGCTGTGGGGTTGAGGATGTCTATGAGAGTTCGTGGGTGTACGCTGACATGCAAGTGTGCATACAACCATGTGCCAATCTGCACAGGTGTGTGGCTGGACCCAAGGCATGAGTGTCCACAGGTATGTGGGAATGGATGTGGGCAGATGGAGAGGAGTGGCTGTGCAGAGAGGTGGCCGAGCACAGGGGTGCAGGTAATGTGTGTTGCTGTGCAGCTGATCCTACCTCTGTCTTGGTGCCTCCTGCAAGTTCTTCCAAAAGTCATATCACCAGTGTGCTACTCAGTCTGTCTCTGTGGGAAAAGCTTTCCGAAAGCCTTTGCACAAATGGAGTTTAAGGGAGCAAGGGGAGGTGGGAAAGATTCATCCTCACGGAATGGCTCCCTTGGAGATTTCCAACAAAATTGTTTCTCTGCTTGGAGAAAAATTGTTGTGGATGAGGATCCATTTGCATGCAGCAAACAAACCCCAGCCCTGGTTTCTAAGCTAAATAAGGGGGCTCCATAGTCATCGGCCACCTGCTTATTTGTGCAGCTTCCCAGCGATCTGGGAGGTAGCAGAATAAACTATGAAGTGGCACTCTCTTGACGTGTGCAGTCCCAGTAGCTGGAAGCAGGCGTGTGGCAGTATTTCAAATCACACGCTGCAGAGTTTGTGCCAAAAAAGAAAAAATCAGCCTCCCGTACTGACACTCCGTGGCCTTGAAGCACACAAAAGCGTGAGGCACCAGTATCCCGGAGGAAGCAAGAAACTGACTCCTTCGGCATGAAAGGAGACGCGGTGAAGCTGCCGTGCTTGGCGGCGCTCTGCCCCTTGGCTCACGGGGAGGCTGTGGCTGGGGATGCATTTTCCTATCAGCTTCTCCAAAAAGCGGTGGCGCAGCTCAGGCACCGCCGGGACTGTGCGTGCCTCCCCGCGCCATGCCAACCCCGTGCCTCCAGAGGGCAAAGTCAGATCAGCCTTGGCGCAGGGCTTGCCGAGGACGGGGAAGGGAGGAGGTGTGCGCTGGGGCGGGATGGTGTGTGCTGAGCGGCTGCTTTCACCCTCCCTGCTGGTGATGAAAATCCTTCTCCAAGAAAGCCCTTTTCCTTGGCAGGGCCCAGCATGTCAGCAGAGTGAAATGGATCCCCAAGCCGCATATGCTGGCTCTTGTCCCTCCTCCTTTCCTCCTCATGCAGGTTAACCTGTATTTGCCAGCATTTGTGGGTGAAGTGGGAATTTTATAACATGGTGGCCTGGAGATTATCCTCAACCTGACATTTTCATCAACCTATTTAAAAACATTTTCAGTTCTTCACTTAGGGAGCAGGAGTATGTCCTATTTTAAGCATTGGTGTCTCTTTTGACTACCGGTTCCTGTGGGGAGGGAACTATGGGGATCATGAAACTCGGACTCAGCCAGGTAGATCTTAGACCGCAGATCTCCTTCATCTATAAATCAAAGTGTTGCCTGTTGCTGGAGCAGGAGAGTTGGTGCTTTTCATGTTTGTGAACACCTTGTTTTCTCTTTTGATTTGGCTGCACTGGAGGAGGGACAAAAGTAAGTAAGCAAAATGAACAATGCCATGCATTGATTGGACATTTGGAGTTCATAATGCAGTAGAAAATGTGTGATACTTACAGGAGTATTAGCCATACAAAAGCTATAGCTTAGACTTTCTTTTGGTCCCTGGGACAAAGTTTAGAGTCAGCACTTTTTCTCCCTGAATTTCCCAGCTCAGGTCCTGCCTGCGCTGGGACTTGCAGCCCCCAAGTGAGCAAAGTGCTGACCAATCTCGAGACCAGGTGCTGCAGAGCAGACCCTGCACAAGGGCCTCGTGCCTTGGCCTCTCAAGGCTGCAGTTTATTAGTACCAGTAGGTGCCAGGGAATCACCCCAGCCGAAATCCCATCTGCTTGCATCTCCAATAGCAATTTCCACCCATAGGAAAAATACAGTCCTTTAGGCTTCGTCCTCCACTCCGTCGCTTCCATATTACAAACTGCACCATTGAGATCCCTCAAGAGTAAACTACTGGGAAGCCCTGCTGTCTGTTAGCTCTGCAGCCTGAGTGGCCTCTCCTGCCTCAACCAAAGCAGAGGGAAGGGGACCTTAAATGCGTGGACAGCCCCTTCAGGTGCAGCACAGTGCGTGTTGGTTCCACCATTAGATTTCCTCTCCTCTTTGAAGGGAAGAAACATCTCATTTTGCCTCTGTCTCAGGAATAGCAGAGCTGTATTTAATGTCCCCCAAGCCAGGGGTTCAGCAGGGCAACCCAGATCAGGTTGGCTGGACGCAGATGAGGTGAAATCACATACCCCATGCACCCCAAACCCACCTGTGATGGGATGGCAAGTTCGGTTTGTTTATTGTCTCTGTCTTTGGTGTGAGGACTTTGCTGCTGGAAGTGTGGAGATCATCGCAGCCAGTCACTTCATGACACTTAGCGACAAAGGAACCTTCCACACAGCTCATGGTTTAGGTCCGAGAGGGGATGACAAGCTGGAGTCTCTTGGAATAAGACAGGTGTTGTGGACATCCTTCATTCACTTTCAGAGCATTTGTCCTCAAATAAGCGTCCAAAGTCACTGAGCTTAAGACACCTTGCACCTGTCTGGAGCTAGCAGCAGACAAAACCAGAGAGGTGATTGTACGGATTTTGGGAACGCTTTGTATCCAGAGTATGACATGGGGACCAAGATGAAGCCTCTGAGGGAGCGACGGCCACACGGAGCCCCATCACATGGCAGAAGAGGGGCTGGAAAGCAACAGACTAGTGGGATGTGTCCATTGCATCTTTGCATCAGTCGTTCACATGCCTTGCCTTGTGGGAGTGTCAGGGGCCTGGTCCTGTTTTTCCAAAGTAATGCTGCTTCTTATTCCCTGGTTGAGCTCTCTATGGGAACTTGGGGCTGCAGGGGAGAAAGAGTTGCCTGCAGAGAGCATCTTCTGGATGGTGCCAAGTCCATGAGTGAGGCTTGAGTGAGCTGTTTGTGGTCATTCTTCTGCAGAAAAAAAAAATAATAAAATAACCCGTGGTGGTTTTAAAACAGGCTGTGTCTCAGGGCTGTGGGAGAGAAAATTTGACTGGGGCGAGAGGCATGGGGAGTCTGAGTCTCCATCTGGCATGGTTCCACCTGAGTTGGGCTGGAGGGCACCAAGAGAGGCCACCCAGTCCACTCGTCTGTCAGCCCAGCAGCTCCCCTAACCCGTGGAGGGCACACAGGTTCTGCAGAGGGTGTGCTGTGGCAGGAGAAGGTGCAGGTAGGCAGGACAGGCTCTCTTGGAGCAGGGCATCACACCCACCCCCCCCGGGCACTCCTTACCCCACTGGGGGTAATTTGGTGTGAGTGCAGCGATTTTCTGGGCAGAGGGACAGTAGGGTGACGGTTGTGCTGAACTTGAAGGGAGCAGCTGACACGAGAAGGGGCAGAGCCTCAACCTACAGAGAGAGACAGAGACCCATTTAGCCAACATACGGAGCCACAAGCCAAAGCGAAGTATAAAGCACCACCTAGGCAGCAAGGAGCAGACACCTTCCCAGGGCAAGTGGAGAGTGGATCCAGCCTAAGCTGGATGGGCCACAACTCATTCATTTGTCCTCCTGCCGAAGCAGTTTTTAGAGCTGCCTTGAGAGAGAGTAATTCTTGCCTTTGCACTGCCAAGAAATCACTGGGAGTTGAGCAAATCTGTCAGATGCTGTAAAGAGGAGGAGCTGACTTTTTCTGGGAACATGTAAAGCAGAGTTAGTCTCTCTTCTGTAAACTGAAAATCACTTGCTAGGATTTTTTATTTTTTTCTTTTGCAGGTGTTGTGAGGTTTGCATGGCTCTTGCTCCCCTGGAGCCTGTGCATTTCAGCACCTCATGAAAATCGTCCGGATGGGTATCTTTGAATAGCCATCAGGCTCCGTTGACATGGAAATAAGTCCTTTCCATTTTGCCTATCAAATGCCCTATTTGGCCATTCATTCAACAGTTTCCAGAGGTTTAATCCCCTCTAAGGCTGACCTAGGTCTTTGGCATTCACACTCCCCATAGTGAGGTTCACCTTCCCCCTGTGAGTCTTCCCTGCCACTCACAGCCCCCCCATGGTCACGGCGGGCCACTGTGTGCACCGCACAGTGTCAGCTTTGGGTATAGTTTCCTCTGTTTGTGTCCCGTGTGTGATAGCTGCTGTAAGGCTGTTGCTGAAGGCAGAGGGTAGGGAAAACAGCCAGCCAGCAGAATTTCTTCTGCACGTGGGGCCACCATCATTAGTGTTTCTTAGGCCAGTAACTTTGGTCGGGCAGGTGAAGGCCAAGCATGTTGGACATAGTGGTGGCTTCAGACCATGCAAGATGAACATCTACTCTGTGTTTCCCAGGTGCCCTGCTGGGACCTCTCTGTTCTGCTGGCTCAGAACGGGCTTCACTGCCCTCTGATGGGAGCTCCTGCGAGGGGCCCACGGGGCAGGAAAGACCCCGAGGCTTGAGGAGGGGATGAGTGGCTTGTCATCTGAAGCCAAATTTTGCTTGCTGGATCTATTGTTCATGCCTCCCTATAGTGGTGAAACCTGATGCTTGATAGAAAATCACAGGATGCAGCAGCTTAGAAAGAATTGTATTGCTTGCTTTGGAAGCTGGGAATTTTATTTAGGAATAGTATTTAAGTTAATTGCCTTGCTGTTAACAAAATATCTTTGCAAATATCCTACTGTACTTCAATATGTTATTTGGAAAGAAATGTCGTTTGTTTTCTTTTTCCTTTGTTGCAGACAGAACCACATTGCCCTGGACATCGGCTTTTTCTAACCAGCACTTCAGCGTGGGATGGAGAGGGCCAAACTGCAGTGTTAGGAGACTCATTTCCCAACACAGGAAGGAGAAGTTTCTTGGTGGTATTCTTTGTTGGTAATGTTCTTCATGTTGCTCCACCCAAATATGGATATTTGGAAGCCTTTAACAAATTGCAGTGCAGGTGTCCTATAATTTAGTAACCAATTTCCTGTCCCATTACTTGTTCTGTGCTGTAGTCCTTGCAGAAGACTTTCCCCATGGCCACAGAGAGTAGGTCAGCCAAGGAGGGAAGCAGAGGAGAGAAAAGGTGTTAGGAGCAAGGAGATGGGAGCAGTGGAGGGACACTGGGAACACCTGAAGCGGGAGAAAGAGAAGGAGGAAGAGAAGTACCATGGAAAAGCAGGGAATGTGGAAAGGAAGGGTTGCGGCTGAAGCTGGAAGAAGATGAAGCACTTTTGTTGGAAGACTGGTTGGGAGGTTTTGTGGAGATCTTGAAGGGATGGACAAAAAATGCTGTGTCCACCGAAGTGTCTTCTCCAGGTCTTGGCCTGGAATCAAAGACTTTCAGCATCACTTTGGTACAAGTAAATAGATACAAAAAGTAATGTCACAGGTAGGTAGGTTCAGGCATCCAGCACTTCTAGGTTTCTGATGCTTCGAGGTTTTTCTGGGGAGGTCCTTAGCAAGGAGGCAGGTCAGAGGCAGGGCTGGGAGGGGGGGGTTTCAAGGATGGTCACTGGCACAGCCACAGCATAGCCCTGGGGACAGAGGCAAAAGCCCCAGCTTGATCATAGCTCCCAATGAAAGCTGAGGAGCCTCACTGGGCTCTTTCCTGGCCTTGGGCACAGGCAGCTGGATGCCCAGAATGGGGAGTGTGTGTCGAGCCCTGGCTGGGGCAAGGGATATTGTGCTTAAAATGGCATGTATGTGTGTGCTAGTGTGAGCCTGCCTGCCCCTGCAATGCATAAAGCACAGCTGAATGGTAAATCATCCCTGGCTGTTGGGGAACTGTGAGTACCACTGCCATCCTTGGATTCACATCCTTGGATGTTGGGTAGACACTGATGAGGGACTGGTGCAGTAATTCTATGAGTGAGGGATATAAATACCCTTTATTTAAAAAACAAAAGGTAAGATGGGGATAGTTTGAGCTTATTGGCACTGGCAGACAAAATCTGAATACTTTTACAAAGAGCTCATTTTTTTTTCCCTCGGCTTTTTTGTTCTCATTGCCACTCTCTGACCTGTTAGCAATCACCATGGTAATTACCAAGTCGTGCCCTATTTAGAAGTACCTACAGAAATTTTCTGGAGTTTGCTTGAGCCCCTAGCAAAATGTCTAGCCCCAGATGAGGAGAGAGGTTATTTCTCAAACTCAAAACTTCTCCTTAACAAGACTGGGAAGGCTGTGAAAAGCTGTAGTCCTGCTGAAGTTAACAGACCTGTGGGGATTTACAGGAGATAAGCATCTGCCCAGCATTTACCTGAGGCCATACGTGTTTCCAAAAGCGTGTAGGTCATGGTAATCTACATAGGAGTGTTTTAAGTCTCATGCTGCTATTAAAAATATACACTATACAGTGTGCATTTTCAGGGACAGCAAAAAAGTTTCAGAAATTTCTTTTTGTTTTGGACAGTCTGGTCTTAATTGTTCTGTGACCAGTAAGTATTTCGTGTGGGACCTCTATGCAGTGGGACAGTTTTCCCAAAGGGATGGTGGGATCTCTGCACTTTGGGCTTTTTAAAACTTGGCTGGTCATGGCCCTGAGCAAGCTGATCTAACTTCGGGCATAACCCCACTCTGAGCTTTTGCTGGACCAAGAAACTTGTCATTTCTTCAGTTCTCGATGTTGTTGTAGGAAAAACACAGTTTCCAGGAATTTGTGTCAAGTCAGCTCAAGCCCTGTCAAATGATGTAGGAAAATGACCCATGGACACAAGGAAAATGACTTCTCAAAATGCCAGGTGCTCAGATCTTATTTCTCCCAGCTGGCTCTGATAGTTTTGCTTATGCAGTTTGGGTCTTTATATGCAAATCACAGATTTGCCACCATGCTGGACCAGTATCAGAAAACAGATCTTCCAGAAGTTATTTAAACAATCACCTCCAGCATCACATTTTGGGCAGAGAAAGGGAAGGAGAGTGCATCTTTTTGAAGCCTTCGAGTTTCCGTCCTCTTTATTCCACTACAAGACAATGCAATTTTGCTCTGTAAGAGTGTCTTTATTGCTTTAAGAAACAAAGAACAAGGAAAAGGTGGAAAATAAAATGTGACAATACAAAGAAAAATACTGTTTTTTCCTGTAACAGGTGTTTATTTAGATGTGAATGTAAGAAAAGTTCGGTAGGGCAGGGACAGGCTAAGATCTGCTTCCAGCAAGTAGGTCCCAGAGCAGAGGACTCTGGCCTGAGCCACGTGCTGAACGTAAGAGACACAGGACTGACCTCGACAGTCAGCAAAGAGATGGGACCCCCAGAAGGTACCTCCACCCCAAATGGCCAGAAATGGGCTCGACCCAGCCCCACGATGCTCAGACAGCCAAAGCCAGGGTGGTGTACTCCACGTGATCCTTCTTGGGGGTTCTCACTGGTCATCCTGGGGGCCCCCACTCTGGGGTGAGGAGCAAGCCAACATCCCCACGTGGACCACAGCAGCAAGGTGGGGTGACTTGCAGGCACGGGGGGCAGTGGTGCATCCCCCACTACTGTCAGCCACTCTGTGCTGTGCAGAGGGCTTGGCTGCCCCTGTGAGACGGGGTGGTCCTTGCTGGTTCAGTGTAAATAGCTGAGCACTCGAGGTAATTTCTTTCAGTCACTTGTTACACAGCTTTATTGAAGAGGGAGTGTCAATTTTTATTTTTTTTTCTCCTCAGAACTAGTCTGGGCAACACTGACGGAGGAGTTGAAAAATAAGAGCTAATCCTGCAGGAATGACTCATTCTGGCATAGGATTTGCAGAGCGGGATGAGAAGTTCAGGTAAAACAAAGGGAAGTGGAAGCCATAGTAAAACTCTGTGGTTTGGAGCACGACAGTTTAACTGCTACAGAGTCAAAGTTGGAAACCCCCTCCCAACAAATTGCTATACTCAAAACCTTGGCAATGCCTAGGACAAGTCAATATTCGAGCACACTTGTTCCAGAAGCAGAGGCTCTTTCCCATGGGAGCTGTAGATTGGATTGCTAATTACTATGGGACTGGAAAACAATTATTATTATTATTATTTTTAATTAAACACAAATAAAACAATGGCTGTCCCTTTAAAGTTTGACTTTGAAATATTTTCTGCATTTTTTAGCGGGGGTTACACTGGCCAAGTCCGGACACAGCAGCACTGGAGTTTTAACAAAGGTTTAAGGTTATTTGCAACCAGATTTCTCTAGCAAGGACAAAGTGGTAGTTGGGGTGAAAGCGCAAGCTCAGCCTAAATGTCTGCGCTGGGGAAAAGGAGGTGGTATTTCTTGAAGCTATAGTCCACCTTCAAGAAATGGTAGAAATTATTTTTCTCTGCATCCTTTGGCAAGTCTTTTAACTACTTTAGCTTGCTTCCTTCACCTGAAATCTTTGGATCCAACTGGTTGCAAAGCAGCAGCTTGAGAGGGTTCCCTTCCAGAGGAGGTCATTTTCCTGTTATTATTTAAAACATTTCACCTTCTGATTGAAAGATGTTGGTGTGATAACAGCAAAAAGAGTGACAGAGGACACTTTTCCATCTCAGCTTTTCCCACACCTATTTATTAATAGAGACGTGGCACTTGCAGAAAAGTTGTGCTCAGATGAGGCGATCACTTAAAAAAGGTCATATGCTATGACCTTTAAAGAAAGTTATTTCTGAAATGGCCAGAACATTAGCAGAAGTGCTGCAGCCTTTCAGTAGATGTTATGCAAGCCAGGAGGGGAGAAAACCAATTGGCCTTTATGGATGAGCTGAGACCTGGTGGTCTCTTGGTGCTTACACCTGGCAGGCAGTGAAATGCTGGAGCCACTGTAGGAGGGCTTCTGCAGAGACAACTGGTCTCTTTAGACTTTGCTGTGGGCAGATCTGAGCTGCAAAGGAGTCTGCAGCAGCGACAAACAGGGCAAGGCTTGCTGGAGCTGTAGGACTACCCAAGGCTTGGTGGGGACCTCCTGAGGTCCTGCATGGGGCTCAGGCCAGGCGAGGCCAGTGCAGGCTGCCGTGCATGCCGGCACATTCCCCTGTGGATTATCCCTGTGAGGAGTGTGGTGCTGGACACACTGGCACAGCCTGACACCTGCTACAGCCTGAAAAACTGGCTGGGTGGCAGCAGCTCTGGCTGGGCTGTGACACCTCGGTCCTGGTTCGGGGCTGTGTCGCAGGGGATGCTCTCCAGGTGTCTGGACCCTGGGGGGAGTCCTGGCCTTGCCCTCTGTGTGTGGCTGGGCTGGAAGGAGCGTCCCTCAAGAGCAAGGGACCCTGGTGGAGGGCATTGCCAGGAGAGGGAAGGAGGGGTGCCTGCCGGCAAGCTTGGATTCTTCTCCTGGTACAGTCATGGCACCAAGGCTTGCCATGGCTGCAGCATGAGCCGAGTGGTTGGTAACGGGAAAATGGGTTTCCATTTTGACACCCTGGTGCTTGAGGGTCCTCTCCCTTCCCTCTTACATCCAGCTGTTTGTCACAGCTCTCTAGATGCTGACCTAGCACCCTTATCAGTGTGGCATCAAGAGGTGCCGGCTGCTCCCTGCCCCTTCCTACAACACCCCTTGGGGCAATGAGGGTCGTTGCTGTGCCCAGGAAGGCAATGTTAGCTCATGCTGCTGTTCTGAGCCCGAAGGGAAACTCGGTCAACTTCTAATGCTCGTCCCAACTCCTTCCATCGCTGTGTTCAACCTCTCCCTGCAATGCTCATTCAAGGGGCTGACCACAGCTGGCTTGGTTCTCATGCAGGGTGACCACAGCTGGCTTGGTGCTCACTCAGGGGGCTGACCACAGCTGGCTTCGCCTGGCCCCGGGCTCCCTGAGGCATGCCTGGCAGGCAGACGGTAGTGCCTCACCTCCCTGACGAGGGATGGGTGCCCGGGCAGAGCATGAGGTGCCGGGGCTGGGTGTGGAGGGACAAGGATCTCGCAGGGCTGCTCTGCACAAAGCTGGTTTCCGATGAGCTCACGGTGGGGTCAGCGCCAGAACGAGGGCAAACGGAGCGGAAAGAGGGTTCGCACCCACATGCTGGCCCCATGCAACCTGTATTTGGTAACTGGGATTTAGCTCCCGATCAAATTCCTGACGGGTTATTGCTCAACCTCCTTGCAGGGGCAGCAGTTGCATGCAATAGGTGAAGGCACTTGGCCTGGTCCAGCTACCGGGCAGTATTTTCTCAGCCAACAGCTGCTTTGGGCTTTGCTCCTGTTCCCGATCTGGAGAGGGTGCCAGACCCTTGTTATCCTGCTTGATAGAGCCAGGTAAGATTTGTCTCAGCTGCTTAGCTCCTGCTGGTGCAGCTAAACAGGAAGGCAGAGTCCCAACTAATAGTCTGGAGACCCCGTGAGATGGAAAGCCACACATCAGGCTCATGATTTGGCTGAGACCATCTCCAGCTCTTTGTTCGCTGCAGACCTGAGGACAGGTGAGCTTTCAGAGCTGTTCAGAAGGAGGTGGGAAAGGAAGGAGAGAAGCTCTGAAAGTGCCACAGCAAAGTCACAGCAGACCCAGGGAGTGGCATTTCCACTGTGGGTTGATAGGAGGAACAGAGCATGGTCCTTCTCCCTTCCCCATAACAAAGGACAACAGCTGTTGCCTGAATTTGGAGTACTCACTATCACGGCTGGCCCTGGGACATGCTGATGACAGGAGCAGCTGGACTGAAAGTACCCCCTGAAGTCCCTGTCCCCCAAGCCTGCCAAGCACTGCCAAAGAGAAACGGAGGCTGACTTACATTGATGTGCAGAACAAAGCCTGGTAGGGCTGAGGGCATGGCCACAGAGAGGCTGAAGCAAGCATGACAAGGATGATCCCCAGGAATGTGAGCTGACCTCAGCCGGGTCTCCCAGGGGCAGAGCATTGCTCTTTTGCTCGGCCCTCATTCCTTCACCACGAAGAAAATGATTCTGCATCAAAAGCATGGTCTCACCTTCCCTTCTTCACCCAATCTTCCCTTCCTTGGGAACCAACAGAGCAGCAATGGCTATGGAACTGGGGTGAATGGTTTTCCATCTCCTGCATGTTATGCCTCAGGGAGCCTGAAACCTGCATGTTTTCATCCCAGACCCTCAGCTAATTCCTGGCATTATTCTGGGCACATATTCCCCTCTGCTCAACTCCCATTTCCTCTCCGTGAACCCAGGATAATGGTATTCTGTATCCTTCCCCAGCAAGGCCTGGCACATTTGGCAGGTACCAGGTAGGAAGCATCTCAGTCCAAACCTCAGCACTGACTCATTACCACTCAGGCCCTTAAAATGTTCCCGTGCAGCGGACTTTTCTCCCAGAACCTTTCCCAGCCTTCTAGGCATTGAGCATAAATGGCACGATGCCGGAGCAAGACACTGTGCCTTTCCTAAATGATGCCTGAGGTTCTTCTCCATTTTTTTTGTTTTTCATCATATTCCATTCCTTTGATTTTTTTTTTTGGTTTGGGTTTTTTTTTTCTTTCTGTTTTTCGTTTTTTGTGTTGGAAGCCTAGAGGGCTCTCAGGAGGGGTCACTTAGGGAGAGAGGCAGCAGAAATACAGACATTTCTTTCTGGTTTTATTCTGAGTCAGAGTAGGAGGTTTGGTGCACAGATTTACAAAAGTACTTGGGGTCTTAGACTGCTGCCCAAACACCTCTCTTGTCCCAGCGGTGGAGGCATCTGAAGCTCATTGGCATGTCACTTCTCCTGGGCTGTATCTCTACTACTATGCAGGGCACCTCTTGGGTGGATGAGAGGAATTTAACCACTGCTTGCAGAACTGGAGCTGAGCTGCTGCCAGTGCTCAGAGCAAGTTCACTGGGGGAGCCTGGCACTGGCAGCTCCCAGGCCCCTCCACCCTGAACCACCAGGGACAGGGATGGGAGAACACTTGGGCTCCTGGCGCTTTTGGTGGGCTGTAGACAGGATGGCTGGCAGGTTCTGTGGACCCAGGGCACAGGGTGGGTGACCAGATCAGCAGCAGCACTGGAGATATGCACCCCTATGCACAAGGATGAGCCCGGCAACACGTTCAGCTCTTGGCACTGGGCAGGAGGGGAAATAGCATCTAGCACTGCTCTGGTGGCACTGGTGGCATGTGCCAAGTCCCTTCAAGAGCTGGAGGCGTACAGGAGTCACTCTTCTGGATCAGCTGGCATCATCATCCTGACCAGTGTCCACTGCACAGAGGCAAAATCCAGGTCACCCTGATGCCCCAGTCTCCAGCTGAAATAGCACAGGACTCTGAGAGGGTCACCTGGCAGCCAGTGTTGCCTGTGCCAGAAGCGGTACATTGTGCCTGTCCTGCTCCAAAGACTTCTGGAGTGCTGTTACATGAAACAGCCAATGCATTAAATGCGCAAACACTCCTGTGAGCAGGAGCACAAGTGATGCTGACCCTTGGTCCCTCTTTCTGGCCCACTGATCTTTAAGTAGGTTAGCTTTAGCAGAACGGGCTCAGACACCTCCTCCCCATGCTCTCCCACTCGTGGGCCAGCAGGTAGCCCAGAGGAGCAGGAATTGCTCTTCAGAGGAAGGAGGTGAGACCCCTCCTTCAGAGGAAGGAGGTGAGACCCTTCCCTCAGGCAGAGAAAGGGTCGGCATGGGAAACTCAGCTCACTGAGTATTGGACTTGGGAGGGAGAGTGTTCTGCCTTTAGGAGACAGAGCAAAGGTGCCCATAAGAGAGGAAGGGGGGCATGGTGTCCTTGTGGCAGGATGCAGGTTTCCACTGTGCTCCCCACTGCCCAGCAGAGTCTGGGTCCACACATGTCTGCTTATACCAAGAAGGGCCAAAGGTCCAGCACACACCTCAAGCACAAGGTGACCAAGCAGCTGCAGGAAAAAGAAAGGCCTGTTTTGGGTTGGACTCTGTCAGAAGCATGTATTCACAGATCAACACCTGAGCGTCCTCCCTGTGTTCATGCTGCTTTACCAGCAGGCTGCTGAGTAACTTCTGGGTAACAAGAAACAATATTCCCCAAATGCAGCTCTGCAGTGATTCATCAGAAGAACCCTTATCTTCATCTTTCAAAAGCTTTAGTCATTTTAATGAAGAAACAACTTCCTGCTGGTTGGATGGGCGCCCACACAACCCAAACTGCAGATATTCAAAGAGGAGAGTCTGTGATCCATTAGTTGGCTAAGGGCTATTCTTTGGCCTTAGAGCCAGGATAATCCTAGGTGGGAACATCCGCAAAAGGGTCAGCTGTTAGAGGCATTTAAGTGCCTTTACATTGGTATCTAGAGACCTGCTGGGAAGCTGAACCCTATGGAAGACCTCCAGTGACCTCTTTCACAAGTCTTGGGGGTAGGTTTCTAAATCACTGAGGCACAAATGAAGGCTTCGCTCTCTGTTTTCTCCATCACTGGGCTTTCAAACAATTGCATCCTTGTCACACATTTGTCAAAGAGAAAGGGGGAGATGAAGAAAGAAATTTCAATAGTCTCAGGGTTCTGCTTACAGCTGTGTTAATGCTGAATAGCACGCGGAGGTAGAAGGGATATCCTGAACAATGTCTGGTCTCCAGGCGGAATCCGTTTCCCATGACAGTGCCTGTCTGAAGCAGGAATGCCAGCATGAAGCAAAACTTGTTAAAGTAGTAAAAGAAGAGGTCTCTATTGAGTCCTGTGTGACAGAATAATCCTCCCTCAAGAACAGACTGCTGTCATTTTCCCTCCCATCTGTGAATTTTGGCTTCAGTCAACTTTGTGATTTTTACAAAGTCTAAAATTAAAGTCCTAACCCTTAAAAGCAACCCAGTCATTCCCGCAGGATCTTCCTGCAGACATGTTCACATCTGTGGACAGAGTTTTCCTATACAGACTCTAAAATGTCTGACTGCATCAAGCTGAAACAGGGTTCCCTGTTAGGAGACAACATTTAACAAAAATAAACAAACATTTTCCACATCTCCATCGGTTCCATTGGCTAAACATCATTGCCCCTTTTCAACGCTTTATTCACTGGTTATCATTCTCTTCCTGGCTTCTCTTTAAAGCTTTCCTCTCTGAAGTGCCTGTGAAAACCAGCAGACAGTAATTTTTTGACTTTCCAGGTGAGCAGAGCTGTCCTGCTGCTGTCTTCCTTTCTCCAGCTCCCGGTGCCCTGTGCGTGTTCCGCCTCTCTCTTCTGTGTTCGTACCCCAGGCCAAAGGTGTCTCAGCTCACGGCTCAGCCTCTCGAGTGTTCCATTAATAATTAATTGCAGGCGTCATCCGTGCTGTGAGTATCCGCACGCCGGAGCTGAGCACACCAAACGGAAGAGAAACCCTGTGCTGTGGAGGTCAGACAGGCAATCTCGGGGCCAAGGCATGGAGGGGTTCAGATGACAGGCTCTCGGTGGCACCGCTGAGGGCTCCAACCAACAGGCTCCTCAAGGGCAAGGCTTTGAGCTTAGCAGAAGGTTGGTTCAGAGACCTCTGGTGGTTACTTCCCAAGTAACTCCCTCTTCCAGTGATCTGGTGACCAAAACAAAAATTTTAAAAAAAAAATCTTAACAGGACCAGCAAGCAGCTCCCTGAAAGCTGTCTTGCATATTTGTGTTCTTTTGACTCAAAATATACAGTATTTTCCCGGTGGTAAATGATGCTTTCCTACCCGTGGAAGCAGGCATGGCAGGTTTTCTTCATACAGCCCAGCAATTCACTCCTCCTCTCTGGCAGACCCTGGCATGGCTCCTGTCCTTAGCAGGTTGGTGTCTCCTCCAGGCTCACAGACACTGTTCCCCACTCCTGCTGCAGCCACCGTGTGACAGCCACTGCTGCGACCCCCTGAAGAAAACCAAAGGCAGGTAAAGGGCTCTCTCTCAGCACACCTACCGGGATCCAAACAGGCTCTGGGCAAAAGCCATTTGTTGTCTTTTGACTGGAATAAATATGCAATACTTGCTGTCTGTGCTGGTGATCAGCTCTCTCTCGACAAGGCAAACACTGACAGCATTATGAAAGCAGACCAGTAAGAGAGAAGGTGCTATTTATAATAAGGCTATGATTCTGCCATTAAAGGAAAAACAGTTCATTTTTTCTGGGGATGGAGAAAATCCTAGTAATGAGTCTGGTACCGCTCTTAAAGAGTCTTCTCTGGAGCGGAGCATCTCTCCAGATCCCCAGGCACAAGGGAAAGGACGCGTGTAGGGGGAGGCCCAGCTGATGGGATCCATGCTCTCAGCCCAACAGACTGCAGAGAGGACCCCAAAACAGGGATTTTTAACTTCATGCGCCCAGGGTGAGCCCAAGCCAGGACACCAGCCAGCACAGAGGAGAGGGTATCAGAGGCAGCCCTGGGATCTGGCCAGGCTCGTGTGTGGTTCCTGCTCAGGGACCACTGGGCAGGTGGGTGCTTCTGGTGTCCTCGCGTACCTGTCTTGTGAGATCAAGTAGGGGAATCTGGCGAAGCAGCCTGGCAAATTGAGAGGGAAGCTACCATGTCAAACACCACTGCCAGTGACAGTGGGACCTTTGCTTTGATGGTAAATGCTATCCAGATTTGGCTCTGGCACTGGAGGCTTAAGTGACTTGTTACAGCCTTTGCACACAAGCAAAAGAATTCTCGTAACTTTCAAAGCTACACATTTCCAAATCTGATGACAGCTCTGCACTGTTTACTTAGGGATTTCTTGCATTTTTGAGACAGAAATCTGTCAGCGAGGAATCAGGCCATGGATGACTTGGTTACTAGTTCGTCAGTGATTTAATTATGCAGCCTTCAGATTCAGGCAGTCTCTTTTTGCAAGATCTGCTCTAGCTGAAGCAGATGGGCTTGGTAAAGGTGGTACTGTACAGCAGTCAAAGCCTGTCCGTGTAGTTTCACGCGCCGTGGTGTTCCTACACAAACCCCTTGGCTGGGCACGGGAACAGCGTGATGGCAGACAAGCAGGGTCAGTGCTGGAGTTTCCAGATGCACACTTCGTCCAGTAAAGGTGTGCTTCAGTGGCAAACTAAATTATTTATTGATTTTGATCCAAACTGACAAAAAGCTTTAATTGAAGAAAGAGGAGTAAAAAGTTCCTGAAAGCGGAAACAACATATTTTGACATTTTTCAAATGAACTCCTCTGTTGTTTCATGAGGGTATTTCTGTTTGAAACACACCTTGAACTGTTCTTTTTTTTTTTTTTTTTTTTTTTTTAATTAGTGAAACACCTCTGTAAGGAAGAAAGAAGGAGGTTTCCCTCTGATCCAGGTGAAGCGGAATGAACGCTCTGGCTGAGCCACTGCTGTGCACAGTCAGAAACTTGCCCTCCCTGGACATTTGCAAGCTGTGAACAAGTCTTCTCTTCAAGGGGAGGACATAAAACAGAAAAAGGGTGATGGGCACACCACCTCTCAGGCACAGTCTTCTGGAAATCCTCCCTTAGCAACCCTTTAATTGCTACTTTCTTTAAGGTGTGGAGGGACGCAGTTTCTGATTACCATCCCACAAGCACTGTAATGTTGTTACAAGGGGACAGGTCCATCGCTGCTGAAAACTCAAACCATGATTGTCGGTTAATTAGGGCTGCGCAAAGAGGGCCACCCACCCCCGTGGCTACCTGTGACCCATTGATTCTCCCAGCTGCTGCTCCCCTGTGGGCTGCTCAGGTGGTTTCACTGAGTCCTTCTTAATGCATTTCAGCGAGTCCCTGCTCTCCAAAAATCGCTGATGGTTGTGCATCCTCCATGTGTGGGAGGTGTGGCACACCACCGTGTGTCTGCAAAGGTACCACTCCACTTGTGCCTTTATCAGCTGTAAATTTCACCAGAAACAGCATCTTCTCCTAGATCTTTGGCTCCCAGATCTTTTTTATTTTGCAGTGATGTGCTGAGAACAGATGCCTTCTGGATCTATGTCAGAACAGTCAGAAATAGGGCTTTTCACAGAGAGTTATTTTTTATCAGTTGCTTGCTTTTTAATCCAACAAGTACATCACAGATCTTCAAGGGATACTAATTAGGCACCTAAAATGAGATTAAGTGGAAGATGCTGGCAAAGCCATTTGACTGCTATAATTACCGTCCTCCTGATTATGCTGTGCCTTTCGCTGGAGTTTGGGCAGGACTGGTGAGAATCCAGGATCACTCATGAGTGTAAATTAGCGTGAGTCACATTTCTCTAGTTCCCTGCAAGGCTGCTGCAAATTTCAGATGGAAGCCAGGCAGAGGTGGGAGGATGCTTACCATTGCTTCCTCCAAACCAGGATTTCTTATGCAGTCGAGACGTTTCACCATTTTTGGTGAAAACAACCCCATCATCACTGGGGTTGTTTTTGTGGGTCTTTATATGTGTTCTTCTGGGCTGCTGCTGCTGCAGTATGAAATCTGCAGGTTTTTTTCAAAGGATGGGGAACCCATACCCCTCTGAGAAGTATGCTTAGGTAGTTGCTGGCCCAGTTTCCCTGAGTAAAATGTCACTCGTGATATAAGAGGCATCAAATACAATTTTCTTAACAGAGTTAGCTCACTCCGACAAGGATGTGAGTCGATACGGCAGGGTGACGAGATGGAAAATAGGGTACTGAGACTTAATTATGGCTTCCAATTTCTTTCCTGCTAAGACAGAGTTTAGTTTAAAAGGAGATCGAGTCGTAGTGCACGGATGCAGTCCCCATTCCACCATCCTAAGGGTACTGTGTGGGTGCACAGCAATGGCATATAGTTTGGGAGGCAGGACTTAAAATCAGTGGACTTAACAGCACTTATGAGCACCAGAGAGGTGCCAAGCTCCCCCTGCGCCTGGTTAGAGCTGGAGTTAACAGCTGGGTATAGGAGTCCTCAAAATTTGTCCAGTAGAGTTTGGAACTGGAAAGAGAGGCCTAGACTGGAAAAGATGAGATGTTTGACAGCCTTTTCAAGAGGATGAGAGTACGTGAGCAAGCAGAAGGGATGACTGCACATGCACGGGTGTGTGTGCATAAATTTTCTACTTACATAAGGACTGTTGGCAAAGGCTGTCTGGGGTTTAAAAGGAGGGAGGCCCAAAAGCTCGGATGATGTACGCTGGAGTGAAAAGAAAGGAGTTGGTGGGCAGGCCTCGAACACATGCAGTCTATGTAGCCTGTCGTCGTCGTTGCTGGGGCAATTCTGTTATGAGGGGAGACATCTTGGGAAGCAGAAGGGAGCTTGTGCTCATGATAACGTGCCAAAGTGAGAGCCAGCTACGCCTACTGAAGTACTTATAGGTGGGTCGCCACCATCACCTTTGCCTGGGGTGCAAAACCCCTAAATCTAAAAACCAAAAGAAGGGAAACGATCTGTTCAATACATGCTTTGTAGCAGAAAGGACAGCTGTGTGTGCCACTG
Organism: Gallinago undulata; assembly: GCA_026546715.1. Taxonomy (NCBI): domain Eukaryota; kingdom Metazoa; phylum Chordata; class Aves; order Charadriiformes; family Scolopacidae; genus Gallinago; species Gallinago undulata. The sequence goes on along the minus strand of JAOTQQ010000019.1, from coordinate 65,870,897 downwards.
TGCTGAGAGAGCCGAAGCAGAGAAACAGGCAGCAAACTTGCAATGACCAGCCAGAGCAACAGCCCGGGGTACAGCACCATCCTGCCCCAAGGATTCTAGGGATGCAGGCAAGGAGAACCTGGAGTCATTAAACTTCAGGAGAGGACTTGTTACTCGTTGTGTCCTGATACTCTGCTGTCCACTTCCTTTGTCTCTTCTGGGACAGTGTGCCAGAAGGGCTTTTGAGTTTGATTTCCCCAAGCCAGCATACATCAACAGTCCTAAAATCTGACCTTTGTTGGTGGCTCTGCAGTGAGCCAAGAGCAAGTGCAGAGGTGCTGGCTGCTGGGTGCTCAGCACACAAGGGCTGGGGACACCAGCCCTCACTTGGGCAAGGCACTGGATGCCTGGGAGCTACCTACCAGGAGAGGCTCTGCTGCAAGACAGCATGTGCTGAGCCTTCTTGGCCAGGTCTCCAGATGTCCCCTTTTCCATCTTCAATGCTGTTGTATCTCTTTTGCCTGCCACCCCCAGGAAACAATAAAATGGTCCCCAAACTACTTCCACTTTCAGTCACGGGGCTGACATTTCAGCTTAACATCCTGCAGCTTTGCCTGGCTTCTCTCCTTAGGAAAAGGAGATGAACAGGCATTCAGATAGGTCTAGGAAAGGACTGGGGGAAGAGGAGAAACCCACCACTTTGGTGAGTGAGGAATTCCACTCGAAAACTGCAAATCCTTTGTGAAAGTGTGGGAAACTTTGGAGGCTTGGGGATTTTTTGTTAAGAAATAGTTGAAAAATTTTGTGCTGGATCTGTTAAAAAACATCTGTTGTTGAAAAATGAATTTTTAAATACTAATTAAAAAAGAAGAGACCTTCCACTGAAAAACCTGAATCTTGAATGCAGGCTTACACATCCACGGATAGCTGCTTCCCGGTGGCCGGAGAGAGCTGCAACAGGTACTGCCAGGTGGCATCCTGATGGAGCTGTGCACCACAGTGCATGGGGACCACTCGCACACACTTCTGCATGGGAGGATCCTTGCATGAGCCATTTCTCCAGCTTACTGGTGACTCACAGGCACAAAAGACAGATGTATTCAAAAATACACTGCTGGTGGCAGCCTCATTTACCTCCAATGCATCTCCATAAACCTTCATTGCTCACCTATGCTGTCCCAGCCATGCTTGGAGATCTATCACTTCCATTTGTCTGCTTGTATCCGTCCTTCTAGAGGTGTGTAGTGACGCCACCACTGGATTCCCTGCTATTAAAGCCCCATCTCTTCCACATCTGGTCCCCTGGGTCCTTTCAGGAGAAAGGACTTCACATAGTTCCCTCATGAGGAGGCAAGGCAAGCCTGGCCCCTCCACCAGCTCTTCTCACACCACATAAGCCCAGGAGGGGCTTAACTCTGCTCTGAAGCAGTCTGTAGGCTCAAAGCTTCTTCATATAGCAGAGGAACACAAGCACACACCTACCACAAGGTTTTCCATTCAGCCAGTTAGCTCTGACAACAACTTCTATCTGTGCTCTCTGCAGCAGAGCTAAAACCTGCTCAAGCTTCCTGATTTTCATTTTCCCTTGTCTTCCCCATGCAGCCCTTAGTGTAGCATCCCACTGCAAGCTCAGCAGATCCTTCCCAAGTCTACTTCCACCTGGTCCACAGTCAGCAACTTCATAAATGCCTTTCTCACTCTGCAGAGCTCCTGTCTGTCCCTGATTTCACTGTGTTCTTCATGCCTTTTCCCACCCGCTGCAGAGTATGAGGAAATCACCAGCAGCTGAGGTCTTATCCAAAGGCTATTTTGGCCATGGCATGACCATTCCTCCAAAGATCTGTGACGTGACAGGCTTCACTCTACAGAAATCAAACACCACGAGCATTCATGACATAATTTTTGTACACATGGCCATCAAGCCTATCTGGTGAAAGCTTCAGCTTTGCTTTCGGACAACTGTGTAACACTATCCAGGGGAGCAGCAGTTGGGAAGGAGAGCAAAGCAGGGGCTTCTCCTTCAAAACACAGTGTTGGGTACATTTCTTCTCAGTAAGAAGCATAAGCACATCTACATCCCTACATCTCCCCATAACCCAGGTTCTATCCTGATATAGGTACCCAGGCAATAGGTAGAAGCTCATGGGATTGAAAAAGGTCTCGGATCACTGTGGGGTTTCTTGAAGAATTGCAGAATGCTTTACATCTGATAGGCTTCAGCCCAACCCCCTGCTCAAAGCAGGGCTCACCAAAGCTAGGTCAGGTTGCCTAGGACCTTGTCCTGTCAGTCTGGAGAATCTCCAAGTACAGAGATCTCACCACCTCTCTGTTGCCTGTCCCAGAGCTGTACCACTCTTGTGGAAATAATTTTTTCCATATTTCCAACCAGAGTTCCCCCTGTTGCAACCTATGCCCATTGCCTCTCATCCTTTCCCTAAGGACCTGTGAGAAGATTCTGTCTCTCTCTCTCCTCTGTAACCCTGTGAGGCAGTGCATGGCAGTACATGGTAGGTACCATCTTGACTTTCTTTTCTCCAGGCTGAACAAGCCCAGCGCCTTTCTCTTCCACGCCTTCATCTTTACTAAGTTGTGCATATCCTGTTACATGAAAGAATTTTCTTTTTTATAGCCACCACTTCCTTGTATAGCTTTTTCCCGAATGTATCTCTCATAGTGGCTTGCTCAAGATTTGGTAGCCTGAAAGGAACACTTCTGACCACCTCCAACAAGAAAGTGAATCACCCTATGGAAGCAGCCCAGCGAGCCAGCCAAACACCCCACCATCAAGATCAGCAGAGATGCGCTCCAGAGAAATGCCAATCCTGAGAAAAAGCCCACTTAATCTCCCTGTTAGATCTCTTCTCTGCTCTTTTTATTCCTGTCCTTCCCACGCTCCTCTTCCTGATGCTTAGCTCTGAAGAGACGCACTACTCTCAGGGCAGCAGGCTGCGGGACCTCTCTGAGAGCACTTTGTCCCCGGCAGACCCTCTTTCCAGTCTCCATTCCGGCGAGCCGTTGAGTGGTTAAATGCAGATTCAAGCCTTCTTGGTCACAGTGCTGCCAGGCAGGCATTTCACTGGTGACATCGTGTGCATCGTGCCGGGGAGGAGAAGGCCCTTGAGTCGGTTGCAGCAGTGGAGCATGCAGACCTCAGGGACCTCTCTTTCCCACTGTACTTGACTACAAAATCCGCTGTGGCCTTAAGCACGTGCAACTCATATCTGTGGCATCTTAGAAGGCAACAAGAGACACAGGTCTTTCTAAGCCAGGAAAGTCAGTCACAGAATAACTGTTAGGAGCGTTTGTCAGGAACTACTTTTCCAGGACAATCCACAAAATATAACCTAGTTAGTGAATAGGCAGATTTACCTGGTTTCGATGCTCGAGAGCAACTCCCATTCCTGCTGCAGTTATTGGAACCCCTCCTATCACCTCGATCAGGCCTCCAAAGCCTGTGCTTCTCCATGCTAAGACGCAACAACAAACCATCCCAATGCATCCTGGCAGGCTGGCTACCAGGCCACTGAAGGCTGCATGCTGAAAAGTCCCAGAGACTTGCTGGTGCTACTCTCATGTCCGAAAGGAGCCAGGCGCAACAGCGGAAAAACCTGCAAAGGACAGTTTTCATGTCAAAAACCTACCCTTTCTCATCACCTTGGGAGCTCTAGGCAGGCCATGTTTTACAGTGTTTGATTGCCCAAGGAAAGAAGAGCACTGAATATTCGGTGATTAGATCTAGTGGGACAAACGGGATTTTGGGGGTACTCCAATGAGCGGAACAGGGAGATGAGAATGCTCGGGAGCAGGTCTGCTGCAGGTGCCTGAGAGGGGCAGCAGAGCAGGTTTGCTGCTCCAGAGGAGGCGATGCAGGGCTGCACTGCTCTACGGAGGGACGCAGCTTTTCTGATTTCCCTCTGCTTCCTAGCTTCTGTCCTCCTTCCCATGCTTTTTGTTTTGTGCCTGCAGGAAAGACGCTTTCTTTGAGGAGGCCTTGAAAACTCAGAAGGATGGATCTTTCTAAACTTTCCAGTTAAATATTTACTGTCCCAGGCAGAAAATGCTTCATTCATCAATTGCCTGAATTCCCCCACCTGGAAAAGAAGCACAGAGCCCCAGAGATCCTTCAGCAAACAAATTCCTTCTCATTACCGACTCCGTGGGCATGACTGCTCTCAGGAAACTTGAAAGTCGAGCTACTCAGAAGTGCTGCCCATACATGTTTACCTTGGACTCCAGCTACCCTCTTCAGACTAAATCAGGTACTTTTTGTCTGGTTTGCCTAAACAAGTACAGCTGAGGAATGAATGCTGGAGCATTCCGGGGGGTTCATCCATGCTACCTCCAGGTTTCTGACAAGCTTTTCCATGGGGTTCCTGCAAACTCCAGGTTAAACAGCAACACCCGCAGGGTCACCAGCACCTCCCATAGGTGGGATATCAGAAATCCTCATGTATCTCTTTTAATGTGTACTTCACCTTACACCCTGCTTGTCCTTTTACATGGAGCACAGCTGACACCTACAAAAAGGTGCTTCTAACCTGAGATCAGGCTGCGGGCTGCCCTGCCTGTGGAAGCAGGTATTTAAGGCCCTCAGACTTCATCTGCATCTCTCTGAGAGGCCATTGGGAGTCCCAAAGTGGCTGTGAAGTGCAAACCATTTCACCCTACAGCCCAGGCTGGTCCGGTTGTAGCCCCCACAGGAAGGAGCAAGACCCCACAGTGTTCTGCAGAGCTCTGGGCACAATCTCCTGAGCAGAACAAGGAGGCTGAAAGATGCAGCCTTCAGCAGGAGTAAGGGACTTTGCAGTGTGCTGAGCTCATTTATACTATCATACTAGTTCATGCTGGGTTAAAACCATCCATGCCCCAGCCAGTGAACCTGTGAGCAGTGGACGCGCTGCCATGAACATAATGAAAGCTTCATGAACAGGCAACAGCTTCAGTGACATTCCAAAGATTGAAAAAGGTTTTTCTCTCTTAGCGATTTTGTATTTCGACCCTCAGATGTTAAAGTGTGTCAGAGTGTCACAGAGAGAGCCCCAGCGTGCTTTTGCTGCTCAATTGGTAATGCAGATTCATACCTGATAACGACGACTGTGCTGTTGGCATGGCTGGAGAATGCCCTTGGGAGAGATGTGGCCCATAGCCTTTGCATCGTTGCTCAATAGTCATAGTCTGGAGCTTGTACCTATGCTGGAAAGCCCCAGATACATGGTGGTACTGCAAGCAAGAGGCCATTTGCCTGAGCCAGACACGTTCCCATGTGGCTGAGCAGTACTTGGAGCTTAAGCATCATGGCTGTAGTAATCAATGCTTGTTAAAGAAAGATATGCAAGACAGTTTTGGTTTGGTTTTTTTTTTTTTTTTCAGGAAAAAGAAAGTAAAGAAGAAAGAGAGCAAGCCAAACTAATAAAAGAGAGAGCGGGACACGCATGACAGAAATGCTTTATTTACACTTTTGTTCAGTACTGACATGGAAAGAGCCCAGGCTTTCAGCCAAAGCTGATGCCCAAGTCTCAGGAATAATTCTGCCTCTAAGCATCCTCTGACCTAGTCAGAGCCTGGAGAGCTGTCATCGGCTGACCACAAGGTCCCATGCTCCTGCTGCTTAACACCTCCATGACAAACTTCTCCTCTTTCTCAAGCAGACTCACCCTGTCCCCTCTTTCAGACCCACATGGGAGGGGACACATGCTACAGCATCATTGCAGGAAACAACTCTAGGCAGTACTGACAGCAGTACATCCATACGAGCATTAAAATAACATCAGAAGAGCGTTTGTCTTCCCAGGGCAGCTGCAGTCCCTGTGTATATGTCAGGGGTGGAGACAAATATCGCTTGCTGGCAGCTTGCAGAGGGATCAGTACAAGGCCACAGAGATGGCTGGTGGGGCTGGAGCACCTGATGTACTGAGGAGAAATGGAGGGAACCAGGCTTTGTCAGCCTAAAGAAGAGACACCTCAGGGAAGACCCAATTGCAGATGTCCACTATTTCATAGGTGGTTACCAGCCTCCCCTCAGAAGCGCACAGGGATGTCTTGTCTTAAAATCTCTTGTTTTGTCCCTTGTCATAGGGGGCAAAAGGGACACATTGCAGCATGGAAAATTCTGGTTGCACATAAGGAGAAAAACTTCCCACATGAGTGGTGCAGCCCTGGGACAGGGCCAAGAGACGTGGTAGTATGTCTACTGCTGGACACATTCAAAACTTTGCTAGAGAAGGGCCTTACCAACCTGACTCCACTCTCAAGTCAGTTGGACCTGGAGAAAGGGGTTAGAGTGAAGACCTCCAGACCTGCCTCTCCACCTGAACGTTTCTGTGATTCTGTGTGTAAAGCCTGCAGCTCCCAGTCATGTGTTAATCATGTCTTAAAAATTAATTTCTGAGTAATCCTGAGGATTATTTATGTGACCCTGGGGCTTACTCACATGAGCACCAAATGCAGGACTTGCTCTTAATTGAAGAGCTAAACGTAAGTCAGCAGACCAACGGGATTGTTCAGCCTGCAACAGTATCTGGCAGATGAGCAAGCATGCTTTCCATCCATTCTTTCTTAGATGTTGCTCTGAAATTGCATTTCCTCCATGCAGCTACGTAGGAGAATTGTTCAAATAGGCGGGCAATTATCCCTGCGTTCCTGCTGGAGGGAAAGGTCATTTACCACACCCAAACTGCCATTTTTGACTGTCTTCAGGTCTTTTTGCAATATTTGTTTCAGTTTTGTGTCACTTCTGTCAGGTTAGAGACCTGCTAGAGGTGAAGTTTACACCCTTGATGTCCTGTTGATCTCTGTGTTAGCAAAATTCCCACAGGAATCCCTAGTTCATCTTTACCAAAGACTCAGAGCTTTCGGATTTCTCAGGAGTGATCTTCTCAGTACCTCTACAACCAGTTGATCTGCTTCAGCTCTTATGGAGCAAGAAAGCCATTTTAACTTTAAGCAAAGCTGATTTCAGCTGCACTTACTTATTTACAGATTTCCCCTGTCCCCTCACACCTGTGTGTTCACAGGCATGGAGAGGTGTACATCCAAGCAGTCTGGCCAGGATTACTTGTGGGTGAGGGACACCAGGCATCAAGTTCTCGTCAAGCCTCCTGGGCTTCATTGGTGATGGTAAACTGTTTTTTGGGCAAGTCTTGTGTACCCTCTAGGATCCAGGAGTTACTACAGAGTGATAGTTTTCCCTCAGAAGTCTGCTTACTTCTCCTTGGTTTGGGTTTCTTGAGGTATCAGAAAGAGGTAAGACACAAGTGTGTTCTGGGACCTTGTGGCCATCCTCCTGTTGTCAGAGCATAAGGTCTCCTGTTGGTAAATTACCATCTAATCTCAGCACAGGCCTCTGGGTATGGCATAACAAGCTGCATTCAGTCAAAACAAATTCTCCATCTCAGCTTCAGCCCTGCTACAAGAATCCTGTGAAATCTAATTAAAGGAGCTCAGAAACAGCTTTGTGTCCACCAGGACCACAGAGCTGCTCTCCTGACCATGGGTCTCATCCTGCACCGCTGTTGAGTTCCTCCCAGCCAGGGGCAGGACACAGGCTGTGCTCTCGAAGGTTTCTGGCAGCCCATTTCTGCAGGGCTGTGCTCCCGTCCAGCTGCTCCCACCATGTGGTACCATCTCCATCCAGTGCCCTACATGCCCTTTTCTAGTTTGTTGATAAACATGTTTAAAAAAATTGGTCTGCTATTAACCCCTGAGAAATGGTACTTGTAACTGTCTGCCAGCTACTCTTTGACTGACAGACCACTGTCTTTGAACCTGGTGGTCCATTCAATTTTTCCACCCACTTTGCTGTTCACTTGTGAAATCCATAATTTTATCAGCTGATCCGCAAAAGTAACACTCGAAAACTCAAAAATAACTCTTGCAAAAAGATTTCCCTTCCTAAAACATCATCGTTTGCAGACAGAAGCTCTCCTTTTTTGACCAATTTGGTGCTTTGGGTGTTGGCCCAACCTGGAAATCAGCATGTGGGTATTGTGCCTGCTGTTCTAAATACCCTGTTATTGTAACAAAGAACACACACTCATAACTTCATACTGGCACCAGCAAAAAGGTTTTGTCATATGTGAAAACTAGCAGGGAAATCCATCTTTTATGAACCCCTAGAGTTAGAAAGTTCATGTATTGTTGACCAGACAATAAAACAGATAGCAAGAAGGAAATGGACTGACAGTGCCTTGTAAACATAGTTTCACTAATTAGGAAAAAAAAAAAAAAAAAAGGAGCATTGATGCTTTTATTATCTTGGGACAAAAAGCGAGCAACTGGAAGAAGTTAACATGCAGCAAAGAAACCTGGCGTTATCTGTAGGCTGGGCATGCTTTAATCTGACGTCCTGACAAAGCTGCGTGGTGAGTAATACCTGGGGTATGCCCGCCAAAGCTCTGCAGCCAAAGCGTGACTCTACCTGTCACTCCAAAAAGGGCCCAAATGAATAGCAGGACGCTAATCCCCCGGGCACCACATAGCCTGCAGCATCCGGCTGCTGCGGGAGGGAGCAGATGATGCTTCCTTTCAGATTACTGCAGGTGTGGAGCTCACACACACGCAGAGGAACGCGCGGCTGCTCCTGCCTTGGGGCTGGCTGAAGATCTGGTGTGGAGGAAACCAACGCGCTCAAACTCCCAGGGAGCCTGCAGTTCACTGCCCACTGCAGAGTTTCAGAACAAAAACTATCTTATCTCTCTCAGGACGGCCCCATACCTCCATGCATGGCCTCGTTTTGCCACGATGAAGAAAATGTAGACAGAGGGATGGAGCACCTCCCCTGTGAGGACAGGCTGAGAGAGCTGGGTTGTTCAGCCTGGAGAAGAAAAGGCTCCGGGGAGACCTTATAACGGCCTTTCAAATCTGAAGGGAGCCTTCAGGAGAGCTGGGGAGGGACTCTTTGTCAGGAAATGCAGTGAAAGGACAAGGGGCAACAGGTTTAAATTGGAAGAGGGGAGATTTAGATTAGATATTAGGAAGAAATTCTTTACAGTGAGGGTGGTGAGGCACTGGAACAGGTTGCCCAGGGAAGTTCTGGCTGCCCCATCCCTGGAGGTGTTCAAGGCCAGGCTGGATGGGGCTTTGAGGAACCTGGTGTAGTGGAGGTGTCCCTGCCCATGGCAGGGGGGTTGGAACTTGATGATCTTTAAGGTCCTTTCCAATCCAAACCATTCTATGATTTTATTATTTAGGGGGGAAATTTAGGCAGTCTTTCTCTGCGCTTTTCTTTCAAAAGCTTGTGTTTCGGTGCTTTGCTGTTTTCTTAGGGAAAAGCATTACACTGACAAATCCACAAGGAGTTTATATAAATAGTGTTTATATAACTAGTGAATGCTACAAGTCACTAGATCTGAACCAAGAAAGTGCCTCTTCCAAGTAAGATACATGAAAAGTTTTACTTTATTTTACGGGAAATTTATCCAGAATTGTTCTTACAGCACAATAAATGTTAAGAGAAGTGGTTACCTCTGTACCTGGTTCTTTCTGTAGGTCATCATCAAGTTCATACTAGTGCTTACTGTGTGGGGGACTGCCTTAATCAGCATTTCAGGGAATCCTTCACAGAAGATCCTGAGGAGACTCAGCACCACCTTCCTCCTGCAGGGGGTCCTTCAACCCAGCTTTTTCTATCAATCAGTTTGTCACCTCTGTCACCATAATTTCCCTAACTAGTCGTTAGCGTGTGAATAGCTAAGTATGTCTGCTAGTAGCTAAAGGCTGTGGATTTCAACTATTTTAAAAGACAAACACATTTAATCATACATCGAATGACTCCTCTGCAAACTAAACAACAAATATAAGCTCTTGCCTGTGGGAACTTTCTGAGTTATGTCACCATAGATACAGTAGTGTTGTACCATTCTTACAGCTGAGAAAAAGCACATTTTAATTTTGAAAAAGTGTTCACAGGCTCATAAAATGAAACAATTGGCTCAGTCACCGCGTGGGTACAATAGATTTCAAATCCATTGGATAGCGACAGCTGCTGGGAGCTTCCCTGCAATTGCTCTCAGAAAAAAAATAAATTTTAGCGTGGAGTCAACTCTGGATCTCTGATCCTTCCACTGACTGGAATGGCAGGGCCTGGATTTATTTTGATCATTTACTTACTGTAGAGGACAGAACAAAAAAGGTGCCTTTCTGAGGTGCGCACACACGTTTCAAACAGAGTCCCTTTTACTACCAAATCAATTAAGTGTATATGCTATCACACTGTAGAACATTTCAGTAAAAAGGATGAGGCATGAATATTGTGCCTGACATCAGGATGGGCCTCCCTGACTTGCTTTCCTCCCTGGCCAACCCCACACCTCAGGTTTACAGAAATTTTGTACCATGGAAATTTTGGGGCCACAGATTTGAGCTCTGCTGGTTCAGATCCCACAGGTGTGAGAGGTGTAAAGTTAAGGGTCAGCTGCAGGAAGGACATAGACCCTGAGTAGCTTGCGCCTACTAAACCAAAAGAACCCCTCTGTTGAATACTTACTTAGTAGACCCGAGACAGCAGAGTACAAAAGCTTTCCTGATCAGAAGCCACATTTCGAACTCCACCCCGAAATCAGAAGCACGCTATGGTGTCATGTGCATGCAGAAAAATACCCAGCTTAGCGAGGAGCTGCCATATCCTGCCCTAACTTCAAGTTTCAGGCTGATTTAAGGTGGAGCTCATGTGGAGTGGCTGTGAGGTTGAATCTCCAGGTGATAACTGCACTGCTGATGAAAAGCAGTGTCAGCATCTGAAAGCCGTGGCTGCGGTCTGCTGGGCAGGAGGAAGGAAAGTCCCACCAGACCCACTGCTACTCAGTCCTCTAGGAATAGCAGGGCACCCAGCTCCTTCTCCTGGAGAAAGCTGTAGCTGCAACTGCAGACACCCCTTGGCTACAAAGCAGATAGGGTTTATGCCCATCTTCCAGGAACCAGCCAACCGCCCTTGTATCCCAACTAGATTAAGCTTCAACTTGTTTCTTCTAGGCCCCAAGCTCACCCCTGTGCAGGGAAGAGCCCTGATCTGCCCTGCCTGCGTTTGGCAGCCGTGGCAGAGCTTGGCACTGCTGGTAGATGGGAGAGAGAGCACCCCGTGCAGAGAGAGAAGCGAGGCTGTAAGGGGAGAGAGGCGGTGGCAGCCTGGGGCTGCTTCACTCCCCGTGCTGGCAAGCATCCCCCTCAATGAGATGCTTCTCCACCAGCTTCTCCACCCCAGAAGAGATGTGATGAGTCTTTCAGTTCTTGAGCCCTTGCAGACCAAGGGGCTGCAGCTCCCACTGGTCTCAGCTGAGATGTGGGCTCTGCAACGGGCTGGTGAGCAGAAGCAAGGGGTCCCACCATGGGTAAGAAAAAGCAGAAGATATGAAAGTGATCCTGTGTGCGTAAGCTGCTGTCAGGGAAGCAATCCATGCAAAAACGGCCAGAGATCACAGAGGAGTCTGTGTCCAGGCCAGATTCTGGACTTTGGCTGTGATAACTTTTGAGGGTACATTAAGCACACCACATTCAACAGGTTTAATTGTTGAGTGGAAATACCTCCTTTGCTTATCTTTGGAAACATTCCTCTCCCCACCACCCTGCCCCCTGCATTTTGAAGGCTTGGGTTTCAAGTTCACATCTATCAGAACAGAAAATAGCAGGATGTGTCCCATCATGTCCTGGGCACCCTAAGCCAAAAACGAGGGAGCTGCACCCTTTTCCCCTCATCCAGATTCTATCTTTTATACACACTTCAAAAGTGCACATAAAGCTTTATCACGCCCAAACCATTTCCGAAGCAATGAGCAGTCACATTCACTATTAGAAATGTGAAGGACTGTAATTCCAGGGCAATTTTACCACTCCCTCTGATGGTCTTTTGTATTTGTGATACTATATATGTCTCATAAACAAACCAGCCCAGAAGATATCAATCAAATTATCAGCATAGAGAGGATTACTTGGGCAGGCACTTACAATTTGCTCTGCACTCCCGGTGAGTCCAGAACAGCAGGCATCCACTCTTACCCTGTAATAGGATTAATACTGATGGAAAAAGTGTTAGTAACCTTTCCGGTGTACCTATAACCCACTTCTCATATTAAGTTAGAGATGCATAAAATAACATATATTTAAGTTAGATATTATTACTTTAAAAAAAAAAAAAAGCCAAAACCACCTTGGCGTAACTAAACTCATTCTTCATTCAAACTCCAAAGTTCAAGCTGAAACGGTGATTTCCCTTGAGCAGTCTTCAGGACAGTATCCTACCATGGTTTATGAGCCCACAAGTTTTATTCCTCCATCTTTTTTTTTTCTGCCAGAGAGGTGCTTTATTTTGGTGTATCATGGACCATTCTTTAGAATAAACAATAGCTTTGAGGCTAAGCACTTCTGGATGGTTTTTTTTGGATACACACATGTTGAGGATCTCAAGCACCAAGGCATTCAGTCCTTCCTGAATTTTGCAGCCACAATGCAAAAGAGCCAAGTGAGCAACTCCAAGATCTAAATGGTTGTAGCCCAACAAGTAGAATTTAGCTTTTGCCTGCCTATTTATCTCTTCAGATAAATATGTAGATATGAGAACTTTGACCACAATGAAATTAAGCCAAGATGAAAAAGTCACCAGGACCTGGTGATTATTGAGTAGTTACTGGCATGAGCCGAGCACTACCTTCCTCTCTGTCTCCAGGAAAAAAATAATACAAAAAAGCATGGTGAATATTTTCTTAGAACATGCCTGCAATGTTGCTAGACAGAAGTTTCATACCCCAGAGACAGAAGGATGTTCCTGGATTGAAAAGTAATCTTCAGGTCCTGAAGAGCCCACAAGGCTCTACTGAGGTCCATCTGATAGTCCATTAGGTGGTCCATATCACCAGACCACTAAGGCGTGAAAAAGGAAATTTCTTGACCCTGTAGCAAACATCATCTTTGGGATACTGTCTTATGGTTTTTGATGGTTATCTGGGAAGTCCAATCCAAACAGCAGCAAGGTTTTCCCTGATGTGCAGAATTCCAAACACAAAACTCGGAGCAAGGAGCATCAAAGAGCAGTTCATGGCTCCCCTCTCCCTCTCACCTTCACCTTTCTCAGTAGGAGATCAGGGGAAGGACAGGGATGACATTGATGGTTCTGGCCTGAGCCTGACTGCAGGCAGGATCACTCACAAATGATGGTTTCTCACATCTCTCCTTGTGCGCTGGCACACCTTGTGTGAGCTGAGTGACTCTTGGTGGGGCTCAGTTCATTTTAGCACCTAAACACCACAATGCACTGCAGTGCTGTGGCAGCCAGTGTGTGGGGGGATTGCTGCCACAGGCTCTGTTGGATTTCTCAGAGTCTTACATTGCTCCACGCTTTTCTAAAAAAACATGTTTCCTTAGAGGCAGGATTATATGAGGATCTCAGCTCTCAACTAGAACAGCAATAATGGTAGTAGAGAAAACATGACGCTTGAACCTAAATTTTTGGGGGAAAAGGAATTTAATTTTCATTATTCATTAAAAATTCACTATTATAAGACAACACCTTGCCTTTCAATTTATTAATGCTTCATAGAAGGCAATACTGGGCATAATCCCACAATCAGATATGGCTCTGTATGTATTACATTACAAAGTGATCCAATTTAACTACAAGCAATTACATTGTGTGTAAGTGGCCACTCTGCTGGGAAGATGCACAGATCTGGAGTTCACCCTGGATGCCTTTGCTGCTTGCTTCGGAAACCTGCCTGTATAGAAATGGACTACCCCAAACACACAAGCACATCTGGACATGACTGTCATCTGGGCATCTGATCTGTTCCTGGCATTTTAAAGCCATTCAGAGATACAACGCACTGTCAAAGCATAAAAGAAACAACTTGTTATATATCCTTAATACATGAGGTCCTGGCACTGCAGCCATTCCTGAAATCTGTTTAACAAGAACAGATGAGTAATCTGCTATTCTGGCAACCAAAAAACTTGAAAATAACCCAGAAGTCCTCCATTTCCAAAAGGTGAAATGAAACTGCTCCTAAACTCAGCTTGCTTTATGCAATCCTGGAAAAAACCTTGGATGCAGGGAAACATACATCAACTTTAATACTGGAGAGCTCAGCAAGATCATTTCCAACCACCCCCGGGGAAATGCAAACTTGCTTTGCAGTATAGAGGATTCAGTCAGCTAGCAGCTTACAGGGGCAACTTCTGGTTTTGAAGGATGCAAGTGATGAGTCAAGTCTCTCAGCTGTTTCTGTTAGATAATAAATAATTTTCTGCATTTAAAAAAAAAAACTAAAAGTCTTTCTGGTAGATGGAGGGAAGCAGGAAGGCAGTACAGGAGACTTAATCCTGTTTGTTCTTTTTTGTTCCTGCTCATGGTAACAACATCTCACTTCTCACAAGCAGCTGAACCTTCTGCAATGTTGTCTCTTCCTTGTCTGATACTGCTCCAGAAACAGAAGTGAAAGAACAGAAATCTGCGAGAAGACACCACCCCAGTACAAAAGCTGTTTCAGCCTCTTCCAGCAACCCATTTGTCACAACGTAGTGACGTAGTGACGCAGAAAGACCATCTTCCCTGCAGATGGATTAAAGTGGCAGCTATTGCCCGTGTAAAACCCGTGCCTTAAAAAAAAAAAAAAAAACAAAACCCTGACTCTGGTAGGGCGTCTGTTGCTTTAACAGAGGGTTGGCTACACAACTGCTTGGTGTGCTCCACAGCCTCCTCTTGTATTCCTCCCAGGAAGACCAGACCAGCTGAAAGCCAGGAGCAGACTACAGCCTGGTGTATCATTGTGCCTATAGAGAGTTGGTCAAACTGGACTGCGTACACCAAAAAAAAAAGTGTATCCCACGTTACAGCAACTAAGACCAGTGGGAAACAGAAAAATGTAGGTGCAGCTATTTCTTCCCCACAACCTTTCCTAATTAAGTCTAAAAATGTCTGTAAGGCGAGCCCTGCCCCATCTTTCTAAAACCAGTCACTACATGTGCTCATCAAAAATACTGCTTGCACTCTTCTGTAAATAAATGCCAGTTAGAGACTGCAAGAAGATAGCATGTAAATATCAATACAGAAAGCCTTCAAGGAAGGTTTCAAAGCAGGGGGACAGGGGAAGTATGTCAGGCACAGCGTACTTCCACAGAGGATTTCGTAAAAAAAACAGTACCACTTCATGAATGAACCTCTAGGGTGAAACACTTGAACCGGGCAAGAAAGGCAGCCCCGTGCTGCTAGGGGTTTGTGGGGGACCCTCAAAACACTCACACAGCGGATAACGAGAGTGGCAGCCCATGAGCATACTCCACTGTCCCCAGGTCACCTGGGCAGCCCCCAGCAGCGGAAAGAGCCGGCTGTGATGGTGTGCCATCCCGTCCCATCCCTTCTGCACAGCTCCTGCCCCCAGCAGCGAAGAGGAGGTGAGCACTCACCTATCCTGTAAACCCACCAGCACAAAGCACACCCAAACCTTTGTGGAGAGCCACCCTGCCCCTCTGCTCAGAGCATCCGGAGTTTTGAGACCTTTTTGAGAAGTTTTGTGAGATTCAGGTTTCCCAAGGGGGAAGTGTATTGATAAAAACTGGAAAAGTTCAAACACGGGATCACAGAGATGTCCCCGGGGTGGGAGTGTGGGACATTATGGGAAGAAGAGGAGGGGACTGGGCTACCCAGAGACAGACTCTGAGGTGCACGAAGAAATGGCAAGAGACAACATGCATGTTGCAACAGGGGAAATTATGGTTGGATATGAGGAAAAAAATTCTTTCCATCAGACGTGGCCCAGATAAGACGTGGTGGGACCTGTGTCCAGGGAGGTATTCCAGACTTGACAGGACAAGGCCCTGAGTAACCTGGCTTAGCTTTGGTGAGACCTGCTTCAAGCAGGGGGTTGGATAAGGCACCTCCTCTTCTAATCTACGCTTTTCCAAGGTTTTTATGACCCCTGGGTGTGGATTTTACATTTCTTTGATCCGGGGATGTAGGGAGGCTTTCAGCATTTCTGAGCTTTGTAGCCTTTGGAGTTGAAATGGGGCTTGTTTTACACATATCTGTGAATTCAGCTAGGGTCTGAGCATCCCTCATAAGCCACCATCCCACCCAGCCACCATCAGTTTGCCATGAGGCTTTCAGAGCCAGAAAATTTCAGAGCAATTCCCGAGACATGAGATAAAAATTTTAAATACCTCAGATCACTCTGTCCACTAACAGCACTAAAAAAAGTGGGTTTGCCCTCTTCTAATCTTTCCTTAGCTTGGGTCCTTACCTTCTGCCGTGGCCCTCCACATCTCAAGTCTGCCACCAGATCTGGAGCCTGTCCTTGAGATCACCCCTGGCTCAACCAGGACAAGGACAGGGACCCTGGCGCTGCTTCTTACCCCAGTGCCCGCCCCCTGCCCCCCCCCCCGATACTCAGCGGTGGGGCAGAACGGAGGTGGACCACAGTGCCGTGGGGCAGCTCATCCCTCCCAGCCCCCTCGCTGCGGGGCGGCCGCTAACGAACCCGGGGTGCGGGGGTGCTCCGGGGTGTCAGTGCAGAGGGGAGTTGCTGCCGGGGAGACCCTGTCTCCCGCAGTCTTTGTGGTCCATGCCTTCCCCCAGGCTTTTCCTTTTCCCTTTCCCTTCCCCCATCCCTGCTCATGCATTTCCGCGCCCTGCTGCGGTGGAGGCACCCCTCGTACGCCGTTTTCCAAAAAAAAAAAGCAAAAGCAAAACCTCAAACAAAGCGGCATCCCATCCTTCGGCTTGTTAAGCTTGTTAACCCACTTAACAGCATACCGCTGAAAAGGGGACTGAAAATGAAGGTCTGGAAGGGAAATACCTCTTCCACTCATTTGTAGCTGAAGTTTTTTCAACTAAAGTATCAGGCACGTGCTGGTCTGACTCTCCCTTGCTTAACACAAAGCAGAGAGTTGGAACAAGGCGGGAGGACCCAGTGCAGGAGGCTCAGAGGCACAGAGGGTTTGGTTTCATAGTTGTGTTTCTTTGACTTGAAACATCATCATCATCATCATTATTATTATTATTATTAGAAATGGATTGACAAAGCAAACAAGCACAATTGCTTGGTAGGCAATCGGTAGGGATGCTGAAAGCAGAGTCCCTTTGCCCGTCCCTCCCCTGGACAGCCAGTGCCTTCCCGCAGCGTTCCCAGCACAGAGCTCGCCTAACACGTTATTTTGTACGAAGAGTTCAGCCAAATGAAGCAACGAGACAGGCAGCGATGAAGCAAGTACAAACCATGCCCACAGCAGCAATCAGACAGGTTGAGAACTGTCTGCTTCTCCTTCATGGACGCTGTGATGAAGACCCGGCTGCACCAGCGCAGCAGAAGGACTCTCGCAAATTTTTTTTCTCACCAGGAGCAGAGAGCAGAATATCAAAGAAAAAAAAGTCCTCCTTGGCCCTCCTTCTCCCTTGCTGGCCCAAGCTCCCTCTCTCTTTGGTTTCCAGCTCCATTCCCTTCGCCAGGCACAGCTGAGGAGCATCCTTGGCTGCCCCAGCAGCCGCCCAGCACCTGCCCTGGGCCAGCACTGCCTGGTGCCACCATGGTGGGGATTGCTGGGGCTCCCCAGCAGGACTGGTGATACAGACAAGCCTGTTCTCACTATCGTTAACTTATCCTTAAGTTTCCTGAGCATTCCGGAGAGCTGGGGCGTCTGGCAGAAGAGCTAAAGCTGTCTGTGTGGCAACACATCCACAGAAGGCATCAAAGCTGTCCTTACCTGGGCAAGGGCAGGGAGGCTCCAGACTCCTTTGCCGTTGGTGGCTGCAGCCCCCATGATGTCCAGCAGGTTGGGAGGTGGGAGGGACAGAGGCACTCAGCCCGCTCCAGGGAGTACCCCCAGAGCATCATATAGTCATAGAAACATATGGGGTTGGAAGGGACCTCTGGAGATCATCTAGTCCAACCCCCCAGCTGGAGCAGGTCTACCTAGAGCACGTTGCACAGGAACTTGTCCAGGCGGGTTTTGAATGTCTCCAGAGAAGGAGACTCC
>JAOTQQ010000019.1:65842104-65852866 GCA_026546715.1 Gallinago undulata | reverse complement strand
CCCATTTCCTCTTGTCCTGTCACTGGGCACCACTGAGAAAAGACCAGCCCCATCCTCCTGACACCCTCCCTTTAAGTCTTTGTATGCGCTGATGAGATCCCCCCTAAGCCTTCTCTTCTCCAGACTAAAAAGACCCAAGTCCTTCAGCCGCTTCTTGTAGGAGAGATGCTCCAGGCCCTTAATCATCTTTGTGGCCTTTTGCTGTACCCTCTCCAGCAGTTCCCTGTCCTTCTTCAACTGGGGAGCCCAGAACTGGACCCAGTACTCCAGATGGGGCCTCACCAGGGCAGAGTAGAGGGGCAGGAAGACCTCCCTCAACCTGCTGGCCACGCTCTCCTTGATGCACCCCAGGATGTTATTGGCCTTCTTGGCCACAAGGGGACATTGCTGGCTCATGGTCATCCTGTTGTCTACAAGAACTCCCAGGTCTTTCTCCTGAGAGCTGCTCTCCAGCAAGTCAGCCCCCAACCTGTACTGGTGCAGGGGGTTATTTCTCCCCAGGTTGCAGCACCCTGCACTTGCCCTTGTTAAATTTCATTAGGTTTCTCTCAGCCCGAGTCTCCAGCCTGCCCAGGTCTCTCTGCATGGTGGCACAGCCTTCTGGAGTGTCAGTCACCCCTCCTACTTCTGTATCATCAGCAAACTTGCTGAGGGTACATTCCATCCCTTCATCCAGGTCATTGATGAATATCTTGAAGAGGACTGGACCCAGTACTGACCCCTGGGGAACACCACTTGTTACAGACTTCCAGCTGGATTCTCTGCCCCAAATCACAGCCCTCTGGGTCCTGTCTTCTAGCCAGTTTTCAATGCAATTAACTGTCCGTTCATCTGACCTACATTTCCTAAGCTTAGCTATGAGGATGCTGTGGGAGACTGTGTCAAAAGCCTTGCTGAAGTCAAGGTAGATAACATCCACCACCTGCTTCTCATTTATCCAACCAGTCATGCCATCACAGAAAGCTATCAGGTTAGTCTGACATGCACCACAGAATGCACCACAGAATGCACCAGAGCAGGCCATGCTGTTTCTGTGTTATCGCACACCAGTGCGGGTCTGCTCCCCACAGCCCCAGCAGGAACACGGCCCAGCTCCTGTGCCATGCTGACTGCAGGGCACCTCTCCAACTCACGTTCTCACCTAAATATGTAAAGACACTCATACCATCTGCTTTGCCAGTGTTGCTCCTCGGAAACTGGGGGCTGGCTTGGGTTAGTGGAATGAAGGGTCAAGGAAAAATGGCACCCAAAGCACAGGAGTGCAGGTAGTCTGATGAGACTGGGGTGTGATCAGGACCTTAGCTGTGCTTGAACTTGGCCTGACTTTGAAGGGGTGGAGGTGAGAGTGGTTACAAGGGTTTCCCAAAGGATCCAGGACCATTCCACCTCTTGGAGGCCACCCGGCACAGCTCTACTCATGTCTGTGTGTTTACATTCCTTTCCCCCTCCACTGCTCCAGATGGCCATGTCCACACTGTGGGTGGGGAACGCTCCCAGGTGTAGGCATTGTCCAAGCCAAAGCAGCAGCACAGACAGTGAGGAACACTGAACAGAAGTCCAGGTCTTGTTTCACTGACCAGTGCAAACATACCTGGGTGTTCCTGTCTTGACACACATGGTGCCTCTTCCTGTCCATCTTCCTCAGAAGCACTGTACACCACAGTGTAAGACGTCTGTACCCTGGAGAGTGGGGCTTCTTCTCCCTTCCTCCACCCCAGAAATCTCCACGGACTGAAAAAAGCCAGCAGAGCTGTTACAACACATGGTTGTAACAGATAGATATCCACGCAGATGCAGAGGTTGTATGAATGATACCTCCCTGCGCCAGACAGCTTTCCTCCACCCCTGGAAGTCTGGATGCCACCTACCCCAGTGTTTCCTCTCCTAGCGCGTGTTTCCATTGCTGCAAGGAAGAGAAGCAGCTTCATCCTGCCAGGACTTTGAAGGAAAGTTCATCTCCTTGAACAAGGCAACAGCCTAATTCCCCCCCAGTGGGCATGTTTTTGCTGCAAGGAATAGAAGGGGAGCACAAAACCTCTGTCCATCTTCATTTGTCAAAACCCTTTCTTGGGCATGCAGCCAGAGGAAGAAGCTCTCATATGTACAAGATCCCCTGTAGGATTTGGTGGAAGTTAAAAGGAAAGTACAGAGATAGTATTTAGGTGAAGATTTGGGTGATGAAGCAGAACTGGGGGATGGAGAAGGGTAGATGCCATGGGATTTAAGGCCAAAGCAGCATACACATCATGTCTTCTCTTAACCACAGATGATGGCATAACCATGGATCTCATGGGATGGGGCTGCCTGTTGTTGTATGTGTACCTAAAGCACCACTGTAACCATGCCCTGAAGCGTGGGGATGGCTCATGGGCAATGAGACCAGGAACGATGGTTTGAAAAAATGATTGCAAAAATCTGATTTTTGCTGCTCTCTGGATTATTCTTAATGCAGCATTTTTGCTTTTCAGCTGCATTTTATGACTTTGAAGAAGAAAATATTCCAAAAGCAAGAAAGGATAATTCTGTAAAAAGCTTGGGGCACCTCACTAGCATATTGTTTCTAGTAGAATGCTAGAAACTACTGCTTCCTTTGTTCTTCTGCCACCCCCCTGAATGCCCACTTCTTACCTTAGGACAGCCACATCTGCACCAAAAGCAGCTCTTGGTCCAGCTGCCACAAGCCCTCTACAATAAGCTTCTGAGATCTGGGCTGTGCCAGGAAAAATGGGGGCTGACTACTAGACTAAATCCAGACCTGTATATTTAAAAATATTTAATAAATGCTGCAAGCAGATAGAAAATCCTTCCAGCCTTCCCCCATTTACAATCCTGAGTGTTTTTCAGCCTGAGCTGATCTTTAACTCTCCTCTCCCCAGACACACACCCCCACCTTCCCATAGCTATTTCTTCTGCAGAAGGCAACTCAGAAAATGAAATAGCTCCATTTCTTCCACGTTATGTCTGAGAAGTCATTTTCTAACTGGAAAACTGATAGGTTCAGCTACTTTAATAAGTGTGGTATTAGCTTGACCTGAATTGCTTTCGGGGCTTGAGGATTCTGCTGTGACCCTCACACGTGAAACTGCTTGCAGGGTGAATGACTCCAGCGTTACCTGCCGTGGGGTCTCCAGGGACCATTGCAAGTGCCTGCAAGAACTCTCTTCTCCTGCCAAATGTTTCTCCAGCAGCCTCACTTCATGGGTCAGATCATCTCTGAAGGGTCTCTTCTACTTTCCAGTCTTCCTAGTTCCATTGTAGAGTAGCTCTAGTGGGTTCCTCTGCCGAAGAGGCCATTACTGACAGGCCCTGTCTTGTCTCAAGACCTGGACCTCACAAAGTTATTTCTGCACATGGGATCAGTCTGGGTTCAGAAACCAGCCCCAGCAACAAATAGGGAAAACATCTCCAGATCATGTCTGCAGGGCAGTCATGGTACAACTTGTGTTAACCTCCCAATGGCAAGTGAGTGACAATAATGTTTCCAGATGTCTCCTTGAAACACTACCTTCTGACCATTCTTGACAGGAAAGAAAAGGGGGGATGAGATAAAAGGAGCAGGTTTGCTTCAAAAGGGCTCTATTAAGAATACACTTCTCATCCCCCAGGCAGGGGAAGGGACTGTCTCTGCTTTCAAACACATCATGGCAGGCAGCAAATTAGGCACCATGGAAATGGCTATAAGACCACCAGGACCTTTACTGAAGATGCTGAAAGGATCAGGGCCTGGACAAAAGAGAAGGTGACAGTAATGCTAGTAAGATCTTGTCCAGGTCAAAATGTTTGCCTACCTCACTGAGAAGCCTTCAGCCAACCCAAGGAAGCATTGGATAAACAACCAGCAACTGGCCAATTCTCTCCTCCTTGCTAAAGGTATCCAAACACCTCCTTTTAAGCCTCCTTTTCACACGCGTCTTACGATGCCAATGGAGTAATATTTAACCTTTATTCCCCTGGCTCAGCAAGGAGGTAGAAAAGATGGAAAAGGACAGAAACATACTGGGGAGGATGACGAGAAGTAAGGAAGAGTTTCTTCATCAGCCAATTGTATCAAGACACATTGGTCCAGAAAAGAGATTACTAGAGCGAAAGCAGATCCCTTCAGTGGTGAGAGGAGAGGGACAATAGGCAATAACTGCTCATGTGTCTCTCAGTACAAGAACAAAGAGGCAACAAATGAAACTAGCAGATGGCAGCTTCCTATTCAGCCAGAGAGGATGTTTCTTCCTACCATACACAACCCAAGTGTGACCTGTTACTGTTAGTTATCCAGCAGTAGATCCAGCAGTTTGGCCTGGATAAGGCAATGGGAGGAGAGAGAAAAGCCACCAAAGCAAATATTGCTGTGGTCAGGAGGAGGCAGCAAACGGGCCCAAGCTGTGATGCTGGGTAAGGAGAAGCATGAGACTGTCTCCTGGGGTAGCCAACCATGGCAAACCATTCACAGAGACTTACACCTCCCCGTTTCCCTGCCGCATCCCCACGCACTATTGTCGTTAAAACCGGGCCACAGTGGCTTCCAATCAGCAGTTTGCCCCCTGCCTTCTACAGAAAACGCACCCCGCCTTCACCCGGCCTGTTGTCATCTCCTGACTGGAGATTAAGGTATTCTTGCCCATGTTAAAGAGATGTTCTCAGCTGAAGCCACTCTGCAAAACACAGGTAATGACTTGTATGAGGGAAACTTTGCTTTGTGTGGAAAGGAGGCAGCTGAGGGGGATCCTCGTTAGAGTCTGCCGCTCCCTGCAGCGCATTACAAAGAAGCCAGAGATAAACAGCCTCACGACAGCCTACAAATACTTACAGAGAGCCTACAGGAGAGCCAGAGAGGGACTCTTTGTCAGGAAGTGACAAGACAAGGGGTAATAATTTTAAATTGGAAGAGGGGAGATTTAGATTAGATACCAGAAAGAAATTCTTTGCAGTGAGGGTGGTGAGGCACTGGAACAGGTTGCCCAGAGAAGCTGTGGCTGCCCCATCGCTGGAGGTGTTCAAGGCCAGGCTGGCTGGGGCTTTGAGCAACCTGCTCCAGTGGGAGGTGTCCCTGCCCATGGCAGGGGGGTTGGAACTAGATGATCTCTAAAGTCCCTTCCAACTCTAACCATTCAAAACTCTTCTCAGAGGTACCGAGGGACAGGGCAGGGGGTCCTGAGGTGCAAGTTGCAGGAGGGACTGGATGCAAGGAGAAAACTCTCTCATGAGAGCAGTGCAGCCCTGGGACAGTCACCAGAGAGCTGGTGGGACTTCCATCCTTGAAGATATCAAGTATTCAGCTGGATGATGGCCTGAACTACCTGACTTAGCATTGTGATGAGGCCTGCTGGGCACACAGAGTTGGATTAGAAACTTCCAAAGATGCCTTCTGACATAAACCTTTGTCAGATCCTGGGAACCATATCCTGTCTGGCGTGACCCGCCTTGCAAGCCAGGACTGATCACCCATGTTTAATCACACACATGGGTGTTTTTGACAGAGGAACAGCATCCTTCATGGGCGATTGAAACACCAACCCACAAGACTCCTTGGGTGGTTTGGCGGCTTGGCCGTCAGCTCTCTGACTCACCCCATGCCTCTGCGCTGCCGGCGGCCCTGCAGTGCTGGAAAGGATTTACGTGAGGGAGGAGCTGTGCCTGGCTCACATGCTGAAGCACCTTCAGCCACTTTTCTGACTATCTTGTTGAAGGATTATCTGTTTACAGTAACTCCCACAAATCTCACAGGTGTCGCCTTGTCTATGGTAAGGGCAGGAAGCTTTGAAGACTCATCATTAGGATGCTGCATGCAGCCGGCTTCACGTGGTGCCCTCTGGGGAACACTGGAAGGTTTTAAAGAAAAAAAAAGGAGCAATCTCTTTTGTTTCTAATTACTCTTTTTAAAAAAAAAGAATCACCTAGCAGCTCTGCCAGAGCTCAATGCCCCATTGAGCCAGGTATGCCAGGTTCTACAGCACCAGCTTCATTGCCTCGAGGAATTGTTGCCCAGACAGAAAAAGGTAGTAACACACAATGACACTATTCTTGTCTCACGTGGAATCAGGTGGACACTGGAAAGGGGTTCACTTTACCCCTAAAGGAGAGAAATAGGCAGCTGTTGTGAGTCAGCCTTTCCTAAGACACTGAGTCCAAATCATCCGTACCAGCCTCCCATGGACCCCAGTTAACATCACAGACAGCTCAGATGAGAAGTCTGAATTTTTGCCTGGCTGCAAGAGACAAGCAAATCACTTGTTGGAGCTAACAAAAGAGGTACAGCACACACAGGATAGCTCAGATCTGCAGCCTTAGCTGAATTCCTTCACAAAAATCCTCTCTACCCTCTCAGTAATAACAATAATAATATTTTTCTCTGTGTCTCTCCCTTCTGTCTGTAATTTACTCTTCCTGGTGGAAGGGAAAGGAAGCATAAGTTATTGTAACACTGACAAGACCTGAATGGCATCTCCTGTCACTAACAGCAAACCTTAGGAAGCAGAACACACATCTGACAGAGCTTTGCAGAATCTGTAGATGCTATCCATGTGTTTGTTTACTGACTGGAAAGATAAGCATGAAAGCAATTCAAAGCGTGTCCCTCTTTTTTATCTCACTTGTTTCTCCAGTTTCTGGCACACCTCAGGTGTTTACTAAGCAAATTCACAATTGTTTAGCACTGAAGGTACTGAGATGGGCCAGATCTAAACACTCAAGCAGGCAAACTCTGATGTACGTTTGTCTTGTCCCTCTGGCAACCAAGGAACTTCAATCACTTCCTCTTTCTGTGCAGCTGGAGGGCCCAGAAGCAATAAAAACTGGCTCAGCAATGTGTAGATGACAGTCTTACAACGGTGGTCAAATGTTGTTATCTTGTGAAAGATTCTTTACACATTGTGGCTGGAGCCAAAATGCCTCAAGCAGAAGTTTGACATAGGATTTCTCATCCCGAATCAGACTCTCAGTTGGGGTAATGACATAATAACCACTAACACTTTTTGTGTGAGACTCCCATATGTCTACCAGACGACGTCCCAGTGCGTCTCTGCTGTGCAGCACTGCCATAGTGAACACTACGTGGGCACGCTGGATTTACTGAGCACACACAGAAAGTGATTTTACAGGTGCCCAGAACACCCAGGACCAGTTGAGCACAAGCAGATTGACGACAGAAATGATGGACAGAGGTTTAGAAGCTTTCGGGTCATTTTTGATTCGCTGGTTGTACACAGAAAAAATAAGTCTGCACACATGTCGTGGTTGCTATTCAGGATGCCTGGACACTGACCATGCATCCGGAGATATTTATTGCTGTGTTACACGGCTCTGCTCTCTGAATAGACTACCAAACACTCACAAATACTGGGAAAATAGCCCAGATTCCGGTATTTAGCTGGACAAATTTTCTGTGTGGGAAAAAAGGGACTTGCTAGGGAATCCTGGTTCTAGAGTGACTCCCCAGATACCAAGGCCTCCAAAACTTAATAAAGGCTATACTTATTTAGCTCATCCTGAGTGGTTCTCCTGTTCTGTTCCCTAGCTGGACTCCACACTGCTAGTCAACAGAGATAGTGTATGAAGAAAGATAAATGGTGCACAACAGTCTTCAAGGGAGCTGCTTGCTACAAATGATGATTTTAATGTAAAGATTCCAAGTGCTTTGAGATCTCTTGAACCAGCAGGAGGAAACCTGGAGCAGGGTCTCCAGGTAGAGAGCTGGCTCCTTGCTTCTACTAGTTGTCCAGAGATTTTTACTAAAACTCTGCTCCGAACCCTTTATGTGATCTTGTACCCTCTTGCGAGCAGCTACCTCCACTGGTGGTGCTAGATGCTCCCAGTAGAGAGCGCACTGAAGAGATGTCACCAGGGGCTTGAGGACACTGTAACACAGCCCATGACTTAGATATGACTTTTAGGCCGATTGAAAGTCACGTCAGATATAGAGGAGTACACCGCTGTTTGCCCTGGGAAGCACACAGAAAGGATGCACTTTTCATAGGTGTCTGCCTTAAAAACCTAAATCTTTAAACATTAGTAAAAAAGACCAGGAAATGCACTTTGAGAAACCAGAGCTGAAATGGGCAAAAAGTACCGGTTTCAGTGAACGGACATGTTGGAGCAGTGTCAGGTCAGCAGGGGCACCTCTAACACGGCAGAGCACCTCTGCACAGCTAGCAGGCTGTTCCTGGCAGCGGGACCCCGCTGCTGCTGGAGCCCCCATCCTTTGTAGGGTTGGGATGGAGCCTTCCCTGCCACTGCCACAGCGTGCAGACAAGCCCCTGGACTTCTGACTCCAGAGTGACATAGCTGTGGTTTGGGTTAATTCAGCAGTGCAGCAGCTTTCACCCCAGTTGCTGTGCCTCTCTGGGCCACCTCCTTTCAGTTTCAGAGAAAGAGAAAAAAAAAAAAAGAAAAGAAAAAAAAATCAGCCAGAAGCTGGTTGCTTCATTCAAAACTGCACAGTGTGACTTACAGCGGGAATAAATCTTATCAGCTTGAGCTTCTACGGAGGCAAAATTCCCCTCCTCTAGTCTCGATGCTCTTTTGTCAACAGCACGAACACGAAGAAAACTGCGCAGAAAACTGAAAGTTGCTACCCTTATTTGCGCCTATTGTTCCGTAAACGACAGACTCAGAGGAACAGGATTGGGGGAAAAAAAAAAAAAAAAAAAAAAAGGAAACAACCCAAAGGTCTGACAATTGTGTAAAAAGCATTCCTGCACTGCAGGGTGGGTGGTCCACTTGGAAGCTGTTATGGTGTCAGCACAAACCGGCACAAAGGATCAGCGATGTGTGTGCAAATACAGAAAATACACCCACCCCACCCCCCAAAACCAGGCTGGCCAAGGGGCTTACCCGTGTCCTGAATTGTGTTCAACTCAGGTACCCGATGAAAGAGCAGTCCAGGGGGAAACGCCGCTCTAACTCTGCCTGCCCTCTCGGTTAGGAATGTAAGTGGCATTTTAAAACCAAGATGGATACGCTCTCGCCTTACCCACGGGGAAAGAGAGGCAGAAAACTCACCAAAAACCAGTAAGTTCTAGGATGTCGGAAACGAGGTGTCTTTGAAAACGGAGCAGCAAATCACTTGTCCAGCGTCACTGAATAAACCACTAAAAAGACGGAAAGCAAAAATCATTCCCTTTGCAGAAGTTCATCCAGTGTAAAAACTTGACCGCAGCACTTGCAGTACCAAACACAGAAATTCCTTTTATTGTTGGAAAAGAGCTATTGAATTTTGTATCAAATATGAAAAAATTTAACACGTACTTTGTAGGTGTGAGACTTGTAACTAAAGTAAATGAAAATTCTTGCTATTATTACAGCTGTGATAATGTGTAAAAACCCACAATGCATTAAAGTGAGGCTGTGTAACTGCAGATGTGGTCTGGCCTAGTGTCAAGTTAGAGGAAAGCATATTTGGGTGAATATTATACAACCAAATACTATGGCTGATTTCACGTAACTTAGCAAGATTCCACTTACTACGACTTGACTTAAATTTCTATAGTGTTAAAAGTAGTTGTCCCATCAGCTCTGCCGGGGAAAGTCCAACGGCATTCATGGAACAGTAATGAGAGCACCCTCTAGTGGTCATTATCACAGATATTAATTAAACCTTTTTAAGCAGGCCGTTACTGTATCTGCTTTCTCATGCAAACAGGGTACCTGGAAAGTTTATTAAAATATGCAAATGAATATGCTATATGTTATTCACGCTATATCAGCCCAACAGACACAACTGCAAGGTTTTATCTTGTTTATTCACCAAAAATGCTATGCATTTAATAACATTACTTTGACACCTTCTATTTGCAATTTTCAAAATTGTCAGGGAAAACCTCAAAAGTGGTAAGTTTGGTCCTCATACCAGAGACCACAGTAGAAACTATAACAGAGAAGAGAATTAATATACAGCTGCGTAAAGATGATGTGTTGAGAAGAAAGCAATGTCACTACTGTAAAAGGGAGTCATGACTTACTGATCTTTACGGATCCATTGCAGTTCTCTGAAGCAATCACGGAACATGTAGGCTTCCCTTTTAATCATCATTTACAATAAGATAATAGAGAAATTAGGATCTGATAATCATTAAACATGAAACCAGAATCAGAACATAAGAACTAGGTTGGAATCTATGAGTTGCTTACCAGCAGCCTCAGTCAACTTAGCTTCAGTCAGACTAAGCAGGATTTACAGCATCAGAAACTGTCAAAGGTAAGGGACAGGTGGATTGACTCTTTCCAGAAGCAAAAGATTAGGAAGGATAGCCTGAGTGCCAAGTAGCCACCAAGCATGCTTTGTCTGCATTTAATTCCCAAACACACCTCCTAGACATGTACCACAGCACAAGAATTTGCCGTATCATATTAGTGTCACACTGGTCTTCATTTAACTATTATATTGAGTGATTAAGTTAGTAAGTAAATATCTTCTTACCTGCTATCACAAAAGCATACTCCTTACTGGGTGGTGTCCTCTGGGATTTGCCATGTAAACACATGAGTCAAGAGAATTATGTCCTGTGTGAGGAACTTTGCAATGAGGATTCCACCTAAGTTAAGATGATTTTATGCTGTCTAGAAGCTTGCTGCAGTATGTAATTCTAAGTGATCGCTTTGGGAAAGGTAAGAAGTGGCAAGAAAGCAAGTTTCACAGTATCAAGTGAATTAATCAAATAATGAAAGAAAGAAAGGAAAGAAAGAAAGGAAAGAAAGAAAGGAAGAAAGGAAGGAAGAAAGGAAGAAAGGAAGGAAGGAAGGAAGGAAGGAAGGAAGGAAGGAAGGAAGGAAG
>JAOTQQ010000019.1:65793922-65826935 GCA_026546715.1 Gallinago undulata | reverse complement strand
CCTCCCCCTCCCCGCCCCCCGCCCTCTTTTTTTTTTTTTTTTTCGCCTTCCTCCTTCCTCTTAACGCGCCTTTCTGGACGTGCTCCATTTCTGGCGCGACCGATTAGAGAGGCTAGCGAATAACGCGGTAATTAAAAATGAAGAATTTTAAGCCGCGGAAGTGGGACACAGCCAGTGCCCTTGGGAATAGCAGATTATTTTTTTCTTTTTTTTTTTTAATTTTCCTTTTTCCCTGATGAGCATTATTTCCAGTACTTTTTTCGGGAATTTGAATTTTAAGACCAAAGTAAGTGTAAATCTGCGCGGGTTCGTCGGTTTGGGGAATTTTGGGGTGAATATGGTTTATGCCAAAATCTGAGCACTGCTGCAGTGCCAGCTTTTATCGTTATAAAACGTACTGACGCCAACTCGCTTGATCGTTAGGTGGGGGGATTTCGACATACTGTCTCGTGATATTCTCTCTCCTAAAAGCAAATGGAGAATTAAGGATCCCAAAATAGATTGACTTTCTACTCGGGGATTGCCTTTGTCTTGCTTTGTTCTGCTCTGAATCGGCTGCAGGGCTGTTGGTGCAGTGTATCTCTTTGTTAGAAATCACCACCAGATTTCGTTAAGGGTGTAAAATAACTAGCAGCCCTACTTCTTTTGAAGGGCAAACGTTTAATAATAAATTAAGTGGATCTGGGATGCCTTTGCACCGGGGGTATTTTTGCTGTGTAATTCATGATGTCATTGTCTTAATAAAATGTCTTTATATTCGGGAGTACTGCCTTAAATGATGAAATGTGATGTAAGAGCATGGCTATGTGCAGTGCTGAGCATTCCGCTGTCGCTAGTAGGAGTGAATTGGCATAAAATGTCGTCTTTGCTAGATCGAATCTGCTATAAATGCAAACGCAATTAAAAATGTATGGTGCTGCATGTCAAGCATTAATCTTCTGTTTCAGGTATTCTTAATATTCTGCAGCATTACCTCGCTTTCAGCTCGCAAAACTATATAAGCTTAAATATATATATACACTTTATATATAAACTATATGACTATATAAACTATATAAAATTGTTAATTTTCTGCGAGAATTCCCATGTTACTGTTGAAGGAGCGTTCCTTAGAGCTGCGGTTACCCGAATCGGGTGTTTCTAGGTGTCACATGGAACATGAAGCAGATGGCAGTGACGCTGGAGGTGATCCGCCCCACGAGGATGCGGCCCGGAGCCATGGCCGACACCGGGATGAGTCTGGGCTTGGAGCAGTGCTGAGAGGGCTTGGGGAGAGGATTGTAGTGGAGCTCCATCCCCATTCCACTCCTAGCAGCTCTCTGGCCATCCACCTCCATTTCCGCCAGCTGCAATGGACCAAGAACCTTGCCAACTGCCCCGGGCCTGCGTTAAACTGGTTTAGGGAGAGGCAGGTGTGGCTGAGCTTGGAAAAAACCAGGAGCGGGGCTGAGAACTATGATGCCAGCCAGCTCCTGTGCTGCTTCCTCCTCCAGCCACCCCCTTCCACCGCATCCCCTCCCGTGCTGCCTCCCGTTCCTGCCTGCGCGTCCCCGATCCAAATCGGGACTAATTTTGAAAAGGCCAGAACGGAGGAAGCCGTAGGAGGGGATAGGAAGCACTTTATGGGGAAATGTAGAGATTTTTTAAAATTTAATTTATTTATTTATTTTAAAACAATGGCTAAGTCGAAACAAATGTGTGGATTTGAATGTTGAAATCCAATACTCTTAAAAAAAGTGAACCTTCCAGCAAGAACAGAAATACTCCAGCACAGATGGGATTGCGTGATACCGGGTTCGAATTTGTACTGTATCTTTCTGGAAAATTTTTAAAGAGGAGTGAAATTAGTCTGTAAGAGCTATAATGTAAATTTTAGTAAAATCGCTTGTTGTACCAATTCCAGATGCTTGTTTTTAACTTGGTAGTTCCTTGTATATATAAAAAAAAATTTCTTTCCATTAGCACCTGTACTAGAGTTTGACTATCTCATCTGTGGAGACTGTGGCAAAGAATTCATGGACTCCTACCTTATGCAGCACTTTGATTGGGCAACATGTGATAATTGCAGGTATTACAAAGGAGAAGGGGGGACTTACTATTTTATCTGAGGGTTTTAGTTAGTTAGTTACAGCCGTTCTGTTCTATCACAAAGGCTGTCGGCAAAGGGACGCCTCAGTAACTTTAACCTACTGAAGAAGTCGAGGAAAGTCGACTGATAAACCTATATTTTCCGCTCTGGAAGCGGCGGGCGGCAGCTTGGCCTGTCGAGGCTGCCCTTGGCAGAGGGCACAGCCATATATATTTTGAATTTTTTTACATACTGTGATGAAAACACGATGTTTTAAAAAGCAGTGGATAGTGCGTTTGTCGGGGCGGAAAGCTGGCGCCTGGTGGCAGAGCAGGGCCGCGTTAGCAATGGCGACGGGGGCGACATGCGTGGCCTGCGGGGTGAAGGTATAGGGCCGGGAGTGGGGGCAGGGAATTGACCCGAGTGAAGTTGGGACTTTGTCCCCCTCCCTGCCCCCAGCGTGGCAGCCGAATGGCAGCGGCCCCAGGGGAGGCTGCCGGTGGGACCTGCAGTGTAAGCAGGAGTTTGACCTTCTGCGGAAAAGGCAGAGCTGGGCTTTTATCGGCGGCACACACCAAAAAAAAAAAATAATGCTCCAAAAGCCCATCGAGATAACCCGGGGGGACAATCCAACCGAGTGAGGCAGCCAACCGGCGGTGCGGGGATGAATGGGGCGGAGGGGCGGGAAGATGGCAGCCAGGAGCCCGGTTGCGGGAGCTTCCCTGCTCGCTGCGGGGAGGGGCCGGGGCCGCGCACATGGTGCCGGGCCCTGCACAGTCATTAGACAAAAGTGCTGTTTCTGGAAGGTAAAAAAGGGTAGGGAAAGGAGAAAGGCTGCGGGGCCTTTGGAGTGGTTTTCCCGCGGACTAAGTAGCTCTTGTAGCTGAACGTTGGAGGTTGCTCGGTGCATTAGCTTTTACTCTGAACTTTGAGTTCTAGTAAAACTGCATTTACAGCAGTACTTCCTTGATGACCGTTGCTGGCACTTAGTGTCTGGCAAATTGTTCCGGCTCCAGCAATTCGAGTTACACTTCAGTCAGGATTGCGTAAATGTAATTTTTTTTTCATTAACTCATAAACGCTGCCGTGGTTACACAATTTTTCATTATCTGTCTGGTAAAAGTTGCAATCTTTTAAGCTCTTTATTGTATGGTTCCTCTGCCCACTGTCTTGCATTTAGAAACAAGTGCTCTGTTGTGTTGCTAATCTGTTTCGCTAATCTGTTTCTGGGATCTAGAAGCATATGGAGTGTGTATATTCTCAGGTGATCTGACCGGTCTCACATTACACATTCTTTCTCTCTTGACCATGTGTCAGGCTTGTACTTTTGTCCTCTTGAATTGCATCTGGGTTAGGTGAATGCTTAAAATTATTCATACCCCTTTTAAGTTTCAGTTACTCCCTCTTGTAAGAAAATAGAAGAAAAGCTTTTCTAGAAAAACAGGCTTCTCAGCCTATGTTTGCTCAAATGGAAGAATTTTTAAACTTAATTTCAGCAAACCTGTCCTAGAGTTTAGCTAGTTTGTTGGAATCCAAATTTATTTGCATACATAAAACCAGAGAGGATAAGGACTACCTGTATTTCAGGAATGTTAGAAGGGATTGAGACTTAAATGTTAATACTGTGGTTTTCAGGTGTGGCTTTTTCTCATCATTATTTTACATCTTACAGAGATGTTGAAGATAAACATAAGCTTATAACCAGGACAGAAGCAAAAGAAGAGTATCTTCTCAAAGACTGTGACTTAGACAAGAGGGAACCAGTGCTCAGATTCATTGTGAAGAAAAACCCTCATAATTCACAATGGGGTGACATGAAACTTTATTTAAAACTACAGGTATATAATTTATTAGCCTATTTCAGAATTTTACCTTCGTACAACTTTAGTCACCAGAATGGTGTCACTTTAGTTTTGATTTCTGAATTGATTTCAGTCAAAGCTGAGTATATTACATGCAGCTTGTGTGGTTTGCACCATTGCAGGTCATGAAGTGCGTGGCCTTTTGGTGCTAACCTGAAACGTGGGGCAGCTGCTGCTGTCTGTGGCCTGTTGCAGCTGTGGCCTCATGTTCACTGCTCTGCCCTCGGAGGCAGCAGGACAGGCCAGTAGATTTTCCAGGGCGCTTGTCGTTTCTTGTTTGCTATTTATATAGGAATGCAGGTGCTTCAGTGGAATATGCACAAAATCAGACCTGAGTTTTATTTTCCTGAGAAAATTTAAATCTAGGTGATACTAAAAATCAATGTTGCCTCTTACAGTGGAGGGAGTGCCATGTTTGCAGGTCAAGAGCAAAGAGATACATTGGGAGGCAGAGGCAATATTGGGTTGGTCTGTGCATGTGTAGGGGAAAAAATTTGTGAGAGAATAATTCTGTCATTTCAGGGGAAAAAGAAACATGTTTATGTCTATCCTATAGGTGATCAAGCGTTCTCTGGAAGTCTGGGGGAGTGAAGAATCGTTGCAAGAAGCAAAGGAACTCCGCCGTGACACCAGAGAGAAGATGAAACAGAAGAAGTTTGATAAGAAAGTTAAAGGTAAAAGCTTAAACTTACATGCTGCAGTACCTAAAGTACAGTTCTGTTTGAATTTGTTTCTGCGTCTGACTAAAGTATTTAGAAAACATTCAGTGTGGCAAAATGGAGGTTTTCAAGAGCTCTGTGGGCAAGCCCAGATCAGCCTGGTCTGACCTCATAACTGGCCATTTTGGGCAGAGGGTTGGACCGGAGATCTGAGGTCCCTTCCAACGTGAATTGCCTTGTTGTCCTGTGGACATGATGTAAGTAACAGAAGTCAATTAACAGTGGTTCATTATGGTGGTTTTAATTTTTTTCAATATGACCCAGAATGTGCCATAGATCAATTGTGTTACTTCTGACTTGCAGAGAACATGGATTTTTGTGTCAGTGGGTCATAGTTCTGCCATAGGTATACTCAGGTGAGTCATTGTAAATGAAGGTAGAAAAAGCCTTTTGCCACTTTCCCAGTATTCCCAGCTGCTGGTTTTGCTGCTCGTTTTTTTCTGATAAATCAGTATTGAGGTTTTTTGCCTGATAAATGACTATTGAGGAGAGTATTCAATGGTTAGGACTTCTGAAAAGCGCTTTTCAGCACAGACATGCTGGTAATTCTGAAAAAAACCATGTTTGTTTCTTGGCGAGAGCTGTGGCTCACGGTGGTGCCCCCGTAGCACCCCTCTGGGTCGGCGCTGGCTGGGGCAGAAAGCTCAGGCTGGCTGTGGTGGGTGTCTGTGGGGAGGCAGGAGATGAGGCCGGGCAGACAACCCCTGCCGTGACCACTGGCGCTGTGAGCGGACGGGAGGGCTGGGAGCAGACCGTAGCCACGATGCCAGCGTAGGGTGCAAGTACAGGCCCTGTAATGTGACAAAGTTTTCAGCCTGAATGGCTGGGCCCGGAGCGTGGCCACGTTTTGCTGCTCGGTATGCTCACCCACCCGCTTGACACATCCGGATCATTTCTCGGGCTCAGCTGCCAGGCCCTGCTCTCTTGCAAACCCCGCTGGCATCACCGCGGCTGCTGCAGAGGCAACCGGCGTTATTGGGCATAAAGCTTGGAGAATGCCAAGTCATTTGGGAAGCTTTACTGTGACCTGAATGAAAAGTACTCTTTCTTGGTTGTGCAAAACAATGAGGCGTTTTATAAAAACTTTCCCTCTACATTCCACCTACCCCTTTTGGATCCCCTTGAATGGCTTCGTGTAAAAAGGCAGTGGGCAACGTGTACTTGGTCCAGATGGAAAAATCTTCTGTGAGATCTCATGTCGGCACAGTTCTTAGCCTTTAAAATATGCAAACGAGGTGAATGAAGATTGCAAGGCGAGTCAAAGCTTGTTCTTGCAGTAGCAGATTCTCACACAAAATTTATGGGAGGCGGGCAACAAGCAGATTGTCATCTGTAGTCCTCAGAAAGGTGCTTAGCTTGAGTTTTACTAACCATTGTTTAAGATTTATTACAACCTTATTTTTTTTTTAATATTTCTCACCAGAACTCCGCCGTGCCGTGAGGAGTAGCTTGTGGAAGAAGGAAGCTAGTATCCATGAACATGAGTATGGACCAGAAGAAAACATTGATGAAGATACATTTAAGAAGACATGTACTGTATGTGGCCATGAATTAACTTATGAGAAGATGTAGTGTTAATCTGTCCTTTTTTTTTTCTTCCCTTAATTACATTGTATTTTTAATGATATTTTGCACTTAAAGTCAAATAAATGGTAATTACGAAGCAGCTGTGGCCAAATTCTTTGAAGAACGACGTTCCTCAGTTGTAGGGAGCTCTGCACAGAACAATACGCTCTGGCTTTTAAACTATATCTCGGGGTAGGATGTAGCACGGACTAAAGCGTTGTGTAAGCTGGTACCCTGTTGCAGGCCAGGAGATAAGCTGGTATCGTTCTACTTCATATGCTGATGAAACTACCTTCCCACTACTTGTGGAGTAGGAAGTGAAGGAAGGAGGAGGAAGGGAAGCCATGCTTTGAAGGCTCCATGCTTTGTTCCTAACTGGAGCCTGGTTTCCAGTTACCGTTGCCGTGGGCGGGCAGAGGGCAATTAGCCGGCAAAGCCCCTCCTCCGTGGTGGTTGGAGACCATGTTGCAAGGCGGGTTCTGCTGCCTGGGCTTGGAGACTCGGCTCCATTAAAGGAGAATTCTCCCTCTAAAGGGAGGCTGCGTGCTCCTGGGGAGGTGCTGACTCATCCCTGCCGTGCTTCACAGGGGAGGGGCCCTCGGGGTGTCCTCTCCCTTTGGAGCAAGAGACAAAGGTGACCCTCGGCATTAACACTTGGCCCTTTTCATTTACAAATGGATGACAAATACCTCTCCTTGGGGGGTGGGGGAAGCAGCATTCCAATGCAGATCGCTCTTAAGTGCCCCCAAATGGTGTGTGCTTTCAGATGGCAAATCTGCATTTCTCACGGTTGGGGGATGCTGCTGAAGAAGGGGTGAACGCCCTGCGTGTGTTTGTCATGGTAAATAGGGCAGATCTCCGGTGAGGACTCTGGAGACTGAGGGGCGCCAGGGCCGCGGTGGGGGTGGGGTGGGGTAAGGGGGAGGTGGAACTGAAACGTGAGGGGGAGAGGTGTCTGGAAGGGCAGGTGATGGTTCCACCAACAGGTCTCCAAAGACCTCCCGCCCGGCGCAGAGGACAGGGGGCCATCTAAGGCCCAGCAGATGGGTTGGCAGGAGGGCAGATCCTGGCAGAGATTTGGGGAGGTAGCGTGGTGTCTTGGGTGTGGAGGAAGAATTTCCACCACAGGAGCCTGCCTGCCCGCCCGCCTCGGGTGGGGGAAGCCTGTGAGGTCAGCCAGGCGGTGGCGGATGGGCTGTTAGTCATGGTTCCAGCATCAGCGTCGGGGAAACGATCAAACCGCTCCACTGCCCATCCCCCCACCCCCCCATCCCCCAAAATAGGTAGGACAAACACTCCCGGTGGCAACCTGCTTCACCTTCATTTATTTTTGTTTTTAATTGTGCATTCTTATTTTTTTCCAACCACACCACATTTCTACAGCATCTTTACAGCTATCCGCCACCTCACGCTTCAGTTAGCTGCTGGTATCTCTACGCAAGCCTCTCCTCCTCTTCCCTGCAGAGCCAACCCGTTTCCCCGCTGAGCCAGGTGGACGCTCCTGCACCTACAAAGAGGGGAAGGTGCCCAACAGACTCGAGAAGTGTAATCAAAGCCTGAGGCTCACCATAGAAGTCCAATCACTTTCAAAGGACATCACTATTTGGTTTTAAATCATAGGATTATGCATTTGCAACTGGATCCCCAGCACTCACGTTCATCAAGGCTCAGAGGAAGTTACAGGTTTCCAAGTTCTAACTGCATTATCAGTTTTACAGAAGTCACGTTTATAGTCAGATCCCCACCATTAGTTAATATCGACCTCTGATAACTGATCCGAGCCAGTGAAAAAACTATTAAACCCCAATTAAAACCTCTACAGTATTAAATGTTCCTTTAAAAATAAACCCAACAAAAACTCCTATTTGATTACTCAACAACATTGAGAGAGATTTGAAGCAAAAAGTCTGCGCATACCTGACAAAACCCTCGCGTAAAGCAGATTACAACAATTAACAGTATACCCTGAAAGAATGGAGGGATCGGTCAAATCAGAAAGGGTCAGCAGAGAAAGTAGAAGTCACAGATCCAAGTCTATGGAGGACAAACTGGGTTGCTACAGGCCACACACAAACACGTCAACATTCAAAGTAGGAAGTTCCATTTTTCACCCTCCTCGCCTGATCAGGAGGTCAATTGGTCAACGTATGGATGAAATGCATTACTAGATATAATATTTGAAAAAAAGCAAACATGTACAGGAACAAAATTACTCAAAGCTCATCACTTTCTAAGCTTAAGCTGAGTATAGCGCTGGGTATGAAGTTCTTCAAATCTTCATCTGCAGAAGGAAGAGACCATGAACAGCCTGGAAGGACACCGCACACTGACGGACCTGAGCACCGGAGACAGCGTCTTTGCCGTCCATCACTGCTCACCCTAACATGGGCCTCTCTGATGTGGCCGCGATGGTGTTTGCGAAACTCAGAACTAAGGCTACTCTGCTCTCAGGTTGTGTTTCCCCAGTCTAAGTTGCCACCTGTGAGATAATCACTTAATTTAGCACCAAAACGCTTTCTGAAGACACAAGAGCCACATGCTGTTGTCACATTTTATAGCAAGGGCAGGGCACCAGATGCAACCACGGCAAAGCAGTTGTTACTAAGCCAGGTGAGGTGAGGGCAATCAGTTCATCCACCGTCATCACCAAAAAGATTTCTGGCAGCATGGCAGGCCTGCAGGTCTGTCACCAGCACAAGTTTGGCAGCCCAACTAAGCTGCAGGCTGGAACAAAGGAACAAGCTGAAGACTGCCCTTCCCCTCTCCCCTGGCACCCGGGGCTGGAGTTCCCAACGCCCAGGCAAGGCTTGCTGTAAGGAAGTCAAAAGTTTGTTCCACCAGCTCTTGCTTACGGTCTCTGTTCACCAGCAAGGACCACCGCCAGGAATGCGTCAGGATTCTTCCACCATACCCCACAATAAAGATTGCCTTTTTCAGAAGTTGTTCAGGAAGTTCCTCTACCAATTGTTTATAGCTACTCTAATAAAGACACTAGACAATACATTTAAAAAACATATTTCAATTGTATTACAACCACGTTTGTTCAAACGGTGAAAATCTAGCTGGCTTGGTAATAAACAAATTCATATGCTCTATACTACTTTAAAAGCTTAACTCAAGTGTTTCACACGCCCAAAGGTAAAACTTTTCCTGTGCCATACTAGAGTATGGCATACCTCACTGCTCACTGAGAAGGTGCATTCCCTTTCATACTCACAAAACACTATGAACTGTTACTCATTTCTGCAATTCCTTGGATTTAAGGGCCAGGCATAAGTAAAATTCTATTGTTTGGGGTTTTGTTGTTTGTTTGGGTTTTTTTTGCCTGATTTTTATTTTTATATAAACAATGTGGGAGAAACAAAAATACTATTATAAAGTCAAGAGTAAAATCTAATTAAAACTTTACTTCATGTCTATCCCCTATCTTGTAAGGCTTATGATGCTTACACAGTTTGCTGTTGGTTAGAGTACTGTACTGTTTTATATATGAGCACATGAAAGCCAGTTTTAGTCAAAAAATTTCCTGCATCCCCATATCACATTTTCCTATTAAAAAAGAAAAAATTAATTTCACGGAAGTCCTGCAGACAAGAGTCTGCCCCTGAAGAATCCTCAGGCCTGCAGAGCACAGAACTGCTGAAACACAGCCAGTATGTGGTGGTCCAGTTCAGCGGTAAACAGGAGGTTCTCCAGGGTCACCATGTACTGCTGGATTATTTGGTGATGCTGGCAGATAAAAAACAAAACCACAAAACTTTACTGTTTTCATTTATCCTTATATAAGAACAGGCACAGAAGTCAGGACAGGTAAGAAGCACAGGTCAAAGGTTTTCATCAAAATTGTTAAGCACATCTCATTTCCACAACACAAGGAAAGCACAGTGCAGAGCTGCTAATGACTGGCAAGAAGGAAGCACGTGCTGAAATCCTCTCTTGAGAGGCACTCTGCTCCCTGTAGCTTTTCACTCCTGGACCCTGAATATCCTGTGTGCAGGATACACACAACTGCGGAGATCTCTTAGGAGAATAATGCTATTTGCTTTCCTCTGAAGCCATGTCTACTACCAGAGAAGGGTTTCAGCTCAGGGGAGAATTATACCACCACTCCCATATCTGCTGCTCATGCAGGTATAACTTTCTATTACTTTCATCCAGCCACCTGTGCTTGTTACACGATTTAACACAGAACTAAGAATTCAAAAGTTATTTTAAACATATTTATGTATCTCATTAAAGGGAATTCTGAAATATTTAAAATCAGCTTATTTAGAAGACGTCTATTTTACCATTCTTGTTCATTCACAACTTTGCCCTTGCTGTAAACACACAGTTAAGAGAGGCTCAGCAAAATTCATGATCACATCTTGGTATCTTTTTGCAGTACACTGACGGTGAGGAACTCAATCGAGGGCCAGCCATGCCACCAGCCTGTGGCAGAGATGTGGCCAGAACCAGAGTTCTGACCTAGCACCACACGAGCTTTTGGAGAAGACCTGCTGCTGCCACCTACTGCTTCTCCCATGGAGTGCTTCAGCGCTCCAGCCACAAAACTCCTCCATATTCTGCATATCCCGGCCCACAGCCTTCCAAACCCACAGGTGAAACTTACCTGCAGGAAGATCTGCTGCAGCCTCTCTATACAGCTCTTGTACCAGGGAGTAAATACATCAATCCCGCCGGTTTCACAGCGCACTAAGTGCTCAGTTAACAACATAATGAAACGCTGCAGAAGAGAAAAAAAAAAAAAAACCTAACCAAAACTTTTTCAGTATTATGAATAACTATTCACTGAATACTAATTCAGTCTCGCCAAATGAAAGCGTTTTCCTAACCTCAGGTAAGAGGATCTGGAGGACAGCAGCTTTGAACAGCAATGTGAAAATAATTATTTTGCTTGGCAAACACTGAATTTAGTAAGCAAATAAAATCCAGTTACCTTCTGGTTGTTCAGGAAACTGTATACTAGCAGAACTCCCTTGTTCCTGAGCACTTGAAACTGAAGAGATGCTGCTCAGAGGCAGTCCTTGCAGGGGAATGATCTGGATTGACCCTAACCCATA
Organism: Gallinago undulata; assembly: GCA_026546715.1. Classification (NCBI taxonomy): domain Eukaryota; kingdom Metazoa; phylum Chordata; class Aves; order Charadriiformes; family Scolopacidae; genus Gallinago; species Gallinago undulata. Next base: position 65,815,657 of record JAOTQQ010000019.1, on the reverse strand, counting down.
GTAAACCCATTAACCCCTTGCCATAGTCTTATTTGAAGATGTCTGAGTTACAAGTGACATCGAAAGCTTACAAATCCAGTAACTTTAAAACCTGAAAGTGAGAAGAGACTTTGCCCATCATTACCTGGAATATAACAAGGAAGAGATTCTTTTGCTCACTCTGGGCAGATTCTACTTTCTCCTGCAAGCGCTCTATCTGCTCTTCTAGTGGTCCATCTTCCCGATCACTGCTTCGATCATCGTCATCGTCATCATCATCACTGTCCCGCTGTAAGTGACAACACCACAAGACTGACTAGCCACCTGGCTACCTGTGGGTACTGTTAATGAAGGTCTGCAAAGCAACTGAAGGAAGGGCAGCAACTGAAGCTGTTCTGTAGCCTGTTAAGTAATGCCCCTGCTGACTTTATCATTAACAGATAATGAACGGCTTTTTTAAAAAAGGAGAGGAAAAAAAAAAATCCAGTGTAGATTTTTAAAATTGTGTCCACTGCAGCAGGGCAGGTAATTCATTCAGTGAACAGTTCTGAAGTCTCAGGCCTCCACAAAATAAAGTACTTTTGTGCAAGAACTCAGATGAACCTGGCTGGTTAGCACAAAAGGAAGACTAGAGACTGTAGTCTATGGTGTTAAAGTAGGAACTCCCTGTATTTGTGATCACAAGGAATGCTCTCAGACTAGAAAGGGTTAGTGTGGAAAGCAAACTACTAATTAGGAACATTCCATATTCTCATTGCCTCACATCCAAAACAGAACATTCCAACAAAACCACAAAATACCCATAAGTACCAGACTTAGGAGCTCAGGTAATGAAGTCTTACACAAGTCTACAAGGGGTATAGGAGGAAAGGCAGGACCTGATGGATTATGGTACACTCAAATACAGATATTGTTTCACTCTCATAGGATTGTTTCTATGCAAAAACACCTGTAAGTTAGCAGCTCAAAACTTCAAGTATTTGTAAAAGGAGTACGTGCAACTTGTGATAAATACAGACCCATGTGTTAACTCACCCACTGAGTAGCAAATGAAACTCACAATCAGAAGATAGTTACAGCTCTGAATCAGCGTAAAATACAAACAACTTACCAGGGCAAGTGTGAGAATTTAATTTTATTGTCTCTATAGGAACTTGTTTTTTCCCCATCTACAGAGGTTTCCCGAACTCAAAATGCTAAAGGACCAATAGGACCTAAAAGATAGCATGTAAGCCTTGGACTTTTTCCATAGTAAGACAATCCACTTTATGCTGGGGACATCAAAACTTGACGGCTCACTTCCTCTAAAAGGAATGGTCATGCAACAGAGCAACAGCCTGCAGATCTACTCACTGTTGCATACAAACGCTTCTTCCTGGCACAACATTCATTTAAAGTACTCAGTAATAAAGAGCCACAGCACGAGACAAGTATAGAAATGAAAACACTGGTGTATTTGTTTAGAGATGCCAGAGAAGCTCTTTGCCTCACAGTAAGATCAATGACTGCATCTAAGTCTTCAATAATCAAGGGAATTTATTAACTGCTGATCAATGCGGATTGAGGATGCAAGCAACTAGGACGGCTGTTGCTGAGAGTGAAGAAAACAAGAGGAAGGGCCTGGGATAACCAACACTGCCAAAATGGCCTCTCAACAGAAACTTCTGGAAAAATGACCAACTTGTGCAGGTTTCCTGAAAAACCATCAGCAGGCTCTCTGCCATGTGCCAAATGCTGACATTAACTTCATCCAATGTTTTGTAGCTAGCTACGGGGTTCATGCAGGTAATCATGTCACAGACTACATAAGAACATGGAAATTCTCTCTTGCTCTCTGTAACTCTCAACATGTCCATCTTTTGCAGCTGCCACAGAGAACACCCTCTCACCCCATTTTACTGTCCCACCTGGGACAACAGAACACAATAGCAGCTACTTGCTCATCTGTTTGTTTTATACAAGGAACCCAGATCATGCAAAGGTACTCAGAAAAAATAAGCTGGAAGAAGGAAGTGACAGATGCCAGTGTCAGAATCCAGCAGCATCCATCAGAAGAACAGTAACAGCCAACTTTCCAACGGCAAATAGCTGTTTCCGTGCACTTCTGCATGGAAGCCACAAGAGTACTCTTTAACAGAACTTACTGTAAATAATTTTCAACTGTTCTTATTGTTATCTAATAAGGTAACTGGAATCGAGATTAGAAGGCACATGGAAGGCATGCTCGTATTGGAAAAGAAACTTGTGACAGAAAACTTGAACACAGCAAATACATACGAATTCCCTCAAACATTTTACTGAACTCATGGGTTACAGCCGCCATTAGAAAGGCAGACTGAGAACATGCACCCAGTTCTTGATGTTTTAGTGCTAAGATGACCACGTCTGCAGATATACTTCCTGAAAAACATATTTATTCAGTCCTTCCCAGAACCATTATGTGCATCAGTCGGAGAGTATGCAGGCTTGTATGCATTACCTTAAAATAATTAATAATTACAAACAAATTACTCACTCTTTTGTGCTGCCTGGCCAATCTTGCCTTAGTCTCCTCCAGTTCTTTGTGAATCTTCAGAACATGCTTGTTCATCTTACGAATTGTGGAATGTAAGATCTCCCAGATATAAAACCTAGGAAAGACACAAAGCTCAAAACGCTACATTTAAGATAGAAAACTAAATATAGTTTCTTTCAGAAAAATATATCTAGGGGAATTTAAAAATTTACTATCATCTAGGACATCTACTAGAGTGAGCAAACACTTGGCATTTAGGAAAGCATACCTGTAATGTAAGAAAGCGTAACAACCATTTCTTTCCTGTATCTTGCAGTATGCTTCCAAACCACTTTTGTATTTCATACACGTACTCCAAGATTACCAACACCAAACTGACTTCTCAGACCAAGCATTTCTCCCATTCTCAACCAGCAATAAATCAATGGTTGTACAAGTCAAATACCTCAACCAAAGACCAGGACCACACTGAGCTAGCAGCTACATAACACACAGCAACAGACTTTGTCTAGAAATAGTCCCAGTGGTGTTCTGCTTTGGCAGTTCTGCTTAGAGACTACTTGCAAAATGACATGCTAGCAACATTCTTGCACTGTCATGTAAACTTTCATACCCCAACTCAGAAAGAAAAAATACTAAAGTATGTATTTTGTAGAAGGAGCAAAAGCTTAATTGTACCTTTTTCTTCCACTACTCAGTTTTAATAGATTAAACTATATACTGGCCACTTAAAATAGTAATTAATAGACAAATAACAACCCAAGACAAATTCTTGTTACCTAGTAAAATCATGTGCAAGCTCTGAAGAGAAGATCCAGTTTGCTACTGCAGCACAGTCAACAATTTGTGTCCGAATCATCTTGTCCACAAGCACAGCAATCATCTGTATTTTGTGAAAGACATGATAGTCATTCAAAATAAGAAAAGGAGTTGCACACACAATCTGTGAAGTATTCCAGCCTCACACAAAATCAGAGATGATTTGATGCAACTCTATGCTAGTGATACTACTGGGTAATTTCAAATACTTTAGGAAGCTGGGTTGCCTAGCCTAAAACTGCTCAAATTAGGGGATTTATATTAATTACATAAAAAGCACTCTGATTTTGTTTAACAAAATTTACTTTTGTTTTCTACCTCTTGTGAAAGCAATGTATGTTCGTTAACATACATATTTCCATTCAAAAGCAAAAAGTACAAGCATCATAGTTGGAAGTGAGCCCTCAGAGACAAAAGTCCCAGTATTTCACATCAAAATACTGAGACCAGAGCATATATACCTGTCAGATCACCATAAAGGAGGAGCTACTGTTAGCATACTCTCCTCGAACCGCAACAGTCTTCAAGCGTGACAGTAAGCTTTTCTCCACAGGACCTATTCATTTCAGGAGAAAGCCAGCACTGTGCAGCCAAAGGAAGTGCATACTTGGGGGAGGTTGCAAGCAACCTAGCAGGCAACTGCAGAGAGGAGTTACTGACTAAAGCAGTTGCAAGCTGTTCAGAAGAAAAGCTTATCTTAGTTACTCATGTGCTTGAATGCCACAGTATCTAAGAACTACAGCCTGCACTGCATATATCCTTACAACCACCCATTGTCAAATAAGGAAGTATAACAAAACTCCTTTTAAGGAAGGAAAATTAAAATAACTGAATGAATCATACAGAAGACTCAGCGTTTAACTTTCAAGTCCCAGGATAGCATCCTGTGCTCTATTTGTCTTTCTCTATTGCCAGGAAGAATTTCTGATTACTGAGCCTGATCTTTCAAGAAACACAGATCTGGGTTTTCGGGAAAATATTTCATCCCAGAGTTTCTCTTCAGGAAGTCACCACCACATCCTTACTTACTTACAGGTCCAGGGACTACTGATCCCTATGGCTAAATCACTATCTGCAGCATAGATCACTCATTAGCACTTTATGTCTTGCAATTATGGGCTGATATTCTGAACCAAAATCAAAGGCTACTCCCATGCCTATGGGAATATAGCAAGCGGCATGAAAACAGACTCTGGACAAGCGTCCTGCTGTCCAGGCACCACTTATTCTGTGTGCCAGGGAGGCCATGGACTCAGAAAAAGCAAAGTGCTTGACCAGAAGCAAAAGACAGAACTGCAATAAATGCAACACAGGAAAATTTAAGTTCCACGATCAAGAAGAAGAGCAGACCTTCCTAACTTTGGCACTTGGTGTTTTTTAAAGCAATATTGATTTATTCATAAAAGTCTAACATGACTCTAGTCTGGGTTTGAAACCCCCATCCCAATTTGAACCCTCCATCCAAAGTTGCGCTTTGGTCATGCTGCTATGCAAAGGAATAGGTATCAGACTGAAGCAATCTAATTTTTTCTGATCTAGTTAAATGCCAGTAAAAAGTAGGTCAGACTAATCGTCACAATTTCAAGGTCAGTAATTTGTGTAGGAAGTTTAATATATTTTTAAGATCCTGCTTTTTGATGGTTTTACTGTACTTAGAAAAGAGGTGACATCTTGCACAGGTAACTTCTTGGTGCTCTGCTTTTCCCCTAAGGAATGGACCACAGGTCCACCAGCAGATGCAACGATTAGCCCTTGTCCTCAGTGGCAACGCTTCCGAAAGTCTGTCCTGCGCAGCTGTGAGGTACAGCCCACTTCCAAGCACAATAAAGTGCAACACAAACACACCAGTAAGCAGTATGTGAAATAAATAATGCAGGTAAACTCAGCCTGAGTTCTTAACAATTTCTATTTTTAGAAAAATGATAGCTGAGGGAGAAAACAACTGCTTTGAAGAAACTGAACAGTTTAAACAACTGAGGTGTTTTTCATAGGTCTTTTAGGCTGTTACTTCCTTTGGCTCAAGAATGAACAAGATCATGGCACTGTCAAGACTGATCTGTTCTGAACAGCCACTGACTGCAGCTCTACTGACTCTGCCCACACACAACAGTGACTGCAACATGAGCTTTTTGGAATAACTGTATGGCTTTCACGAGCAACTGAAAAAAAAAAAAAAGCCCTAAACCACCCCAGGTTTCCACACTCACAAGAATATGGCCTGCTTTTGATGTGAGATCTACACCTTACTCCAATTTACACATCTACAATTTTTTCTCATTTTGAACAGAAACATGACTTTAGCAAGAGTTAATCTCTTGTACAACAAACAGCATAGTATGAATCTGAGTCAGAATGACAGCCTTTGCTCTCCTTCAACGAACTCTGAGGAAGAAATAGCCTCACTGATGGTATATCCATTATGTCCAGCCTTCATTTTAAGCACTACTAACAACAGTAAATATAATTTGAACTTTCCTTCAAATAAGATGACAATAGACAAGTTATTTTTATAGGATATAAAGCAAACTGTAACATTTTTTGTTAAGTATGACCTCTGTGAGTTGAAACTCACAAAGATACTTGACATTGCAACCTCTTACCTGCGGATGATTCTTCCAAACCTCATACACAACCCTCAGAACATGGAGTTTCCCCTCATCACTTTCAGCAAGCGTTTTGAAGACTTCATGAAACCTTTTAACAGATGTAAGTAGTCAGTGAATGGTGCTGGGATCAGGTCAAGAGAGCAGCAGATGGAGGGCAAGTGGTTTAGATTGGCCAAAAGAAAATTTTTTACCATCTGAAGCCATTCTGGGACAACTATTCCCTAGAAAATATAACTACCCTGAGCTAAAACAGGCTACAAAGACACAACAGATGCTAAAAGCAACTTATATCTTAGTGGTGAACCTACTCGCTGAAGCTGGGTTATGTTTCTCATACTCTTAAATGCAGGAGGCACTTCCATGCTTCACATGCTTAGCTATACGCAGCTGCAGCAAAATTTGCTGCCTTTCGAGTCTTACACCTTACTATTGGTACGTGTTTCCATAACTTCAGACACTTATCCAATCTACCCCTTTTTGAAGGAAATGCTGCTAAAAGCCTCTATTTTAGCAGAGACAGGTTGACTGCTACACAGCATTCACAACCCAGCTTATTATAATGTAACTGTAAAGCATTAAGAGGCTATTTTTGATCTCATGGCTGCCACTGCTGGTGTGCAGCAGCAAAAATACCATGGTTCTAAGTATTCATACCATCCTGGCTCTGGCACTACTGATTGCAGGTTACTACCTACAGATTCTTATCAACGTTGCCTCTATGAAGCTCCCAAGTGCATTTTTTTGTAACAGCTTTATGTATCTTTAAGGACAGAAAGAAAAATAACATTAAGATGCATGTGACTACCTTTCATGTATCAGGACCACTTAAGAGCAACTCCAAAGCACACAGGATTAAACGTTAGTTATTTTTATCTCATGTTGCTAAAAAAGGTGCAGGAAAAAAAGCATATCTATAAGGGATGGATGCACACTGAATTATTTCAGAATAGATTTTACTGTGCTTTGGTAGATAAAAGAAGTTTACAGCAGATATCTTCAAAGTTCACTGCTTTATTTTTTTCTTCATTTTTTATGAAAAAAACAGATGTAACTGTTCTAGAGTCATATTCATAGTAGAAGATATTGTGGTGGAAACTACCCAGTCAATCAAATGTAAGGAGAAATCCTTGTTCCTCACCATAATAAGCAAATGAGTAATTCTAAAATGAAATAATATTCAAACTCATTTGTTTGATTTACATCACCTGGCTGTAATAAAGTTCTGTTAATTGCATTCACATATATAACCTAGCATTTACCTAATATCCCTTCAGTAAGTAGTGTCATTAGCTGTCCTAATCATATTGCATTATGGAGCACCTAAAATGCTGCTGAAGCTTGCAGTCCAGTTCTTTCATCATGCATTTCTCTGCCAGAATTAAACAGTTCTGTAAGCCCCAAAATAATGCACATATTACACTTACTTTGCCAGGGCACTGAAAGAGTGGCTGAAAGACTTTGCAGCTAGATGGAGCAGAGTCTGAACAAAGACTTCTATTTTCAGAGGGTTGAAGGTAAATCCTTCATCTGCAAGTTATTTAAAGTTGAAACCGTAAGTACTTTAAGTAAAGCACGTAAGCTACTCATAAAACTCATTTTTAAACTAGTTTTAACTCATTTAACAAAAAAAAAATAAATAGTTTCATCAACAGGGTTTTGCAAGGCTGAGCAGGGAGCTAGTAAAGACTTCCCAAAATGCACAGATCTTCAGGCTCCTATCTTGCCACAGAGAAAATACGCGAATTGAATTCTAGGTCAGTGAGGAAGCCCTCAGAGACACAGCCACCCTACCAACGCGTAACAACTCTGATGGACAGCAGTAGAGAAAGGCAGCAAAGGAAACTGCAGAGCTACGCATCAAGCTGGTGGCCTGGCAGACCATAAAGGAGGGAGAGTGGATGAGGAGAGGGGAAGGTGAGGATGATCAGGGTTCAGAGCCTGGCTATTTATGACATGGGAGAAGGGTGCAGCAAGTGTGCACAGCAAATATGGGTACAAGGGGTGAACGGTGCCAAGTCCTCTCCTCTGGCTGCAGCTAAATGCAGCTGAGGACAGGCAGGAGGGAGGGCACCCAGCAACGGCTGATGCCTAAAGCATATCAGGAAACATGACTGTGGATCCCAGAGCAAAAAAACAGATCGTTGCTGCTCTCTGCTTGCGTAACAGAACACTTGCAAATGTTACAGAAACACCGAAGCTCTCCCCATTGTAAAGATCACTTCTTAATACTCTGTCTTGCACTTCTCACTTCCTAAAACACATAGGCTTTAGGAGACAATGCTGTATGTGGCTGCAAAGTGGAGTCCCATGGTGAGTTTGTATCTATTGAGGACTACAGCCAGCACGACGGCTATCATCTGTCGTGGGACCCCACCGAGGCGAGGGAAGCTCTCAGACAGGGCACAAGCACTACAGCCCAGGGGTAAGGGGATCAGCATGAACTGCACTCTGTTGCTGAAGACAAAGCAAAGATTAAATTCTTTCATGGTACCTCTGTCAATAATCACACAAAAAAAACCCCACACCTCAAGCACCAGGTTACTTCTGCTAAGAAAAACAGGCCTGCCTCTGCATGTAATATGTGTACAAAAAACTCTAACAATGGTGCATTATTTCAATTTACTGATAAATTGAAACCAACTGTTAGAAGGGAAAGTGTACAGTTCTGTGAATCACCACACTCACAGCTCCAAAGGATGGTAGACCAGTCTGCACACAAAAGAAACAAGGGCCTGGCAAAGCCCAACAGCATATATCTTACCATCATCATCATCCTGGTTTGGATTAGGCACATCTTTTAAAATGCTGAAGATTTCATCATTACTGGCCTTATTTTTAATTGCAATTGTTAAACAGAGTGCCACAGTATATCCGGGAAGAGACCCTAAACAAAAGCATAAATGTCAAAAATATGTAGAAGGCGAGTATTTTTACCATCAGTTTGCCTCTCAGAGAAACAAACACATTTCCCAGCTACACCTAAAACCAGCTGGTTCCAATATCGTTGTCCACATTGCTATTCCATAAAATGGCTCCACACATTTCCTGGTCTTCACTTGAATATCAAAACCTCACTCTAAAGTAGAACCTTTAGAGCTGAGGTCAGGTAGTCACTCTCCCATTTAAAGCTCTACTTCAGCTTCCACCAGGTTCCTAAAAATACAATACTTCCTTGTTTTTTCTCACAGTATCATTGATGATAACACTTTTATGCCTAGGATTGTCTTTATACTGAGTAACAAAAGGAATAGTAAGGTATATACCTTCTTCACATCATCTGCTGCCTCTGTATGCTTCATTAAACCAAGTTTACTGGTAAAACCTTTACTGCTTCATGGAGTTCAAAAAATAAAGCCACATTATCACCTGATATGCTAACTTTTGCATAGTATTGTGCCCAAATATGGAAAAAAAAGAAAAAAAATTCCCATTTTAGACTTCTGGCTGCACAACACCACAACCACCTCAGCAAGAGTAACTCCATATATCTGGATTTTTTTCTTCTTCATGAAGTAACAAAGAGGACTGCACTACAGAGATCCAGGCATAATATATATTAATTGCTCCCATGAAGCATATTTACCCATATGAAAACAATGAACATTTATTTCATCTGTATTCCTCTTTATAAAGACAACTGATATTACAGCCAATCTACTGTGGTTCCTTGCTCTGAAACACTATTTTCTTCAGCTTGATCCCTCAGTATTATACTTACTATTACTTTCATCTCCATATTTGTAAATGCACACTGGATTAGCAGGACTGAGGACAGAAAAACTTGCAGGAACAATGTCTATTATTCGCTGATGGTAGGAGAGTCTGGAAATAACATATTTCACAGCAGTACAATTAAAATGGGAATAATACCAGGGGTAATTCTAAAGTGACTGCTTTATCATGGTTTTCCTGTATTTAACTTTCACAGAACAAAAATCAGGATGTTCACACAACAGAATGGTAGTTTGCCGGCTAGTTAAAGCTAACTAAACTAAACTTATTAGAAGATGATTTCTGTTTGGACTTCCTGATGTTAGAGTTTCATCCTTATACAATTAATTTGGCTTGTGAAGATTTAGAATCTGACTGATAGAAAGTTTTGCGCAAAAACCTAAGATGTGCTGCAGAAAACTCTTAAGATGTTATTCAAAGCAGGAAAACACATTGAACTGGACATCTTCATTTTACTTTCCAGCTTATTTCACTCCCACAAAGACTTAATTTTGCTACAAGATTTTTCAGTGAAATGAAGTGACACAGAAAAACTGCATTCATTTTGCAGCTCAATACTTTCACAGATTAATGTTTTCATGTCGGATGCGGAGTAATATGAACTTTTTGAACACTTTGCTCCTTCTCTCCTACAACCCTCTATCTCAAGAATTTTAAGTAAGTCTAGCCTTGTTTGTATACTCTTGTTGTTAGGTTTGGGGTTTTTGTTTGCTTGGGGGGTTGTTTGTTTTAAGGTCAATGAACATTACAGGTACCTAGAAGAATCAAGATTAGATTCTCAGTTTTCAACGTAAGTAATGATCAGTTCCCTCCATTTATGTGAATGCTGAATACTTTAAAGGAATATTGTCTAAACTCTATTCCTGTGGTGAAGCATGTCTTTTTGTAACTACAGGTGTGCACACCTAGGACAGACAGCTCACTACCATCTGCTCCCATTTCTCCCTCCCTCTAAAGTAGTGTCTCAAGTGTCCTATGACTGGCAAATCAGATTAAAATCATACAAACAGCAGACTCATCTCTTAACTGAAACTGAATTGTAAGAACACAGACACCTAAGACAAGAGTCAAGCGAAAAGGAATCTGACAATATCCAGAAGCAAAGATCAAACTTTGCCTTGAATGCAACTATCAACAGATCTTACTTACCGCATGCACTTTTCCAAAACCTCCCTCACAAATTTGGGTTTGGGCTTTTCAAGGTCCTGAGTAAGACAATCTGACCTATCAGAGGACAGAATATGATAGCATTTAGCAAAAGAATTTGTGCTTAGTCTCTTTTTGGCTTGGTCTAATATGTACAGAACAATCCTGGTCTAAGGAGAACTGGAGTGCTTGACACAGTTTTACAGTGTGGGCAATTTTAAGACAATGAGTGAGTTTATCACTATTTTCTTATGGGCTATTAGCATTCTTGGAATCTCATCTCTGTGTTTTATATTTTCAAGTAGCTTCCCTTTCCCCACCAGATTAAAAACAATTTGTGCTTCCAGTTAGCTGATTTCCCTTTCCTTAGGAAAGGAACCTGGTGTGATTTCATAGCCTGTTCCTCCTCACAGGAATTTTTAAATTCAGATGCTGATTTCAGATGCATTTCAGATAAAGAAGTCTCAAATACTGCGAGACTTGTGAAAAATGGCAGCTTGTGAGAGAAACTCATAAAAGTATAGCCATTGAGGAACATTCAGGCAAACCAAAACCAGTTCTTTGAAGACTGCTGCCTGGTTAGGCAACATGGATGCACACTAGGATAGCCAGTATGCACTTAACTGCAGATGAGGAAAACCCAACAAACGTAAGTAAAGATACAAAATGTATCCCAAGAAGATCTGTTCTCTTGGGCAGATCAGCTATGGAAAGTATGTATAGTAGCAGGCTGCAGAAGTTATTGTAGAGAGGACTTAACCCTGAGGTGATCTCTCTTGCTACACGAGTGCCTGGAATGGGAAGCTCAGAGGAACCTGTGGTTAGACATTGATGGGAGTCCAGGGAGAGCTCCTGGTAGAGATGTGAGTTTAAGATTTGGCATGGTAAGAATGGGTGGCAGGGCCAGTTCTGCTGGAATTCAGGGGCTAGGATTTGGCAGGAAGGAAACAGATCGCAAGGTCTGGAGGATAAAGATTATAATGAAGGGTTTAGGGTAGTAGAGAGAGCAACATTAGTAAATGAACAGAGGATACAAAGAGTCAGAGCAAACTGCTAAAAGTAAACTGGGGAATAATTTTGGAAAACTTGCTACCAAGTTACCAAGGGTGTAGGCCAAGTTAAATAAATCATGTTTCTGCTTCCTCTGTTTAGGGAATGCTTAGAGGGGCTTGAGATTTATCACAAAATTCACCAGGGACAATACATGGACTACAGAGATTATCAAGATAATCTACCACGAAGTGGTGGTGAATGGGTTAAAAAACCTCCCTAAAGAGCTGGAGGAAAGCAATTAACAGGGCCATTATGCTGTGACACTTCCTGGATAAATTAGGTATCTTAAGGTTTTTGCAATACCAGATTTGAATCAAAAGGAGAGAAACTTACCAATCTTCCCAGCTCCAACGGAACTGGAAGTTGCTCAAGTGGTGAGAAAACCAGTTAATAAATCTTTATTAAAAGAAAAAGAAAGTTCCATTAAATGCTGGAAGTGCAGGAAAATTTTCAGTTGAGATTTTCTTATAAATGCATTCTACTTTTCAAAAGCAAGCCTAAACTCTAAAGCTATTACAGTGTTAAGCAGGTATTTAAATTGACAGATACACATCACCAAGTTTGCAGAATCATAAAGAAGCTTTTATGGACAAATAGCTTGCTATCTTCTGTCGTATCATACAAAGAGATGACCTATTAAACTAACAATTAAAATGTAAACCTAATGTGAAACTCACAGTTTTGGTGAGTAACTAACAGCTCTCCTACATAATGCAGACTTCACTCAAAGGGCAAAATCACCACCACTCTCTTCCTCTGGGTGACAGCTATACCATTAACTGCACTTCCACCTCGGCTCACAGACCACCAGGGAGCAGGCACCGTACTAGACAATGGAGTACTATGCAACTATGAACAGCTTTCAACAGGGAAAAGTTGTCACCAATCTTAACTGTCCTGTACAGGCAGCTAGACTTGTGACTTCCTGAGGAGCGTCTGTGGGAAGGAGAGACAAGCAGTCTTCCACCTTCATTTTAGATTGCTCAAAGCCAGAGCCCCAGAGAATATTTTGATTTCCAACTACTCTTTCCATAGCCTCTTCATTTTTCCTGTACACTGAATGTTGAGGAATATTTTTCCATCGTCTCCAAAAAACATTTACCTGTCCACACATGTTGTATTCATTGTATCCAAACGCATGTAGAGCATTTCTGTGGCTTGTGCAAGCTGAAAGTTTCTTATTAAGGTTAACAGAAAAGCACTTGATAAGTCACATGCTGAAGCTTACCCTCAGTCTCTGATCATCACTGAAGGCCTGAGAAAGTTTGTCTACACTGACTTTACCCAATAAGGGTTTTATCCTTCTTACAGTGACCGTATCAACATTAAAAATTTTCTGCATGGCTGTCTACCCAAGTGTGGAAACAAACTTAGCTCTAATAATTGAGGTTATGTGATCTGCAGACAGCAAGTAGTATTGTGAAGTAGAATGAAAATTTGGGCATGAAATTACCAGCGCACAGACATCTGTTAACCTACATTCTCAGAGTCTGTAGCTTGATCTTAAATGATGATCTAACATGATCTAAAATGGCAGCAAAGCAGGGGCAATAGTCAGAATTAGCCGGGAGTCACGCCTCCTTCCTCAGCATTTAAGCTACCCTGTCTGAGCTGACAGATGATGATTGACCTTTCGAATGCTCATAGTGGGAACACTGAGTGGGAACTCAGGCAAGTTCCTCTAAATCATCTGCTAAACTTCCTACTAAAAAAAAAGAGTAAGGGCACTCACACAGTTGTTAGAACAAACGATCAAGTCTGTAACTTCCTTTCCTTCTCAACCTTTAATGTGTCTGTGACCATGTCACATGTTGTTCAGACAAAACCAACAGGCAGCAGTGACAAACAGGAATATTGTATTTTATCTCCTCACCAAGAGAGCTCTTCTTGCAAAGGTAGAGGAAGTTCTAGAATATTGTCCATAAAGCTGGAGAGTCTTGCCTATTTCACTAGACCTGTGCTAAGTGGGCTGGACTATTCTTTCACGTGAGTGTTACAGTAAATGTTTCACGCAGCTGCTGTAAAATATGAATACTGCCAGTATTTACTGCTATCCTGTCATCTACAGAGCAAACAAAATAAAGACTGCATTTTAAAAATGCTCTTCAGCAGCACAGAAAGGATACAACTTGCGGTAAAGAGCCAGGCTGAAGTTTGCACAGCTCAATCAGGAGCGTTGTGTACATGACTTCAATGTGTGGTGGAGATGGAAGCTGAAACAGTTCTGCAAATATTACCTGTAGGAGAGGAAGGCACAGAATCAGAGCACAGTTCAATGTTGCCTGCACGACCCTCAGCTTCACAATAGTGGTCACCAATGTTTTATAACAACAGATGCCAAAAGGCCCATATTATTATGTCAAATGCATGTTCTGGGAAAAAGCGAGACTAACTTTAAAAGGTAGTGGTAACCCTATGCTGTAATAATACAGTCCATTCTAACTGCCCTTATTATTTCATACCAACACAACACCTATTATGTCTAACAAATACACAAGGTAACTGTAAATATGGGCGTAGTTGCAATATAACCTACTACAGTGCTACCACATAATCTGAGAAAAGCAGAAATAATCTGATCCTGTTAAATAATAAATATATATATGAAACATATTAAATGAAGCCAAAGAATTTAGTATCAAAGCCTATTTGCATGAAAATTACATCTATATCTTTTCCATTATGTCCTCTTCTCCTATACAAAAACTTATATAAACGAACCCTCACATTTCAAATGAAAATTACAACCAGCATTTCATACAACAAATATATATGCTCGGCAACCCCTTGCCAGAGTATCCTTCTAAGAAAACTGAAAACAATCCTGCAGTCATCACTCATGTTTTTATTTTCAAGATTCCCTATAATAAGAGTTTTAAGATCAATCTTTAAGGGACACAAAAAGATCATCATTGTAGAACATTCATCTGAGTTTCTGTTTATTTCGCATGCCTTTCTCATTCAAATTACATCAAAGGAATCGGGAAACTTTGATTCATTATGGTTGGTCAATTTCCTCTTTAAACTTCCAAATAAACACAGTAGAACTGATGCTTAAACGAGTAAGCTTTAGAAAATCCTCTTACTAGTGGAAGAAACCAACATCTGTTTATAGATTGCACAAACAGCACATGAAAACACGTTGACTAGAACTCATTATTCTATGGAAAGACTTGAAAGCATGAAGAGACTATAAGGAGCCAAAGAACCTTTCTCTAACAGTATAATTTGGAGGCACTGTTAAGACAGCAAAAAGGTAGAGGGGACTCCACTACGTAGAAAACTCCTTTTCTCAAGATAGGAAACAACTGGATGATCAGTCATTATTTGTTTGAGCTACTGCATAGAACTGCATTTGTGATATTCATCACATGTTCATTTATCAAACATTCAGATTAAGTGTTTCAAACTGGCATACCATACTTTGTGAAAATAACAAAGCCACAAGAAAGATCAGGACACCGACGATTCAAATGTCCCACCTCTGTTGAGTGCAGTTTGTACCAAAAGCTGCAGAACCCCATCAGGGCACAGCAGTCCAACATGCCAATGCCACTGCCCAGGCATTCTCTGCTCAGTGACCAGAATTATCCACACACACACCTACAATAAGCTAGTGAGAGAAAAGGTTTTGTTTTCATTTCAGTGTTTTGCAAACAATCCAGATAATGTGGAGTGTTCTATGCTCAGCTTAATAAACTACGGCACGAGCTCCAGGGACCTCAGAAGTAGGCATACTTGGGAAGATACCGACAACCACTTTCAGGCTACACTTACTTCTGCCTAATTATTACATTCTGAACCTTAAATTACACTTTCCTTTATTTGTTAGCTGGTAGTATTTCTACAGTTCTGTGACTTACTGGAAAAGGTAGGGAAATGTCACAGATTAAACTGTTGTTGAAGGCAACATAACACCAACTTGACTGTTAAGAGAGACCTTACAAGGGAGCATTAGTAAGCAGAATAAAAAAACATGTGGAAAAAGGCATGCTAAGTCTTAAAAACTCTGGAGCTTCATTAAAAGTAAGCAGTCATAGACAAGTAATTAAGTTAATATTCTAAAATAACTCAAACTAGCAAGAAAAAGGAAATCATTACAGCAATTGTAAAAAAAAATAATGGTACAGCAATCTTGCACTTCTTTACAGTAATTTCATTTACACAACTCTTTGCTATTTTCACATCCTACAAGTTTCTGAATTCAAGGATTTCTAGGGCCTTTATATAATTTATTTGATCAGGTATTGCAGTAACTATTTGTTGGCATAAATGTACAGCTGAGCATAAAGCATACAGTCATATATCCATGCACAGCACCTGAAGATGCTGACATTAAGACCACTTAAGATACTCTGATATTAAGGCAGGAAATTACTGTTAATTTTAAGATTCCTCTGTTCTGAATTCAGAGTACAAAATGAACAAGCTTACCCAAAGTACTGTAACTTAACAGCATTCAGAATATTTGGCATGTTGGTGCCAATAGGGATTCTCAATCCTACTTTTATTAAGATAGATTTTCTACGTAAGTTTATTTGTTATAATTCGCTCTGAAATTCCTACTTATAGTTACTTCATCATAAAACCTTTACATGACAAGTTACCGTTATTGAAATATCTTAATCCGTTTCAACTGTTGATGTAAATTAAAGAAGTTTTATACAGCTTTGCATCTTGAAAACAGACCCTTGAGAAGAGGCAGCAAAAGAAAACCTACACTGCTTGTCTGATAAATATTATGGTTATTCAAAATTCTCTGATATGGAGGATGACTTGGAGGAAGCACATTGCTATTTCACTGCAAGTTCTTTTCAGGGCCAGTAGAACAAAATCATTTAGAAGATCCAAACCTAAAACCATGCAGAATGGCTGCATTTGGCTGGAGATCACACAGTCAAAAGCCCCCTGCATAAGGCAGGATCACCTGGAGCAGGTCACTTGGGGCTGTGTCCTATTAAGTTTTGGACTTTTCCAAGGACAGAGATTCTACAACCTCTCCAAACAAACTCTTCCAGTGCTTAATAACATTCACAGTTAACAAAGATTTTTTTTTATGTTTAAATGGAGTCTCTTGTATTTCAACTTGTGTCCATTTCCTCTTGTGTTTTAGATTTTTTTTTTTTTTAAACTATAAGGGACTCAAATGTAGCCATCTGTCAGAATGCGTGATACATTAGAAGTATCATATATAAAATTTAAAAAGTTTGAGAACAGCAACCTGGATTACTAGTGCACTAAGAAATTTTGGTACTTGACCAAAGTACTGAAGTTAAAATGACAACAAAAAGCAAAAAACTAACACTCAACTGAACATAAATTGCTCATTTAAAAGCCATTGGTTGAATTCAACAGAGTTCTGGCTCACTCTCAAATCAAACTGTAATTTAATGGACCTATCATGGAACCAACTGGGATGTGTTACTCATGAAATAACAGAGCTACAAAAAAGGGTATCTCTAAAATTCATACCTCTACTATGTGGTAGTTCAGGGGGATCTTGTTGTTTCCTGGATAGCTCAACAGCTGTGCAGCGCTGCAAAACCATAGGTACATTTAGCTCAGAACATTACATAGCAAATGTGATATAAAGATCAACTAATAAAGTTACAGAAAATGTTTAGTTCTGGGAAAGAGTTCACACAAAATCAGCACAAGTCCTTCCAAAGTCTGTCCATCAATTCATAGAACACTTAAAACAGAAACAGCAGAACACAACAACGTTGCCTAAACTATGACTTGCAATTATGTATTTTATCTCTATGTAGTTACATCACTTGAACACTATACTGCTATGCAAAATACATTTTGCATGAATAGTCTTGGTAACCTGTAATTCTGGAATACATACATGAAAAGGAAAAAACAGCCAATGCTCAGAATGACTTCAAAGCATAGTTAAACTAATGGGTTATATACAGAACTCTGAGGCTTCAAATGCTTCATCTTTTAATCAGCTCATTATCACCTATCATTATTACAAAGCAAACAACTGCTATTTTCTTAATTTTATTTCTACCTCTCTGGCAAATCTTGTGTCTCCCTGTAGCCTTTTACTTTCCTCTGAGAATTAACAGACTATCCCAGTAACTGCAACAACCCTGAATTTGTACTTTCTCCTCATTCAAACAGCTGCAACTGAAAAATCTCTCACATGCCACCACCAAAAATGTTGTTTCTGCCCACTTTTTTGCATACTATACAAAGTTTGGTGGTTTTCATTTGGAAGCATGACACAGCCAATTACTTGTGTCAACCCAACTCCACTGTTAATTACCCACATCAAATATTGCTTGGGCAGAAATGCAGAAAAGTGCCCTCCCTGATTCCTGGCATGGCTGAATGCAAACTGATGAAATTCACTGGCCCTGCAATGACTCCTCGGTGGGAGCTCAATTATCTCTGCCAGGTAATCCCAAGGAGAAGAATGCAACAAAGAGAAGTAAGAAGCAAAGTGTGTTCATTAAGACCAGAGTGCAGCCAGTTGCAGATGAACCAGCTCAAGGCTCACTCTGCCCCAGCAAACCAGCTGCTTCAAGATTCCAGAAACCGTAACACAACCACACTCTCCACAGCACTCCCACGAAGACTAAGGCATGTCTGCGTATTTTTTGCAGCAATTCCTGTATTATCAAGGAATTTCTTTCACAAGGTGCTGCTGTCTCCCCAGCTCAGACAGACTTTCCATTATCTGGGTATTACAGACCCACAGCATTCCAGGTAACTGTTTTAATATAGTTAAATGAGGTAATTCAAGTTCATCAAATGCTCTAGAAAAGTTTTTGCATAAATCTTGAGCTCTTGTCTAACCAGTGCAGGACTCTGCATGTCCCTGACGGCACCAGAGCCATGGCAGCATATAGAAAGCACCAGAGCCGCATAGTTTAAGTTCCTCCTACCAAGTTTTTCTCTCCTTCCAGTGGGATTTGATGATGCAGTGAAGGTTCTCTTCTATTACAAATCGTTCGACAGAGTGGCTGCCAGGCATGACAGGGCCCTGGTAAAAGAAGAATTAAGAGTCATGAAAGATCACTGCTAATGCAGTGGTACTACAGATAGCAAGCTATCCTACATACATTTACAGGTGGGGAACAAATAGTCTAACTTCCACATAAACAGTCAGGTCTCAGCTGCCCTGTATCCTTCAGAACTGAGAAGCTGGTGTGACACAGTTCTACACAAACCTCAGTTTAAAACAAAATGAATACTAAGACTCATTACAAAAAGAAATGGGAACAAAATTAGAGAACATAATTATAGTAACTTCATGGAGCATCCACTTCTTCCTTTGCTCTATGGAGCCATCATGCAGCCTGGAAAAAAATCATAGTTGAGCTGGAATTTGATTAAAAAATAAAGTCAGGAATGGTCAAGAGGGAGAGGAAAGAATACATAACCATGGTCTCATTCACTGGAAAAACCAGGGGCCAATAAATGAAGGTAAAAGGCAGCAAACTTAAAGCAAAGGGAGGTATAAAAACACTCAGAGAAAGCAGTACATATTCTCTTCCTATGCATTTTTATCTATGTATCTGCTGTTGACCAATGCTGGAGGCAGACTGTTGATAGAGATGGATCTTTCACCCACCCCAATTAAGCAGATTTTGTTATACAATGCGCCTCACCAAATTGTAACACAGGAGCAGACAACAGCCTTTAAAAATTAGGACAAAATCCTAGCCTGGAAAAAGAC
This sequence comes from Gallinago undulata, assembly GCA_026546715.1. NCBI lineage: Eukaryota > Metazoa > Chordata > Aves > Charadriiformes > Scolopacidae > Gallinago > Gallinago undulata. Next base: position 65,796,114 of record JAOTQQ010000019.1, on the reverse strand, counting down.
TCAAAGTCACCGACTTTATGGAAGGAAAGTCTTAACTCTGTGAATGTAGTTTTACTACAGACATTAGAGAATTCAATCAACATTGTCATTCTAAACAAAAGCATCGTAACACCTCATTCCCTAAATTCTGCTTCTCATAGATTTGCTTTGTTCAGTAACTCAGCCACCTAGATCATTTCTGCAGAAGTACCAAAGCACAACTGCTGCCAGTCTTCAAACCACTCGCCATCCTGGGAGAAGGGACATCACATTTTTACCAATATCGCCTCAGGAATCCCCTCACCATACCTCCCCCCCCCAGCAATCACATACCTCAGGGTCATCTGTGTAGTCAAACATCCTAAAAATAACCCTTGGCATCGGGTACACTGAATCCTCGGTGTGAGGCGGAGGAGTGAACGGAGGCAGATTGTGTTGCAGTGCTTCACAAAGAATGCTGTCGAAAGCCAAGTAGGGCCTCAGAATGTGTCGTTCTTGCCAACGGTCTTTTTTCAACTTCTGAATCTGAGACCAAAGGCAGTCTAAATACTGAAGGAAAAAGGGTGAGAAACATCAGATGTGCTGAATCCTGTAACAAAGCTGGCAGCTCCCTGAACCATCAGAAACGTACTTCTTAAATTCTGTATTCCATTCAGAAAGAAAGGTTTCCTAAACTGCTGATTCAGTAAACCAAGAAATAATTTAAGAATTCTAAATGCCAGAGGTGCCCCTATTTCCACGCTACATTGTGTCTGTAAAATTTAACTGCTGGCAGGTTTTTAAACACCAGCAGGCAGCCCAGGAGTCCAAGAGTGATGGCCATTACTTGAATCTGCCAGCAAAACTACAGCAGTGAACATTACTTCAGTCACCGCTCATCAGTGGCGCTAAAACAGACATAATATCAATTCCATTAAAATTGGAATGACATTCCATAGGACTGACATGCCGTTCCCAGAGCAATCAAAACTGCCAGCTACTGCACTTCAAGACAAATAGAAAATACCTTTGCCACGGTTTACAACACAATTGTGAGTCCCAGCATTCTCCCTGAGATGGCACACATACCTGTGCAACTCGCAATAGCCATGCTTTGTTTAGCTACTGTCTTGCTAAAAGCAGTTACAGAACTCCAGAGCCTTACTGTCTGAAGTTTCAATTTATAACTGGTGTAAGAAATGTGTTTACATGGAAGTGTTTTGCACTTACAGAAATTATCACACTACAAAATGGACAGCAACTGAAGCGAACAGGCATGTTTATGTTTACAGTACTGCGTTTAACACATGGCGTCAAACACACTCCACTAATCTCTCCTCTGTTGAGCTAAATAAGGAAATTCAGATATGGGGCAGGCAGAAGAAGGCTGGCTGCTGTTGGCAGATCAAACAGCCTATCTTTCCAAATTATGATTAAGAAGACAAACATTAAGATTGTGATTTAACCAAAACAGGGAACAAAATGCAAGAGTTCCAAAGCTTCCCAGAAGATGAGTTTAAATCTCACTTTCCAGCTAAGTTTGTCCTCAAACTTAGTGGAAAGAAAGAAAACCAAGAATATCTGAAAAGGCAAATCCCACCACAAACTAACAAGACATCACCTTTCCCCCCCAGTATTTTTTGATTAATTGTGAAAGATGGCATGGTAACTGCTGCATACAGTTTCTACATATTTGTTTAGCACTTCCTAGAGCTAAGAAAGCAAAGCCACTACAAAGGTTTCTTTATTGCAGAGAGAAAACATTATGGGTGAAGTAAGGAATTACATTCTGCTTCTCAAAACAGTCCTTTTAACGTGAAGCTGTGCACCTGCAATTCCAAAACAAATACTACAATCTACCACCATTCACAACTTCACAACATTTCCTCAGGAGCCTGTCAGCAAAACGCCTCCTACTCACCCCATACACTTTACGTTGAGGCCCAAAACTTAGAAGAGAAATCATTATGTAGGACTTGTTAGAATTAATGACAAATAGGAGACAACTCAAAGCAGGACTCACACAACTGGAGTGCTGTGACTGATGGCTGCCAACTTTTCAGAAGGGACAGGCAAGGAAAGAGAGGTTGTGGGGTGGCCCGTTATGTCAAGAGCAGTACTGTATGCCTGGAACTTGGCAATACGCGTGATGATAGCGTTGAGGGTCTATGGATAAGAATCAAGGGGAAGACCAATAAGACAGATGTGGTGGTGGGAGTTTGTTATAGACCCCC
>JAOTQQ010000019.1:65727352-65793822 GCA_026546715.1 Gallinago undulata | reverse complement strand
CAATCCTGCTTCAGCAGGGGAGTTGGACTAGATGATCTCTATGGTCCCTTCCAACTCTAATAATTCAGTGAAATTCATGCTTTTAGAGGTGTCTTTTAATTTAATGATTAAAGGTAATGATGAAAGTAGAAAACTTTTTCAGACTTTCTGAAAGAATGCAGTGCAAAGTCCACTCACCTCCTCTTGTGGATGTGGTTTATCAGCAGTCCAAACTTGCAGCATGGGTACATGAATCTTCTGACGGCGTCTGTTTACACGGGAAAGAAAAACTGACCTTTAAAAGACTAACTTAGGGCAGAAATTTTTTCTGATTGCAGGTGTATTACTATTTTTCTTCTCTTTAGCTGATGAGGCCTACAGAGTATTAAAACCAGGTTTGTGACTACTTGAAATATCTCTATTATCATATCTTGACAACAATGTTAACCTGAAACACCTAGAGAGAAAGCAGTCACACTGCAGAGCAGTAACGCAACAACCTATCAGTAATGCAATACCTATCAGTATTCACAGCACAATTACAACTGAAGCTGCTCCAGCATGAGCAGAATAAGACCTTCAACATATCCTAGAAGAATTCAAGACAATAAAACTTTTCAAATACAAAAATCTCTCCACCTGTTCTATTTCCAGGGTTCTTTCTCCCCCGATAGAATGGTTCAGACCTAAGATTTTAGAATATTTTAAGTGAGCAATAACCAAAGCTATTAATCTGTACTTGAATAGATACTGAAGAGCGCAGTTTTAATGGTTTACAACATACTTCAAATAGCTTTCAGTCTGAGACAACAGACGATCCATTTCAGCATCCTTTTTCTCATATAACTCCTTTCCGACCCAAGGCAGAGATGACAGAAATGCAAACATATACCAGTCACATCGTACCTACAGGAAAGAAATAATCTGAAATCTAAGCATACAAGTAAGCTCCAAAAGATTTCATACACACATATGATTTTAATTTAAATTAAAACATTAGCAAAACTATTATTTTGGAAGGATGTTAAGACCAGCAGCTAAAGACTGCATTGGCAAGCTATAAAATGCATTATTTTTAACTTGAACTGTGACAAGCAGACTTAAAAAATGCTATCACTTTCACAGTCCTTCCACAGATTATTGATATAGTAGAACAAAAGTACAAGAACAAAGTAAAATAAATTCACTTCAGCTACTTCACTATAAAGGACCATACTTTCTTCCTGGATTAACATTTCTCAACTGCCACAGGCTCCTTTTACTCATGTTAAGGAAATTGCACGTTTTAGTTCATTTAGTTTACTATCTCTGAAACTTCCCTATTCTATGAGTAAGAACAGAAGCAACAGCACAGAAAAAAGTGTGAAAACAACACTAGAGGAGCCTACAGATCTTCTGCTTACTTGGGGTACATCTTCCTCCTGTGTCACACTCACAAAGTTCTCAAACATAGCTACCATCGAAGGTGCAGCTATCACATGACAATTCACAAGATCAGACAGAAAACGAACCTAAAACAAACCAAAAGAAGTTTTAAGTGAATACTTTAAACTGACTGCACAAGAACAAATAAGCATTACTTAAACAACTAAAACAAGTACAATATTTATTCAGTTATTATGAAGACAGAAATACTGCACAATGTACAGACCCACCTTTCAACCCTGGAAAGCAAGTACCATAAGCACTGCCTAATATACTACTGGTCATTATAATGTCTGTAGCCTGCTTTACTGCAGTCACATGGCAAGGATAACATTTCTAACATTCAAGGAAGGTGGGAAACACCAGTATGCATTCAAAGACATGCACCCTGGTACTACAGAATAAAATCCCTTGTGCTTCTATTTACCCAAAACTGTATTAGATCACTAAAATTACAGAAGTGCAAGGAAAAAAAAACTTCTAAAAAGTAAAAAATGGATTGATCCACTGCCTCATGAGTCCAGATGTGCATCAGGAAACAGCAGTGCTGAATCTGTATGCCATTATACACGATTAATTTCTATAGTGATTTATTCATATATACAGATAGATACTGAACTATCTGTAGCTTCCAGGTTTCAGAAATGTGACAGACATTTGTGACACAAATGTGACAATGTAAGAGTGTGCTGGGAATCAAATGGTCTTACTTATCTAGGAAGGAAAATATCTCCATGGCAGGAATATATTTTTGATTTGGCTGCACTCTACTAAGAAAACCAGACTGATAGAAATGGCAATTTAAGTAGATGACATCTAGGGCAGAGGAGTGTTCACAACTCCCCCTTTTTTTTTTCTCTTTCTCTCCCTTCTCTTTAGATTTGTATCCTGCCTTCACACTTAAACAAGTCCATGATAGGACCCACACTCTCCCAGTATCACCACAATCTTAACAGACAATATAGGTTGAAATTCTAGCATTAAAATATCTCATATTTCTTCTTAAAGGTTCATTTTTTTTTTATTTAAGGGAACTTTGACAAAAAGCAGTTCAAAAAACTTCCACAGGTAGTTTGATCTGAAGGCAGATCACTGGGAAGAAGTCTTGGGAAAGCAATTTGGGCTAAACAGACAGTACTCAAAGATCACCTGCAACAGGAAAAAGTACCCAACTCTTACTTTACACATATTTATTGCTCTGAACAGTTTTTGAAAAGTCTTTGACAAAGAGGAGGAAAGGTTTCCAGTGCCACGCCCCTAGCTGTTACTTGTTTGTGTATGACAGTGACGAGGGAAGGTGACTGGCTGAAGCCATGGGACAGCACACTGAGAGTTCTAACATGGATTTTATGAGAAAAAAAGTGTCCTACAATTGAAGCAGTCCCTTGAAAAAATACATTGCAATAGAATATTTTCACCAGTGGGCTTCAAAAGAAGCTGGGGAGCTTCATACCAGGCTTCTAAATCAGACACCACTGAAGTCCTAATACCTTTTTGCAGACAAAATCTATAAGCAGGAAGAGCTAAGCAAATGGTTTCAAAGACAGTGCTCAAAATTGTCTGCTCAATCTTCATCCCTCATTAGCAAAATGAAAACACATGTCAGATAACAGTCATCAAACGTAGCTTTTAAGAACCAGACTGTTCATTTTCTTTTCCATTTTTCTTCATGGCAGCCACAAGAACACAATGCTCCTCTGAATACAATAAAAGTGCATGACTTTCATCTAAGTTTTACATTTGACTGTAGAACAGGTGTGGGGGGGGACCACCTCTGTTTACTGCAAATGAATGTAAATGGGAAAATATATATTTGGAGGTCAGTTTTACAACTGTAATATGTTTTCTCTCCCCTGAGGTAGGAAATACTTCTCACATAACACACATTTCCTCTTGGTATATCTAAAGCGCACTGCACATTGATGCCAGAAGAGACTGTGATACATGCTGCAGGGCCCAGCTCTTCCAGAACAGAAAGGTGAAAGAAGGGAGAAAAAGGATGAGGAAAAATGTAAAACAAACAAAACCCCACTTACTAAATGCACAGCTTCATTATACATATTGACTTTCAGACATTCTTTAAGCTGACGAATCATGGCTTCTACAAATTCCCCACCAAAATTGTAGTTCCTGGCATTCAGCAACCCAACTAGTGTCGTGTAAACAGTGAGCTTTTCTGGTAACAGACGTGCACTGAGACAGAAAAAAGAAACATGGTGTTAGCTGTTTATTAATCACGTGCCAACTGGCAACTGCATAGCATCTTAGAATCTGCTTATTTTAAGTGAAACTTCCCTCATAAGGAAATATGAAAAAAATGCTACTGTGATCTTACAGTCTAAATGTAGCTTCTAAATAGTCTAATACGGTTTCTAAATAAGAGGCAGGTGCCACTTTCACGTACATTTAAGTTGTTGGTTTGGTTTTTTTCCTATCTAATTGCTGAGGATTCCGGAGAGTTGGCCAAATAACGTAAGTGGCAGAATTTATACAAGGATGCAAGAAGTTGTTTTAAGTTCATAATTTAGAAATAATTTCATTATACAGCATCAGCAGGATTACACAGGAAACATACACATTTTACTCTATTAATTTTGATTCCAAGCCTCTCAAGTCAAAGTACCTGATTTTAAGCACAGCACAGGAAAGGCCAGGTCCTACTGTAGAGAATTAATTTTCTTCAGCCATTTTTGTACGCATGTAAGGTAACCCTTTCAGAACCTACTATAGCACTCTCCAGCAGAACTTACTGCAGCATTTACACAACTTACTATAGCATTTCCCTATAGCTGTTTTACTGCTACAGGGAAATGTACTATTTACCTTACTTAAACAGACATTGCTACAAAATAGATTTAAAGTATCTGCACAACCATAGCATAAGCTAGGGCTGGAACACTCTCCCTCTTCTCCACAACCCTCCTTCATACATCTCTTGCCTACTACCATAGACCCTGCACAACCCCTCCTTCAGACACCACTCAGTGACCTAGACAGAGGACATCTCTGCTCCTGCACTCTGCTACGGAGAGGAAGGAGACAGCTTGCTTTCAGCTCTCTGTGTTCACAGCTCCCCTCTAGCAAATGGGCTTACAAAGACGCAAGCATCTCATTGCCAGAGAAGAGGAACATGCAATGGGAAAACAGCACAGATAATAAGACTAAATAAGTGCTAGCAGCCAACAGTTTTAGTCCTCTTAAGCTTTTTGTTGGGATACAGGACATTGCCCAGCATCACTGTGTTCTCATTGCTACTGAGGAGCAGGTCTGAGGTTTCTTCTCGCTGCTCTAATCCTTTATACAAGTTTCAAGCCAAAGTACTGTAAAGAGGTATCTTCCTTGAATTATACCTGGTACATAATAAGCTTATTCCTCTATCTCTTTTGTTTGTAGTAAAAAAAGCTCTATGCTGTAACAGCATTCAGGAACTAAAACCATTCTTGGCATTTAAACTACCTTAAACACTTAAGCTTATGCACAAAGAAAGCTCCTCCCAGATCCCCAGACCCCATGCATACATACACAGTACATAGTATTCTTAGTATCTTGCTTTTGTAATTTGGCAGATCAGCTTCCAAAACACCAGCTAGGCCCTCCAAGTTGCTCTCCAATGATGAATTGCTCTAAAACAAAACAAACAAAAAAAAACAAGTTTCACCATCAGCCAGGCCGCTGACTCCCAGGTGGAAGACAAGGAACTTGGGCATCCTTTTATGTCACCTCCTTTTTCAGAGCAACGATTCAGTTCCATTAAATTCGCCTGAAAGGAGCAGCGACTCCTCAGAAGAGCTGCACCTCATCACCCACCTCCCCCGCAAGAAACTCCAGTGCTCCCCTGGGATGGAAGATCTAACACTGTCCCAGGGACATCCTGGCAAGGCAACTGAGCCTTGATTAAAGATACAGGAAGAAATTAAACACGTTCGCGACTCAATCTTCAGTGCATCATCATTTTTGTTATCCTTTTGCCCCTCACCCCCCCATTAGCTTTAATTGCTGTCAGGACTCGAAGCCCGTACCCCAGGCAGACCAAGTTAAATCCTCCATATCCTTGGCAGCCTGGAACCAGCAACAACATCCGCAGACACAAAGCGATTAACTGTTTGCTGGGCTGTTTGTCATAGCTTGGAAAATACAAATAACGCTGCCATTTAAGCGTCACCCCGTTTTACCACGTGGTTGTGCAAAAGCCAACAACTTCCCAACTACCTCATTTAAAAAAAAAAAAAAAAAAAAATATTTATTTCTCGGTGTTCACTACAGATGAACCGCTAACACACAACGCACAGATGGGGGGAGGGGAACCATTTTGGCTTTGCCGAGCTGCCGCCCGGCCGTAAGGCGGCAGGGCCGCTTACCTTCTCTCCCACACGGCAAATGAGCGACTCCAGCCTCTCCTCGATCTCCGACGGCTCAGACGTCCTTCGCCTCTTATGGGGCTGTCCTGCTCCAACACACCGACCGCACCGTTACTGCCACAGAACCCCCCCCCTCCCCCAGGACGCCCTCCTTTCCCCCTCCACCCTCCCCCGCCAAACACCCCTTCCCTCTTCGGCGGGACTGCCCCAGCCCGGCCCGCCCTGCCCCCGCCGCCTCGTAGCAATAAGTAAAAGAAGGGAAAAAGAAGGCTACCTCGTCGCTCACCATCGCTGTCGTCGCTGTGCCGCCGTCGTGACATGTCGGGATGCGGCGGGGAACGGGCGGAAGGGCTCAGCGCGGGTCAGGCGAGGAGCGCGCTCCTGCCGCACCGCCCAGCTTCCGGCCCCACGCGCTTCTGCTTCCGGGGCAAGGGGCGCGCGTCAGCGGGGCCGGGCCGGGGGGGAAGTCGCGGCGCGAAAAGAGGAAACTTCCCGGGCATTTTCCGGGGGCCGGAGGCAGCGGAGATGGTGCCGGACGAAGCGCCGCCGGAGGGGGAGGCGGTCGCTGCCAGGAAGCAGCGCGCCTGGGCCCGGCGGAAGGTGGGTGGGTGGCGGGTTCCGCGGCCCGCTTGAGTGTGAGGGGACGGCGGACGGCGGGGGTGGGTCTGCCGGGGCGGTGGCGGGCAGCGGCGGTAACGGGTGTCTCCTGTGGTGCCGTTTCAGGCCTTTTCCCTCTTCGTCAAAGCAAAGGAGGTGCCAGTGGCGGCAGGCCGGGGTGCCGCCGACGGGGCCGGGGTGCGGTGGCGGTGCTGCCGGCAGGCGTTCGAGGAGCTGGCCGGCATTCACAGGCATGTGGCCCTGCAGCACGGTGCTGACATCGGGCAGCAGGCAGGGCTGGAGGCCAAGGTCAGCCCCTCGAGCGGCCCGGGTCTGGCTGGCAGCGCGGACAGGCTGGATGGGCACTCGTGTGGCAGCCCTGAGATCTCCTGCACGCTCCCAGACACGAGCCACATTAGCCATGATGATCTGACAAGGTAAGAAAGTCCCTTAGTGGGTAGGAGAACTGGTACTGGCCAGGAGTGGGGCCAATGGAATCCTGGGCTGCAGAGGGAAGAGGGTGGCCAGCAGGTCAAAGGAGGTCATTCTCGCCCTCTATTCTGCACTGGTGAGGCCACAACTGGAATACTACATCCAGTTCTGGGCTCCCCAGTTCAAGAGGGACAGGGAACTACTGGAGAGAGTCCAGTGTAGGACAACAAAGATGATTGAAGGATTGGAGCATTTCCCTTACGAGGAAAGGCTGAGAGAGCTGGGGCTCTTTAGCCTGGAGAAGAGAAGGCTGAGGGGAGACCTTATCTATGTTTACAAGTACCTAAAGGGTGGTTTGAAGGAGGATGAACCCGGACTCTCTTCAGTCGTTCCCAGCGACAGGATGAGGGGCAACAGGCACAAGCTGGAACATGGGAAGTTCTACTCAAATATGAGAAAAAACTTCTTTCCGGTGAGGGTGACAGAGCCCTGGAACAGGCTGCCCAGGGAGGTTGTGGAGTCCCCTTCTCTGGAGATTTTCAAGACCCTCCTGGGTGCAGTCCTCAGTGATGTGCTCTGGGCAATCCCGCTTTGGCAGGGGAGTTGGACTAGGTGATCTCTAGAGGTCCCTTCCGACTCCATCAATTCGGTGATTCTGTTGGCCTCCTTACTCTTTGCGTGACCTTCTGCCAGTACTGCTTTTTTATTATGAAGTTCAGTCATGTGACACTTTAAGATAGGGAAAGATTCTTCTCTGATATTCCTTTAGATACGTTCCTGAGGTACTTCTTTTGATCAATATGTGTAGATACCCTCCAAGAGTCACTTAATTTATTTTAATTTCGCTCACAACTGGTCATGCCTATATAAACCATACAAATTACCACTGTGCTGGTACAGAAGTAAGTGTGCTGCATTTTTACGATGGTAAAGGTGGGAACTTCAGAGGATTGAACTATCAGACCTGTATCTTCCCACATTGTTAAAGCAGACCTGTGCAGGTTTTGCTTTATAGAATCGTAGGATTATTTTGGGTTGGAAGGGACATTAAAAATTATCTAGTTCCAACTCCCCTGCCCTGGGCACCTCCCAGTAGACCAGGTTGCTTAAAGTCCCATCCAGCCTGGCCATGGACACCTCCAAGGATGGAGCATCCAGAACTTCTTTGGGCAACCTGTTGCAGTGCTTCACCACCCTAATAGTGAAAAATTTCTTCCTAGTATCTAACCTAAATCTACCCTCTTTCAGTTTAAAGCCATTACCCCTTGTCCTATTGCTAGACTCCCTGATAAAGAGTCCTTCCCCAGCTCTCCTGTAGCCCTCTAAGGTCTTCCTGGAGCCTTCTCTTCTCTTGGCTGAACAACCCCAACTTTCAGCCTGTCCTCATAGAAGAGGTTCTCCAGCCCTCTGATCATCTTCGTGGCCCTCCTCTGGACTCACTCTAACAGGTCCATGTCTTTCCTGTGCTGGATAAAGTACTCCAGGTGGGGTCTCACGAGAGGGGAGTGAAGGAGCAGAATCACCTCCCTCGTCCTGCTGGCCATGCTGCTTTTGATGCAGCCCAGGATATGGTTGGTTTCTGGGCTGTGAGCAGATATTGCTGGCTCACATCCAGCTTTTCATCCACTAACAACTCCAAGTCCTCTTCAGCAGGGCTGTTCTCAGTCTCTTCACCCCCACTCTGTATTGATACCAGGGGTTGCTCTGACCCAGGTGCAGGAACCTGGGCTTGGCCTTGTTGAACTTCATAAAGTTTGCATGGGCCCACTTCTTAAGCCTGTATAGGTCCCTCTGGATAGCATCCCTTCCCCCCAGCGTGTTGACCGCACCACACAGCTTGGTGTTGTTGGCAGCTTGCTGAGAGTGCACTCAATCCCACTGTCCATGTCACCAAAAAATTTAACGAATGTTAAACAATACTGGTCCCAATATGGTGTCCCTCAGGACACCTCTCGTCACCTGGACATTGAGCTGTTGACCACAACTCTTTTGAGTGCTTCCATCCAGCCAATTCCTTATTCGCTGAGTGTGCTATCTGTCAAATCCACGTCTCTGCAATTTAGAAACCAGGATGTCATGTGGGACAGTGTCAAAGGCTTTGCACAGATCCAGCTAGATGATGTCCCTTATTTACCAACGCTTTAACCTCGTTGTAGAGGGCCACTGAATTTGTCAGGCACAATTCACCCTTGGTGAAGCCATGTTGGCTGTCACCAGTTGCCTCCTTATTGTCCATGTGCCTTAGTATAGTTTCTAGGAGGATCTGCTCCATGATCTTGCCAGGCACAGAGATGAGGCTGACTGGTCTGTGTGATCCTCAGATCTTCCTTTTTTCCTCTTTTAAGAGTGGGGGTTATGTTTCCCCTTTTGCAGTCAGTGGGAACTTCACCAATCTCGCACGACTTCAAATATTCAAGTACGGATAGTGGCTTAGGAAATTCATCTGCCAGTTCCCTCAGGACCCTCTGCTGCATCTCTTCAGGTTGTTGAAGACTTTGATCTATAAATGGGGAAGGACCATAACAGAGAAGGGCAGAACAGCAGGGTATGCTCTGCAGAGGTCCGTTTTCTCAGCTCATTCAAGTACCTTAAGGGCTTGTTAGCTTTGAATACGTAGGTACATGAAAATGTTTCAGACTATGAGAAGGTTTGTCTTATGCTGCTCTGAATGCTTGCACACACAATCTCACTGCAGATTTTGGCTTTTTACATTTAGATAGCTCAAACACTTGAATTTTCAGTGTGCAAGTTTGTCAAATTAAGCACTTAATGGGACACTTGTGTGCACAGAAAAGGAGTTCTTGTGTCCTGAGAGAAACTTGAGGCCACTGGCAGAGATGTCCCATGCAGCACAGATGAGTTCATTTTGTAACCAGTCCCAAGAACTAGGAACGTGGGAGCTTTGATAGCTTGTATTTCTCTTTCTTGGAAATAAGTCCAGCAGTGCTAATGCCTACAAATGTTTTGTTTTGGTTTTGTCCCCACATCTGCCAGAAAAAAATTGTTTGCTCTTTGAAGGGTTAATGCGGTAGTATATTTTTGTACTTTCAACCCTAACATCCTTTTCCTATTTGTTCGTGTTTGCCGTGCTGTGGACAGCAAGGTGGGAGAAGTACTTCTGTATTACTGTTACTGTGAGGTGAAGGATCCAGAGACACTCTGTGCTTGGCAAAAGGCTCTGTGCCAGCATCTGCATCTCACTGGCAAGGTAAGGTTTTAGGCAATGGTTGCATTCTTAACAGAAAAGCATCTTCTTTGCTTAGTGCAGGATGATGGAACATGTGGAGAACCAAGTGTTTTGCACCAGGAGGTGCTAGTCTGATATGATCCTATTAAAAAAGGCAGTCAGACTCTGTAGAGCACCATTTAGCGTGCTATTTAAGAGCTAACTCTACAAAGAAAAAGAGAATAATACAGATAATCTTTTATTTCTTTCGATGCTGGGAACCCTGAGTTGTGCAGCGCTGAGTGAGCCTCTGATCCATGTGCAGCACACTGTGCAGACCCTGTCCTTCCAAGGGTTACTCCATTTCCATCATTCGAACTGCTACAGGCGCTTTTTTTACAGGACAACAAGCCTTTTCAGCACTCCTACAGTCAATTGACCCCTACGGTCAATCAGAAAGGATGCACTTTTAGTTAAAGACCAGGACACGCAGGTGGCATAATCACTGGTATCAATGGGGAGCTGCGTGCAGGTGTCTCTGTTAGGATTATGGTGCTGGATTTATCCTGCAGCTAAGGGATACATGCAGCACAGCACAGCCTGAAGGCTGAGCTGGAGGTGCAGCGTTATGCAGCAAGGTCCTGGGCTCACTCCAGTTAGCTGTTGTGTGTATCACCAACTTCTCGATGCGCAGTGGTCTTCCAGTCAGAATCTCTACACTGAGCTGTAATCCATACTGCCTGGGGTGAGAGGAGAGCAGCTGACACCTTAGGCTACTGTCCTGGTTTGAGGAAAAACATAACCAACTTTCTGCTCAGTAATTTTACTTCTTAGCTAGGCCTCTTCTCTCTGAAATTAAGGGCCTATTGTGCAGAAAACGTCATTCTCAGAGTGATAGGACCAATGTTTGTACTGCATGCCAAGGGATGGTATGCAGAGAGGCTCTTGCTTATACTTATTGCTGTAACAACCAAGGTCAGCTAATTTCGTTATTTGCCCCATTAGAGGGTCGGAAATGGAAAAGCGTAGCAGGGTCCCAACATCTGCAGGGACGAGTGGACAGGACAGGTGACCCCAAACTGACCAACAGGGTGTTCATCCCATCTGCCCCATGCTCAGTATAAAAGCTGAGGGATCAAAGGGCCAGCCTCTTTATTCAATGACCAATGTCCAAAGAGGACCCTGTCTGTTCATCTGCCTTCAATCCCAATACGTGTTTTCCTGACTCCAGAGCTGGAATCCAATTCCCATCTGTCACTGAGTCCAGTCTGGGACTTCCCCAGTGCCTGCCAGTGACACCATCCTGGGAGCTTGACACAGTTTTGGGTATATTTTATCTATTTCATTATTTCATTTTAATTTTATTAATAATGTTTTATTAAAGTAGCATAGTTCCTTCTAAACTTGTAAATCTCTTTCTCTGTCCTCCTCTTCTCCTGGGAGTGGGAAGTTGGGGGAGACCATCTGTCACCCCTAATAGGCCAATTCGGCCTAAATCCCGACAACCACACCATAGGATAGCAGCGCTCATACCTCCACAGTCTTTGTTTTTTTCCTACTGGCAAAGTAGATCAAGGCAAAGCTATTCATGTAGCTGGCCTCTTAATGCTTTGGGCAAAGGTGAATTTTAGCCTCATGAAACTGATGTTCTCGGCAATTTGTGGGAAGAAGGATTTTTCAAGGGCAACTCAGATCAGGAGACTACTTTTATCTTTGACTTGGCTTCCTAAGTAGCTTCTCTTTCTCTGCTAATGGTAGGCACCTTCCTTGTTCTACGTCCACACAGATCTGGGGCTGAAGTGTCCTGATGCATTTGCTTTGGTTTTGCTCAGCTATATGGTCTGGTGGTTGGTATTTTTCTTATTTTTTTTCATCTCCAAGACAAGTACAGTATTTGCCAGTTGTTTTTTTCCTTCCCTCTTATCTTCAGTCTTTTTTTTTTTTAAAAATTCACCACTTCAGAGTTATTGTTCATTTGTCAGTGCTGGCGATAAAATGACTCACACTGAAATTTAATATTACATGCAGTGTTATGCAAATTTACATTTTCCTTTTAGTTGTGTGAGTCATTGGGCACTATCCCATTGTTCTTCCTGAGGCAGAGTTCCAGTGGGAATTTTAATGCTGACTGCAGGATTTGCCTGTTAACAAGTTAGCATTTCTCTATTACACAGACTTTTCTGATTGTCTTGATGTCATTCTTTTGAAAGGGCTCTGACATGATTACTAGGGTTTTATTCCTATTTTATATATTTTCTTCTTTATGTTCAACTTCAGTATAACCTTCTTTTCTTTCTTTCCTCAGTAGTCTCTTTTCTGGACATACTTTTGTGTCTGCCTTTTGTCTCACAGTCATATTTTGCTAAGTTCACTGTGATCTGTATTTGCTGTTACTAAGCTTTAGCCCCAGCGTCTCCTCTTGCCTTCTAGGTACGAGTTGCTTCAGAAGGGATTAATGGGACAGTCGGTGGAAGCAAAGTAGCTACCAGTCTCTACATTGAAGTTATGCTTTCCCAGCCTCTGTTCAAAGACATTTTGTGTCAAGAGGATTTCAAGGTATGAAAAAAAAAATTTCTACCCAGACATTGTTAACTGAGGATGTTTAGTCTTTGAGAAATAAACACGTTGCTTCTTGATAGTATTACTTCTGCTCTAGCAGTTCCACTCTCCCAGCACTGATCTCAGCCAAGGGTTCCTAACCTTACTTTATTTAGATATGTCTATCACAATAGATATGTTATCACGAGCAGTGATAGCAGCTGCTACAAGCTTTGGCAGCTATGGGTGCAGCTGCAAAGCCCCCCATACAGGTGAATGAGGGTGTGTGCTTCAGATTCACCATTCTTTGACAAGCATTTACTCCAACTTGTCTGCTGGAACCAAGGCATCACAACTTTCACTTGCCCAAGCAAAGTATTCCTACTCTCTCCTCTTCACCCTGGTTTGAGATCCTCGCCTAGAAGCTTACAGGTTTAGGTTCATGCAGGCTTTTGTGTCCGTATAGGTGCACTGGCAGTTCCATGAATTGGATGTCTGCTAGGAAAAATAGACAGGCAAAGTCAAGAGGTTTCTCCCTATTCCAGTTGGTGCCTGACTGGAGGGAGAGGGAGGTGTGAACTTCTGCTTAAGCCTGAGCATACGCGCTGATGGCTGTCTTCAGATGGTGATGGCAGCTGCAGCTGGCACCGTATGGCATTCTGGTAGGCTTTTGCTACCCCAGCACTGCAGGTATTGCTTTCTCTGTGAGGAATGAAAAGCTGCTGCTTTTATTAGCATTTTTCTTTTCCACACAATTTTATTTGCAGGGAGTACTATTTTGTTTACCATAAATAACTAGATCAAAAAGAGTTAGTGAAACTCAAATCCCATATAGTGCTGCAGTGCTGATTCACTCAGCTTTTTAGCTGTTGTGTTTGGCTGGTTTTCAAGGGTAAATGTGACGTGTTAGTCAAAGTGATAGATGCAAATGTGTAGATGCAAAAAAACCCACAAACAACAGGCATGGAGTCTTACCTTGACCTTGGCTAAACCTCCAACCTTGCATGATATCTAAGGGCATTTACACTCATGTGTTAGTACATGATGGTGTTGTCTGTGCCATGAAGACATGGGCACAGAGGACTGAAAATAGCATGTGGGGCTATGAAAATATTCAGTGGCCACTGTAGTTGCTACAGACTATTTCTGCGATGGCTGGGACAGTGCTGCACAGCACTGCACTTCTGTTTGAGTGTTTATATGCTTCATAATGCCTAAGCCATCTTTGAGGCTCAGCTCTGGAGAAATTCCCAATTCCTGTCACCTGCCATGGGGGCACCTACCAAAAGGGCTTTCCAGGACCTCCAGAGGGAGAATCCTACACTTGAGCTTGGGTGTGGATGGTGCCCAACTCCACTGCTAACAAATATTGAAGCTGGCTGACCCTCCCATATGTCTTTTTCATGCCTGTGAACCACTCCAGTTCTCATTGCACACGTCATGACCAGAGGCCCAGGTGTGCTTGTGTCGGGGGTCAGAGGGGCTGAAGAGAACCGACACCCAGAGGTGTCACCATGATCCGTCACTGGAGGAGGTTATCTAATATTCCTGTCAGGGTCAGTATGCTCTGTAGGGGCCTTGACTTTGTCATGATAGGTGATAGTGACGCTGTTTCTGAAAAAGATCTGTCCTCCTTTCCACATCTCAGTGACTTGCACCTTACTCCAAATGGTGCCTGTCTCACCGGCAGAGTAGTCATTGGTCCTGTGATACCTGTCTGCCTGGTCACAGTAGGGGTCCACTGCCTAAACCTGGGGATTTAGAGCATGGATTTCAGTGGGAGAGACATTTCCTACCCTCAGCCATCAATAGACTTTCATATTCTAGTGAGCTGTAGAAATTAAAGTGAATGGGTATTTTTAATCTTCACACCTGGCAAGTTTTGGTGCATTGTTTTTGTGTTTAATTTCCTAGAGCAGTGCAGGAGGAGCTCACTGTTTCCCAGACCTTCGAGTTGGAGTATTCAAAGAAATCGTACCTATGGGCATTGATCCAAAGATAGTGTCTTATAAAGAAACTGGTAAGTTGATTTAATGAAAAAATAAAGCCTCTTACCCAAGCAAGAAGTAAGTGAAGAATAAAGTACTCTTAACAATAACATTTCCTTCTGCACAGTGGCCAGGACATGGGAGAAGTACATACAGAAATTGATTTCTTACTGGTAGTCAGAAGTTACTGGTGCAGGGAATTTGCTGGCCCAGCTTTTGGTTTGCTAAGTGTTCAGCTGCCTCAAAAAATAGAATTAACTTTATGCTTTGTGGGAAACAGTAGCAGTTGAAATGATATCAGGCAGTTTCCTTGCTTTGGGGTAGGGACATACCTTGTGCTTTCATCAGGGAATAAGTCATTGGTCATCTGCCAAAGGCAGTGAAACTGTAAGGTGAAAGTAAGGTGAAACTACGTATGATGGTTAGGAAAGACATTTTCTAGCGTTTATGTATTCTTACTTGTTCTAAATATTCTGTAGGTGCTTGAGGTTGCTCAGAAATTACACCATATAGAGAACTCCAATGTTCTCTTGTTCTGGTTATCTTGCAGTAAGAACTAAGCTATATAGGAAGAGCTTTCCATGGAGTCCTCTTGTGGATCCAGCAGTTTCTGGTGTTCTGGATGCTGAGAGCTTTTATTTTTAGAAAACACCAGAGTCCCACTGAAGCTCACAGTTGAGTATATAAATGTTCCTGTGTGAGGGACTGCTGACTTGGGTTTACTTATGTTGAAGCTAACAGCCATGCTCCTGCCTTTTACACAAAAATAGAGCAAAATTCTGCATCAGGTCCATGCCATTCCTCACATGATGTAACACAGGCTACCTTTGTTTCCTGCTACCTGTAGCTGCTTAGCAGGAATTATGCCCGATAAGATGTTACTGGCTGTACATCTACTATGAGGACACTTATGTAGGTGGTAAGCAGGAGCACAGTTAGTAGACAGTGGTTTGGGGCTTTTTTTTTTTTTCACCAGGAGGTTTTCTTGTCAATTTCTACTGTGTCTTTCTGGTTTGGGCACAGGATTATTTTTTCCCCCATTTTTGGCAGTTTGTGGGACGTGTATTTGGTTATTTATTTCCTTTTTTTTCCTTTTTCCTCCCATTTTACAGCATTTTATGGAGATGGTTCCCATTCCTCTGGCAGGTTGCTTGTAGGGTTATTCTTTAGTAAGGTAATAGATTTTGTTGGGAGAGGTTTTTTGCTTTTCAGGATGTTGGTAGCCTTAAGTCCTGTGCATCCTGAAAGCTGCGAAATTTTATGTAAATTGAAGCTGTACTGAAAGTAATATAGGCTTATGGAAATTTTCCATTTTTATCAACAGAGAAGAGTTTCATTGAAAAAAATTGTATTTCTATATGCTTCTGTGCCTCCAAATGTAATGAAAGATGAGCAAAGGGAAGGGAAACGTTTTTTACTCTTGCTTTTACAACTGGGAAAGTTGCCGGGGATGTATAACAAAGATCATAGAGACAGGCGCCTGTCTGCTGCAGCTTTTGTCATGTGGAACAGTGTTGTGTTTGCTTTAGTTGCCAATCGGAAGCCAAACATAGATAAACTTGGCTGGTTAAGTTGGGACAAAAAGTCTGTGAGCTGTCACAGAAGATTTTTGTTTGGAAGTCTGAGGATATTCTGGATGAACGAGATCATATGTAACGTTTTGTAGTTCGCTTCTTACTTCTGTTTTTTTCTCCTTTTTCCGCTTTTTTTTTTTCCTTTTTTTTTCTTTTTTTTTTTCTTTTTGTTTTGTTGTTGTTGTTAAAGGAATCCATTTATCCCCTCAAGAATTTCATAGAGAAGTAGAACAGTATTTGTCTCAGGCCAGTCAAGGACAAAGCGATACCATCTTGCTGGACTGTAGGAACTTCTATGAAAGTAAAATAGTAAGTGTTGCTTGCCTGCTTCTCGCTGTGTGTTACAAGTACTGGGGGAAAGCATTTCACATTGTGAGGGTGCAGCCTTACTGGAAGAAGAGATTCCATATTCCAGATTGACTGTAATATGTACAAAATTCAGTGTAGCAATCAATATTGGACAGAAGCAGCAGGGGACCTGCTCAGCAGCTCAGCACAGATCCTGCCCGGCTAAGTGCTCATACAACTTGGGACAGGAGGAAGACAAAGTGGTCCATAACAGTATTAGCAGTGAATGCCATGTAGCTTGAAGTAAAAGTAGCGTAATTTGTAAAGATGCTTTCCAGCACTTTTTGCCTTGTTCCATACATCAAAAAAAATGAGGGCAACTTGCTGTCACACCCACCAGCCCTCCTGTACTGTTGTGGCTCATCCTCTCCCCGACAGTTCTGTTCTGCTTAGCTCCCTCTTTTATGTTTGGGTGCATGTTGTGTTCAGAATCCCCTTATAGATTTTTACAGGTATTTTGATGCATAAATGCAGCTGAGGAACTGCCTAAGCAGCTGCAGTGAGCTGAGTGTTCTGGCTCTGAAGGTTTTTTACTTCCTCTAGTTCAAGGCACAGACCTTACTGTGTAAGACTGCTCGTAACCAGTCTCATGGCCATCTGTTGTTATTGCAGGGGCATTTCCAGGGCTGTCTGGCTCCAGATATCAGGAAGTTCAGCTATTTTCCCAGCTATGTAGATGAAAACCTGGAGCTTTTTAAAGACAAGCGTGTCTTGATGTACTGCACAGGAGGGATTCGTTGTGAAAGAGGCTCTGCTTACCTACGGAGCAAGGTGAGATGCCCACTCTTGAGGGCACTGTGAGTGTTGGGGAACTGTGACTGCTTTAGGGGCAGCTGTCTTTTCTTTTGCTAGAAAATTCCTACTGAGCACAAACTGCTCAATGAGCAGGTGGGGAGATAAACTTCTCTGACATATGCTTGTCTCAAGCTGTCTGTCAAGGAAGTGGATAGTTTAATGCGGCTTAGGATGATCTGCATTGACAAGTGTCTCAGCAGTGGTTGCTCTGTGAAAATAATTTTATGGCCCATTTGCTGAGAAGTAAGTAAGTCTGCCCTGCCCACTGTAACGGTATTTTACGGGGGTTTGAGAGCATTCTGCAGTGTTTCCATGAGCTCTGTCTAGGTTATACTCTGTAATCATTACTGCATAGCTTGAGCATCTCAGAGTGCTGAAAATCAGCCAGTCAGTTCTTTCCCAGTGTTGTGGAATTAAATCCAGTACACTGCATTGTTCTAATGGTGCTTTCCAGCCCACTCTTTTCCTGGATCCCTCCCTCAAGGAGCAAGGGAACAGCACACATGTATGTTCTCCAGATTTAACTTTGATTTTTTTTTTTTCTCTGCTTCACCAATGTGAACCCTGAGAAATTCTGCTCCTGGTAACAGCTGGCTACATAAAAACAGAATAAGTAACAGTTCATAGAGGTTCGAAAGCATTTGATCTGCGATGCAGCAGACCTCCCTCACCTGGTGAGGTTACCAGCCTTTTTTTGATGGTAACATTAAGTGCACATGTGGGTTCATGTCAACAAGCTAGGATTGTAGAGCTGTCCCATAATCCCCGGTGGCACTGCCTAGAGTTATGGGTGCACGTGGTGCCATCTGATGGTCACTTGAGAAGATGCTGCTTTTTGTTGACCCCAAAGTGTTTGCTCTGGCACATCACCTTTGCTGCTGTCTCCTTCAGCTTTTCTGCTAATATGCTTTAAACAGGCAGTGTGCAGAGAGGTATACCAGCTAAAAGGTGGAATTCACAAGTACCTGGAAGAGTTTCCAGATGGATTCTACAGAGGGAAGCTGTTCGTGTTTGATGATCGTTACGCCATTTGTTCCAATGAAGATATCATCTCAGGTAGGACTAGATAATGTAAGTGCAGAAGGCTGGGAAGCTTTTGCAATCATTTCCAGAGAGATGTGCAGGCTAGTGGCAGCCAAACTGGTCTGTGTACTTCTTCCTCATACTTGCTTTGTTCTTTTAGTGCCATCACTTTTCATGATGATTATCCACTCTATGGTTTTAACATATAAAACAGAAATAAGAGAAAAGGGTCTCACTAAATAGAGTTCCCTAAAACTATAGCAGTAGAAGGAAGCATCCCCTGCAGAACAGCTGCTGTTACAAGCATCATCTGCAGCTATGGAGACATGTGTCAAGCACTACTGCTGTTGTTACCCTCTTGTTGCCCACACTGCTGATCAGACTGTGGTTGGCCAAGTGACCAGAGTGTTAAATAGTTCTCCGGCTGTCAGCTGTTCTCTGCTCCAGTAATCTCACAGAACATCAGCACACACTGCCAAGCACTGGGAGAGTAGTGGCAAAGATTGACAGCACTTTGTTATTTTCATGCTTTACAAGTTCCTGTAGCCTGTAGAATTTCAGTGACCTCTAGCTGAAGTTGGTCTGGTCTTCTGGCTGAGGTCGCTCTTCAGATACTGCAAATGAAATACCTGTTTCCTTCTTCTCAGTTGCCGGGTACAAATAGATGGAATTTGGCTCTAGCCTTCTTTAGGAAGCAGTGCTGGTTTTTCTCTGAGTGGGTAACTCTTTAAGCATAACCTCCTATTCATTCTCTGCAATTACCATATACATCTTGAAGGTGCCTGGCTTAGTGTGGAAACAGAACCTCTCTGGATACATCAGAGCTACCCCTACAGAAGTTTCAAGGGGAAGTGTTGGGGTAGGCATCTTCTTGATGGTATAGCTAAATTGGGCTGTAGCTTTCAGTTAAATGGTTAAAACCTGTCTGATGTTCTGGAAGGACTCTACCAGGACTGCAGGTGACACCCCACCTGGAAAAGGCATATTTTTTTAGGTGGGAGAAAGTCCCATGGCACTTCTTTGCCCAGCAGGCAACATTCCCGTGTACTGGTTTAATTACCACCAGCATATCTTTCTTCTTTTGGCAGTAAGAATCTTTAAATCTGCCTAATCAGAACTAGTGGAAGCACCACTGAGCACTTTCTCCTTTTCCTGAGAGACAGCTGTCCTAAGTTTTTTATATCAAAAGGGAAGTGTAAAACTGAACTAGGTTCTGGAAGATGAAGCTAAAGCGGGAATTAAAAAGCTGGAAGACAATAGATAGCCAAGTGAGAGATTGCATCCCCCTGGTGCCTGGGAGAATCCTCTGCAAGGGGGACAGATGGGACATGTCGGTGTTAACTTTTTCTTTTCCTCCTCCCTCCAGTCTGCAGATACTGTGGGACACTGTGGGACCAGTATAAACTTTGTTCCAGCCAGCACTGCCGGCAGCTTGTCCTGACATGTCCAAGTTGTCGCAACAAAGGTCTTACAGCTTGCTGTCCTGTTTGTCAAGAGAAAGAGCTTAAGGTGACTTCAAGGGCTTCAGGACAGACACTTAAGGAGGAGTGTGAATGTACGTGGAGACGGCCAAAGGTACCTATTGAACATGTCTCGCAAAGGACACTGGATGCAGGAAAAGATTAAGCAGTTTCTTTCATTAGCTAACCTGACATGTGCTAATGCAAAGGGCTTCTACAACAAGATCCCCATCTGTCAGTCAGTTAGGTTTGGAAATCAGGAAAACGTGTTGGCCTGGAAAGTCTTGTTCATGTGCTGCCTTTAAGCCTCCTGTATGCCCTCAAAACATCCATTACTTGACTGCACATTACCAGCATGCCCAGCCCATCACCAGCACTACAGGATTCCTCTCCCTGGGTACAGTCCTGTAGCCTGGCCTCTGCCGTGGGGATTTTGGAGCAGAGTATGTGTATGACACAGCTGCTCACAAGTCAAAAGAAACTGAAGGGACACAAGAACAATTCTATTATTTTCCTCCTGTGTGGAGATGGATTTGTCCTGCCTCTCCATTGATCGTGCATTTGCTTCAGTAGCTAGTGCTAGGGTATGAAAATCACAGATCGATCTGTTGGGTGCGGGCATGTGACCAGATTAGAGCTGAAGGTATTTTCCACATACACACCATCTGCCTGCATCTCTTGCTCTATAGCATTGAGAAGCAAGTTACCTGAAGTCACCGACTTGACTCCTCTGTGAAACTGGCTGAAGGCAGCGTAAGGACCCACAGATTCCATCTGTTCAGCCGTATCTGCGTGTGACCTGTAAGATGAACAGCAAAAGTCATCCTCATTCCAATGCTCTGTCTCCCCAGGAACTGTTGTTTCTCTCAACTTGTCAGTACGTGAAATATTCAGGGCTCAGCTCCACTTGCACTAGAAAAATCCGACAGCTTGAAGCTTTTTGAAACTGAGACACGGAGAGAGGGGAGCACAGAGCCTGTCAAAATACCAGCATTATGGCACTGGAATTGATGCTGACACGTGTATATAAATGTCAGCAACAGCTACAAGGAAACTGCAAGGTCCTTTATCTGAGTTAAATAATTCAAGATTTGGGGATAATTTGTGCTTTGTAAACGTAGGTTGAGTTTTTCAAAAGCTGTGAGATGTTTATGCAATTTCCAGCTCCTATTAGTGGAGAAATTGTCTTTGAATTTGAGGGGATCCACAGCATATGAGCTCAGAATACTTCTCTGCCTGCTGCTTTGTGTGCCTGATGCTGTAGAATGTACAGAAAGGTTTTATTAATAGTGTAGAAGATGTGTCTTGACTAAAAAAATGTCTTTGAAACTCACTGTCATTCTTGGTACTAAACAGTAGTTAGTCATTAGGAAATCAAAATCACTTACTGGTTTGTTGGATTTTTTTACTGGCAACTGCTTTTAAAAGCAAGAAAAGAGTTCACTCAGGTTTCTGCAGTTGCTTACTGACAGTTAGGGCAATATTATTTTCATACAGATTGTAACTTTCTCCCACAGTGCTTTGGATTCAGCAAGGCTCCATTGTTGGCTTGACTAGCAACTTCAAGACATGGGTGTTGGTTCCATTAAAGACACGGCAAGCATTTCTTCTGACCTCCACTATTGCTACCCTGGAATCAACAGTTCAGCAATTGTATTTTTGACCATTCCTTTCATGAAGCAAGACTTTGAAACTTACAAATGTCTCATTTGGGAATCTTTCTAGGATGTTAGTTAATAGTAGATATGCGCACAATTCATACTGGAGTAGAAATTGGAAAATTTCCATCAGTAGACTTCTTCGGCACCCATGGTCCCTTGGCATCTTGTCTCCCAAGCTTTGCTGACCAGTTAACCTCTGTGCTTTTGAGGACTGGAATATTTGTGGAAAAACAGGCAAGCTCTACTTGCAAGCCTGGTCTAGAGCGCTGATGGGAGTGCCCCGACTTGCATATTAAACTCTCTCTTTTCTTCATGCATTAGGCTAAAAAGAATACAGTTTTATAATTCTGTCTATCAGCAAGTCTGGAACATTGCAGTCTATTTGGAAGGCTGTTTCTATATCACTTACCAGAACAGAATGGCAACAACTATATTTTATATATAGACTTCTGAAACTCGTATGAGATGATAAATAACCTTTAGTGCTTCCATCATAATTTTTAAAGTACAGCAAAAATACACTTCACCTGTTATGCTGGGGGTGCTTAACTCTGCAGAGGTAAATGCTGAAACCCAGCTAGCTGTCTGCCACGTGGTAGACCTGACTACAAGGTACAATGCTTCTAAGAGCTCCTGGTGGCTGGATATTCTACCTCAAAGGCAGAGGGGATCCATGGGGCCTCGTCTGGTCCTTGCTGCACTAAGGCAAGGGAGAAGGGTGTGAGACGTACAGATGGAGGCCTATAAAGCCAGGTTCCCTCTACTGTAGAGGGGGTCAAGAGACAGCCTCCTCCGTGCAAGTTAGCCCATAAGCAGCTTCTGTATCCTGGCTTCTGGATTAGTTTTGTCAGATTAGTACAAGTAAGGACGAGCCATGTGAAATAATGCTGCGTGGTGGGATCCGAGCACCTCAGTGGTAATGCCTGGGAGGAGGCACATTAGCTGCAGGAGAGATGAGAGTTAAGAAGGATTGGCTGTGACTGCCAGATGCTGCACTCAGCAGCAGATGGCTTTTCCCCCTTTTCCTGGAGAGATGCTGGGACAAACAGTGATCCATTTGCTCCTAAATACCATCATTTTGTAGGTCCATGGCTGCACAGCGTTATGCCTTTTACCACAAAGCCTGGAGCCTCTCAGCACAGCCCTCAGCTCTCACATGCATCTGTCAGCAAAGGGGCTCTGTAAGGATCAGCTGAGGAACCCGGACTGGTCCTGCCAGATTAATATACTTCTGGGCTGCATGGTTAATTTGGATGCTGCTACAGTGAAACATACAAGGTTCTTGCTTTTTTTTTTCTTTTTTTTTTTTTAAGGGCTTTTTTTTTCATTCAGGAAAAATGGCTGTTGGTAGTAGCCACGGTAATACTCCCTGCTGTGCAGATGCATCTCCTCGCGTGTCTGGGTTTCTTACCAACGTCAGGATTTCCCAGGATGAGATGTATTGATGTTCCTCTAAAGCCAAGGGAAGAGCTGAGCCTGTACAATGCAAATCTGAGTGGACGGCTCACCTGTAACTGTGTGGCTCTGGTTTGATGATTTAGTTGGCTATTTTGAAGTCTTGGTTGAAAGAGGCCATCTGCCAGTTTCTTTTTTTCTTTTAAAATACGCTTTCAGTTATTTTTCTTTTGTATTCTTTTCATTTTTTGATATAGAACTTGCAGGGAAGAAGCTATAACAAAGCATTTTATTTGACACCACAGGTGCATTTATTAAGATTTGAAGAGCAACAAATACGTATCCCCATATTACTGAAAGTATAGTGTTTCTCTGCTTCATTTGGGCAGAGCAAAATCATGTGCAGTATTTGCGCCCAAGCTCTGAAGAGATCTGTGGGACTTCTGCTGGAATATGTGTACAAGGCTGCAAAACTTCACTCTTAACAGATGCATACAGACAGATTTCTAGCAAGTGAGAACATTTTCTAGGACACATAGTCATCAGACCAAGAATAAGGCTTCAGGAGACCAAGGCTTCTGCCAGGAGACTCTTCCCACCCAGCAGGATCCCACCCATGTTAGTGGCGGGAGTCTTGGGTGGGATAGTGCTGGGTCCAGTCCACAGCATGTCTGGGATGCCTGCGGGGAGTTCCTCCCCAGCTCGATGATGGGTGGTGGAACTGACACAAAGCTGGCAGACTATATGCAGTGTCAGTTCAGGGCTGGGGTGTTCCACTGAACAGCTTTCCGAGGGCACAGCATTTATTGTTGCATTTACGCACACATTAGGGAGGGCAGTAAAAGAAACAATCCCTAGCAGAACAAGATTTAATTCATGGACGTGTTCATCAAGAGAAAATTTGGCTTGTTTCCAGTGAGTATCTGGACTCGTGTTTTTAACATTAGGAAGCTGAAGGGAGCAGGGATTAGAAGAGAGGGCTCTCTCTGGTTTGCTGACTAGTTTGGCCACCTCTGTGGGGTTAGGATTTGCATCACATCTCTAGGGGTGCTGGTTTTCTTCAGACATGCATAGCATAGAAAGATATTAGCCTATCCTAAACCGCTCAGTTTTTGAGGCTCTGTTTTATAATTGGTGGCCTTAAGTTCCATTAAATCAGGGGGTGGAGATCAGGTTTTTTTCTAAGAAACACAGGGATGCATTTGAAACAGCATCTCCAACTAACTGACTAAGCAAATGTTGGTAAAAAATTGTAATTCACAATTCTTGAAATCAGCCATGTTTCTGGGTAGTAGAATTGCTTGTTAAAGTAGTTGCTCCTCTATAGTTACTTGAGATCAATTTGGAAAAAAAAATAAAGTATTTTTTTAATACTTCTATAATTTGTGTTAAACAGTTGTATCTTTCACTCATGCATACCACATCCTAACTGTATGAAACACCGTGCAGGAAGTTTATAGAAAAATCAGGTCCCAGGTTAATTAAAAGTCACTTTTACACTGGGATGTAATCTAAACCGAGGTTGCATAAAATTGGCTTGAATAGTTTCCAACTCTACAGAAAACATCAACAGTCCTACTGGATAAAACCCTCAACTACAGCCACTACTTAATTTAAACTCTTAGTGCATAAAACAGAACCGAGGCACCACAAATACTCTGTCAAGGCACTTGTTGCCTTTAGATTTCCACAGTGCAGCGCAGATCACCGGGAACGACCTCCACAGCCAGGAGCTACACTCCAGTTCTGCACTTGGGAAAAATAGGCCCGTTCAACTCCGCGAGTCTTCTCTTCCTCACTGGAAAAGAAGAGGAAGAGGAGTCAGTGATGGCAAGGGGAAGAGGTGGATGGCAGGCTTGGCTTACCTGCTGTGGAAAGGAGCTGAGAGATGTGCTTTCTGCCAGGAAATGAACAGGATAGCAGCAGGAATTACACAGTTTTAAAATCAGGGAAGGTGAGATGAGATTTCTGTCCTTATGGATTTTTAAGGCCAGAAGCTTACTGTCAGCCTTACCTCCCTTATCCTACTGTCGATTATAATTCACACCTTTTGCCTCTGTAATCTGGCTTTGGCCAAAGCATCCCCTGATGATGACTGATGTAAAGACAGCAGGAGATGGATGCCACAAATTTTCCTTTCCTAGTTTTTCTAAACTGCCATTTCAAATTAAAAAAAAATAAATATTCTATCTCATTTCTTATTTTAAGCCTTTAGCCTCCAACCCTTTTATGGCTAACATGGTCAAAGCGGTCTCATACCTACTCTTAAAGTTGATTTACAGCTCTGATAGCTACACTCAGGACTTTTCAAGAAACCTGTGTGAGGAAAAAAGGGAAAAAAAAGTTAAGAGGATGCGGAAGTTAGCTTATGAGGATGAATGTAAAAGCCTTCACAATTGCTTCATACAGAGCATCTTAGAGAAGAGAAGCTGTAGGACCGAAACCAAGTTCTGGTAGCATCGGGTGATGGCAGGCAAGAGCACTGGAGTGGAGCAGAAGCAGAGAGCTATTGCTGACAGGGAGGAAAATGAAGTTTTCTATACTTATACATTGTCCAGTTGTATAGCTGAGATGTTACCGCCAGACACCATCACACCGGTGAATGCGAGCTGCAAACAAGAACCAAATCAGACAAAAATGCAGATCTTATTGGTCAAAGAGGCAAAAATGCACAACTGTTGCATGGAAGGCAAGTTGTGAATTCCTCCCCTTACAGCCAGAATATTTAACACACTATATCCACGTCTTCCAGCTGATTACTTTGTATGCCAGGTGCTGCTCAGTCATTAAAACCCTTGTTCTGTTCCAAAGGACAGAAAACAGTGAGCCTTTCGTGGTGCAGCTCTCCAGTGACTGGGAATGCAGCCGCAGGCAGAATAAATACGCAGTGAACCGTAGTGCTGTGTATTCTGTGTGGTCACTGAAGAACTGGCACACACCTCTCTGCTGGGCTGTGCTTCCCAGGAGCATAGTACTGGCTGAAGCAAGATTGATATTTTTAATTTTTATTTTTTTTTAAAACACAATATTGATTATCTGTCTAAATATGGCAGCTACTTAAAGCTGTTTTTCTGTGGCTTAAAAGCCTGATTCATCAAGGGGCAGAAGAGCCCATCTGTGGTGAACCATAGATTAAAATACGTGGTTGCAGCTTTCCCCGTTTCTTGAGAACTGGCATTTATTCGTGGGGTGTCTTGTCGGGCCCTGCCTGTCAGCCCCCGCTCTCCAGATGTGTCTGGCAGAACCCAGCAGTTCTGGTGGTGGAGGGGGTGTCCCCAGGGGCCTCCAGCCCCACTTCCCTCTCGCAGCAGGGCTCTGCCCAGCACCGGGTCAGCCCAGCTGCTGGCTCTGTCCCTCCAGGTCTTGCAGACCCCCACCCTCCTGGGGAAGGGGTTCTTCCTAATGTAAAAACAAACAAACAAAAAAGAGGAAAATCTGCGAACATTTCCTTAATCCTCTTGGATATATCATCTGCTGAGAAGGAGTTTGGCCCTGTCCTGTTTGTAACCACCCTGCCCATGTGCTCAGGAGACCTTGAGTCCAGCCATGGCCAGTACGTTGGCTCCATTCAGTACTGCTCCTGGACCCATTTCCAGGGCTCTACAGCCGCTTGTAGCCAAGCCACGGGAAGCTTCTGCCACATGCATGGGCTGAAACAGTAGCTTTCAGGCTTGCCCACATTTTGCTTCATTGAAGGTACAAAGATAATTCAAACCCATGTGGCTCCCCACCTCTCCCTGGAAACGCTTGCAGTTGGTTTTGCTGGAGGGAATGGGCCAAGTCCTGCTGACGTCAAAGTTCAACTCTGCTGCTTTTCATCTCCTCGTTACAGTGGGAATGAAGCAGGAGGAAAGACAAGCAGTTGGCAGGACTCACAAGTGCTGGCAGCTCATTACACTGTATCATGTGCTGCACCAGAGCACATTCAGCAGGTCTCTGTCCTTCCCAACAAGACCCACTGTTACTGCCAAAAACTCTGCCTCTTCTGGGACTTTTAGCTGCCCAGGGCCCCCAGGTTTGGAGCACAACCCCTTGCCCAGACCACCAGCAGCTTAGAGAACCAGTCAGTGAAGGCTTGCTTTCCTCCTTAAGGGGCAAGGCATCATCAGGCCGTTTGAGAGGTGGTTTCTAATTCAAACCCATCCACCGGAGCCTTCAAGTGAGCAGCTCTGCCCTTCTGCCACCAGGAATTGCCCAGAGGACCTTCCCGTGCTGGCTGGCCCGCAGCCAGCCCCACTCACCTAGGTCATTGTTATTCATCATGGCGTTGGAGGCGCGGAGCCGGGGACCTTGTTGAGTGAAATGGTATCCAAACTTCAGCAGGGAGGTGTTTTTTTCCAACATGTTCGCGATTTCCATTTCTACTTTGTTGCCCAAGGGCTGGCTCTTTTGAAAACAGACAGAAAAGCAAGGAGGTCAGGTCAGAGGGTAATTCAGAGCGAGCACTTAAGATCTGACATGTCCCCCCCTTTCCTCCTTCTTTGGACCCATTGGCCCATTTGGCATCTCTGGCTTGGAGATGGTGAAACAAGCTGCTGGCCTGTTCCTGGTACAACTCCCCCAGCAGACATACCCACAAGTACTCTTGCCCAAAAACTTTACATCTTGGACAGATTTTCAGCTAAGAGACATGTGGAGAAATGATTTTGAATTCCCAGTCACTTCTTCCTGAGCTTCCCTGAATCTCAGCTGCTTTGCTACTCCTCCCTGGGTTTCTGGGGAGCTAAACTTCCCATGGCATCTGTACCACTACACACTGTGGAGGTCTCCTTCTCTCTCCCTTGCACTGTAGCAAAAAATTCAATTTTACTAAATAAAAAGTATTATTTAAGTGCCCACAAGAGCTTGGAGCAAGGTGTGATATTGGCCAAGTGCATTACCTGGCAGCACCAGGAACATGGAAAGCTGCTTGCGGTCCCCAGCTTTTGTTAAATGCTGTATGAACCAGCAGATACTGTCCAGGAACTGCAGCAGAAACGAAGGGCTGAAACCTCTGCAAAGCAACCTGACAGTGGTGGTGGGCTGCCACCTTCCCCCTTGACCAGCCAACTCAACTTCTCATGACCAGGACACGTTCAGCTGGTCAAAGCTCCTGCTCACACGTGCTTTACCTGGTTGTCGATGCGCAGCTCTACGAGCGACGTGTTGCCCTGGAGCGCTTCCACAAGAGCCAGGATCCCTGACCCAGAAATGAAGTTTGATTCCACGTTCAGGCTCTTCAGTGTGCTGTTGACCTTCAGCATTTCTGCCAGTGCCTGCGGGTGGAGGTGGGCGGTGAGACAGGCAGAGCATCCAGGCACAGAAGGGGTTTAGCTCCTGTGCCTCCAGAGGACACCAGGAGCACCCTGTGTGACGAGCAGTTTCCCTGCCACCATATGGGAGAGCCCTGTGGGGGGCAAAAGGGGTCATCCCCCCCCGTTGCAGGGGAAATCCTGAACCTGAGCATGCTGGAGGCCACAGCAAAACCTCATGTGGACAAACCCTTGGGGCCACCCCAGAAGGCGATGGTCCACACTTGCGGCTGCCCTGTGATGGCTTCATCTGTCCCTCTCCTAAAGCCAGCATGGTGATGCCAGGGATGCTGGCCAGTGTCTGCCCTGCCTCCTGCCTGATCGGCTCCCTGCCTGCACTGCTCCTTCTGCACATGGCTGAGATGCTTCCCATCACCACAGGCAGAGAGAGGAGCGTCTGCCTTGAACAACAAGGCACTCTCCATGTCCAAGATGTCTTCCCGAGTGGCATCACAATCATATTAAACACTTTTGCTTTCCTCAGCGAGTAAGACCAGAAGTGGGCTGACACACTCCCAACCCTCTCAACCTAATCTGATGATCTTATTTCATACGCTGCATGGAAGGACCCGTCTACATCATGAAACAGAAAGGCCAGAAGGTGATGCCCAAGTGGCATGGCTTCACAGCTCCCCTACCCCTACACAGAGCCCTGCTGGCCCTCAAACAGCACCAGTGCTGTCTGCACAGGCTGCTTCCCCAGTCCAGCATGTCTGAAATAACGTGACTGCTGTACTTACCCTCCAAGAAGAAGGTTCTTTTCTAACAGGAAAACACCATGCAGACATGTGCATGGCCTGGGTGAAGAAAAGCATAAAATTGGCTGTAGTGGTGCTAGAGGAGTGTGCAAGGATGCAGCCTGGAAGGCAGCACAAGGGCCAAGCAGAATGCTCAGCCCCTCTCTGCATCCCCACTGATAAATATTTAAGACCACTCACAGCAGCCAGAAAGTCCTTTTGTCACCCAGAGACGCCACACACAGAAGAAATACAGAGTCCTGCTTCTGCACAGGTCTGCACAAAAGAATACATGAAGGAGAGCTGGAGCAGACATGTGCGAGGGGAGGGAGGGGTGTTCACACAGCAGCATATCCACAGACACAAATGGGGTGGCCCTGATGCAGGGTAAATCGAGAGACACAAACTGCTTTTACAAAATGCCACTCAGAAGTCAGCTCTTGTATGCTGCTCCTTCTCCAGGAGATCCTTGAGGGTGAATACGAGACCAAATGGAATTAAAGGACTGTTTGTATCAATTCAAGGATTGCTGATATTTGGGTTGTTCAGCCTGGAGAACAGGAGGCTCTAGGGATCTTATAGCAGCTTTCCAGTACTTAGAGGGTGCCTATAAGAAAGCTCAGGAGGAACTTTTTATAAAGGCATGTAGTGATGGGATGAGGGGTAATGGCTTCAAACTGAAAGATACAGATTAGATATTAAGAAGAAATTCTTTACTGTGAGTGTGATGAGACACTGGAACAAGTTGCCCAGAGAAGCTGTGGCTGCCCCATCCCTGGAGGTGCTCAAGGCCAGGCTGGAAGGGGTTTCGAGCAACCTGGTGTAGTGGGAGGTGTCCCTACCCATGGCAGGGGGGTTGGGGGGTTGGAACTTGATGACCTTTAAGGTCCCTTCCAACCCAAACCATCCTATGATTCTATGATTGTGTCCTGAAATCTCCACAGATGAAAAAGGAAGTAAAGGAACCAAAGCCTGTCTCACTGGCTTTCACTAGCACTGCTGAAAATGAAGCCCCTGTACCAAACACCAGAGGTGCAGAACATTCCAAACGCACTGTAAGGTGCAAAAGCAGTCAGTCAGTAACTCTGAAAATACCTTGCCCAAGAGCAGCTCCTGTCACAACTTTGTGACAATGAGCCGACAGTACTTACGAAAGCAACAGGATCGTTGCTCCGTGTCCCAACTATACTGAACTTCTTCACGTAGGTGTTGTTTTTCAGTGCTTCTGCAAAAGCTTTTAAAGTTGGTATGGGAATATTCTGTGAAAAGAAATACAGGAAACCTGTGCTAGGCCATCACCTGCATGAAGAAATATGCATTTAATTTAAACAATACTTAAAATTTCTTGTCAAGGTCAAATCACCCAATGCACCGAAGCAATTTAGGAAGGCTCCAATAAATGTTTTTACAAGTTCTCTTGTTATAATCAGCATGGCCTAAGGAGTGTGGCAACGTCTTCTTCCTATTTCCCACTTTATTTCCCACTCTACTGATAGCTCACTGCCTTGGTTTGAAGCTGCAATGTCTCTGCTGTTTAATTTAATCACCCAGGAACTCAGCTACTCATAAACTTAGGCGTTGTGGGGATGTATGTAACTAGGATCCATGAGCCTACAAAGAGCTGCTCCTGTGCATTTTAATACGAACGACAGCACCGAGCAACATTCATGTCATGTTCAGGAAAATCTCCACCTACCGGGCCTGATCCAGAAAAGCCTGAAATTATCTCCTTGTAGTGCAAACTACACACACCTCTAACTGCTTTACACAGCATCTTTCAGGCTTATATTTGCCACGCTAGGTCTCAGTCCAGAAAATATATCCATGCTGCTTACACTGAGTTCCTACAAAGTGAGTATTTTTCATTTATAAAGCACTTTAAATAGCCTTTTCAGATGCACAAATTTTCACGAGTCTAAAATTTTAAGTGGTATCTTCAGCTTGGACTTCTTGCCTCTCCATTTGGATCCCACCATGTGGAATCATCTACAGTCAAGGCCATCTGCAGAGCCACAACACAGAGCCCAGCAGCTTACCATGTCCACCACCACCCCCCAGTTCTCCAAACCGTGGCTCAACATTACAAGACACAAAAAAAGTGCCTGCCTGCCAGGATCCTCAGCCTGGTGTCCTCAAGGGACATTCAGGGTCACTAGCCAGAACCAAATACATGAAAATAAAAATCCGTTAGTTATAGAAAGGTGCAGATGGCGTGGCACAAGTGTTTTTCATGTGCACGTGGAGGTATTTGAATGTGTCATTATTAACAGACCCCATGGGCTGAGGGTCCGGGAGGTCATGGTCAGGGAGGACAGATGGAAACTGTATTTTTTAGTATGTGTATGTGTCCCAGAGGCAACACAAGAAGTGATGCTGTGTCCTGATGTGCTTTCTACAAGAAGTAAAGAAGACCCACAGAAAGAATGGGTGCAAGATGGACAGGGCTAGCTGCAAGAAGGGAGGTTTCTTCATATTTTCACAGCAAGTGTCAGGATTATGAAGCCTTCTTCCTCCCACCATTTAAACTTACATAAACAACTAATGTGCCTAACTAAACCATTAAAGCCATCTAGAATGCCTTTAACCAGGAAGGCTGGAGTTGGATGGGTCTCCCAGACTACCCTCAGCACAGCTCTGCTCTTCCAGGCACTGACAGAAGTCTTCCTGCTGCCAATCCCACAGCGTTGTCCCACAGTAGGTAACAACTGCCCAAAATGGAGATGGGAAGCACTGGAGTTTCTTGTCTGGCTATACACAGTGTTATGGTATT
The DNA here is from genome assembly GCA_026546715.1 of Gallinago undulata. Classification (NCBI taxonomy): domain Eukaryota; kingdom Metazoa; phylum Chordata; class Aves; order Charadriiformes; family Scolopacidae; genus Gallinago; species Gallinago undulata. The sequence continues at coordinate 65,762,285 of JAOTQQ010000019.1, read as the reverse complement.
GCTCTGTGCAGCAAAACAGACTTGGTCTCTGCCTTCTGGGTATGACTGTGTTTGGTTGTGTTATTGAAGAGAGGAGAGTAGAAGGGAGCAAATACCATAATATTGTTAAGGTTGACTTCCTCAAGCTCAGGATCATTGCTTTGTATTCGTTTCAGAGTTTCCTCCACATCCGTTGAGTTCGGTTCCTCGTCAGGAACTGGTTTGTACTGTGTGGGCTTGATCACACCTGCAAATGAAGAGTAAGACAGGTGAAACTGCAAGCACCCTGAGCAGCAGTGCGTTCCCTCCAGGTGTGTTTCTCCCCTTCCAGAAGCAGTGCTGGGAGAGGGAAGCATGACCTGACAGACGCAAGACTTGAGACCAAACATGTGCTCCTCAGATCCATCTGTGCTCACGCACCCAGAAACATTGCCCGGTGCTGAGGCCAACCAGCGTGGGACAGCTGGTGGCTTCTGCTATGTCCTCTTGGGGTCCAAAATGGGGTGATGGAGGGTACACTGCCTGCACCAGGACAACACCAGGGCAGCAGCTGAGACCACACTGGCTTGCACAGGGTAAGGATGGACCACAGACAGCCCCAGCAGTCACAGGCTGCTCTGACATTCACGGCTCCAACCTTCAGCCTAAAAATAATTCCCACTTTAGAGCCCAGCGGAGGGCCATGAAGATGATCAGAGGGATGGAGTACCTCCCCTATGAAGACAGACTGAGAGAGCTGGGGTTGTTCACCCTGGAGAGGAGAAGGCTCCAGGGAGACCTCACAGCAGCTACCAGTATCTGAAAGGAGCCTACAGGAGAGCTGGTTAGGGACTCTTTGTCAGGAAGTGCAGTGAAAGGACAAGTGGCAATGGTTTTAAATTGGAAGAGGGGAGATTTAGATTAGATATTAGGAAGAAATTCTTTACTGTGAGGGTGGTGAGGCACTGGAACAGGTTGCCCAGAGAAGCTGTGGCTGCCCCATCCCTGGAGGTGTTCAAGGCCAGGCTGGATGGGGCTTTGAGGAACCTGCTCTAGTGGGAGGTGTGCCTGCCCATGGCAGGGGGGTTGGAACTAGAGAATCTTTAAGGTCCCTTCCAATCCAAACCATTCTATCATTCTATGATTCGCCTCTGCTAGCAGCTCCAAAGCCAAACACTTCAGCCTGCTAGCCCTCTAAATCACTTACTGTTGAGCCCTTCTTTGTTGACAATGGTGCTGCTCCCCAGAGCCTCGTAGTACTGCTGGTTGCTCATCAAGGTGTGCATGCCAAGGATGGCTGCATAAAAAGAAAAGGAGAACACAACTTGAGTTATTGCAGGCTCCAAAGCCAGGAAAAGATACACGTGCTGTGCTCCCCCATGATGGGGATCTGTAGCGTGTTACCTTCCTCTGTGCAAGCACAGAACAACATACAAAGCCCCTGGCTGCCATAAATACACAACAGGGCTCAAAGGTGCTCCCTTGTTTATTCCAAGGTAGCATGAGTCACAGAAGAGGAACACCACCTTGCAGACAACAAACAGACAAGGCTTCCCAGTAGCCAACTTGATTCAGCTTCACACAAAAATATCAAGGGGAAGACAATAACACACACACCCCCAAAAAAAAAAAATAAAAAAAATGCCGTTGGTGGGATTTAATCTACAGGGTCCAGCCCAGCAGGACACCCTCATCAGCCTTGCTTGCCTGGGCATGTGCCACACACTGTGACAGCCCCATTTGCAAGACGATCTGTCCCCCACGCAGGAGCAAACCAACCCCTTGGGCAGCAGCACACCAGCTGGCTGTCAGCCCAAGCATGGCAACACACCATGCTCTCACTCAGCAAAAAGTGGTGGTGGTGGTGGTGATGTGCTTTGAACTGATCTTTGTACGCTTGGAAATTGACCTTGTGAGAAGCTAAAGCTCTGCTGGCTCAGTTGAAATGCAGAAAGTGATGGTGTGCACAAAATTCAAGGACTCTAAGAGCCCAAGAGCCAAACTTCTTGTGAATTTGTGTATTTCAGGCTCGTGACTGCGAAACTGATGTGAAAATGCACACTGTACATGCCCAGGGGGGTCTGCTGACATTCTTGCCAGATGCAAATGAGCAGTGGGAAGCCAATGGCTTAGAAATATTTGGGCAAAGATTCTGTTTATAAAAAATAATGCTGCTACTCACAGAAAGTTCCTGTTTGAAAATAAACTGGGTTTTTAATCAACTTTTTTTTAAAATTTAAGTATCTATATGACTTTCTAAAGAAAAATGCAGACATGTGAACATTTGTTATAAACAGACACACTTAAACAAATTTTGACCTCTGGATGGGCATAGTGGTTAAACTAACTAAAGGAGAAATCCCCCTACAATTCAAGCACACCATTACAATGGCACGTTGCTTTCCCATGAGCTGCTCCTCTTATTGCTTGACTGGCACCAGCCTGCCACCATTTGCTTGGTGCCATGGCCAAGAAGGGCTGGGGGCTGCAGGAGAAGGCTGTCCCAGAGGTCCCATTGCACGAACAGCATCTGTGACGGTGACAGCTCACTGTGACTCCACGTCTGGGTCGCACAGGCACACAGTACAACCGCCTGCAGCAAAGGGTGCCAAGGAACAGCACCGTCCCCTTACCCACACCATCCCCCAGCACATCCCTGGAGGTGTTCAAGACCAGGCTGGATGGGGCTGTGAGCAATCTGCTCTAGTGGAGGTGTCCCTGCCCACGGCAGGGGGGTTGGAACTCCATGATCTTTAAGGCCCCTTCCAACTCTAACCATTCTATGATTCTATAATCCTCGGTTGCACTGCACAGGGCCAAGCAGCCTCCATCTGAAATGCTGGGCACTTCAAGTTTGCTTGTTTGTGTTTCAGCTGGCCCTTTCCCCTGCCCTCTGCTCACAGCTGAAATTTCCAGGAGTGCAACACAGCTTGGAACAAGTGATTTACGGATTCAGCATTCTGGGGACACGCACACCTCCCAAACATAGCTTACTCTGGCAACAAAATCTCTCCACCAGCCAGGACTGTGAATACCTGGAGCACGGACAGAGGCACGGGAGCTCTTCCGGACTTGTTGGGAGTCACCCACAAGAGCTATCCTCCTGGCCATGCCAAGGAAGGGGCTCAATACATCATGGCTGACAACGAGCCCTGCTAAGTGGGCAGGAGCTGTTTCACAGCCTTAGCAAACTTGGAAAAGCAAGGCTGTCGCTGTCAATATTGAGATTTCAGCACAGCTTGTATCACATCAGTTCTCCTGCTGCCACTTCAAGTGTATTCTTCCAACAATTGCAGAATGAGCTGCCCTGAACAGTATTTCTCTGTGAAAGTAATCACTGAGCAGATCTGGAGCTTAGAAAGGCAGATTTTATAGTATAGGGCTTTATAGGACTCTAGGAGTGCAGTAAAAAAGCAAAACCCAGAGATGCAGTGCTTGGCCAGGGTACATATGTTGGAAGCCTTAACGCAGAAACACATTTCTAAGCCAGAATATGCTATTATTATGTAGAGGACGTCTAGTTGGTGTGACTATCTTACAGACTTCTGGCAAGGAGGGTACTGCTAGGGAGCATGGAAGTCTGAAGGAGACAGGTCTGGAAGAAGAAGCCAGTAGCACTGAAATACTCATTGACTGCTGGACCAGCAGGGGACACATGAGCTCGCTAAAGCGCCAAGGGGACGTTCATAAAGTCTTTTGGCATACAACCAACTACAAACATTGCAAGAAATCCTTAGCTTTAAAGTGTGTTGGGAAAAGCTCTTTAACAAACAGCAGCCCTGAGTGTCCATTGAAAGACTGCTCTAACCTAACAGCTCCTTTAATAGGTTGGCACCAGAAATCCACATTCCCACTGGGTCTGCTCAATTGCGTCCTAAATAGAGGCTTGAAGAAAGCCATGCTGCTGAAGGTGACAGGCTGCAATTTGCAAGATTCAGTGGCAAAGACAGGAGAAGAGATCAAACAGCACACTCTGTTCCCTTGATAAATCCTTCTTCTCCCTCCTCAGCTTTGGTCCATGCTCCTGATTAAATCACATGGGCTGAGAGTAACTCTAAATATACACTTCTTTTTTAACAAAGAAATAAATCCTGTCACAACTGTCAGCGCTTAGATAAACATCAAAAAGCTCAACAGCTTATTTCCCACAAAAGAACAAACAACACGAAACTAGTAGTCAAGCAACCTGAACCCCCCAATTCACATGAAACTATTTTACCAGCAATGTCACAGAGCTCTGCGTCGGAGGCATTAGCAAGGGCTTCCTCCAGTTCCGGCTCCAGAGTCACGCTTTCCAAAACAGGATCCATGGGCTTCTGCTTGGGAATCCAAGCTTTTCCTACAAAGGCAAAGTGAGGTCACTCTCAGTATGGCTGCAGCGCCTGCTTCACAGAGAGCCCGGCAGACGCCTTTCCGTGGGGTGAGATCTGCACAGTGAGAAGGACAGAGTGGGCACAAGGACCTAGAGAAAAAACAGAGGAGACACTGACCCCTTTCCCATCAGCTTGGGGTCTGAGCCCTGCTGCGAGGTGAGCCAGGAGGCACCTGCCAGACATCTCCAACTGTGGAGCTGGATTCCTTCAGCAGCATGAACGGCTGCATCTGCAAAAGCCCAGAAGTATGTTTGTAGAGGGCTGCTCAGTGCACAGCACTCAGAAAGCCAAGCACAGCCTGGCCCTGCAGGGGACTTCACTTCTCTGAAGGCTGCACAAAAGGGATGGAGATTTGCCAGCGCTCACGTGGACCAAGGGAGGCTAGTGGCTGGGATCCAGCACTGTGCAGGATGGGTCCTGCTGCTGAGACAGCTCCGAATGCACGGTGGCAGGGCAGATGGCACAGGAGTCAAAAGGGGGTGGTAAGGAGGTGGTGGAGGGGGTCTGGCAGCAGGCAGAGGTAGCAGTCAGCCATCCAGTGAGCAGACAGGGTGTAGATAGGAGCAGGCTCGGGGCAGCTGATCTGGCTCAGCATCGCTGTAGAGGACAGCAGAAGAGGGGGGAGAGACACAAAGAGCATGCCAGATGGGACACCTCCATGCTCCATCTTCTGTGAGCAGCAACAGGACAAGGAATACGCTTTTTCCCTACAACTCAGAGGTGCAAAGCAACAGGTACAGCTGGTGAAGCAAAGCTGCCATCTCAGCTGCTCGTTCGTGGCCTTTTCCGAAGTGGGGGGCTTCCCGCATGGGCCAGGGGCTGTGCAGCAAGTGATGCAGCTCCAGCCCAGCTCTGAACAGGACAGGAGGAAATGGCCTCAAGTTGCACCAGGGAAGGTTTAGATTGGATATTACAAAAAATTTCTACACCAAAAGGGTTATCAAGCATTGGAACAGGCTGCTCTGGGACATGGTTGAGGCACCATCCCTGGAGGTATTCAAAAGACAGGTAGCTGTTTAGTGACATGGTCTAGTGGTGGTTTTGTCAGTGTTAAGTTGATGGTTGGACTCAATGATCTGAAAGTTCCCTTCCACCCTAGAAAATTCTATGATTCTATGAATGCCGTGGGCTACCCATCACTTCCCCATCCTGATGCCCAGGATGATCACCAGGTGAGCCACCTCCCTGTCTCTGCCAGAGCTGGCTGTGCCTGTGGTGGTGTGCTCTCCCTGTTTTCCCCTGCTGGCTCCTGCTCAGGCCATGGTCACCATGGCCATCACAACATCAGTTGTGATAACTTGCACCTGGACTTTGGGGGATGGCTGGCAACACAGCCAAAACACTGTCTGGAGTGGGGACCTAGATATTTTGTTCCCATGAGAATAAGACTATAGGTCAACTATATTACTGTATATATAGTGGACAGCCCAAGAGCCCTTTGAGCTCTCCTGTATGGCAGCGGGTTGCACGGCAGGATCTCCCCTTTTGTGAGGACACTTGCTTAAGGTTCTACTCCTTGAGGTTAAGAGATTCCTTGCTGCATCAGATTGTCAGTAAATGACTAATAGCATGCTAAACTTTGAAATCTTTGCTAAGTAATATAAAGGGTTGATTGCACATATATAATCCTTTAGACATAAACCACTGACCAAATCTGGGACTAGGACTGGAACCAGCCACACCCAGACTCCTCTCTGAGAAGGAGTTCAGAAAGCAAGGGGGTCCTTTCTGAACGTCGTGACTCAATGGGAGGGTCTCCCTGACAGCTTGTCTGACCCTGTCCTCTAAGCAGTAAATAAGAGTGTACCCTGACATCGAATCTTGTAAAACACTATTGCATTTACTACTGGTTTTATTGCACTTACTGCTGATTTTGTTAAATCACTGTTTCACCTCAATAAATACTTCACTACTTCACTCTAACTAGTGAAGTCAATCACTCTGCCTGTGACAGTGCCCCAGGGGGGTATGGGGGGTCCCAGGCAGGGGACAGGGTTCACGGCCCTGGGTGCCTGCTCCCAGCTCCGAACTGCTCACACTGCCAACGGGCAGGTGGGTCTCTCCGGGGAGGCTGAACGGGTCAGGGCTGAGATTTTGGCGCAGGGCACTGAAGCAAAGAGAGAGGCTTGTGGTGTTTTAACAGATCGTGGTGTTTGGCAGGGAGCAGCCTGGTGGGTAAATCCAGCGCTGCTGCCAGGCAGGAGGAGGGATCTCAGAGGATTTGGGATCAGTTCCCTCCCCTGAAATAGCCCAGGGTCACTGCAGGGAGATAGCGAGCGCAAAGCTCTCTGCCTGGCATGCCAGCCAGGACTATTTTTGTCCCTCCCTCTCTGAAAACAGAATCAGTGGCACCAAAGAGGAGAAACAAAGATCCTGCTGCTCAAGGATGTGCAGAAAACAGAAAGCGGCTAAATTTAGCCTCAGGGAAGAAGCAACTGTGCCTCAGGCTCCCCACCCCACCACCACCCCCACACCCCCCACACCCCACACCCCCCCCCGTTGAGAAGCGGTGTCTGCTATAAACAGCCTTTTGCAGAAGGGGCCCATCCCCTGACGCCCCGGTAAAGAGGGCAGGAATCTGCCTCCTGGGACACAGCTGCTCTCGCAAAAATAGTCGGAGCATCATGTGTGCCTGCAGGGCCAGGCCCCCTCTGGGTACTGCGCAGCTACATGTCCCTGTTGGGCTGGTCCCTTCAGCTCTGGCTTGGTGCAGAGACCCAGAACCGTTGTCCCACCAGACACAGGGCAAATCGTACGTGCCATCTGGTCAGTCCAGCAGGGAATAGGAAAAACAGGGCAAACTTAATTCTGCCGTCACACGGTAACTCCCTTTGACATCTCACCGTCATTGAAACTTCTGGGTTGGTAATTTTAGAAAGCTTCCTATCTCAGCTGTGCTGTATTGCAAGTCTGAACTTGAAATTAAATGGTGCACGCAAACAGCATTATACATAATTATACATAATACTGCAGGTATGCACACACCAACTCCTACCCTGTCCAGCAGCATGGCCAAGGAGAGCAGCTCCCATGGCAAACTGGTGAATCACCCTCCAAACTGCAAATGGGGTGATTTATTTCCAGCTCTGCCACAACTGTGAATATATAATTTGCCATCTCTGGCTCACAGTCAGTGTAAGTACCGTCTTCACTCAACAGCATATTACAAGTGAAAAGATGTTTAATGTGTTTGAGATCTCATCAGATTGAAATATGGTTAGCTCAGGCCAGAAACCGAAGACTCAAAATGCCTGAAATACCTCCGTTTCCTGCAGAGTGCTGCTACTACCTTCTGGGGTAGCCAGGCAGGTAGCCAATGCTGGGCTGGGGTACATCTGAAGCTGTGAAATCGCTCTTCCTGATGGCACTCAATTTACTCTTTTCATTTACTTCTTTGAAGGAGAGCTCCTTCTTTTTTTTTTAATTTTTCCCTAAAAATACCACCTGAAATTTTATTAAATGGGCAGATTTAATGCAAGCTCTTTCTCAGAGAGGCACGTTGATCAGTAAGGGGGTGGCTTTGAGGAACACCTCAATCGGGAAACATGTTCACATGCCCACATTTCTCATGCACTACGCTTTTGACATGGGGCAAGCAACAGTCCAAACAGTGTTCATTGAGATCTTCTGCTGCAAGGGGACCATGGTACAGAGGACACAACAGGAGAAAAAATCTGCTGAGAAGTTGCTGGAACCCAGAAGCAAGGATTGACGGGCTCACATCCCATGTCAGACGATGTTCAGAGTGCTAATGGGAGCAGTGAAGTCTGGATAACAGGACCTGTCCCAGGAGAACAGGAAAAGATGCCACAAGGAGGCAAAAGGGAAGAGGCAGAGCAAACCCCTTGTTCATAGGCCCCAGGGCCACACACAGAGGAGGGTGCAGCAGCCACCGCCAGGTATGGTGCAGGAAAAAACATGCAGAAGAAACACGCAAGCTGCCAGAGGCTGGGAAATGAGTCTGGGGTTGTCAAAAGCTGATGAAGACTAGAGGGGAACTGTTGGGATCACCACAGCTAAGGGGAGCTGTGGAGTTTCTCTATACCAAGATGAAGTTCAGTGTGTAGGGATGGAGCATGAAAGGTGATGGTGGAAGACAGAGCGCAGCATGCCAAGGTCGCGGGAGGACAAGAAAGGACAAGATGATGTCTTCCCCACAGCTTGATACAGATACAGTGTGATGAGGATGGAAAGAGGCTCTTGGGCAAACCCCAGTTTATTGGCCAGCCTGGGCTGGGGCTAGATAGCAGGGAGAGCAGATCCACCACCACAATGGTGTCACAACAAAGCCATGCTGAACAACCCGGCTCAGATATTACCCTTCTGCTGTGCACCTGCTGTGCCTTCATCATGATGCAGCCAATGTGGTACAAAGGATGACCATACCTCTCTTTTCACCCGTGAAAGGAACCAGGTCTTCTCTGTCCTTAACATCCTTTGCCTGCTTTTCTAGGTGGGCCATGAGTTCCTCCCTTTTGAATGGGCCGGTTGGTGGCTTTTGCGTCTGATCCCGCTGCCTGAGCCCTGCTGGCAGCAACGCATTCTAGGCATGGAGGGGAGAAAGACAGGTTATCTCTGCAGGCCACGATCCCCGTCCATCAAACACTCTCCACTTTCCTCAATGCTCTATCCTTCTTCCACTTTGCTGGGCAATTTGCTTCTCCTTGTGTCCAACCCCACTGATTCCCACATCACCTAAGACACATAATGCTCTTTTCCCCCTCCTATTTCAAATACTGTCTCCACTACAAGATCTCCATGCTGCCAAGTGGATGTTTCTCTACAACAGCAGCTGCAGTCCTTTCTCTGGGAGCTCTCAGCCATCCCCCGCTGCTCCTCCTAGCCCTTTCCCACACCCCCACCCATTCTGCTGCCTCTTTGCAACAGTCACAGCGCCAGAACCACACTGCTAAACTCAGCTGGTCTTCTCCTCCCTGTATGTGTTTGTCCCAGTGTCCACATGCCCCACATGTCCCAGCAAGAATCAGCTCAGGGAAATCCCATGGTCCTTCCCAGAGCAGACCAGAAAGATGCAGTGGTCTCTTCTGCCCTTCACGATCCATCACAAAACTACAGGCAGGGCCTCGCAGAGAAGGTCACTCTGCTGAAAAACAAAACCCCTGCGGAACTCAGACCTTTTTCAAACTGCCTCCTTGTCATTCAGTCACATTAGCCACCATGGGAAGTTGCTTTGTGCCTGACACATATGGCACGTAAGCACCTGCTTATATTTAAATATAGAACAGCCTTAATGCAGTAAGTAATACTATTCTCAGATTTGATGCTAAGCATGTTCTTTAAAGCTTTGCTGGAGAGAAGTCAACATTTACTTTTTAAGACATCCAAGGTGAATTTGAACAACATGCTGATTTTTCCAAGCCTGCCTAATAAAAGTAATTAATTATAATTTAAATCTGCATCAGTAAAAAGCCTGGGAAGGAAAATGACTAATAGGAACCAATTAGACTTGGGCAACCTTGGAGGGGAACTCTGGAGACCTGTGCTAAGACACAAGCAGGGAGGAAGAGGAAGCAGTTTGCTTCCTCAGGCTTCACGCTGTGACAGCGACCAGCCTTTATGCTTTAACTCCTGGATGTAGGCTATACCTATACTGACAGATGTTCGTGATTATTTCACTTTTCTGCATCTTTCACAGAATGCTGCCCAACTCTGTGTCTTCTGAGGCAGCTGTAACCAGCCCATACGCCAGGAGTGAGCCTGCCACCTCTTAATTATTTTCCTGTGCTGCAATTAAAAATACTGATGATGCAATCTACACTGCCCATCATTTCCCCACTAGAAACACTAACTGCATGTTGTAGGAACAATTTCTCACTTGGCAGTGCCCAGCCTCATCATCTAAGGTGTCTGGAGCCCAGGGGCCTGCCAGTTGGCTCTGCACAGCCCCTGCTGGGGCCACAGGACAACATTGCCTCCAAAAAGCTTTCATTGCTTGGCACCAGCAGGACCAGTGTTTGTGTGTGAGCAGCTCCAACTGATGTTGGGGGGCCGCTAAAAACCAACTGTCCCATTTTGAAAAACTCCGGGATTTGGATTCCTGCCTAAATGAAGGGAAATTGAGACCATTTGAAGTCTTTATTGAAAAAAAAACCCACCCAAACAACCCACAAAACCCTCAAAATTTCCCTCCAAGGTGGCCCGATGAGAAGCAGAGAACCAGCTTCTGCAGATTTGTTGCCCTGCACCAGCATTGGTGACATCAGTGCTGCAAGCTCCCCAGGGCCAGGGCAGGGAATATCACAGAAACAAAGTCCCACTTGTAGCCCGTGCTTGTGATGGCAAAACTGCTTCTGTGGACAGCTTCTTCCACCCTTGGACTGAGCACAGGCTCTGCAAAGGGTCCCACTTAAATACAGATTAATAGTGCAGCCCATTCTGTCCCCCACATCCCCCTGCCAACTACTGAGATTTACCACCTGGCAAATCTCATGTGAAAACGACTTACATCAGGATCCAGCTCTTCCAGTTCATTCTCTAACTTCCTGAGCTCCTCCTCTGTCAGAGCCCCGAGGATCTTGTCTTCATCAAGGTCTCGGTATTTCTCTAGCTCCTTTCTGTAAGACATCTTAGAGGAGTCTTGTGAACCTCACTTTTATGCTGAAACAGGACCTGAAACAAAAACGAGCAGCGTTAACACTGGGAACATGAAAGGTGAGGGTGCAGCCCAGCTGGCTGGGGAGCCGCAGAAGGTTTATGCTTCAAGGCATGTCTGACCTCAAAGCCAGGCCCCCAGCCTCGTCCATACCCCACATGCACATCAAGGCCTGTGGTGATGGGAGCAGCACACCTTCAGTGGCACATTGCTCCATCACGGGCTCAGAGGGCAGCGCTGGGGAAGCACCCTGTACAGGACCCCCAGCTAGAGATGTCTTTCTCCAAGCAACGCTGGATGTTAACGAAGTGTCCCTAGGCATTTATTCCCTTGACGGACCGTAAACCACAAATCATGAAGCCTCTCATGCCTTTACAAGCCCCCAGTAACGCCCCCCTGCAACGTGGCACTCCAGATAATGTTGTCACCGGGTGGGAAAACAGATTTGTAGCACCACTGAGAACCTCCGAGCTGTCAAAACCTCCATGAGGCTACAGTGGGCAGCCTTCCTTCCCGTGTTTTAAAGCCACAAGGAGATCCGGAAGTATTATCCATTCATGTCCAGGAGACTGCCAGTTAAACGTGCCGTTTAGTGACCCACCTTCCCTGCCACAACACGTGCTAGCACAGCTAAGCAGCTGGTCCCCGCATGCCTGAACCAGCCCTTGAAGAAGAGCAGTGGGAGTAACCCACTAGATGACCTATCCGGATAATCCCTGCTGACCCGGGGGTCTGCGCCACATCTCCTAATGTAAAGTGCTGTCCACAATCGCACACACGTAACCGGAACCTCTGCCAGCTCTAAAAGGCTGTAGTAGACCTTCTACGAAGGTCAACTTGCCTAAAACGTGCAGGTGCGTTAAAAATACACTCACCACAACACACAGGAGTGTCTCCCATTCTGCTTTTTTTTTTTCTGGAAGTTTCCTTCTGCTCCATAGCACTGTATATTTGTACATATAAGTTTGTATCTATGTATACACATATATTTGTATATATGTACATCTGTGTATTGATATTTTTTGGCTCAGTTTTTGTGGAGAATATGGAACTCTAGATGATTTAAACAGGCTTCTCTTACAGTTTTTTTTTTTTTTAAAATGTTTTCCTGATCCCTCAAGGGGCATTTAAACTAAAATAACAGCAAGGCCAAACATATTTTGAGTTTCTATAAATGGCCTCTTTTCAGCCCCTGTGGAGCGTCAGAAGCCCTACCCCGGGTGACATCTCTCCAGCTCTGTCCATTCTCTCGGGGCAGGTCACGCTCTCGTGATGGCTTTTCACTAGCGGAGGAGACGCCTCCTTACACAACTCGCAGCGCAGCTGCCATTCCAGATAGATAGGAAAAATTATCTTTAGCTTGGTCACAAAAGGGCATGTTAACGCACACATGGCCCCCGACAGCAAGCCCTTAAATTTAGAGCTGTCAATCTGGTGGGACGTTTGGTTCCCCTGCTCGTGTGATGGCAATCCCCGCGTGGCTGGCATTCCTGACACTCGCCACCCGGGAGGTGGAGCACCGGGAGACAGCACAGCTCATCCTCGACAGCAGCCCAGGGGGTGAAAACCACCTTTTTCCACCTTATATTGAACTGCACGAGAAGAGCCACGACTAGTTTGTATTTCCATATTCAATTTTTAGTTTTGACTATTCTGTTGTGGAAGGAGCTGGGGCTAAAGAGGAGGCAGAAATGGAGAGGATAACCCACCCCAGGGTGCTAAGTTCCCTAAAATGGCTTAAAATACCCACACCTGCCACACACACAGCAACTTCTGTCCTGGCTATGAGGGAACGGGTACCCCCAGAGGCACTGGGGATGGCCGGGCTGGCACGGGAGCCCCCACGGGGCTGACCTTGTCCCCTCCCGCCAGAAGGATGGAGAGTGTCAGCACCGAGGGGCAAAAGGCAGGGGAGATATGGGGTGTCAGCACCCAAGGACGACACTTCTGGAAAGCGCTCTTGGCCTCCAGGCCTCCTGCAGAGAGATATAAAGCCAGGGTTGCATGGAATTACGGAATTGTTGGAGTTGGAAGGGACCTTCTAGAGATCATTTACATCAACTCCCCTGCTACAGCAGGATTGCCCAGAGCACATTAGAATCACAAAATCATCTGGAAGGGATCTTTCAGATCATCAAGTCCAACGATCAACCCAACACTGACAGGACTGTAACCAGACAGGTCTTGAGAATCTCCAGAGAAGGGGACTCCACAACCTCCCTGGGCAGCCTCTTCCAAGGCTCTGTCACCCTCACTGGAAAGAAGTTTTTCCTCATATTTGAATCAAACTTCCCATGTTCCAGCTTGTGCCTGTTGCCCCTTGTCCTGTCACTGGGAACCACTGAGAAAAGTCTGGCTCCGTCATCCTTCAACCCACCCTTTAGGTACTTGTAAACATAGATAAGGTCTCCCCTCAGCCTTCTCTTCTCCAGACTAAAGAGTCCCCAGCTCTTTCAGCCTTTCCTCATAAGGGTGATGCTCCAATCCCTTAATCATCTTCGTTGTCCTACGTTGGACTCTCTCCAGTAGTTCCCTGTCTCTCTTGAACTGGGGAGCCCAGAACTGGACGCAGTATTCCAGTTGTGGTCTCACCAGTGTAGAGTAGAGAGGGAGAATGACCTCCCTCAACCTATGGACCACACTCTTCCCTCTGCAGCCCAGGATCCCATTGGCCCTCTTGGCGACAAGGGCACATCACTGGCTCATGGAAAGTTTGTTATCCACCAGGACTCCCAGATCCTTCTCCTCAGAAGTATTTTCCAGCAGGTCCATCCCTAACCCATATTGGTGCCTGGCATTCTTCATCCCCAGGTGCAGGACCCTACACCTGAATCTCATTAGGTTCTTCTCTACCCAGCACTCCAGCCTGCCCAGGTCACGCCGGATGGAGCAGAGGCACTGAGGACAGGTGCTGAGCCTGCCAAAAGACAGCCGAAATCCTGGCAGGGGAGACATTCTGCCCACTGCCCACCCCGGGCAGAGGTGCTGGAGGGGGATGGTGCATCTGACAGCCCCAAGGGTGCAGTTGGAAAGTGGGCTGGCAGCACCGAGGTGCCCGTGGCGCGGTGGCGGTGGGACGCTCTCGGAACCGAAGAACAAGCCGTGGGAGCTTGGCGTGGCATCTTCCATCACCGCCTCCAGGAGCAGCCCCTCCACTGTCTCTCTCTTATCTCCACCTCCCAGCCCTCCTCCACACTATCTTGCTAATGAGTGCCGGGGAGAAAAAGCAAATCCCCCCTCTGCTGTAAATGGCAAGGGGGTTTTGCACTGCCAAAAATAAGAGAGCAAGTAAGTTCTGCCTGAGCGTAGTTGTCTTCATTCACGCAATGCACAGAAACACCCACCCTCCACCCCCCACAAACATCTCTCCCCAAGCTGTGCAAGGGTTCAGGCTCAATTTAACACTCCCCCCTCCTCACACTCCAAAAATATAACAAGATCCTCCAGCACAACTGCAATATTATATTCAAATTTTAACTCCACACATTTCTGGACATTCAGGGAAGAGCTAGCCCCAATTCACCACTAATCTGTTCCATCAAACCTATTCTAAATGACTTCCTAGGAAGGCAGCTTTGATTTCTTGCTATTTTTTGTTAAAGCTACCAATAGACTTTTCTTCCAATCAATGAAAGAAACATCACAACAAAATATAAACATAAAATACAAAACTGCACAGGACTGGCACTATTACAACTTTAAGCCCTCAAAAAATTGAAATTTGTATTGATTGCTGAGATAGCAAAGTATTATGTTTTGCTGTCCAAAGTATTCATCAGACACATTAGAAGACAGCCCAAACACTTGTGATGTGGTAAGTCTGAAGAGTGGAGAAGTTGGTATGCATGAAGACCAATAAAAAGGTTCAAGGAAAAAAATTAAATCAGATGGGAGAGGAATATATGCCATAGATCATTTACAGGGAAGACTGTTCCTATCGTGAATATAGGAAAACAAAGCAAAAAAGCCAGCATTTGGGATTATGAGGGGGATGGAATATTTTCTTTCTGAAAACTGCTGAACAAATAAACGGACACTGTAGAATAAGTGAAAATGAAAAGCATCCCGCATGACACTGGAAATACTCCTTTCACTGCTCCGCACCAGTACAGCCCCGCTGCACCAAGAACAGAACCAACCTCCCCACAGGTTGACCAGTGGAGACCTGAGGAAGGTGGCCCACGCGGCACTGCCATGTCCCATCCATGGTGGAGAACTGGCACGGGGACAGGACATGGAGCAGGGCGGGCAGGAGCAGGGCAGCGATGGGCTCAGGCTGCAACAGGCTCCTCGGGTGGGCTGCAGGGCAGCACAGGGTACCACCAAGCCAGAGGAGCTGCAGGATCACCCCTCGGTACTCTGGCAGCCCCAGGAAAAAGGGGCAAAGGAGAACGCAGCACTGGGTAAAGCAAACACAAACAGCAGCAAGGAGACAAATTCCAAGAAAACGTAAAAATGTCACAGAGAAAACAGCAAGATAGGTTTCCCTGGGGTGCTGTGGGCGTCTGGCACAGGTTCATGCTGAGAAGCCCAGCCTTGACCTCCACAAACTCTCACTGACACCAGCACGTGGAGAGCAAACAGAAAGTCTCCCTTCTCTTCATACGCACATGGGGAGAAGAAGCAACTAACCTCAGCGAAGATACAGGGCTTCTGGGGGATAAATTCTCTTATGGGTCCAATCCAACCCCAATTCCGGCGCTTGGCAGCAGGCTGCAGCGGGCAGCTGTCAATTCTACGGTGGCACACAGGAGGGTTTGGGGCATCCTCAGCCACCAGCCACACTGAGCTGCCAGTAAAAGGCAGAGGACAACGAGAGCCATGGCCATGGCTGAAGAAATAAACACTCCCTTCCCCAACCCTCCCTGGCAAGAACAACTCTTAGATCTCCTGGGAAACATTTTCAGTGCTTTGAAATAAGAAAGCAGACCAAGAGCTCGGTTTCTGAGATAGGGAGGTGGCCAACAAGCATCATCAGCATAGATATCGGTGATTCTTGGAGAAACTGCCAAGTTTGAAGGCAGGCGGCTATTCAGGATGAAAGCTGGTTTTAAGCAGCACCAAAGGCAGGAGTTACCCTCCTGAGGAACAGCCTGTCTTGAGAACCGTTTTTGTTTGACTCATGCAGGGTTTTTGATTTATAAGAATTTTTCATAGTTTAAGTATAAACCCAAGTCAAAGTTCAGAGCTATTATTTTTAAAGTATAAAAATAATAAACCAATGATATCAACCAACTCCCCTTTAGTTGCTACAATTCCTTTTCTCTTTTTTTTGACTTTTGGCATAACTTTAAAGATAAACACCAGGGCTTTTTTTGGGAAAACTATACATAACGTCAATTGACCACTTCCTGTAAACTCAAGAGAAGTGTTTTATGTGCATACTCTTAGACCTCAGTGAATCACCCAAGTGTAAATGCAAGATACATGATGTGCAGATGAGAGGAGCAAATCAGTTCCAGTTGGCTTCCTAATGAAGACTCTGTTTTTATGGGCCTTCTCAGTCCTCTGATAAACCTGAAAGCCAGCAGCTAACTCTAATGAAATCCCACACATGACACAAACCCTAATTTCTTGTCAAGCTACACATGCCTGCAAAGGATACGTCAGCACAGGTGGAACGCACAGCAAACCTAAGGCATCTCCTTCATCTGGCAGTCAGGGAATGAAGGAGAGATGGGACATTTGCAGGGAGGTCCAGGAGAAGGGTGGGTACCAGAAACACCTGGAGAAGGGGGAGATGTTAGATGTGGTAGAGCTGGGGCTAGGACAGTGGGAATGGCAGGATGAAGGACATCTATCCACCCAAAAGTGAGTCTCTGCTGGTCCCGCAGCTCATGGGGCAGCTTGCGAGCCCTGGGCTTGCATTCCAGCATACCTGGGTGCTGGTGTGCAGGAGCCTGACTCTGCAGCCACACTGCTGTTTGAGTCACTGAGCACCCCAACATCACCAGTTCCCAGGAGTTTCAAGAAGGGACCCATGAATTAGGGCAGATGCAGTAACAGCAGGGAAAGATGCCCATCAGCTGCTTCTGAGACCACATCTGAAAACGTGAGTCTATGCAAATTTTGCAGAACCCAGTGGTAAAGCAGAGCAGAGCACAAGAAGAGCTGGATCCATCCCCAGCATCACCAAACAGCCTTATGTACCCGAAGTCTTGACCGCTGGATGCCTCCTGTCACGAGAGAGTCAAACGCAGGTGTGCTGGAACAGGAAAGCTTTCCTCGCAATGCACAGGTACAAATGTCACACCTGGAGCCAGCTGTCCCTTCCCTGGCAGACACAAGCAGAGCCCAGCTGTGGCCTCGCAGGTGACCACGCGGCCCACACCTGAGGCAGCGAGATATTCTCCCTGTTTCAAGTGAACATACTTTGTTCTCGCTAAACATCAAATCCTTTCTCAGAGGTGCACAGAGGAAGGACGTTTGAATTCTGGTTCTGGTTCAACGCAAGGGGGTTTAGCTGCCTTCCGCTGAAAAAAGCTGTTCACCATGAGCTCAGCTGCCACTGAAGGTCACCTTGGCTAAGTCCCTTGCTTCCACAGCACGAGAGTGAGTCACTCAGCCTCCAGGAGACCATCACAGTATCTTGCTTTGCAGCTTTCTCATGCTGAGAAGCCCTTGTGCAGCTTGCAGAGTAGCCAAGCATCATCCTGAATGATCCTCAATAAAATAAAGCATACTAGGTAGCGGATGCCCCCAACCCCTGCTCAGCAAGCAGTGTCCATCATGTGTACCTTCAACCCTTAGCCTTTCCACAGCTGAGCTGGGCAGTGCCAGCACATTCATGCTCTGGGTGAGAAGAGTGGACAGAGAAAAGACAGGGGAAGCTCCAGACAGGAGGAAGCCCTGTCAGGGCAGATGCAGAAACCAGAGCTCAGCACGCACCCTCACCGCTCCAAGGCTGGCCAGCCATCAGCTGGAAAGACTGAACCCCTCCTAGCCACCCTGCAAATGGCTCATGCTTAATGAAACCCAACAGGGGATCTGCTGTTCCTTCAGGAAACTCAAGACTTCTCCAAGGAAGATCTGGATTTCCTCTGATCTGATAAAAGACTGACAACCAGCAGCTGTTAACCTAAGACACACTGAAAGTCATGTTCACCTTGGTAAAATATTTGGAAAGAAACACGTGGAAGGAGGCATTGTGGATCTATCAAAGCACACTGTGACTTCTGCTTTTCTAAATGACATGCCAGCCATGCAAAACACCTAACTCTCTCTGATTTTATCGCCACCACCCCGAACCCTACATCAGTGAAGTTCAATATGCCATAGACAACACTTACTGATGCTGCTGCTTCATTCCCATGGGGATCCTCATGCCGGAGCTGACATTCCCATCCTTGCACTTAACAGCTCCACTGCAAATGGCTGGTTGTCCAAGGTCATGCACGCACTAGGAGAAGCTCCCTGCACTTGACCACCAAAGTGACCTCTCCCTTCATCCACTGGGACTGAGGGGAGCCTTACGCTGGTTGGGCTCTCCTGGACCTTCCTCTCCCCTTGCGTGCCAGGAGGTGCAGCTCACCCCAATCCTAACCCAACACTCAGACACCACCTTTACCTCCCGGCTGTCCTTCCCTCAGCACCCCTGTGAGCCACACGACTCAATACTGGCTCTTACCAAGTGATCTTTCTTATCAGGGCCACCCAGCAAATAGCCCAGATGTTTGGTGACCAGGCAACACACAACAGGGTCAGACTCTGCCAAAGCCCAGACACAAACCAGCCCAGCTCTATCTCCCCTTTGCATATTTTTAAGGCACACACTTGTAAGCACAGTTATGCTGTCTCCTATTTGGGGTGAGGCTGTCTCATGCACCTGGCATGTACTTAATTGCTTAATTACTAATCCCTATGAAAAGCGCATGGGTTCATTAGTGACACCGTGCTCTCAGTTCCTGCTCTGTAACTTGAACCCTTCCACTTGGAAACTTCTCAGCTGGCACTATCCACACTGAACAGAGACTGAACTTGGGTTTCTTGCCCAAACTCCTGTCAGCCCTTGGATGGACTCCTGCTTCCCTTCCCTGGCACACTCCAGCAGCGGGGAGCAGCTGAACCTGCCACTCCACACCATATCTGAACGAGACATTTAACAGAGGTGGGACTCTCATACAGTCCTCCAAGGCCTAAGGAAACAAAGATACCACTTCCAGCTGGGAGAGCTAATGAACAACACAGTGCTGGAACTCGGGACAGCTCTGGGGAAGCATCGCAGTAGCCTTGATTCCATGCTTCTCCCAGGGCATGTGCTACTGATTGCTGCCAGCCAGCGTATCCTGGGCTGGACAGACTTTGTCTGATCCAGGATAGTCTTTGATGTGTGCTTATCTCATCTACTATTAACGAGGAGGAAGAATTCCCTCCCAGGAGGGTGATGAGCCCTGGGACAGGGCAGCAGGGGGGTGGGGTCTCCATCTTTGTGGGTTTCCAGATATAGGCCACATGAAGCCACCATCTCCCTGGGTGAGGAGAGATCCGTTGTGACTAGGGAACTGCTGATCTACCAGCTGTGCTGGGGTCCTGTGACAAAAAAACATAAGACCACTTAGCAACACGGAGCCACGGAACATAATATTTATTTCCTTTTTCTTCCAAGAGTCTGGTAAAGAAAACACGTTTTGACTAGAAAGTCCTTGCCTTGAATAGAGAAGTGAAGACAGAATCTTCCTAGCTCATGATTTGCAAATGGTTGTCAACTACAGAGGAAAAAAATCAGACAGCAGATCCCAGCCTCCCCCCCTGAGCTGCGCTGGGCTTTCACAAAAACTCCACGTGCCTAGAAAACAGTGAAGGAGCAAACAGAAAAGTATAACAATTCATCTGCAGGCATTACATTCAGTAGCACATCGCTCTGGGGGGTGGGGTTACACATCTAGCAACAGGGGACAGACACGCTTCTCACAAAAGGACCATTCAGGGTCTCTTGAAAAGATGAGTAAAACTGTCTGTTGGGTTAGTGAAAGTAAAACATAGGCAAAGGAACTCAGCAATGAGGCTGTCTCCACATCTGTTTGAATTTCCCAAATACACCAAGGAGGAGGGGAGGCAACAACATATTCCTGGTATTATGCAAAAAACCATATTATCTGGCGAAAAGCCAGCAGACCATCACAGCTGAGAAATGTGTGGAGAAAAGAAAAAAATGAGTGAGGCTAGAAAACAAAGCAATGCTGAAGAAGAAGCCTGACAAGAGGAAAACCGAGACCTGGAAAGGAGCAGCATGTGATGCAGAACGCTTGCTGGAACACCTGAAGGTGTCCACAGTAGGGCAACAGGTACAGGAGCTGTTAAGGGACAACAGTGCAAACTCTTCTACACGACTACAGAAGGCACTTGGCTCTGGGCACCGTGGTGCCCACCAGACAGTGCTCAGCTTTAATGTTGTGGCTCAGCTCCTCCTTCCAAGAAGACAGAAGACGAAGGGATCAGCACCATAACCTGAGATAGGGCTTGCACGCTCAAGTTTGTCCGGCATTTGCTCTATCAGCTACTCTGAGAGAAGACGCCACCTCTCAGCACAAGTCTCTTTCATGAGAAATGAGGATTTCATTCCATGCTCCCGCATGAGCTGGCGGTTCACACATGAGGAAGGGATTTTATATACGTTTAAAAATAACCTCCACCACGTGGCTGAGCACCTCTCTAACTCACGGCCCAATACCCAAGGAAAGATGTAAAGGAACTAGAGAAAGGACCTCTGCCTAAGAGGAGGGCAGATGGGGCAGAAGAGGGGGCAGTGGGCAACGGGTTCTGCCCCAAAAATCATCCAGAACCCTTTTCAAAAGCAGAAGCAGAGCGATGAGCACATCAGGAAGGCATGTGAGCGGGGGCAGAAGCGGCGTTCAGCCGAGTGCAGGAAAAGTTATCTTGGAGATAGGCAGCGCCTGTCAAACAAGGCAGTGACTAATTCAAGCTGGACAAAGTATGCGTGTGGAAAACACACCCCCGGGGACTGGGGGAACCTTCCACACACACACACACCCCCGTGCTAATGCCTACTTTTCCCCCGTGCAAAACCGGCGCAGTTTTCTGTTGATGCATCTCCTGGAGAACCATTTCCTAGCACAGCTCCCAGGATAACAAAACGCCAACCGCCGTAAAAAAAAAAAGAACCACTAGCGCCCTTCATCAACCGGCCCAGCGCCGCGCAGGGCCCTCTCCTCTCCCCGTACCCCCCTCAACCCCAGCACCTCCCGCTGCTGCCCTCTCTCCCCCGCCGCGGACATGTCGGCTGCCAGCCCCGTGGAGCCCGGCGACTGCGACCCTCCGGGGCACGGCCTCCCGGCGGGCAGGCACGCAGGTAAGGGAGCACGCATGCATGGATGCAGGCAGGGATGCAGGCAGGGATGCAGGCAGGGCGCCCCAGCACCCCCTCCCCGAGCGCAGGCAGCGCGGGGGCGGCCGCTATTTATGTCGAGGCGGTGCCGCCCGAATATTCTGCCCAGATGAGGGGCCGGACCGGACCGGGCCCGCCACCCCGCTTACCGCAGCCGCGATCCCAGCCCGGGCGGCGCCTCCTGCCCGCGCCCGCTCCGCCGCTGCGGGAGGCGGAGGGGGGGGGTGGGGGGTCTGGCCCCGGCCCCGCTCCCGGCCGTCACTCAGAGAGGGGCGGCCCCCTCGCCCCTCCCGGCCGGGAACAGCTGTGCCCTGCTCGGAACCCTCCCCGGGGGGGGTGGTATCTGGCCTGCCCTTACCCTCCGCCCGCAGCCGGGGGGGGACGACTCGCCCCGTCCATCCCCACGCCGCGGGGGTCTTCCGTGCTTTTAACTCTTTATGTGCCCGCCTTTTCCTCCCGCGGCAGCTTCCCGCAAAATGCCCTTCTTGGGGAGCCCTACAAGAACCGGGGCCCCCGGAGCACCCCGAGGCTGTGGGTGGAAAAACTCCTTGCCCGGGAGGAGTGGTGGAGCCCTGGGATGGGGACAGGGAAGGGGGGGGTCTCAAGGCTCAGCCGGACCAAGTCAGAGGCACTCTGGACTCGGATGGGGGTGGCCCTGCCATCGCTGCTGCTGGGGCCCCAGGGCTGCGAGCGTGGGGGCTTTATAAAAGCTGGTTCCCCACAAACATCATTGGTACCACTGCACCTACTAATTCCATCTCTTATTTAACTTCCTGCCAATTTGCCCCATGCATCCAGTGATGGCCACCTCCAAGGCTGCCATCAGCCAACAGTCTTAATGACGTTGCTGCCAAATCTTCTTTTCCCCTATCTCACCTTTGAGTCACCATAAAGCCCCATGGATTTGCCCTATAATCTTTTTTAACAAATCTCCCACAAGGTATCAGCCCCAAGCTCCTCCGTATCTCGGCTGCCTGGCCTCCACCAGCAGCCACAAGCCGAGTGGAGAGGTCCCCCAGGTGCATCACAAGAGGGGCAGCCCACCTGAGCACTTCTCCAGCTCCACACTTACCAGGACCTCATCCGAAAAATCAGGGAATCATGGAATTGTCAGAGTTGGAAGGGACCTCTAGAGATCATCTAGTCCAACTCCCCTGCCAAAGCAGGGTTGCCCAGAGCACATCACTCAGGACTGCATCCAGGCGGGTCTTGAAAATCTCCAGAGAAGTGCACTCCACGACCTCCCTGGGCAGCCTGTTCCAGGGCTCTGTCACCCTCAACAGAAAGAACTTTTTCCTCATATTTGAATGGAACTTTCCATGTTCCAGCTTGTGCCCGTTGCCCCTCGTTCTATCAGTGGGATCCACTGAAAAGAACCCAGTTCCATCCTCCTTGAACCCACCCTTTAGATACTTGTAAACATAGAAAAGGTCTCCCCTCAGCCTTCTGTTCTCCAGACTAAAAAGCTCCAGCTCTTTGAGCCTTTCCTCATAAGGGAGGTGCTCCTATCCCTTAATTGTAGTTGCCCTACGTTGGATGACAATGCCCCCCTGTCTCCATAAGGTGATAGTTGGCTTCTTTTTCACAGCTTGTCATAGAGGTAACCTGAAGTTCTGCATCCTGTGGCATTTGGAGAAAGACCAAATATAGCCCTGGGAATAGTTCCCATGGTTAGGCCAAACAAAGGATACAAGTGGGGACTCCACCAAGTAGTGGATTCAGTGCACACCTCGTAAAGGTGAGCTGGCTCGTGGCCCAAGTCATTGGCATCATCTCAGCTGCTGGCAGGAGTGAAAAGGGAACTTGTAATCACCCAATTCACTGCTGACTGGCCCAAATGCCTGAACTTCTTCAGGCTGAAGGAGCCAGATGGGAAGCTACCAGATCAGAAAAACCTAGAGATGCCAGTATCTACACTACCTGCTTACCAACTTTCTCAAGGGTGTGCAAGCTGTAAGCAGCTCAGGAAGGGATCCACCAGCACCACCAAGCTTCACTATAAACCCGTGCTGGCTTTGCACTTGTGGCACTTATTTTTTTATCCCCCTTGGCTGCTGTCAGATCTAGCTTTGTGAGCACCAGAAGTTCATCCAAGGTGAGCGCTCCCCTTAGAATGCACTCAGCCTGTCTCCATCAGGTGAGATGTTAACCCAGCTTCTCAGTGCATTCGTTTTGAGTGTCAGTATCAGTCATGCTTCATTTTTAGCTGTCTGCCATGACACCCTACAGTCATGAACTTGCCGCAAAGCATCACACCTTGTACCAACCGTTCACAAGACAACTATTGCTGACTCTGGCTACATGTAAGCCCCTCTTTAGAACAGCTCCCAAGATAATGGCTTGGCACACATGAAGCGTGTCTGCTCAGATCACAAGCTCCTCTTCCCTAGTCAAGTTCTAACCTCACAGAGCAGGACAATTCTCCTGCTCCAGACTGCCAGTCTGAAAATATCAGCAGTGAACAAAAGAACATAAAAGAAAGCTTTCAGGCATTAGGAGGATTTGAAGTGAGGCATCTTGTTCATTGCACAATTCTTCTTCAGTTTTCCTGTATAACACAACCAGCGCATAAGAATGCAGGCTCTCAAAGGTTTGCCTGATGCGCAGCAACTGTGAGAAGAAAAGATGAGTGTGGTGAAAACAGGGAGACAACAAAAGTGTCTCTGAATGGAGAAAGATTAGCCCAGGAGTGGAAATCTTGGAGACAGGAACTAAACTTAGGATGGCAAATGAGGATTCTTGTGTTTCTCCAGTGAAACAGAGTTCCTCAAAACAACCCGGGGTGGACACACTGGGAAATGAAAACAGGTAAACTTAAACTTTGTGAACTTAAGAAAATACAGGTGAGGTGGAAGAAACAGAAAAGAGGTGGTTTGAAAGTTCTTAATTTTCACAGCCTTAGGAAAGTAGGAGATTTGCTTTGTTTTGTTTTGCTTGTTTTTTTTTTTTAAATCATCATAGTGTTTTAATCATCATACTGTTTTTCCTAGGTAAGGAATGCTCATTTTGCAGTTAATAAAAGTCACAGCGATCCACAAAACAATATTTGACAATGTTATATTCCCTTTTCCTGGCAGGAAAGTTATCTTGGGTGCAGTCCCATGAGTTACACACTCCATCTCCACATCCCAAGGGAGGATAAGTTGGGCTTCTGCAGATAAATCCCACCTGGTTTGGGCATTTATAACGAAACGGAAGTTCCAGTGGATTTCAGGCTTTACCCCTCTCTTTGCAAAGATTGCCCAACACCTAAACTAAACTTAACCTTTCTGCAATGGAAGCCTTTACATGTCCTATTTTCCCTATGTGTAAACCCATATTATTTATCAGTGAGACCTTATAAAAATGTTCACCTCCTTAGCCTTAATCGTTCTATTAGGAAGGATTAGCCACAATCCTTCTATTTAATCCAAGTTTTCTAGACTTTTCATTGTTCTTGCTTTTGTCTGGATTCCCTGTAATTAATCTACAGCTTTCTCGAAGGACACTGCCCAGAACTGCATGCAGGAATCCTGTGGAGGCCTATTCTAATAGCCCTCAGAATGGAAAGATCACGTGAAACAGGAACTCCACCACCTGCTCTATTCAGACCCATGCTGAAGCACCCCTGCTGAGATGTCATGCAGTACCAAAAGCAGAGAAACCATCCACAACAAACCCCAAATAGAGATGGCTGAAAAATTGAGGCTAAGGACTGCACTGCATTCTGTGTGAATTAACAAGTTACACAGAGCAGACCACTCTCATGCCTCATAAAGACAGCTACTAATTATGCTATCTAGTTCATGGATCAGGAACTTCAGCAAACTCAAAAGTGTTCAACATTGTGTACAGCCAATACTTCCTGCAGGCTTTTCAAAGGCAGAGCACAAAGCGTAGTCCAATAGCACTAGCCAGGTCACTTACCAAAACTATCAGAAAATCTTCCAGGCTAGTCAGTGGGGTTAAAAAAACACATTAAAAGCAGGTGTAAAATCACAGCTCTGCAACTGGCAGTGATGCTACTGTAGAGTGGGCGTGAAGATGGGGAGACACCTTGGCACAGCCTCTGGACACAGTGTATGCACTGCAGGCAGCACCACGTTAGTGATTTTGGGTCAGGTGCATGCCCAATGCACGCATGAAATGATTCACCACCTGGATGGTGGTGCTCTTGGGTTTACTGGTCATATAGACTGCACTGTTTTACACACACACAAAACAGCCTCTGTGAACTCCAATACTGAGCTATGCAAACACCTCAGGCACCAGGAATATTGTCCTTCCTTCTGGGCTTTTTAGACCCTGAAGCAGCCACTGACAACCAAGAAGGCATGCTCCAGAAGGAGCAGACAACAAGCTGAAAAAGCACTTTGAGTCTCTTGAACATCTGCCCCAATACTACAAGCGTAGAGCCCCAGAACCAGCTCCATTAGTGCCACAGCAGCAAATCAACTACAGGCCAACAGCAGATGGCCAAGTCTCAAAGGATACAACCACAGTGTGGTCATTTCTCACTGAACCAGACAAACTTCCAAATGTTCCACCAAAACACCCTATGCCATTACAATTATCAATTAACAAGCCATCAGACTTTTGCAGATGAAGGTGGCAAATGCTCTTAGAGACATATCAAAACTCTCACTCTCTTTAGGAGCTCAGGAAAGAGCTTGTCTCATCCTAATGACCTGCACCATTCAGCCTTTCAGGTTCAGCAGCAGTCCCACATCCAACAGGAAAACCTCTGCATGAATGTTTATCCTACAGCAGTTCATCACCACATTGAGTCCTTCACCTGCATTCTTCACCTTCTCTGCAGTGGCAGCTGAGGAAGGAGAAATTGATTAATATGGAAAAATACCAGTATCTTGGAAGTTAACAAAAACTTCTCTCTCAACAAGTACACTTAAAGCATCTCACCTCAGCATGCTTAAAAATGGACAGGACCATGTTCACTAGCAACTTGCAGGAGATTAGCAGTCGGTTAATCACTGCCCATCCTGTTTGTAAGGGCTCTGCTACATCCTGTGTATAGTTGAGTCAGAGAAGACACTCAAGCAGACTTCCAAGAGGACTCCTTGCTGCTTAGCTCAGACCTCCTGCAGAACTACACGAGAATTAGACTAAAAGGGGTAGGTATCAGACTTACATGCTTAAACAGCTTGTTTACTCAGAATATTTGCATGCATTCTCTTTTTCCTATCGTAATGTCACATACACAACTGCACTTCTCAAGCCACGGCTCCCTTTCTGTCCATTCCCCTTCACCCGTGCAGGCAGCACACTGGCAGGATTCCTTAGCTCACCCTGTGTCTGACTAGAAAGATCATACAGCTCTGCACAGCAAAAAAATCCCTTCTGCTGCCATTCACTGCGCAAAGCTTTAATACTCTGTTTAACATTCTTATGGGACCGTGGCAAGCAAACTCAAGTCTAGGCAGCAGACTATGAAATCATGTCTATACCTACTTCTAAGGCCAAAAATAAAGTAGGCCAAAAATAGCGTATTCACAGCACTTTAAGCACCAATCCCCCTGCTTATAGGATATTGCTTGCTCCTGTCTCCAGGGAGCACCAGTCCTTGAAAATTTCTCAGAAGTACACATGAAAACAAGCTATCAAAAAAGAGGGAAAGGTATGCCTTCAATTTAGCAACCGGTCAGCGGGTGGGGTGAGTGGAGAATTCAGAAAAGGGGTATCATCGCTAAAGAAGGGCAAGCAGCCCAGTAAGTGTGTGAAGTACATGCCTTTCTGTGAAAGCTAAGTCCTGCAAATGCTGTCTCCCAAACAAGGCACTTTCAACTATTCAACTCTTATGAAGTTAAGGAAGGGGAAAAACACCTCCAGCCCCCTGCATGTCTCTAAATTCAGACAGGGCTGCTTCCACGTTTCTCAAGTAATAAAAATGCTAGTTAAAGGGAGGAGTACCCAATAATGGCTCTGAGTAATAGCTATGAGAAAAAAAAGCTCCCTCAAATTAAGGAAAGATCATAAGAACAAAAGTCAACATTTTTTTATTGATAAATAAATTTTTTAATATTTTCACCCAAACATTCTAGCATTGCAATGGTAAACAAAGTGCAAATTTTCAGGAAGTCAACTGAAGTCAACAGAATCCAAACTTGTTAAACAAATCTTTTTCACAGAACACAGGTTTTTAAATTTTATCCCCTTTATGTCTTCAAGGCCATGTAGTAGTTATATTTCTCTCAAAAGCCTGTTACTTATCTTATTGCTAAAGAATCTGAGCAGCTACATTTCAGAAGTGGTGATTAATCATCCTATGAAAATTCCACAAGACTTTGAGACACAAAATCATGAATCCATATATCAGTATCTGGATGAGATGTGTCCACGAGGAAAGTCACTATTTTTCGATCCCAAGAGTTAGCACTTTCATTAACTGCCTGTATCTGTGCCACCAAGGGTTTCTTCTCTACAAGATTCCGAAACACTATCGATGCCTCTTCTGACCACTGCTGGCTTTTCACTCCTAGGACAAATGTAAAGCAAAACAGAAGGTCATTTATAGACTAGACCAATCTTAATCATTAAGTTTATAAAGCAGTGAGGGGAATTTAAATACTTGACAAAACAGATGTTCAAGTGCTACTGAATGCAGCTTAACTCTAGAAAAGAAACACAAGCTCACTCATCTCCCACACAAACAAGCTTAATTATTACAGAGACAAGGACTTTTATTTTTTCTTGAAGATAGGAGTAAGTTTGCAGAAGTGAAAGGCAAATGCACTAAGTCACTGAGCCATTCAAAGTATATCAGCTGCCATGCATGATCAAGGCATATTAGGAAACATGACAAAAAGGGAACTAAAGATCTTTTCCAAACAAACTATTTCTTTATCTGCTGGCTGATGCTGCTGTACTTATTTGTCCTGTTTGCCTTTCTTTAGATTGTGTTTTCTTCATCTCAAAGCAGCACCAGCTACTAAGACATCTGCCAAACCTCCAAGTCCCAAACTAGACCTGCAAAGAGCAGAAACTAAGATAAATACTGTCTAAATGCCTTCCAACTGCTGCTATTTTTTTTAGAGCAGCTTCTCGCAAATCAAGTCTGCTCAGGAATGTGATGTTAGAACTCAGACCTGGTTTTTGAATATGGATGCAAGAAAGAAGTTGCTCCTGCAGACTTGAAATTCAGTCTCCCCAGATCACTGCTGTGTACAGCATCTAGACACAAAGGGCTCAAATATCGTGCATGAACACCCAAATAGCAACTTAAGAGATAAAAGGAGCAAAACAGCAAAGGGACAATTCTTTGCTTTTACTATTAGCAGCAGCTTGCTGCTGACAGGACAGGACAACAGGACAACACAGGAACACAGCTTCTTGCAGGTTACAGAAGGAATGAGAAGTCAACAGTTCATCAACAGTTAAGAAAGGGTAATTAATGCTAAGAAAGGCTGGTGAGGAAGCAAATGGGATTTTATAAGGAACTAGACCAGAGATGGAGAGGTAACAGGCATGAAAAAAAAAGAGAGAAAAAAGTGGAAGAACAGCAAGACAATAGTTACCAGTGTTCTGGGCTCAGTTTGCCTGCTCTGACAATATGAAGTAGCTCAGAAGTCAACTTAACTAGCTATTTGGGATTCTGGGAGCAGGAAAATCAGATGGCTTGCAGGCTTGCTCAGCTGGATTCTATACTCTCCCAGCAGACAGACACAGCTAGAAATCAGTTTCATTTCAGCACTGTGCTCCTAGGACCCCAGCTTGTTGGTAACATAGCCATCATCACTAGTTTAAAGCAACCCCCAAGGTCACACTGAGGTTGTACAGGAGAGCAGATCCTAGGCAGAGGGCAACATAGGATCTGAGCACCAACTCTGTGGCCTGACACTTCAGACAACGTATCCTGTAACTGAAGTCTAGACTAGCCCTGGCCGAACAGCAGCAGAAAGCAGCCTCTGAATAAAAAGATTCATATATCTGAAACCAATACAGAAATGAAAGAAAAATTTGGATAAGGAAAGACACCAAGGAGAGATCATGTTTTATTTTTTTAATTCTATCACATGTATGCACACTCTCTATGCCCCATGTTCTCAAGGAAATTAAGTCTGTTAAAAGTCTCGACCCCTCTCACACAGTTTTATTGTTTGTTTGAGAACATCAATATATTTCAGGCAACTTTAGATTCAAAATTTGCATTGGAAAACAGCAGATTACAACAGGGGCAAGATATGTAAGGAAAACTTCTCCAGAAACTCAGCATCTAGTTCCTAACTTTATGTAGATTAAGATAATGAGAACATAAGTTCTTATCGACAGGTAGATCATAACTTTCACATTTTGTAATGGGTTATGTTTAAGAATCCAAAACACATTTAGCTTTGATTTCCCTGAGTCCTTTGCATATTAGACATCACACATCTTATTAAAAGATAAATGATAAATGTCTAAGACAATGAAAAGCAGTTGCTGGGGAAGTTTTAGCAATCTTCAGTTTTATACACGGTAACTAAAAGTGCTGCATTAAAATAAATGAATAGTAAAACAGAACCATCACTACCTACGTCCAGAAGAAAAACAGAGCTATTTTGATGACATAAACATGCTTGCATTAAGCTGTTTTTGCAAGCAGTTACATACTTACTTTAGAAAACAACAATTACATCACTTTCCTTTGCCTTTCTCCATTCACATTTCTATTTATTTGGTATCCCCAGTGATATAAGGCTTCAACAAAAAACACTGTAAATGCTTACTACCTACCTGCAAGCTGAGCTGTTATAGCTTGGAAAGGTAGTTTTCTAAATGTATCCATGAGTGGCTGTACTTTCTCTATGCTGACAAACTCATGTTTACCATAGTCCAGCTCATATACCGACAAAAACCCGTTTCTAAGAATTCCTTTTACTATGACCCTGTACCACCTAAAAAGGAAAAGAACAACTTGAATTCGTATTCACACACTGTCATGGCACTAGAAAAATAATACAGGACCAAAAGATCTTAACCAACATGCTTCAGGCTTCCCAGATCTGGTATTATCTGAATAGAAGTCAACTCTTCCAACTACAACGTAGAAGCATGAAGAGACTGCAACCTCGTTTACTCTCTTAATCTCTCAGATATCATTGGACATCTGCCACCTTGTTAACAATGCAGACAAAGCAGAGCAAGGCTTGCCTTCAATGATTTTAAGTATCTACTTACTGATTTTCAATTTTAGCTGCATACAGCTTGTTTTTCTCAATGTTCACAGATTTCTCTTCTGCCCTGCTGTAGTACAAGATCATTTCTTCCATTAGGGCTTCCAGATTATGTAGCTCTTTCCAAGGCTGGACAATAAAGTGACCTGGATGGCAGGCCACCGAGACATAGACATCCATGAGCTCACCAGTCTTTGACAAGGGTAGAGGTGGAGGCATATCAATGGTAGATGCTGTGCTGCTGGGCTCTCTGGCTGAATCAGAGACACTCTTCTCTACCCTTCCACTAGTTGACCGTAAAGCTGACACAGCATCACTTGTCACTTTTGTGGAGCTAGTCCCACTGGGTGTGACACTCAAGAAAACATCTTTCTGATGCTTCCACAAGTCTGCATTTTTGATCTGTCGATTGATGCTACGATCCGTATCAGGAAAATTCTCTGGAGCAAACAAGTAAACGTGTGCAATTCCCTTTGAACTATCCTGCTTAACCACCTTGGAAAACAAAACAGTTTAACTTCTGGTTAATAGCTAATAAATACACATCTGATTTTATACAGAAGACTAAAGCCTTTAGCAGCAAAGTGGCAACAGTTCATTGCATTTGAAATGCACAGAAGTATTTTCAAGATTCTCTCAAATATGTCAAAGTAGATGTTGGCGAGTAAGCAACTCACAGCAGCTAAGAAGAGCACCTGCAGCTATTCCACTGGTGTAAATTTAGCAAATACAAAGACTGAGTTATGTTCTACCCAACAGGTTCAATCTCAGTACTGCACTAACAACTCTAGTTTTCAGAACCATTGCCAGTGTCCATACAGATCTAAACAATTAATTAATGCTATTAAATATTAACACTCAATCCTTCAAAATTTTCTTCCTGTCATTATGGGAGATAAAGCTTAGTAAATTAAGGATGGAAAAAAAATAAAGATGAAAGAACCTCCAGGTTTGTATCAGGCGTAATTTTCAACCACTGACATAGAAGTATTTCCTATATAACAGTGAATACGCTAGCATTATTGATAGTGAAGCACTGAAATTTGAATCTGGCACAGTATATATAACATTTCTTTACAGATTCTTCTGTTGATTTTCCTGGCCAGGAACAAAATTTTTCCACAATTAAAGCACACATCTGTCACGTATTATTTAATCAAGCAAGAATTAGTACCAAACTCAAACTATCTTGGAAGAGGATGTTTAGAAAAGCCAGATGCAACACTCTTAAGTCCCAGACTAGATGAATTATAACTGCACTGTTAAAGCAAGCAAAAACATATAGGAAAGTTACAAAACACTTTTTCAAAGTGCCGTGACAGCTTCTGGAATCAGATTTTTAAGAGGAAATTAGCTTTGTTGAGTCTGTAGTTAGCAATACATTTCAATTAAAAGGGTGTTTTCAGGTAATTAAACTGTGTAGGATACATTGCAAGCAGAAATAATTTTATCTCTAAGATAACAGAAATTCTAAGTTTACAATAATATATACGAAATCACACTGGATTAGAAAAAGCAAACAAAAAATAGAGCTGTTTTCCAAGACCATAAGGAGAGAAAGCTATGCTCACAAGAGGCATAAAAATAATTTAAAATTAACTCAACAGTGGTATTTTTTTATGTGGTGAAACATTCTTTCTTATCAGTTAGTAAAATAACTCTAGCTGCATATTTGGACTGGGACAGGAAACATGAAAGGCTAATATGAAAGTGGCTAAACTCTTGATGTGAAAAGAGAAGCTTCCAACATGCTTAAGCAAGTAAATTTTATTTCAAACATCCTAAGAAAAAGGACTTTGTATAGAATTTACATCCAAGAGCTGGCTATAAACTTCTAAACTTCTATAACAAAAATGGATTCAATGACTGATTAACCATATAGAGTTGTTCTTTCAAGGCTCTTTCCACATGCCTATGAACTTCAAGTCACATAGGCATTTTGACTATTTACCTTCATGCTAAATTCAGGACAATTCATTACAGTGTCTCTCAGCCACAGTACAGCATCTGGAGTCCACATGCCAGTGTTAGGAGGCAGATCTGCTAGGCAGCATTTTATAGCCTAAGAAGATAATTAAGTATAGAAAGTATAATTTAGTAATATGGAAACTAGACCACAAGTTCCTATTGACAGAAACTTCATTAATGCTGACAGTATGCATATCTATGACAAACAGAGACAAAGGAACATGTAAAACCAGTACCATTACACTTTGTGGGAAAGTAAGGGAAGATTAGTGAGGAGGACTGTAAACATGCTCAAGTGACTTGCATGTGGGGTACTGGAAAACACATCTATCACACTAATTGTTGCTGAGTTTTGCGTGCTCAACAAGTAGAACATCTGCACTGAGATAAGACAGTCCTGGGATGGGCTCAGGGGCACCTTATCGAATACACCTGAGATTCCTGCCCTGCTGCTGAAGAGACCAAAGCACAGCAGAAAACTCTGCCTGCCTGAATCCTTGATACAGGCCCAGACACCAAGTGGGAGCTCTCTCGCTCCCTCACTCCCTTGCTACCAAGGACTCTCATGCTGTTAAGGTCTCTTGCTCTGCGGTGCCTGCATCCCCTGCTTGCCTGCCTCTGCCTGGGTGCTGCTTCAGAGGTTCCCTGATCCATGAGGTATTGAGATTAAATTTGTTCTTTGCCCTTAATCCACGGTTTTGTAGTAGTTCCTGTGTCCTGCCTGCATCGGCTCACACGCAAACAACGTCCTGTTGATACAGGACATTAGGACTTATTTCAGGCAAAGATGCACAATGAAATACACTCCAGTGTTGAATGCTATTAAACAAAACAAATTTTCATTATATAAACCTTGAAGTAGCAGCACTACAAACACTGTCAAGAGATCTAGCATAGGCCAAGTTTTAACTTGGCTTTATACCTGAGGAGGTATTGCAATTACTTCTCTCAGGAATTGTGGTGGGATTTCTCTAAGCTCTGATATCTTCACAGTTGCAGCTGTTCCAGTATCCATGAACTGCACATCAAGAGCCCGTCTAGAGTGAATAAATCTTATCTGAAAAAAGAAAAGCACCATTTCGTGGTTAAAAACACAGCAGTGACACACACTATAACAAGTTTCATAGTAACTAAGCATTCAGATTTAGCCAAACAAAAAGCCATTTTAATGTGGGAAAACTGTAGCTGTTCTTTGAATACTTCTTACCTCTACACGTGCCCATTTTCCTTTGGAAGGAAACAAGCAGATTTTACCACAGAAAGGTAGAGATACATTGAATTCAGATGTCCGCTGCAAATATAAAAACATGAAGTTAAAAAGCATGGAGCTATTAATATCTGGCACTTAACTAACCATTTCAAAAGCCACATATGGAATAAACAGTTCTGTGAAGTAAAAACTGTGTTTTAAATATAAAGTCTCTATTTAGCCTCAGAAGCATTTCTTGTTGCATTTCTTGTTGTTTTAAGCTTCCCAATCGTTAAAGCTTTAATTCCAGGTTGTCTATCTTACAGGGAATCTGAGAGAATACAAAGTGCCGGGGAAAAAAAAAACATCCACATTTGGAAGCACAGAGTATGAAGTCATTGACCATTAGTTTAATATTCTGAAAAGTAAGAGCAGTTTAGAGCTGTGACAGACAACTGAAGAAACTCCTACCTTTATATTCTGGAATACATAATTTCTTCAAATATTCAACAAACCAAATTTACTACTGACTCAAATGAAAGACTCCTGGGGATAACATTCACTATGATAGCCCTAAATAACAAGACAATGGCTGTGCTATAAGAAGCATGAAGAAACTCCATTTGAAGACCCATCATCAACGTAGTTTGTTTAAACTCCCAGGCAAAATAAAACCCCTCAATATAAGATGCAAAGTCAAGATTGCTTCTTTTACCTCCATACAGAGATTGATATTAAAAGATTCTGAATGTCAAGGTGTTTCAATGACAGCAACAAGAACCTAAGACGCTCTGTCCAGAAAATCTGAACTTCTGAAATATCTGTCTGGCTGCCTGTCCTTGTGTTGCTAAACTTTTCAGGATTCTATATGCTTTCCTTCAGTGTTTAGCTTGCTTGAAACTGAATTGTGATAAGTGAGATGTAAGGTACTTCAAGACAGTGCATATTCCAAAACAGGCCTAAAGCTCAACTTCTACACCTAAAAACACTTTGGCAGAGTAGTTCCACAAGCAGCAGTTCTAACAGGACCTTCAAGGATATGCATTTCATGGTTTGATTCTCTCTAAGGCTTGGTTCAGTGTTAAACAAATTAGATTCTCTTAAGATTTCTTTTTTTTTTCTATAAATTCTTTTGAGTCTAGTAGGGGTTGTTCTGTGTGTCTGTAAATAGCCAGTGGAATGCCAGACTTCTCTGCAGCATGCCTATTTTAAAGCAGCTTAAGACTTTTGAAAATGCCTCCTGTATGTCAGTTCTAGTTGATATTACAGAATCACAGAATCACAGAATCACGGTGGTTGGAAGGGACCTCAGAGATCATCAAGTCCAACCACAAAAAA
>JAOTQQ010000019.1:65708380-65727252 GCA_026546715.1 Gallinago undulata | reverse complement strand
GCACTTGGGGGACACCCTAGTCCACTGCTAAAGACTGAGGCAAAGAAGGCATTCAGTACCTCAGCCTTCTCCTCATCAGCCACAAGATTCAAAAGCTAAGGGTACAAGCACAAGACATGCAGTATATTAGACCAAATCCATCCAATGCCCAAGGAAGCCAGGCTAAAAAGAACAGACCTTGATTACACCGCTTTTATTGTCACTTTGCATGGCATGCCGTGGGCCATGCTGTTTATGCACCTCAACTCCACCACATAAGTAAAACTTCCAGGAAAAAAAATGGCAGTATCTCAACAAGCTTTATATCAATCTGATGCAGTTTCCGTTGGAAGCTTCCCATTATGAACCATATTGTTACTGCTCTTACTATTCAAGGAAAGTTTTAAGTAGTGACGGAAACCTCAGAGACAGCTTTTGAAAAAGAAAGCATCAAAAGACACTTTTCATGCTGAAGGAAACACTAGGAAATGAATTTATAGCCTTGACCTTACATGCAAGGAAAATGATTGGTACTCTCTGAAGAAAGACTATGTAATTTCACCAGTTCTCTCACCACAGAGCCTACCTTGTAATGGAAGAAGTCTTCTAGTTTCTGCGAGATTTCAGAAAGTCTAGACAAGCCTTTAGATGGCACTTGGCAATACAGGCTTCCATCAGAGAAAACACTGGTTACTCTCACATTTGTATAGAGTCCATCTACCTGCAATGGT
This sequence comes from Gallinago undulata, assembly GCA_026546715.1. Classification (NCBI taxonomy): domain Eukaryota; kingdom Metazoa; phylum Chordata; class Aves; order Charadriiformes; family Scolopacidae; genus Gallinago; species Gallinago undulata. The sequence goes on along the minus strand of JAOTQQ010000019.1, from coordinate 65,726,542 downwards.
AAGATTTTCACAAGAAAGGGGGGGAAAAAAACCCCATACACAAACTTAGCAAGTTTGTGAGTACTATTTTCTGTTCATCCAAGACCTTAGCAGTCAATGATTTTCAGTGAGTTAAGAAGGAAACAGGAAAATGGTACCTTTAGGTGCAGTTCAAGGGATTTGTCGTACAATGCCTTCAGACAAGTAGCATTAATGTTGATATCATCTTCTCCAGAAGTGTCATAGAGAACAAGAAGAGGAGTATCACTCCTTTCCAGTATTTCCACAGCAAATATCTTAGAGCATATCTGCGATTCCACAGTCTTTACTAGGACAGGATCATCACAAAAGACTTCCAGTCCTATAAGACACACCATACTTTTTACATATCACTGTATTCAAAGGCAAAAGTAGCAACCAGGTCTATGTTTGCAACAGGAATCTTTCAAAAAATCAGGATGTATCAGGAAAGCTGTACTACACCCCTACTTGCATTCTGCTCTGTTTCCACCATTTTAATGCAGAAAGCCATCTTTGGGGGGGCTGGAAGGGATGTGGAGGTGTGAGGCGGGGAAGGAAGGGTGGGGTGGGAGGAAAGAGCAAGATCCTTTTCAGAAAGAGTTGAGGCAAATGTGCATAGAAAAAAGGAATGTATCCAAGTATTGAAAAAAAACAACCAAACAACAAAAAAACCCTAATTCATGGCCATTTTATATATTTAAAATAAAATCTTTCTGAAAAGTTCGAAATGCCTACCAGTTTTAGGAAGGTCAATAATTTACAGAGCCTAAGACGTATGCAAGTACTGAAACTTAAAATCACTAAAGAGCATCATATTTAGGAATATTGCCCAACCTGGCCACAACAGATGTAGAAAAAGGGGCTGTGCTAGTACATTGCTTCATACAACAAATATTTCCTTGCATTGCTTTAGGCTTGGATATATTAAAGGGACAAAGACTTCCAAGCTAAGTGCAGAAACAACTAAGCTCTATTACAGAGATACTTGATAACAAGGCTTCTTTGCAAAACTCCCTTTCACATCCTTTCCTTCCTTTTCCTCCTTTCCATGCCTCTCCATGTCTGTATATACTAGCTATCTTGGACAAAATCTAACATACATAGAGTTATTACAACAAAGGATCAAAACTCCCAGACTGAGACACTTCAATCCATAAATAATGCATGAGCAAGCTATAGAGTCAACACTGGCTTTCTCTTACCTGCCAGCTTACATTTTGCAGCTTGAAATGGAAGCAAACTGAACTGTTTCTGTAGTTTGTACACACTGTTGCTTTCAACAAACTCACTGAAGCCATGATCAACATAGCATACCTGATAATAGAAAAGGGAATAGAGTGCAAGATCATGAATATAATTATAAATATGTTTTCTTGAGTCTCAGAAAAACATATTCTGTTACCACATCCTCTGTGCAGGCACAGACAAATCAATTCTAACTAATTTAGTACTATATAAAGCCATTAATCTCATATTTATTTCACTACTTGAATATTCATAATTTTCAGGGAAAGCCTTCTTCTCAAGATCTCTGTAAAACTGTCCTCTCCAACTGTTCCACAGAATCTCAGCTCTTAATAGGAACAGTGCTCGAAGGACTCGGCACATATTACCTTAAATCACATGAAAAAACGTAATAAAGTGGCAAATTTTATTTGTAAAACTTTAAAAGTGTTGAAAATTCAAATACCACTTCAGTACCATCCTATGTTTTGCCTTCTGTTTTTACAGCATTAAGAGAATCATTCTGATTTAAGTTTATAGCAATTTTGATATGCAGTTAATGTAAGAAATTGATAGGGAAACTGCTTATTGGCAACAAATAATTGGAGCTAAAGTGAGAGAAAGAAGTGTTTGACAGGACTTTTTACAACTTTTTTCTAAACTCTATCATGCAAAATGTATGCACACCAAACACTGAAAGGCGACTCTGAATGCTGTTTCAGAGAAGCAAATTCTACAACAAAGCAATAGCCTTCTTTTGGCTGATAGCTCTAGCTAGAGAGAAATTAGAGGCAAGGTTGCTACCAGTGTCCTTGCTACTTCTCTAAATTGAACAGTCTTTCTCAAGAATAAATTCTGACTGTCCCCTCTAAGTTCCAGCTGAAGGGCATCACACTAACTTTCAGAAAAACCTGAATTCTAATACATGCTATTTAAACATTAATGAAATGGATCCACTTTAAAAGTATGTTAAGCAGAACTGGGTAAAAAAAAATCACCTATCTGGGAGAAGAAACAAAAAAGGAAAAGGTATCATTAGTGTTTGACTAGGCAAGAAATAATTGAGACGTTTGAAACATTTTTTTACAGCTTTGTCATATATTCTAGTTTCATTGCGGATGGCAAGAAGAGTTTGCTTGGCTCAGGAAAAGTTTAACCAAGGAGTTAAATAATCCAGAAGGGACTGAAGTAAAATGCAGGCTACATCTAACTCCCAGAATACCAGATCTGCCTGGGGGAACACAAGTATATCCTTCTCATTGTCTTCCTCTATAGCGCATGTAATACATTGTTCAGTACAAAACTCCAAACAAGATCCATCAGCGAGTGAAATTTATTCTTCCCTTTTCCCTCCTCTGTCCCACTTCAAATAGTGCTACTACACCTGTTCCTCCTAAGACTATCAAAGGTACGTTTTCAGTACAAAAGTACTACAGAGCCCAGCCCCATAATAAAGCACAAAACAAAATCCCCAAACTCAAACTATCTACGGAAAAAAAAACACCTGAAAGAACATTTAAATTTGGTAATCACATGACTTCAAAACAGTCTTAATTTCTCATATAACTGAAAACTGAAGTACTTCAGGGTAAGAAAGGAGAGAATGGTAGTGCAGCATATTTAGGAACTGACTGTTTATCTGAAACCCGACATTGTTTCAGGTCTTTCTCCAAGTGCCAAAAGAAGTAATTGCTTGCCTTTATTTTGTTGTCTTCCAGAGAAATTATCCGAGCACGCAACCAGGCATCTTCTTCAGCATGTACTGCAACAAGCTGCCCAACATTCAGAGACTGAGCTAATGACACTGCACTATTCTGACTATAGAATGCTTTCATGTCATCTTCCATTTGTTCCTGGGCAGAAGAATAATCTTTGCCCACATACCTACAGTATTTAACAAAAAAAAAAGAAACAACAAAAAACCCGTAACAATTAGGATGCAACATCAAAAAGCTAAATAAAAGCCAATAACATTTATATGCATACATGAATATAATTAAATGATGGATATATAAGTTTTCTAAGCACATCAGTCTTCAAACTCTTTTCCCATTAACAGGCCTATAGAAAAATAACCAATGTAAAATTTTGTAATTTTGTTTACAGCTAAGGGCAGTTCAGCAGTGTACAATCCAACGTGCTCAACTAGATTTTTAGTAAGAGCTCTTACTTCATTATTAAAATCATGTAGAGCAACTTCACCACCCAATTACATACTGCTTTTCAGAACGACAGCCCTTTTATTTCCACGTAAGCACTTATCCACTTCAAAATGGACATGTAATGTAGCAACAGTCACATATGTACTACTTAAAATTAGTTTGTTAACATTTTTTTCATAAAGATACTTAACAGACAGTAAAGGTATCTTAACAAAAAGTGACCTTTCAGGATTTCCTGCCTCACTCACTATTTTCTGGTAATAGGTGAGCCTCATACTGAAAAAACTTTTGGCTGTTAAAGTCAATAGAGAAATTATTTTTCAGATTCTTCAGAGAAGGATCTTGGAAAGCAACATCAAAAAATTGATTTAGGGAGTAATCTATGTGCAGGTGGCCAGGCACTGCAAGAGTGCACTCAGAACCATTCTTGGTCTCAATTGGAATCAATTCACATATCAAGTAAAGCTTGCTGCTTCATTGTGAAAGGAACAGAGGGGTACGCTTCCATAGTGAAACAAGCTGTAAAACTTTGTCCATTCAAAAAGATAAAAGAAGAGGAAAAAAAAGTATCCAAGATGAAGCACAGAAACACAAGGTAGTTAAGAATAAAACATGATAGTTAATTATTTTTTGTGAGAAATCAAATGTAGCACCTAGTGTATCATCTCTGCCTTCAATCACACTGTTGTAGATGTAGAGCAAATACCTACGAGTGTTTCTATCACTTCCCTTTCATTCTGACTACATCATAATTCTTACAGAATTCGTACCACAACTCAAAATTGAAAAAGCACCAAACCTTCCAGCTTTGTCTTAATTAGTACTGTAGTTGAAAGGTTTCAACCAAACAACACTTATCCACATACCAAGAAAGTAAAGAGACACTGCGCCATCCCCAAGACAGAAAGAGGAATCTTGATTTTATTGATCCTGCAAAAATCAACATCAACCAATAGCTGTTACACAGTTCTTCTGTAGATCAGGCAAAAATGACTGCCAGTACATGCACAGGAAAGGTGAGTCCATGCATTGTTTCCTTCCTATATGTCTATATTAACATTTTCTCATCATGGCAAAAAACTATTCCCTTCAGGGCTAGTTTAATCTTGACAATAAAAGACCTTGCCTGTGAAGTACACAGATAACCCTAAATTGTCATTTCTGTACCTAGGGTCCAAGAAACCACTAATCACCACCATATACTTATATAGAACCGACAAATGTAGAAGCTTTGTAAGTCTTTGGACTTGGTACCTAGAACAAGAACCATGGTCCAAAATCTGGAAACTGCTGCTTTAGAGAAATTCTAACATGATCACCCTCAGCTCATCAGTGTAATACAGTAATTTAATCCATGGGACTTGAGGCACTCCCCAAATAATTAGTGAAAACATCCTTAAAATAACAGTTCAGAAAGGCAAGATTTGTTACTCCACATATACAGCAAGTTATCAATGCTGCCAGAATTAAAGGTGTACAGTTAAAAATAAAAAACTTTGCAGATTTAAGTCCCACCTGCATAGCAAGCTGGAAGTAGGAGACAGATAATTTGTTTCTGCTCTTCCCAATACAAAACATGCAATATGCACCATGTCTGTTTTAGTATCTCTATGTACTTGACATAGAGATACACATCTTGAATTGGCTTGCTTTCTTGTAACTATCCATCCTCACCATCTTCCGTATCCTAGACTAAATTCAAACAGCTCTCACAGGAACAACCTAAAACATAAAGCCTCTCTTTTCTTTGATGCAGTTCTTCCTCCTTTGATTTCTTGTTTCAAGCTTCGGCTCACTCAAAAATTCAGCTGTGTATTCTTCACTAAAATGACTGACTCATCCAACCTTAATGAAAGATGAAGAATTCTGCCTTAAATTATGCTTTGTAGTAAGATCAGTATACAAAATAAATATAAAAGCAAAGTATTAAAGAAACTTATCTGAGAAAAAGTACGGTATAGGAATGAATGGTGCTAGCAGCTAAAACAAAAATGGCAACATTCTCAAATGAGAATTTCTCTCCAAACCCCTAAGTATGGGGATTTTCACTACGGATCACCAGCCATTAAAATTCCATGACTTCACAGGACTAAAACAGTGGACTGACACATAAACAAAGTTTGAGATCAAGTATTCCAATACACTACTGACAGCTAGAGAGAAAAAGGGTATCTACACTCCAGCCTTAAGCCTAGTATCTTGAATACTGCAAACCAGCAATGAGGAACAGGTATTAGTTTCAAAGTGAAAGAATCTGAAAGTAAACTGCGCACATAGCTATTTTGATCCTAATAAGGACTTCTGAGAATGACTGAAACTATCTAATGAAAGCTGAAACTACTGGGAAAAACCAGAGCTGTCAATATAGTATATTACCACACAGTTCCTTAATTCAACCTTTGAAGTGTCATATAAAACGCTAAGATTCGGCTCAATCTGAAATAATTTTCAAAATTAAATTGCCTCCATTAAAAAAGTGTCTGGGTTTTTTTTTGTTTGTTTATTTTAAAGAACTGCTAGGATTTGTGTGTTTTATCCCAACAATGAAGTATAGAAAGCTTATAATGGTATTTTCTGAAACAGTACAGTAACATATATGTACGACAGCCACTTCAATCTACTGCTTACACTGTTCTTTAAGACTGGGCTGATTAGCAACCAAACCAATAAGCACTAGTAGTTTGTTGCTCGATGGAAGCTCATCTGTCCCCAAAAGTGAAAACTGCAGTATAATCTGAACACACTCAAGTCACACCTAGTTAGTAATCAGTCAGTTACAGGAGTAAGAAATATTTTTATAAGTATTGCAGCAATATTTGACTACTACTGTGTGTTATAGTAGGGTTATTTTAAAATGTCTTCCAATGGCAAGTCAAATCTTCTTTGATTCTCAGACATGCTAGAGAACTATGCAGGGGAAGTTCCAGAACTTTTCCACTTAAGCACACAAACAAAAGGATTCTTACATTTCATTACCAAAATAAATAAATAACAAAGTCCTGCAACCTCCTGTTTATCTGTTCTCTTATGGCAGATCTGCACAATATGAAAATGTAGGTTCATAAATAAAGCGAAAGAGAGAGATTCTGAAGTACAAACTTGCCTAATTAGGACATCATTAGTGTTTTTCAGTTCCAACACTATGACAGACACAGATCCTTCTGATGGAATGATTAGAGGAGGAACAGTTATATTCTCTGGATACTGGTCCTTGGATTCTTCATACAGTTGTTCAGATGCGGCCTTTGCACCATCATGCCTCTGGACTTTCTCAGTGACATTCAGATTTTCATCAATGCATCTTTGGGGTTTAGCATAGAGGATGGCCTTTCTGGGGACTTCAGACACATAGTCCACTACACATACGTCTGAGAGCAACTCTAGATTATTTAGAATGTCTTCTGGAAATTTCACTTGGTAAGTGTCTTCGTACAACTTGGGAAGTGCATTAGCCCAAAGACCACTGGAATACTTCAGCAAGATGTTAACAACTTTCTGCTTGATGTCACTACTAAGTGATGTGGGCGTGGTCTCCACTTTTGCTTTCAACAAAGGGTCTACTTTTGAAGCAGTAACATTCTTAGATGCTTTTTCTTGCTCTGTATCAGTTTTTGCTACTGGTGGCATTTTCTTAGCAGGATAAAGAAGCCCATCCATCTGATCACCCCTGTGTACTTTCTCCACCTGGAAAACAAAAAGTAGAATTGATAATCAGTTGCATCTCTTGCATCTCTATGGCTAAATCATTTTGCCAGTTACATTTTTATGACATGCATTTTATACAGACTTTGAACTGGATATACACAAGGAACTAAGCTCGAGGCAGTTACTACAGGGTAGTATTTCTTGTAATGCTTCCTCCTCCATTTTGAACACACATGACTACATCAGAACAGGGCAAAAACCTATGTAATACAAGTTGGACTTGGTTCCAAAGAAGTATAGCCTCTCTTTCCTCGTAGAAGGACCAGAAGATGATGATACACTCCACAAACTTAAGGTCTTTGCACATTAATCCCCCCTGGTATTCCGCACAGGTAACCATATCATCAACAAAAGTTCCTGTCTGAGTATACTGAGGGAAAGAGAATTTGATTGTATACTTTAGAAACAGGCAGTGTTGTAAAGGTTATTTGCTGTCACAGTCAGGGAATTATTTTTTCTTAAAAAAGTTCTGAAATTAAGGAAGAAATTTCTATATCATAATGGGTTTCATAATAAATTTGATTAGGCCATTTCAAATCATGCCCACAGCCTCCCTCCAGACCTAGATGTTTTGATGGTCTGTATGTCTACCCTTCCTAAGTTGATACTTAGATACTTAGATCTCTATGTGAGATACTTATTATTGAAGTCACAACCTTGCAAGCACCATTTGAGAACTGTAGAAACAAGCTCACAATAAATTTCTACTTCCTAAAGCTATGCAGTTTCAACCTAGATCAACTTAACTGTAGTTTAGCAGGAAAATCTATGTAGAAGTGAGATAACAAAAGCTCTCGGTGTTTTCACATTGGTCCCAAAGCAAGAACAACTTCCGCAATAAGGAAAGTTATGAACATTTACATAGCTCCACCATGATGTTTTTTCCTCAGAGGGAACAACTGTCATCAGTTTCCCGGGCCCACATCATACCAAAATCCTTTTCAGAGGCAGATCAATGAACAAAACACTGAGTAGTTCAGTTACTACTACTCAGGGGTAGCATTTACTTTTAGGATATTGATGTCCATACCCATCAGAACTTTATAAACCTTGCTAAAGTCATCCTTTGCTGTTCTGTTTGCAATGTACAACAGAAACATAACAAAGACAACTTTAATATCTTATGTAAATAAAAATACATCTCACTCATTATCAAGATAACATTAACAAGATATGACCATTTAGTTACAATATGTTGAAAAAACTGGAAAAAGATAGCCATTATGGTGCCAAGAATCATATATTTTATCCTATGTGCACCTCTTCACACTCAGCCCAAGTTGCCACGTGATGATCTGAGCTGAGAGTCACTACACGAGTGCATTTCCATACACTTCCTGTGCATTACATTGTCTAGACTGGTGCAAAAGCAAACTGTCAAATTTTTCTTCAGAACAGAACTCTTGGTCAACTTCCATGAAAACTAGCATGTGTGATATATAAAACTGACACAAAGAAAATAACTTTCATAGATATAAAAAAAATAATTAACCATATTAGAGAATTCTCATGCATTTATGTCTGAAATGCATATTATTCTTATACATTTAGTCTGAATCCTCCTTTACCAGTGAAACCCAAAGTAGCAATATTTTCTGGAAGAATGACATGAGAAGGGAAACAAGCCTATCTAACAACCTTAATTAATGCAAATTCATGCAAACGAGTTCACAAGCTTTAAGAGTTGAGTCTTTCCAAGTAGGCTCACTAAACCAAGGAGACATTATCTCTGAACTGGGGGGAGAGGTAGCATCCTACAGACATCCATTTATTAATGGATGGATATAATCCATGTAGATGGATATCTACAATAGGATCAAATCTAAACAAATCATATAAAGGACTTCAATGTGCTAGTGGTACACCTACCAAGTTCTTAAGCATCTCTACTAGTCAGCTTGATGTAAGAGATGATGAAACATATCTGGCATGCAACCTAGAAGGATCAAAGATGTTTTATTCCTGACAGGAAAAACCTACATTTGTACCCTTTGGTAGCAGGAATCTTACAGTGCCTCTTGAACTAGAGGTGAAGGAAGAAGCCAAGAACTTAGCAAAACCTTGCAAGTGTTCTGATATACAGTCAAGAGAGCAAAGTATATCAAGTGGGCAAGAGAAAAAATCAGGGCATACCACCTTGGCAGGTAATGACATCCCAGATAGAGAGGAATTGGTAAGTATGTTCCAACTGTGGATGCACAAGATTGAGGAATTTGCTGAAACTTTTAACTCCAGAAAACACTTGGCATTATCAGGACTACAATCTGTTTGAGAAGGCTGTGTCAGAACATATGGCAGTTCGCCATGAGAGAAGCTGGATGCAGGGGTCTAGCTTTATGCACCCTTTCTCTTAGTTAAGTCTCTTTAGCTAGTGCTGCAATAGAGATGAGTCCTGTAACTATTAAACCTTACACACCAAAGACTGGCAGCAGAATAAAGAGAGAAGATCCTTAGAGACCTTTAAGCCTCTTAACTCCAATAATAGCTCTGAGGTTTTCTAGACATTGAAGCACTGTTTTGAAAAGGTTGTAGATGCTGACTGAGCAAACCATTTAGAGGCAGAAAAAATGCTATTTCAGTAAGTTGTTTGAGCTTACTTCAGTATAAATAAACCCAGGTGGACCACATTAGGCTACTATTTCTTGCATAGAAGTTAACATTTAAGATGCAACAGACTCCTCCAGATGGTGCTGTGGCCAAGACACCTTTAAGGACACACAACAGAATCAGAACACTACAGAAACCTTTAATTATAAGCAAAGAGCTTCACTTGAGAGCAGCATCTCAAAACAGCCACCCTTTCTTTAGCACAAATAGCTCAGCTTGTTTTCAGTTGAGTTTATAGATCTGCCTGTGATGTAGTTCCTGTTAGCATGGCTGGCAGGTTTGCTTTGCAAGCACAACACATTTGCTGTCACCTCTCCATTAGAGAGCACAAACCAAAGTCAACAGCTGTCAGAATGTCTTATCAGGGCAACAGAGACTGAAGTTACTCTACACAGAAGAAAAAAACCCCGTTTGTTCCAGGCCTGAGTAACAGAGGGAGCTCTTAAAAATTAAAACCTCCAGCTCAAAATAATAAAGCTTAACACCCCCCCCCCCCCCCCCCAAAAAAAAAACATCCCAAGATAAATACTGACTCTGCAACTAAGCCAAGTGGAATGCAAAAGAAGACCAAGTCCACTGCTTTTGACATATACATACAGAGGGGATGAAGACAGACATGCTCCTGTACGTGTTGCTAGCTTTGTTTTTGACAACATGCAAGTAAACCACTACACTAACATATACAATCAAGAGAAAGGATCCACTTGGTTGCCAGAATGACCAAGATGATATCGAGTCTTGTTTAATTATTTGTACAGTGATGATCAATGAGCAGATACACTGGCAAACTCCTAGAGCATCAATACCTTCCAGAAAGGAAGTAGAGAAAAGATCTCCTTTAAATAAGAGTTTCTAGTCAGAGAAAGTGTCCTTCACTTTCAAAGTTACATTCACAACTAGCATATGAAGCTATTTTCTGCCATTCTTCTGCAAGCTAGGAAAAGGAAATGTGCAGAGGAAGTTGGCATTTCATGTCAATGACAGAATCTCATCATGTGTGGCAAACAGAAAGAGTCTGGTTCCATGATTTTTGGTATCAAACAAGTCCTCAGAGACTGCTCTAGAACACACTGATCAGAACTATCACTCTGATTCAGTGAGAATAATTCATCAGAAGTGTGATGCATCCATGAGTTCTTTTAGATCCGATTTAGATACACAAGCCAGCTACCACGGAATACGTACCACAGACTGCATACAGAGACATCTTGCTGACAGCACCTCAGACAAGGCCTTTAGCGTGAAGGCAGCTCTCATCTACCTCACTTTCCTCAATCGTAAATAAAGTTCAACTCCCAGCAACCTGGAGCCCAAAGCAGTGAGGAAGGTATTCCTGGCCTTGATCACCAGTACCTTGCATCCATACATCTGGCTGACAGCGTCTTTCCTCTGTCAGAGGTGGCCACTACAACTCGAAGGTCCCGCTGTTTTTGCCAATCATTCTATAGTACAGCTCTCCCCAGGCCCTGGTGAGATGCTGCTTCAACATGGAAGCTCCACTCCTCACTGCTCTTCCAAGTAGCTGCCTCTCAAAGCAACAGTGTTAAGTTTCCAAGCTGTTGAATATGCATGCAAAGTAATCAATTCTAGGGAAAAAAAAAAAACAGACTTGTACAACGTTCCTGCAAGTCTGAAGATCCCCACTGCACAGGATGGCATCAGACATAGTAAAGAGCTTCTCCTTACAAGGCTGTGGAAGCCTCTTGCATCATCTGGTTATAGCTTATCTTCAGGATCCACTCCAGCTTTTACAGTTTCTAGTCCAATATGCAATTAATTGTTTTGCATGGGAAGTTACACTACCAAACTTCTTACCCAAATGCCAAAAGGACATTTTAAAAGGCTTGTCTTCAGCCAAACCTCATGTCAACTATGAAGTTGGAACAGGACAGGACCAGGATTGAAATATGTCCCACAAAGGTTGTAGAGTGTTGCTAAAATATGACCTGGGCAAACTATTCATGGTGACTGTGCTTGAGCAGGGAGGTTGCCTTAGATAATCTCAAGAGGTCCCTTCCAAACTCAGTGACTCTGCAATGTGACAGTGAAATGTTTATCCAATGTTAGAAGAACTGGCTCAGTTCTTCTGAATTTCAACTGAATTTCAGTTATCAGGATGTAAGAAATATCCTCAAAACTGCAGGCCTCTTGCAATACTAGGGAAGGCAAAATAATTTTGAAAGGTTTTGGATTTAATAGCCTTTTCAGTCACTAACCCTGACAGGTATGTCAGTTTCATTTAAAAGGCCCAGAAAACAATCCACTATGATATTCAGACTGGCAACCACAACAGTAAATGCTGGTGGATTCTTCATGGCCAATACAGAAGATCATTTTCAGTCCTTCAATGGAAGTGGAAATTTTCAGATGCTACAATGGCTCTGAAGCCTTTCTGGTAGTCATTACTTCTGTACTTAATGAAAATGTTAAAATACAAGTCACCCTGGGCATATTTTTGTATTTGCTTTTGTTGTTAGACTAAAGGATCCTTGTTGCCCAGATATCCCTTGTTCAGGTTCAGCTAGTGCTCAGGGCTGGGGTGGTAAGCTCTGGAAAGTACAGGAGTGCCTGTAGGTTGCCCATTTCTGCTCATCCTCTCTGTCCTCCCACTTCATTACCTTGCACATTACAGTGAAGAATTATTCTCCACAGGTCCTCATGCTTTTGAGACTCTGACTTCTGAAAACAGAAGTAAAACGCTGTGCTCCAATAAGCCAGCTGAGCCAATGTAAGAACTCCATACTGTTGAGGGATGTGAGGAATAAGGGCAGCCCTACGGCAGCACTGAGGACCAGCAGACATCTTTGTCAGCATTCTTTTTGGTCGCACTAATTTTCATCTCGTAATGCGATGAAGTCTTTCTAAGGGGTCAGAGAAATGGAATATTTAACACAGAAGGAGCTGCAAAGGTATGTGAAGCATTAGCAAGGAAAGATGCTGTCAAGTGGAGCCTGACTTCATTTGGTGGCTCATCATGTTTTCTAACGGCTAATCAGTAAGACTTAGCTTCAGGAACATTGAGTTACTGCCTGTTCTAGCACTGTGTTTGTAGAACAAAGTTATTCTGTATCTTTTGTCCTCAACTAGCTCATTTCCACACGTCCTATGACACCATTTCTCAGTAAGGTTAATACCAAATGTATTTTGCTCTGTGCTGTACTATATTGTAGAATCATCAAATCATAGAATGATTAGAGTTGGAAGGGACTGTAATGATCACCTAGTTCGAACCCCCCTGCCATGGGCAGGGACACCTCCCAGTAGATCAGGTTGCTCAAAGCCACATCCAACCTAGCCTTAAACATTTTGAGCAACTGGGCACCCACAGCTTCCCTGGGCAACCTGTTAACTATCATAAATCTAGAGGTCATCTGCAGAAGACAATTTGTAGGGTTTGTGTAAAACTGTGCAAGCTTTCATTCACACACACACACTACCAGCCATAATAGCTCACTCCATCATCTCCATGGGCAAAGTCCATTCCAGCTCTTAAGGACACACTCTCTATTACTTGTAAACTGAATTTTTTATTCTCTGAAGCCCATTCCGCTGTTTGGAGTGATGACTTTTGCTTCATACAGCTTAACTGTGGTATAGAAGTTCCTTCCTTGAGAGTAAAAACCTGACAAAATCAGTCAAGGAATACAGCTGGTTACTATGGCAATCCTCCTCTTCTCTGAGCAGACCTATTTAATTCACCCCAAACACTACAGCAAAAACTCAGCTGCAAGATGTAATAGTATGTAGTACCTGGTTCATTAAGAGAGGGGATATTGCCCAGGAACAGAGATTCAGATAACAACAGCCTTAATCCGATTTCTGTCAATTTGTTTACCAGCTGATCCTACCATCTTCCTAAGCCTTTAGTTTCACTTTCTGCAAACCATCACACTTTTATAAAATGTAACATTTTATAAAACAAAGAATATTCTTAGAACTAGATACTGTTCAAAAAAATACAACAAGAAAATACCCTTCCTGTCAAGTAGGCAACACATGCAAGTCCCATTCTTGTCTGAAAATATCTTCTACCTTCCTGTTTGTAATTAAATCTTCAACTTGTAATGACTACTTAATTAAAAAAAAAATCCAAAATCCAAGCACAAAACCCATCAAATAAAAATCACACCAATTTCCCCCTTCTTTTCTCTGATTTTTCCCCACTATGTATCTTCAAGAAGACAGCCAACTTTTGGGACATCCAAAAGATGAAATAAAGAACACTAAGCTTCCCTTTACTGTTTAAAACCTCCTCCTCAGAAAAAAATAGCTAGGCAAATGTTCTCCAGTCTGAGGAGCATTTTCACACAGTATCAGCCAATACAATACCCAACTGCTTACGCACACAAAGGAATGTGCTCAGGTATTACATATTCTTTAGCCACATGCTTACTACAAAGCAGTAAGACAACTGGCTGAGGAATGGTAGACTACTGAAGATGAAATTGGCTTCTGAGAACAAGAGATCAGTGCTTAAACTGATAGGTAGACAGAGACAGTAGGATGCTTTACAAAAAATAACATCTTTGTTCTAGAACTGTTGAAAAGCAAGTATATGTCTTCCAGCACAACTGGAATTTCCAAATTCAGAATGGTAGTGTTATTAACCTGTACCTTCCCAGTTGTGTAGGGACAGGGTCAGGAAGGCAAATGAGCTGGTGGAGCTGAACTTTGCAAGGGATGCAAAGAATAATAAGGGCTTCTACAGGTATGTCAGCCAGAAAAGGAAGGTCAAAAAAAGAATACCCCCTGAAGAACAGGACTGGAGAAAGCTGAGAGACTCAACAACTTTTTTTGCCCCACTCTTCACTGGCAACCTCTCTTCCCACACCCCTCAAGTGGATGGACTGCAAGTCAGGGACTGGGTGAGCAAAGTCCCTCTCACTGTAAGAGAAGATCAGGTTTGTGACCACCTGAGGAACCTGAACATATAGAATTGTATGGGACCTGGTGAGATGCATCCCAGAGTCCTGAGGGAACTGGCTGATGTAGTTGCCAAGCCACTCTCCATATTTGAAAAGTCATGGCAGTAAAGTCCATGCAGACTGGAAAAAGGGGAACCTTGCATCCATTTTTGAAAAGGGTAGAAAGGAGGACGCTAGGAACTATTGACCTGCCAGCCTCACCTCTGTGCGTGGGAAGATCATGGAACACATCCTCCTAGAAGCTATGCTAAGGCACATGGAGGACAGGGAGGTGATTTGAGACAGGCAGCAAGCATGGCTTCACCGAGGGCAAGTCCTGCCTGACCAACCTAGTGACCTTCTATGACGGAGTGAACTAGATCAGTGGACAAGTGAAGAGCTATAGATGTTGCCTAACCTAACTTACACAGCAAAATTCCGTAACCTTAAGATGTGAGAGACTGGTGGAAACGTCTATCGGAAGAAAGTAACTACAGACAGACCTAAGAATGTCCTCTTACATCTACAAGCTACCAGCAAATCCTGCGTGGAGATAAACCCACCAACAAGGAAAAGCCTAAGGCAATGGGGAAAAAACCAAACATGGGGCATGGAGAGCAAGTGTCATCAGCTGCTGCTTGGGTTGTCAGTATTGGAGTCAGTTAAAAGTGGCAACTCAGCAACCCAGAGCACTTGCCCCAGGAGGCCACAGCAGCTGACCTTTCTTCTTCAAAACAACACTCATCTGGCCAACAGTGATTTTTAAAGACACTGTTACAACTTGGGGGAGGGAGGCGCAGTATTCTTTTTTTATTTTTTTAATTTTTTCTTTGTTCCTCACTGCTACAGACTGTGAAAGGTAATGCAGGACTAGATAAAATAACATTTGGCAAATGAACACTCAGAAATCTGTAGGTTATTGGCATCTTCCACAAAAACTACATTCAATACTTACTGTGCACACATGAGGCCAGTTCTCAAGCTGACGGAGCACTGCTGTGCTCAGCTCTTCCCAGTACATCTCTCGGTAGATCTGTGGCATCTTTGACACCCAGACACCACTGCTACACTTGCTCAGAATCTCCATAATGCGACTTTGAACTTCATTGACATGAGCAGTAGGAGGGCCAGAGGCAACAGTATGTGTCTCTGCAATGGAAGTATTCAAGTTATCTGTTAAACAAAAATACAGTCTTGAAGTAAACATAGCCTTATCAGCAGAGAGTAAGATAGATGATTACCTACCTACTTAAAAACTAAACATGGGAGCTGCCAGCACGACACCAACTCTAAAATGCCCAGCATGGCTGTTTCAGTCACTTTCTATTGGAAAGAGCCATGAAAACCTCAGACATTTAGTAACTGATCTGAAGCTGAATTTTTGAATCACTGTAGTTATTTTCATGAGAAGTTGCTAAACTTTTCTTCTGAAAAGATCCTGGAAGAGGTTACAGAACCCTCAGCCACACTGTTGTTGAGAAGCTGCACTGAGGCAGCATCCCAAGAGGGATATAAGATAATTTCTTTACAAGTACAAATACAACAACAAAGATACAGCAAAACACTCAAGGATGTTCTTCTAAATTCAGACAGAGGTACAAAACAGACCAATGATTTGTCTGTCATTCTAGGATACGTCCTGAGGAAAAGTCTGAAACTAGCACCCAGACTTTCTGTGCTACTGCATCCAATGAAGTCCTCCAGCTGAGCAAGGAAAGGGACAGCAAACGTCCAGCTACTTTGGACAGTTTCATATATTGTGTGTAGGAGCAAGGCAGTCATCAGGAGGTTCACATCAGTAGCTTGTCTGCTCCCCTATCTCTACTCCTCTCGTCTTCAGGCTGTATTTGCTACCAGACCCAAAGCTTCACAGGTCAGCCTGCCAGGTCTCAAAGAAAGCAACCATCATTTGACAAGCCTATCAACTGCACAACTGCTGCTTGCTCCTGAAAGCCAGGATTTCACTCTCCTATACCAGATCCCTACCCTGGCAGTGAAGTTAAGCATTTTCCTACTCTTTCCAAGCTACTCACAGTAGCTTTGTTATTGGCTTTGATGCTTACTACACAAGGATTCTCCTAGAAGACAGAGGGGTGGATAAGGAAAAACACACATATCCCCATCCCCAGCATGAAAGAGTGAAAAGATTCACTCACAGAACTTCGCTTCTCACGCAAACCTATCTTCATTCAAAACAAGTACTATGATGGATTTTTAAGATGACACCCAATCTAATGTGAGTAGTTGACAAAAATTTTCTTCATGGGCAAGCATACCATTTGAATCTGTGGAAGAGCTTCTGGACAGGTGAACTTGCAACTCCTTCTGAAACCGTGGTGGTACAGATAGTCTCTTCTCAGGTCTAAAATTGAAAAGAAAATAGATTTAAATAATTCTCCTGGCTCTGAATAGCTTTACATTTGCTTACAAGACCTACACGTAAAGTAAAATTTATGTCACAAGCTTAGAGCAGGTGCCATACACAAGATCAGCACTCACAGTGTTCTGGCTTGGAAAACAAGCTGACCAGCTGTACCAAGACAGATGAGCAGGTGGTTTCTACTTTTTTTCCTTATTATTCTGATTATTGTGGGAAACAAAACGCACAGTAAAAAGACACTGGCATAAGGAAAGCATCTAGGCCTAATAACACAATTGATGGTCTTATATTTGATAGGTACAGCCCCATTATTTGGACTTTTATTTAGATGGCACCACAGTCATGCTGTTGATTGGGATTGTGCTCACAACCTTGGAAGCCGTGTCAGAGTCTCCTAAAAGATTGTGGGTTCAGAAGTCAGGGGAAAACCTAAAACTACACAAGAACTCAAGGTATTTTGTGGACACCATTGCTAAGCTGTTTAACATATTCCTCTCTGAAATGCTCTCCCACAGATAGGACACAAATGTCCTGCTTGCAGGGGTTCTTCTGAGGTGCCTCAGAGAATAGCATCTTATGCTGGGAGCGCATGTAGCACAATGAACTCCTGACAATGAAGAGGTCACAGCAGCGTGTAGCTTACTAAGACTGTTTTGGAACAATCAAATCTGGAATAATTACATACACTGCAAGAAAAAGGGACCAAGATTTGGAGAAAAGAATTGTAAGACCACGACCAAGCACCTCTCCCAAAGATACACAGAATCAATCATAAAATCGTAGAATACTGGGTTGGAGGGGATCAAGGATCATCTAGGCCAACCTTTCTTGGCAAAAGGCTATCACGCTGTCTAGCTGAATCATAAAAATATCCAACACTGGGGAATCCACCATTTCCTTGGAGAGATTATTCCAATGTTTGATTGTTCTAATTGAGAAAAATTTTCTGCTTGTGTCCAGCAGCAATCTCCCCTGAAGTAACCAGTACCTGTTACCCTTCATCTTTTCAATGTGACTCCTTGTAAAAAGGGAGTCTCCATTTTCTCTGTAGCCACCCTTTAAATACACCCTTTAAATTTCACACAGACACTATCTCACCACAAACTGAAGTAGGAAATGAGGTAGGGACATGCTCTGTCACCTTCAGAGCTTCCCTCAGCCAACCTCTACTGGGAATGCT
>JAOTQQ010000019.1:65653383-65666627 GCA_026546715.1 Gallinago undulata | reverse complement strand
GGGAAGTCGTGGAAGCCCCATCCCTGGAGGTGTTCAAGGCCAGGCTGGATGGGGCTTTGAGCAACCTGCTCTAGTGGGAGGTGTCTGTGCCCATGGCAGAGAGGCTGGAACTTCATGATCTTTAAGGTCCCTTCCAATCCAAACCATTCTATGATTCTATGGTGCACAGAGACCTTAAACGCCAAGTGTGTTTTTCTTAAGATACATGATGTGGCCTTCATCTGCTCAAACAACATGTGGGAGCCAGTTTCTGAAAATTAAGGGAAAGAAAAAAGGAAACTCGAAGCCTTCCTGTCTTCCACCAGGATCCCATCTGGCAGCTGCATGGAGAAAACATTCGCATTTCTGTATTGCCTTTTACCACAACACTGCCCTAAGGCAGGCCCATACACTGTTGTGGGATTGGAAAATCACCAGGGAAAGATGTACTGCAGCAAGGGGCTCTCTGATACAATATCTGGATCCAGAGAACAGATACTAAGCAACAGGGACAGCTGGCCAGGCCCTTAACAAGCCAAGAACATGAAACACTGTCAGCTGCATGCTGCAGAATTATGTATGTCTGGAAAAATAGCAAGACAGGTTTATTTACTTGGGCTGCAGAAGATGGTCAGTACCAGCAAGCTTAAAGCTTATGCATGCTTTCTGTAACAAGAAGTCAAATTTTCTTCTCTGTTACTGAGTCAGCAATTGGAAAGAAGACCATGCATTCTTTCTGCTGCCTGAGGGCACAAAGAAGTTTCTCTGGCCTTCTGGACAGTTATAAGCAGCAATCTATTTCAGATTTCCTCTCTAATTTGTGAGCTCTATCCTGAGAGGGCATACCCTAAAATATAAGACTTCACCCTTCCTACTTGTAATGCTGGTAGCAGGATACCCAAAGAGCAGACCCCTCACGCCTAGGTTCTGCAGTGAAGACAACCCTATTTTTAAAGATGAAGACTGCAGCTCTGTACTATCTACACTTTCTCCTTCATAGCATGAGTCCAGTTTGCATGTGGATTACAAAGATAAATTTTAGTCCACATGGTGGCAGCTCAAGAACATCCCTAAAATTAAATTAACAATTTGAACAACTAATAACAAGCCTCACTGAAAACAGGAGTCAGTCCTCCAAATGCATCTCTACCAGAACAATATGAACAGAAGGAACCACGGACAGGAAGAAGTTGTCACAGAGGCATGGCTGTTTTGTCTCTGTTTACAGCTTTAGCTGTATCATTCTGTGGCTACAGATGACTGTCTTGCAAGCCACATTCACACCCTCATCTGCACCACAACTGGAAAGCAGAAAGCACAGGCAATGATCAGGTGTTGCTGAAGAACCGTGCTTCAAGTACAGGCTGATCAACAAGACCCACCAAGAACTGCCTCAGCACGTAACTGACTCCGACACAAAATGGCTTTTACATATTTCAAAGTTACACTGAAGTCTTCTGAAGTGGCTGGAGATGTTTTTGTAGACACACGGACAAGAGAAGTGCTCCTAAAGCTGCCATTAGAGTGATGAATTCATGCCATCCATAGCTGAATTAGCTATTATCGTGCAATAGAGGACAAGTAAGCCCACTGGCTACCTGAGTGGGCTCTGGCCAACATGGCTCAAGGAGCTCTGAGTGGCAGGTGCATACAAGAGGCAAAACCACGCAGGCTGCCTGCACCACAGCTGGCTTACAGGGCTCCTTGAGTATGATGCTGACCTGAAGAGAAAGGTTCACTTGAGGACCAAGGAAAGATGAGACCAGCAGGGAACTGAGTGAAGAAAGACTAACACAACTACAGCCATGTACAGCACACACATGTAGTGTATGACAGGACCAGCATGTCTGCTCTGGACAGTCATAAGCAGCAATCTGTTTCAGATTTCCTCTCTAATTTGTGAGTGCCATCATGAGAAGGGCATACCCTGAAATACAAGACTGCTAGTGCCAGTCTCTAGCAGGAAGATGTAAGAGAAACACTGGATCCTCAGCAGATGGGTGAGCACAGAGAGGGGATCTCAGTCCGACAGGAGCTGACAGAGGAACAGCCTCTGAAGAGCTCATCCAAGTGAGAAAAGACAGTCACTCTGTCCCTGGGCCCATACCTGCTAACACCACACACCAAGGACTTGAGAAGGCTGACCAGGTAAGTGAGTTTTCATGACAGCACTGCATTCCCAGTTACCTGAAGCCTACAGCATGTTATATGCACATGACAGGCTTCAATACCTCCTACGGCTCATCAGCAAGGCTACGCTGGACCTCAGCTCAGCTCTAATGTATGACTGTGCTAATTTACTTAAATGAACCCTAAATGGTACTTCTTTCATCCTAATTAGTGGTAATTCTTTTAGTCTTTGAGTTTGCTGTTAAGCAACAGTCCAACTGTGACAAATTAATGAAAACGAAACAGCACAAGTAAAGACAAGCAGAAGAGACTACTGTCAAAGATAATGGTTTCAATGATAGACAAAAATCCGTATAATGTAATACTGCCTCGGGTATTCTTGTTCCTTTTTTATGTTAGGGTGGTAGCTGCTGAAATTCAAATGTCTTTTAAAAACAGGCTTTAGCTGAATAATGTAAGAGAAACTAAGCTGCAGCTGAAAACTTGCTCTACAAGCTGTTTGCGCTTCATTCATACTGTCCAAATACTGCTGAAGTAAACTCTCTGAAATATTTTGAGTCAACTGTTCTAGTACTTTCTCTCTTCCCAGTGCACAGGGCTCCTTTTATAGAAATAATCTCTCCTGTGTTTTGTATTTTTCTCTTTACGGTAGTAAAGAGCTGTGCTATTTGGGCTGATCCAAGGAGTTCTCAGCAGTTCATGTCTGTGCCTTTTTTTGGTCAGGAGGCTACTGTGAGAATTAATTTAAAGGAACACATTTTCATTTTTGGAAAATACATCAAAATTTGTCTATGGAATGACTTTCTTCTAAGAAAAAGCTGTGAGGAGGGGAAGAGCCTTTGTGAAGGTAAATGCAGAAATCTCAGCATCTTGGAATCTCTGTTTGGCTTCAGATTCTATATACATGAAAAACTGGGAAATGGCTTATGGAAAAGCAACCCAAAGCAAACATTTCAGATGAGACAAATGGTATCTAACAGTTATTTTTAACAACGAAGCACTATCTCTGAAAGACAAAGGAGAACCCAGTACTATCAAAAATGTAATGAAAGGCACGCTCATAAGCAGCCCTCTCCACTGGCTGTCTGCACCCAATTGTACTGAACCATCTTGGCATCTACAGCAGGTGTGCGACATCACTTCTGAGCACGGGTCTCCGCTTAGCGTCCTCCTTCAGAGCCTGACACACTATCCACTCTCATCTCTTTCAGGCTTCCAGTTTTTTTCTGCTTCTGCTTGGATTTTTTCAACATATGAACCTAAAACAAAGTTTTAAAAGAGAGTGAATATTAAAATAAGCATATCTATCACCTAATAAGCAGATCTAAGGCAGCTAACTAATAAACAAGTAAGATGTTGGAACCATTTCAATACACAACTATCTGAAGCACCTACCCTTATAAAGCTGTAAGATCAAATGCTTTTTTTTTTACATAAGCATATATACACAGATATGTATATAGATGTGTAAGGACATGTATGTGTGTGCATATATATTCACGTACACATTTACACATATATACAGATAACACTGTTAGTCACTAACCTGATAGAAAGATAGAAGTATTTCTCACTGGAAGGACAAGTTAGGTTTGTTCTCTCTCTCCTTCTCTTTTCCCCCTTTTCTCTCAGGAAAAGAACAAAGTTTAATATGTTCCAAAACATCTGAGGTATGACCCTCTTTTTCACCCATTTTTCCTCTGCAAGGGCCATTGTTTTGGTAGCCCTCTCAGTAGGGCTACATATTCTCCAAGATTGCCTGTGGCAACGAATTTCTGTGAGTTAACAGGGCATCCTTAAGGCAGCAGGCAAACGTGTAGACTGGTGTGCACCCGAGTCACCTACTGCAAGATGTTTATTTACAGTTTCAATGTCAATGGGGAAGTTAAATCCTTAAGTAGCTGACGCTCTTTTCCTTCTACATATATGTGTTGAGATATCAAAGAAAAACAGACACTGATTACTCCACAGAATCTTCTTCTCAGACCCTCCTCCTCCTCCATTATTCAGTTTTCTCTGCTGCTGCTCTCTGATAGACCTTCCCTCCTCCAGACTGCTTCCTGGCCTACACACTGCAGTACTACCATGGCCCTCATAGCTGTGATCTGCTTCAGAACAAGCAGAGAGAGATCAAAGCACAGGGAAAAAAGTAAAGTCACTTGACTAAAGCTCAGGGACTACTTTTTTTTCCAAACAGAAGCCTCATTTCAGCCAGTGGAGAGGGCTCTCAAACCATCCTCTGTAGAACTGCTAGGTATTTATCCAACAGTTACCACACCGTGCTTACAAGCTCCTTTGAAGTTAAGCATCAGAACACGACAGACAAACAAGGTAATATGATCATACCCACTGGAGATACAAAGTCAACTTGTTTAGACAAACCTACAGCCAGTACCTTTGGTCCTGCAGCAGAAATAATAATCTGGCCGGGGGCCTGAATCCAAGGCTCTCCATCAACTTGAACAGGAATTGGCTTTAGGAGTGTTACACGAAAATACGAGCCTTGGGCTATGCGGATTCCTGATCGAAAACCACCTTGGACTTGACCCTGTTAGGAAGTAAAAGCCAGGATATCACTCACCCCAATATACAAGATGCACAAATATTAGCTACACTTAAACTGGATGGGTAGAATTTTACTCTCACCTGACAAATTTCAAGTAAAAGAACTGGTTAGGCAAAATCTGCATAGGATGCCTTTACTGACACAGCATTAATTACTTAAATTAGTGCACAAAGATGACCTCAAATACCCCCGTGGGCTGCCTAAGGCAAAATAACTTACACAGTGAAGTCATTTGTGCACTCAGGTTGCCCAAGGAGCATGCAAGGTCACTTGCTTTTACTTATAATGTAGAACACATTTTCAAAACACCTAGCTATGCATATATGAAACACAGCAGTCTTTTAAAAACACTTTATGAAACAGGGAGAGTTTTGCCAAACTCAACTCCATATACATACATACACTCAACTGCATATACATATACTGAACTACAACGAAGAGCTGAATGTTAACTGTAAAAGTGAAGCAAAATGAATTTTGCTGCTATATAATCTCTTGGGTAGTGTGTACAGACAAAAAACATGGGGGTAAAAACCTTAACAGAAAAAACCCCACAACATGGGTTTGTTAACATTTATATTCCAAAGCAACACGTACGCTCCTTGTTGGTTCTAATTTCACAAAAATTTTAAGGGTCTCTATCAAACCACTTCTTCTAATGGAATGCTTTGTATTTGTCTTCCTTATAAGATAGTACAATGCAAAAAGGTAAAATTGGCCAACACCAAAAATGGAGCTGCACTAACAATTTTAAGTACCCACTTTTCCATTTTTGGTGGTTATATCAATTAACTGTCTCTGGTTACCTGACAATGTGTACTTCTTCAGCAGCAGATTTCTTAAGATAGTAAAAGAAACATGATGAGAAGACAAAAATAACCTGCTATTCCACAGCATGGCATTGCTAACAGCAGAGTATTGTAAAAATACATAATACATGGAAGAATTAAAGCTGCACAAATTGAGTTATAATACTTTTTACACCTGCTCCATGTAGGATTTGGATCAAGAGCATTTGGATCAATCATCAGATTCCCAGAGACAGGTGTTGGAAAGCCTACGGGAGAAAACGATAAAGCCACTGGTCTAGGAGGAATCTCTGTCCTGAATGTGGTGAAGTATGACAAGATTTTTCACAAATACATGAAGTGAAGAGTGGGTATTTTTGTAATATTAAAATAAAATCTTGTTTTCATCCCATGAATGGTTGGGTTTTGACATCACGATATGAAGTATTTGACACCTGTTACAAGAAAGCTAGTACATCCCATAATACATATATATATACACACATACTTGCGTTTCATATGTATGTATACATGTATGTTTGTGGCCTTAGTTCAAAGCCTATTTACATCACTAAGCATTTCCCAATGCACTTTTAATAAGTGCTTCACACTCTTATTACTACTTCTTACCCAACCACAGGTTTCCTTAGTTTCCACTTGATCTATTGTAATCCGGCCCCTAAATACAGATCTTCAGGGCAGGCCAAACAGGCAGTGAGGGGGCAGTGCAGCCCATGGAGAGGTATTCCAGCTGCAGCCAAAATCCTGACATGGCAACGCTTTTTTCACAGACAAGCCATTCTGCCTGTGAATTCTATTTATAGTCTATAACCATTTCTGCATGATGTAAGAAGTACCTGAACAAGTGATGGTAAAACCTAACACAGATGCATACTTTTTAGGACTACGCACTTGCAATGCACCGTTACAAAAATTAACCAGTCTGAGAAAACTTATGTTTCCTCTGTTCTTACCACGATGCCAACTTACCATGTGCACGACACCAGTCACACCAACGACTTCTAGCAGGCCGTCATCAATGCGTGGTTTCTCAAAGCGGTTATCACTCTCAGACCCCCAGAGATCAGCTCCGGACCCCCAGCTGCGTAGAGAGCAGACCACAGTGACCACCTGTGGGCCTGACCCCTGCCACAGACCCTGCCAGGAGCAGTGGGTTCTCCAGGATTCAAAAGCCAGAGAAACAGCTGGAGGAGACAACACGGCCTTCCTGCACTGCAAAAAGCAGGAACTGCTTTCCTAAAATGTGGGAGACAGCTGACCGCATCTTTTAGGAATGGGAGGAGGAGTGAAGTAGTTTCCGTTTGAATGAAAAAGAGTAGGTAAGAATAAAGTAACTCCAAAGAGTTTTAATTTGCTAGGAAATACAGGTTACAGCTACACTAACCCTGTAATTCCAAGACTTAAGAACTTAACATAAAACTTACTGGTCTTCGCAATATTCAGGGAAGCTACTGAACTGAAACTACAGCTAAAACAAGTGGCAAGCTTTTATTTTTGTACATGGTCAAACTCACTTGTAGTTAAGTGGGAATTCCTGCACTTCAGCCTTCTGAAATGCTTCTGATAATTTAACCCTGTGTTGCTTTTCGTGCAGCATTGACCCTCCTTTCTCAAATCACTCACCGCACTGACTGCTCAGAACCAATTGTGATTTTTTGTTCTCCACAGTTCTCATGTGCAACGTATACTTGTGTGCATGCGCATGTGCACATGCATCTGTGTAGATGTAAATATATAGATCTGAATAAAAAGCTGAAACATTTTCAGACTAAAAAGGGAAGAGATACAGATAGTTTGAGATAAGAGTGTACTTGAAAAAAAAATAAAACAGTATGGCAGCACTTATTACCTGCCCATTTTCTGCAAACAAAAAACCTGCCTCTAGCAACACCTAAGGAAGCCAGATTTGCTTTCCTTTGCAGGTGTCACAACCCAAAGGTGTTCTGTGGGTTTTCCACAGCTACCCGGGGAGCATCATTGACTCCATGTACACTGACCTGCTGGCTGTAGGACCTGGGCAGTGTTTGACAGTGGAGTCCTGGCTGATTTTCTCTGTAGGAACTGCTTAGGCACCAGGTCCCTGGCATGCCACAAAAGTCGTGCAAGTTGATCATCTTTGATCTTTCTACAAGTCACAATGAAATCTGGTGGACCATTCCAACAGTTTGGGGGAGGGGGAAAAATCGTAGTGGGCAGAAGCCACAGGCCTATGACCAAGCCTAAAAGGTCATGTTTTACTACAAAACTCCTCCAAAAGAGGTTTGAAGACCTTTGGTGAGGCAATAATTCCAAATTACTGTTAGAACACAGAAGAAATAGAAAATGTATGGGGGTTTGCACACAGGGAAAACAAGACAGTACTACCTTCATGTGGCGGTAAGATTGTGAGCTTCAAAGGATCAGAAAAACTATGTCAAAATGGTATTAAGAGCTAGCTCTTTAGTCACGGCTGCAAAGCCAGTGAATCAGGCAATAATCAGTAACAACCCTCTATTAATCTACAGCATTCAACATTTTATCTAATGATTTAATGTCTCATGTTCAAATAGCAGGCAGCGTTTCCACACATACAGCCAGACATCCATCCACACAGGATCCCTCCTCTCCCTTTTACCTGGGTATATTAATAAAAATGAGTCCTTCTATACTTGGCAACTCCACCTCGTGCTGGTCCACTTGAAGCTTTATGTCTTTGTGAAGGTTTCTGGTATGACTTATCTTCTGCAGCCCAACTTTCACATAAACTCCTTTGTTGTGAAACCTGGGAGCAGACAAGCATCCTGTAACTAAGAAGTAAGGCCCAGCATAGCACTCTTCCTCGTACCGCACACCAGTACTGTCCTCAAACTTCAATTGAGTTTTTCAGTTAAAACCCTCTCCAAATTGTTGTAGCTTTACTGCAGAAACAAAGCAGAAGCCACAAACTGCTTCATATATTTATATTGATATATATCTCTATATATCAAACTTTTACTGAAGGGATGATTTGTGCTGTCGAGGCATACAGAGATCTGTGAAATATTACTAGTGCAAATTTCATCCCTTCTTAAAGCACTGCCCGAATGCAATGCCTCTTTGCAATGTAAACTTCTGGGCTGAAAAATTGTATTTTTAATTAGGACTGAGAGGTTTTCATGAAACATTTTGGAATTTTTTCTCATGCAATGCTAGAATAATTAAGGCATAAAAACCTTTGCAAGTCTTTGCTTTATATTTGCTAATTCATTTGAAATGTACCATGCTGTAGAAACTTAAAATGTGCTTACTAATGTCAATGTGTGACAGAGCTCTAACATCTCTCATTTTAGAGTAAAAAAAGTAAGGAAGATGCTATGGCAACTGTAGAAATGTCAAAGTATTTTAAGAATAACATAAACACATTTTAGTTAAACACACACACTATTTTTATTTCTATAGTGGAAATCTTTGGATACATGGCCTTCAGGGCAACCTTAAAATAAAAAGTACAGATTTCCATTGTTCAACCCAACACATGGGTGTTGGTGGAATCCAACTCTGCAGAATCTCTCTAGCATCACATCTAAATGCTGCAGACATTCAAGTGGGGAAGGCAGCCAGTTTAGCCAGTTATAAGTCAACTCTTCAGACTGAGACTGTTCATCTCTTTTAAAATTATTACATTGGGAATGATTGGACCTACAAGCTAACAGTTTTAAACAGCATTGAATTAAAGGTACCTGATGTAACACCATTCAACATATGCTTAACATATGCTTCTACTCCATACCATAAGATATGTCTGATTTGGATACAACTGAAAAATAACAGAGGATCAGTAGGAAATGCAATCCTTTAAATATCCCCAAGAAGTACAAATTTTTGTTGCACGAAGAAGGACGCCTGCAGAAAGTGAAAGGATATGACACAGTGCCATAACTGCAGACACAGTCCTGAATTATGTGACCTCTCTTAAGAAACTCTTAAGGACCACTGAGGTCCAAAGGATCCAGAGACAGTGGATACACTCCATGACACACAACCAAGGGAAAATCTGTCAGAGACTAAATCCTATCGCTCCAGTCTTGAAACAAAATTCCATTCCATATATGTATCTAATTAGGACACTGAGACCAAGTAAGACTGAACAAACTGATTTCTGTAATGTTACCACGCCAATTTCTACCCGGTGGGTTTAAAGGTGCCTGAGAGATTTTATGATGAATATGGCCAGCCAAGGTTGGAAGGGTGACCGCTAGGGAGAATCATCACCCTTCTTTGCACATCCACGTGTGGGACGTCATTTGGGGAGAAAGTGCCAGTGGAAGCTGTCAGTCTACAGTTAGCACTAGCCAATAACATATTAGCTTGGCCACCTGGGTGAGAAGAAGGAGCATCTCTAAAGCAAACCCTTGCTGAATCCACTTTGCAGGCAGTGGTTTCACCACAGTTAATGAGCATGGCAGGAAGGAAGAAGCTCTCCTTGGAGCAGTCTCCAAAGGAAATCACAGTTTGTATTAGGTGAGACTCACACTGCAGTCGCTGCTGTAAATGACACTGATGGAGGAGGGCAGGGCATTACAGGCAGGACATCCCTCTCTATGGAGCCAGTGAGTCCTTGCATCAGCTCGGCTGATGCATCGTTATGTCATCCCAGAATTATTTGGAAGACTCTTGTCATGGTTTCAGGCGGATGGAGTGAACTTTCTTGCTAGCAGCTGGTGTAGTGTTGTGTTTTGGATTTGGGATGAGAAACAGAGATGATAGTGCACAATGTATTTGCTTGTTGCTAAGCAGTGGAGGCCCTTGCTGCTCCTTGCACCATCCCACCAGCAAGCAGGCTGGGAGTGCACAAAAGCTGGGAGTGGACACAGCTGGGACAGCTGACCCCAACTGGCCAAAGGGAAGTCCCATACCATATGATGTCATGCTTAGCATATAAATCTGGGGGAAGAAGAATGAAGGGGAGTACATTCAGAATTACGGTGTTTGTCTTCCCAAGCAACTGTTACGTGGTGAATGAACTCCTTGTTTCGCTTTGCTTGTGCATGTGGATTTCCCTTTGCCTATTAAACTGTCTTTATCCAATGCCCGAGTTTTCTCACTTCTGCTCTTCCAGTTCTCTTCCCTATCCCAACCACGGGGAGTAAGTGAGGAGATGTGTGGTCCTAGTGTCACGGCTAAACCATGACAGCTCTCTAGAGTACAGATATTGAAGTAACATCCTACTGCTCAAAAGATTTTGGGGGATTTAGCCCACACAGCTCAGGAATCATCCTTTCGTTTGTTTTCCTACAAAAGATGCACTAGAACTATAGCCAACATCCACATACTACCTGATACTCCAACTGTCTACACCATAAAGCTACATACACCCTTCTTGATGGACATTCAGAAGGTTGGACTGATCTTCAATTCAGCCAACTGTATATCTCAGAAGAGACAGTTAAAAGCTGATCCTATATAGGACCAGTTTCATGGATTAGGAAAGAAAACAAGTGGTTTTTTAAGTAATGCAATCTTGTACTTACCCTCGATAGAACAAATTGAAAAACACCCTCACTCTTTACTCTTAGAAGTCCCATGAACAGGTCTCCATAGACTCAGGGAGACAGCACAGCATCATCTTACACTGTCGGTTTAATCGCCTGAGCAAGCAGCAAGCACCTCTGGCGGCCAGAGGAAGTAAGACCATCAGTAACTGCTTCCCAAGCTTTCATGGAAACAAAACAAAGCAGCCAGTCCTCAGGAGTCACGAAGAAGTGAAGTGAGTGGATGCAAAAAGCCAGACTTTTCAGAGGTCCTCCCGACTGCTGCACACCCAGAAGGGTAGATTTATGGAACTCTTTTTTAAAGGTGATGGATAAAAAAAGTATATCTGTGTGCCTGGCCTTTTTAAATGAACTGCAATTTCCCATGGGTACCGATAAATAGCAACGGTAACATCTCTCAGAATTGCAACACACAGCACGGAAAGCTATCAAGCAAAAGAAAATGACCACCTTTTATCTAGTCCTGCAATTCAACAAGCCCACCGCTGGGTGGGAAACCACCACTGCAAAAGCTAAGAGCTTTGACCAATAATTAGCATCCGCTTGGGTGCTTTTATTAGAGTGATCTTACTGACCGGAGAAGAACTTTAATAGGTTCACATACAGAGGACCTGAGGTGGAAAAACTGATTTAGACAATAGCCGTTGCAGCATTTAAAAAAAACTGACAAATCAAACAACCAATGCTTTCAAACCTTCCCCCCGCAGTTCTGTATCCTTGTGCAACAACTCTCAACTGGCATTAAACCACACAGAGTATTATCTCTGCCTGGCCTCTCCTCCAGGAGACCGCCCACCACAGCAGCCTCCTGCCAATTTTGCATGGCACAGACACGACGTGGTGTCTTAAATGAGCAGCCCTAAAGAGTGCTCCAGGATCCCATGGGAACAGGGGAATGAAGAATCAAGATGCCCTGATCCTTAAGTTCTACACTGTGAAAAACAACTCGTGTAGCCTTGGCACCTAGCAGCGTGAAACCCACCCCTGCCACAGCAGGGTATTCCTGCTGCCCTGCGATAAAAAGTCCAGCACTAAATTCCCCGCAGAGAAGCCCCCACCGTGATGTGAGCTGCCAGCCAAAGGTGAGGCGTCCCGAGGGCACAGGCAGACTCCCGCAGCACCAGGCCAGAGAGCATTTTTACCAGCTTCAGGTCTTCATTCAGAAGAGCAGTCAAGCTCATCTTCACTCCAAAGACTGCCTGCGGTTTCTGTTGCCACAACCTGAAATGTCCTGTTCTGCACTCAAGCAGTTCACATGCCAGGAGCTATTGCATCTGGCATTACGTGGCCACCCTTCATAGTTAATTTACTGAAAATAATAATTAAAAAAACACGCTAATCTTGCTGGCAAGAGCATGCAGTTGCATATCATGTGAAAGGGCAAAGGGAGTGATTTTAACAATCCTCATCACGGGCAGTGAAAGGCAGTGTCAGCACTCTTAGCCCCAACAAGCTGTCTGTTTCCTGCAAAACCATACCTCAGTATCAACTCATTATTTCATGTTTCTTTTCCAGATCTTGAATCACAGAAATATATCAGATTTACAAAAAAACCCACCAAACCCAACCGTATCTCCTTTCCTATGCACCCTTCAAGACTCCATTGCCTGCGCAGCATGCATGTACACATGTGAAAGGTCTGCAAGAAGGGTACCGAGTCACTCACTGCCCAGGGCACTGCAGGTGTGCACACCGCGAGCTGAGGTAAACATTCAAGAAAAGAAAAGCACACAGGGCAATAAAAGTCGAAGTATAACCCTTAAATACAGTGGCAATAAGAGGAGGACACATTTTTCAAAGTGCTGCAGCTTTGCAAAGTCAGAGTGGTGTTCCTCAGGGGTCGGTACTGAGACCAATACTATTTAACAGCTTTGTTGGTGACATGGACAGTGGGCTAGAGTGCACCCTCAGCAACTTTGCTGATGACACCAAGCTCAGTGGCGCAGTTGACATGCTGGAGGGAAGGGATGCCACCCAGAGGGACGTGGACAGGCTGGAGAGGAGAGCTTGGGCAAATTGAATGAAGTTCAACCAAGCCAAGTACAGGGTCCTGCATCTGGGATGTGGCAGTCCCAGGCACAAATACAGGTTGGGCAGAGAATGGCTAGAAAGCAGCCCTAAGGAGAAGGACTTGGGGGTGTTGGTAGACGAGAAGCTCAACATGAGCCAGCAATGTGCACTGGCAGCCCAGAGAGCCAACTGTGTCCTGGGCTGCATCAAGAGAAGTGTGGCCAGCAGGTCTCGGGAGGT
>JAOTQQ010000019.1:65633711-65643853 GCA_026546715.1 Gallinago undulata | reverse complement strand
TTCTTTCCCTTTTCCTCTCCTCTCTTTTCCTTAGGGGAGAGAGGGGAGGGAGAGGCCATCTGTCGTTCTGGTTGGTCAACTGGTCAAAACCACGACATACTGTAAATCCCTAACTATATCTTGTAAGTCACTAACTATACCTATTTAGGACAAAACACTCCTATGCAGAATGAACAGAAGTATTGAAGTATTCTAGGAAGTGCTTAGACATATAGTTAACTTGCTTCCCATCATCACTCTTCACTAAGCTTAAAGATGTAAGAAACGCAACTAAAGGGCAGCTTCTAAGAAAACAATTATTTTTCAGCAGGGTTTAAAAACCCTTCTGGAAGGTACATGCTCCATTACAACTACAGACAGCCATTCTTAGGCTGCAGAATTCTTTTAAACCCCTTAATAAAGCCCCAGTGGGGATGAGAGATTGAGCTTGTTTCTGGGCAGAAGGGGATGTGTGACTCACGGCCGAGGACTCCCTTCCCCCTTCAGCCCTGGCTTCGGTGCTCTTGCCTGAGGACTGAAATCTGCAGGGGGGTTTTGTGTTGGCCAGCGCTCAGGAGGGGATTTATTGCTGGTTTCTCAGAGGCAGCTGAAGAAGGCTGTGTGATTTAGACACTCTGACAGTCACTGTGAATTGCTTAATTTGTCAGGATTAGGCACAATGCAGCTCCAGGCTGGGACAAGATATTTATTATTATCATCATCCAGGCGTACTGTGTAATCACAGCTCGCGATGAAGCAGAACAAGTTGTTCTGTGCCACAAGGCCTGACACGGCACGACGAGCATCCTCCAGGGTGGTGGGCAGCCTCCAGGCATCGCAGACACCTCCAAGCGACAAGCAGAGTTCAACTCACGACGCCCCAAGCACATGCTTCCCCCATCCTGGCCAGAAAGGAGCCATTGTATCCCACGAGGAATGGTGTGCAAGGTGTCCCAGTGCACCCGGAGCAGCTGCTGGGTCAACGCAGAAGGAGCTTGAGCCTCTTCTTTGCTTTTTGGGGAAATGCAGCAGCAGCAGCAGAAGGGTGAAAAGTGACCTTTCATGGTGTTTTGGTGAAGAGGGTCATTAAACTCTCATTTAAACGGGACACATTTGGGTGAGGAATTAGTGGAACGAGTGAAATAGAAGGTTTCACCCATTTGGGAAACTCCTGCATCTTTTTCTACTACTCTTAAGGAAGCTAAGCACAGTACGTCAGAGGGCAGTATGCTGGTAAATGGCGTTATGGAAAAAGCCACAAAATCGTGTCATCCTCCTGCTGACAGAGGCATCACACAGCTCTCTGCTGATCTCCTTGTTTGCTAATACTGCAGAGGGAGTAACAGTAAATGAATTTTCAATCCAAAGATTCAGCCCTGCAACGTCTCCCACCCTGACAGGTTGCTGAAGGGTGACACCAAGCTGCCCTGCACTCCCTGCACAGCCACCAAACAGCATCGTAAGACACGCTGTTATTTTTGTCACATCCCAACAAAGAAGAATATTTTCCTTCATTTGATTATTGCGAAATGAAAAAGTGTTTGATTGAATTCGTAAGACCATGAAACAGCAGAACAGATCAATGCATCTGATCACAGTAATTGCTCTACTTTCTAATAAGCAATTAGCGCAAACCGATTCTGCATTCAAACTCTTCAGTAATGACAAGAGGATCAATTTCTTCTGGCAGATCTGAGCATGCCAGAGTAGAACTGGGTCTCCTCCACAGAAAGTGCATCTGACACACAGTAATCGGATCTCACCTTGGGAAAATGAAGGACTAGCAACCTGCTAACCACCAGTACTTCTACATTTTTATTGACTTTTAAGAACATTTGTTTTGTTTTGTTTGTTTCAGTTTTTTTATTTAAGTTGCAATTTGGAAAAATCATTCATTAACCAAAACACTGTGGCCTTTCTTTTATCACCCATTCTTCTTCTGAGAATATGCATTAGCCCTTCATTCCCTAATTCTTTGTATTTTACCCATAAGAGGAATGTCAAACACAGCATAATTCTAATATCATGCTCAGTTCCTGTGTTAAGTATTTCCTGGTGCTGTATTTAAATGATCACATATATAAAGTATAAACAGAGGATAACAGTATCATAGGATAAAAGAATAATCTAGGTTGGAAAATACCTCAGGAGGTCATCTAGTCCAATTGCTTACCAAAGTAGGGTCAACAATCACTCATTAGCTTACCATGGATAATTAGTGAATGGCGTAAGCTGGGTGGCCAAAGCACATATGAACAACATTCAAAATACTATTTAGATTAACTCTCAGCTTGTTTCAGTGAGATGATCAAATATAAACAATACACACTGAAATGATAACAAAATGTATGTGCACATGTACAGCCCCTTTCTCCTTCTTACCTATTAGAAATTCACCCCTAGCAGTCCCCTGAACTGGACTTTCTAAAAATACCTTGCATCAGATAACAGAGAGCATTCCCATGCACCAAATCTAGACTCATAATGCATTTGCCTAAAACCCACTAAAACCAGGCATTCCAGAGCAGTCCTATCTTCATGCTGCCTTCCGTTTCTGATAATCTCGTTTGGACAAGGGGTGACCTTGGTTTCTAAGGATCTCACAAAACACAATGGCTATGGATGCTTAAGAACAAGGCTCTCGCTTTTTTTGAAGAGGGAATAGTTTTTAATCTTGCCAGTTTCATGTAAGGACTGACACAGGTATCTGCTCATATAAAAAAAATAATTTCATCTTCAGAAAGCTTTGACAAAGCACAGGACTCTTTAAATGATAAAGTAGGCATGTAAGTATGCAACTATGGCTATTGAACTTGAGATACTCCAATCTCAAGCTGTTTCATAGTTCCCACTAATTATGTAATTTTTTTAAGTTTTCAACCTTCCACGAAGTTCTAAGAAGTCAAACTAAGACCTTCACTTGCCATAATGCAGCTCCAGGAAGACAGTAGCTGCAAGATACACAACAGTTCAGCAGAAAGTAACTGCCTACACTCTCTTTTAGCCAGAACCTACACCATTCTGGTTAAAAATCACCTTTTTCATTGAACCATTTCCCTCTTTTCACCCTGAATCTGATTTGCTGACATGAAATCTATTATTAAACCAACTGATTCATTGGAAAGTGATTTGTAACCTTAAAAATTAATAAATCAGAATCAAGTCTGAATTTTTGAAAGGACTCTTGCACTAAAATCCACACTGCAGCATTTAAACAAGCTCAAACTCCCTCTGCTACACAATGAGGGAAATTAAGACACTGTAAATGTGAAGATTAGCAGCAGTACCTTACCTCATAGTCAGTGAGGAAACAAGTTTAGTCTCCAGAACAAAGTCATTGTAAGCATTTTAATACATGCCAGCTAAAACTAAAACCCGACCTAACGTTATGATCATTGAAAGAAATAAAGAGCAAAAAAAGATTTGTTTTTTCTCCCCTTTATAATTCTATAGTTATACCATGGTATGTTATTCCTGACAACCCAACAGTAACAGCACAAGTGACTTAACTCACAGAAGTATATCGTAAACATTAAGTACAGGGTCTCAAGACCTTTTTTTATCACACTGCTTACAGAAACTGTATGGCTCTGTATGGCCACTGTATGGCTCCTTTGAACAAAATGCATTTTGATTTACTTCCAGCAGAAAAAGTCTCAAGGCAGTTGTTTTTCTTTTAAAGACATATTTTTAATTCAAACCCATCTCTTACCATAACTTCAGGAATCACCACAGCATTCAGAGGCTTGTCATTGACAGTTGTATCTTTAACTAGCATATATATTCTTTCAGCTTCAGAAAAGCATGAAATTTCGAGTACAACAGCACCTGTAAAGAGGCATGAGACCTATTTTTCATATATTCTGTTATTATTAAGAAATCAGTACCAATAGCCTACTGAGTTTACTCAGGACATTATTCAATAAAAGTTACCCTGTGACACTCTGGTTGTTGGTTGTCAGTAAATTGGGCTGTTTTGCTTTTTAGGCCTTCCTTCATATGCCCAAATACATCCCACATTTTTGTTAAAGCAAAGCAGTTTGAGGACATGAAGAACTGCAGCACAAAAGTGATGCATATTTAAAGACTTCATTTGGGCTCCAGAAGCATGGCCTATTTCCATACTCTTTTATCATGACTAATAAGCTGTTCTCATCATGTAAAACTGCTAAAGGAATCAGGTTTTATTTTGTATCTCATTACTAAAAACCCAGTGGTTCCACCTGTTGACAGTATCTCAGTAAGAATTAATACAAGCAAAGATTTGGTTTGAGAATCAATTTAAGACCTTTATGTCAGCTTAGATCGTGTATGGGGAAGCTTGGGAAGAAGGGAAGACAAAAGGGAAAAATTAAAGAAAACAAAATACTGTCAGGTTAATTTAAAGTAGGACACATGGTGAGGAGGACAACAGGGCAGGACAAGATCAAAGTGCCTAATGGACAGCGTATGAGATGTAAGCTGGTAACACAACCTGGCTGCAACCAAAAGAGAGACCCAAGAAGTTGGAGACGCATAAAAACACTCAAAGGAAAAAATCCAAAGAACAGTAAGAATCATACACAAGCAGTAACATCTGAAAAACACACACAGGTAAACTTGGTTAAATGAAGCTGTGACCTGAGAAGAGTATCACAAGAAACCCTGTTCTCCGTTGACAGCTATGAAAAAGAGAAGGCACATCTGACAGCTTTATGGTTTTCCTTATGAAAAGTCAGTATTAACCAGCAACATGGAGACAGCAAATACAGGAAGGAAGCACAGTTTGGTCTTCAAAACCACACCACAGAAATATTCATTTGGCGGCCATGTGAAAGTTAAGCCTGCCAAAGGACGTGGAACACCCCGGACAGGGACACCTAAACATACAAAAGATAAATTCTACACTTCTGAGCTTTACCAAAGGCAGCTCTCCACCTGACCACAGCACTAACACCAGCTGCTCCGGTCCTCGGAAACCTCAAGGCTTCTCTCACCTGGCTGAAATGGAACCCCCACAGCAGAAGCAAAGCAGCAGCAGCTCACAGGACGAACACAGAAGTGAGTGTGCTCCAGACCTCCAGCCACCAAATCCCCACCCAACACTGCGCTAGCAAACACTGACTGTGAAACAACCCCATCAAGTTCAAAAGCAGTACCAAAATTACTTCAGAAGTCAAAATAAAAGGAGAGGACTGGAAGGGCTTTTAACAGGTCAGTGGTGTTAGGCTCTTCAGTTGAGGTGCAAGTTCAAAACTCTTTTTTGTGGTGAAATATTGCCACTTTCTGGTACACAAGGCTTGAAGCCAATCTTTTTATTTTTTTTTAAATAAGGTGATACTAATCCACTGCTCTTCATAAAGACAATGTGTTACATTTTATCTAAAGGGCGTTTTGCTTATGCAATAAGACTAGCACGCTCTGAGCTTAGAGCCTCTAGTATTAGGCTGCTGTTTTGCAAATAGACATTATCTGCCAGGCTAAAAATTGTAATGCTTACCTTGTGCTTGATAAACATGAGTCACAGATACTACATTTGCTGCAAAGGGAAAAAATATAAACACATAAAACCTTGGGTACATTTAGAGTAAATATTTAAAATATTTTTAAAGTTACATAAATATAATATAAATAAATATTAAAAGTTATACAAATACAGGGAGAACCTCCAGCTAACACTTCCCCTCTCCTAAGTTTACTTTGCAAGTTAGAAAAGCTAAACTGATTTTCATAAAAGGTGACTATGAATCCTTCCTGGCATTTGAAGTTTAATTCCTCTTGAAGTTACATAAAGAATTGGGAAAAATGCTTCATTTCCTGAAACAAAAAGCACGACGCATTCCTGACACTGCTTATAGAACACACTGGTTGAGAGAGTACTATGAAAAATCAATTGCACTTCTTTGAAAAAGGAAAATAAATTCATTTAACTGAGTGCTTGTCCATATGTGTGTGCACACACTGCTCATACTTCTCCATGACGAGGCACAGAGATAATGAACAATATGGAACCATTTTGCTCATGCAAAAAACGTCAGAGGTTACCAAAGGGGAATGTTCACATACAGGGAATTAAACTGCACTGCCATAATTTGAGTGGTGTAAGGATGTAAGGTTCAGTTCTAAAAAGTGATGCTTTTTCACTAAAAAAAAAATATAATAATGGTGTGGTCACATATAACTCAAGTAATGTAATTGTATGAATAATGAGCTGATACATCTCTCATGGAACCATGAACATGTTAAAATTAATAAAAAAGCCACCTGTGAGAATACAAGACAGACTGATATTTCAAAGAAGGTCAGAAAGAAAAAAAATAGAAAGGAGCAATAGGTGGTACTATATTTTATTCTGTGCAAGTGAATATATCTTAAAATGCACCCATTTACTTACTTTTGATAGCTAATTCATCCTTGAGAATATTTGTGTATTCTTCAGGGGAAAGCTGAGGTGGAAGGCCACCAACAAATAAATTTACTTGTACAATAGATTTACTGTTTTCCACAATGTAAAATCTTGTTTGATTCATCTGACGTATTGAAGTCTACCAAAAAAAAAAAAAAAATGACGTGACATTTTGGCAAAAACATATTGTGAAACAAAATCCCAAATAGTTCTGAACTTAGCGATCAAGTCCTCTACGCCTACAGAATATCACAAACAGAAACAAACTTCAGTCCAAGCACTTAGCTTCTCTACAGAAGAGCCAGCTTGGGAGGGGTAACTCATTACTTAATTTTTCTGTAAGAAAGGGGACTCCTTACTTGCTACAGTAAAGGATTGTGTTTCTTTTTGCAGATTTACCTTTCTTATGTCCTTGAGTCTGTTAAGAATCAGCTCCTGGTTGTCCAAGACCATGCGCTGAACTAGAGGCAGCAAGAACACAAATCACATTGGAAAACACTGTAAGTTTTTAATCAGGCTCAATTAAACAAAAGCAATACAAAAAAAATTAGGGAAAATTCACAATTCCGCGGACAGCTAACAGTAGCATAAAGCACCACGCAGACCTGAACTACTCATTATTCTAAAGAAACAACATAGGTGCTTTGAACAGTCTGATTTTGGTCTTGGTTCTTAAACACGACCCTCCCTTAAAAAAAGGCAGAGATAGCCTGAAGCCACTCAAAAGACAACCAGTGCTTTGGTAATAAGCTAACTGTTTGACAGGAGACTTTAAAACTACACTCCCTGACAATTACAGTAATAACCAACTTCAGTATTTTATTAAAATATTAAAACAATTGTAAAGACTTCCAGCTAAAGCGAGGCTGTAAATAATGCTTTAAAACAGAGTGCCAGAAACCAACCGAGGTAAGATATTCACATGGCTACAAAAACCTTATAAAACAACTTACTGATGATGTTCAGAAAGAAAGCAAAGTATGAGGCCAGTATTTGAACTAAAAAGATATTTGCTCGGGTGCGGCCAGCACATCATCAGGCTACTTCAGTGGCTTTATTTAGCTCTCTCCATGCAGCCTTACAAACAATGAAGCACAAAGCAGATGTGAACTTGAAGATCACCAGCTCAGGTCCTGCAGGATCACAAGCCTCTCGAGCAATGCTAGGACTGTGTATTTCTGCCCTTCATAATGCACACTAACTTGTTAGTCATAATGGACTAACTCAGGACTCAAATTTGGTTTGGGGGCAGTGTCGGGGGGAAAGGAGAGAGAAGGAAGGGAGCCAAATGAACTTTACAATTGATCTTTACCAAATAACTGCATTTAAGAAAATGTCAGCTAAAGGCAGCTCCCCAAAACAGGGCTCTTTGCCAAAGTGTCAATACCCACCAGAAACCACTAATAAACCTTTATGTAATGCTGAAGAAAGAGAAGGGAACCACATTCCCACAGGACACACAAGGCCAAGAAGAACCAACATCACTTCTGATTAAGCATTTCAACATGATGGTGAAATTTTATTTGTGAAGGCATTTATTGTAAAAAATTAACTGCAACTGTGTTAAAAGGGAGAAGAAAAAAAAAAAAGAAAAAGCTAGAAGATCAGTTACAGATATGCCTTTGGCCAATGGTCTTCCACTTACCTTGCTTACTGCCCATAAGCACTTCGACCAATTTGAAATTCTGGAGGCAATCCATCTGCCAAAATACGAAACTTTTAAATGTAGTTTCTGTATGAAATATAATTTTGCCAGATGCTCACGTTAAAGTTATGTTATACACTGCACAGAGTGTAGAAAATTAAACATTTTTAAATTAACCGTAATGTTGAATTCTTCATCCTAACCCACTCCTCCCAAGCGAGGAAAAATCTTCATTTTACACACCCAGCCTCCGACATATGGTATCAGGCTCCTACATCCTCAACTACGTCGGCATCCTTGCAGCCCCACGGTGAAGTGACACCTGTACAGTACTCTACCTCTCCCAGTGACCAGCAGCTCAGCTAGGATATTTCCAGAGTGTTCTTCCAGAGGAAGCTTGCTAGGAATGAACCTGCTCTTCAAGAAGATGGCCCAGGAACCATGCTTGGCAAAAGCAGGATGACTGGTCCCCATTTCCTGGGGCACACTGCCAGCACTGGTGGAACAAAACCCTTTTCACAACTTGCCACAGCCACTTCTCCAAACTCTACTGCCAGGGACCAGCCAAGTCCCTCACGACTGGATGAGAAAAGCTGGCACAGCCAAGAGTTGAACCATTTACTGGGATTATTGGAACCCTGGGAACATGACACTCAGGACTGAGGAAGTGTCTTAATTTTAGGCCTAGAGACTCAGAGGACAATTGCTTTACACGTCATGAACAGGGGTATGAAAAGCCTCAACTGCCAACATTTGATTTGCCTGAAATTTGAAGAGAGTAACTTGGAGAGAATCTTCAGCACAAGCCAAATCCGGATACTAAAATGATATCTCCTGTACGTGCATCTTCATACACAAGAGAATGATATATTAATATATCAGAGAAATTACAATTGAGCCAAGAAATTAAGTCTCTTGTAACATAAAACTAGTTTCCCAAAAGGAAAGATGTGAGGATCTTTCCCAGAGTACCCAACTATCCCGTTTGACAGGTGCTTTTTTCAGATGAGACAAGACTTCAGACAAGATCTTCAAAGTAAGGTCCACAGCACTTGAAGAAAAGGACTGAAATCAAATCCTAGAACTGTCCTATGTCACAAAAGGAGCTGCATGCACTACACAGCTGTGCACACCTAGACAGAGAGCTACAATTATCACCTACTGAAGGTAGCCAGCCGCATGTATGTACTTCTGCACGCTGTAAATAACCACAAAAGGCACAGGTCACCCTCTGTGAGCACAGCAGGAGCCTGGAGCAGCAGAAGCCCCAACTACTGAATGAGACGTGCATGCTGCAGCTTCACACCTCCACACCTGTGTGCCTGACTGCCAGCGCCGTGGCACACCTGCAAGTTCTACCAACACACTTCCTAAAAGTCAGCCTATCTTGGCACCTGACAGGCAGACTGTAAGAAAGCAGGCAGACTGAAAAGAGATCATCTTGCAAGGAAAACATATGCATCTGCAAGATTACAAGATGTATCTAATCATTTCCAACAAAGTGGGAAGAAATGCAGATGGTAAAGAACATGGGTGCCATTCAGCCTTCAGTCCTTCCTTGTAGTCCTTACGGACTACAGAGATGCTGTTCGCCACTGTAGGGAGAAAATTCATGTGGCCAAAGCTTGATTAGAGTTCAAGCTGGCCAGCACTGTGAAGGACAACAAAAAGGTCTTTTTAAAATATGTTAGCAGCAAAAGAAGGCTCAGAGATAACACTGGTCTTCTGTTGCTTGATGAGGTTGGTCACCTCACAAATAGGGATGCAGCCAAAGTGGAGACATTTATTGTCTTCTTCGCCTCCCTCTTCAATGCTGATGATGGGCTCTGGGATCACAAAGCCCTGCATTGGAAGACTGTGGCTGTGGGGATGATCAGCTCCTAGCCAACACTGAACCTGTTCAAGACCTGCTGCTCCAGCTGGATGCACATATGGGGCCCAGTGGGATTCATCCCAGAGAACTTTGCTCTCTTTGCCAGAGAATTTTGCTCTCTACAACTACCTGAAAGGAGGGTGTAGAGAGATGGGGGTCGGTCTCTTCTCTCAAGTCATAGGTGACAGGACGAGAGGAAATGGCCTCAAGTTACGCCAGGGGAGGTTCAGGCTGGATATTAGGAAAAATTTTTTCACTGA
>JAOTQQ010000019.1:65620656-65633611 GCA_026546715.1 Gallinago undulata | reverse complement strand
TTGTTTGTTGTGTGGGTGTCTATTTTTGTCAGTTAGGTTGACGGTTGGACAAGATGATCTTTAAGGTCCCTTCCAACGTAGAAGATTCTGTAACTGAAAGAGCTGGCCTATATCATTGTGGGACCTCTCTCCATTATTTTTCAATGGTCTTGGGAGTCTGGAGAGGTCCCAGTTGACTGAAAGCTGGCAAATGTCCCAGTTTTCAAAAAGGGTAAGAAGGAAGACAAGTACAGTTGACTACTGTAGTTGACAGTCGCCAGTTGACTACTGGCAACTACAGACCTGTCAGTCCCACTTCAGTGCCCATCACAGTTATGAAAAAAGTGATTCTGGGTGTTATTGAAAGACATTTGAGATACAACAGAGTCATTGGTCACAGCCAGCACAGGTTCACAAGGAGAAAGTCCTGCTTAAGCAACATAATTTCCCTTTATGACAAAAGCACCCATCTAGTTGACCAAGGGAAGCCAGTGGATGTGGTGGTTTTGGATTTTAGCAAAGCTTTTGATACTGTCTCTCACATAATCCTTCTGGATAAACCGTCCATCACACAGCTAGACAAGTCCATAATATATTGGGTGATCAAGGCTGGCTGAGAGGTTGGGTTTAAAGAGTTACAGTAAAGGGGGTTACATCAGGCTGGTGGCCAGTCACCAGTGGGGTTCCCCAGGGCTTTATTTTAGGGTCAGTGATCTTTAATGATTTTATAAATGATCTGGACACAGGATGGGAAGTTGCATATGAGCTGACAGTGCGCCCTGGCAACCAAAAGGGCTGGCTGTGTCTTGGGGTGCACCAAGCAGAGCAGAACTAGCTGCTCGAGGGAGATGACTGTCCCACTTGACACTGCACTGCTGCAGCCCCACCTCGAGTCCTGTGTGCAATTTTGGGCATCTCAATGTAAGAAGGACATCAGACTACTAGAGTGTGTCCAGAGGAGGGCGACCAAGATGGTGAAAGGTCTCATGAGCAAGACTTAGGAGGAGAGATGACGTCACTTGGTTTGTTCAGCTTGGAGAAGAGAAGGCTGAGGGGTGACCCCAACCGCAGTCTACCACCTCCTCAAATGGGATGTGGAGGGGGAGGTACTGATATCCTCTCTCTGGTGACCAATGATAGGACCACGAGAAAATGAAATGAAGCTGCGTGGGGGTAGGTCAGATTGTTCAGCAGAAAAAGGTTCTTCACTGAGAGGATGGATTGGTCACTGGAACAGGCTCTCCACGGAAGCGGTCACATCACGAAGCCAGACTTCAAGGAGCATCTGGACAACACTCTTAGTGATATGGTTTAGTTTTAGGTAGTCCTGCAAGGAGCAGGGAGTTGGACCCAGCGATCCTTATGGGTCCCTTCCAACTTGAGATATTGAATGATTTCCTTTTCAGAGCAGCACAAAGAAGTAGGAGGCAAGCATGACTATCCTAATGGTGACTGCCAGCTTCACAACAAGGTAAGATTAGTTACAGTGCAGTTACTTACAAGTGTATTTTAAATATATCAAGACATAAACAACCAGAAAAAAATATTCTCCACATCCATAATCATTGTGTTCACACAAGTAAATTTGCTTGACCCAGAAAGACTGATGGTAACTTCCAGTGCAGAGCAACCAGGTCTACCTTCGAAACTGTAGAGAGTTTTGACCATCACCAGACACAAGTGATCATCTACCAAACACTAACATTCACATTAACAGCTAATGGACTGATTATAATTTTTCTGAAGAGAAAAACACACACCTCAGGATCACTCAGACTGTATACAAACATGCCTACGATCTTTCATTTACCTGCCTTCCAAGTAATGGAAGCACTTCTTTGATCACAGTCTGCGTAGTGCTACCTTTATTTACTCGTAGAGAAACATATGCCATTCCCACCCTAAAAAGGAAAAAAAAAAAAACTTACTTAAAGACAGTCATTTGACCTATCCTGTGTGTACTTTTCTTACCCAAGCAGCAAATTTTCTATGGCACTAGGCAGAAATTTTTATTAGTTGAAGGAAGTTCTTCACTGAGGCTCATGGCAGATGCAGTATTAGCCCGACAGACAAGCAAAGACTTTCATCTCAAGGAACTGGTTATTACAATTTCAGCACTGCAAGTTAGTTTTTCTTCTATATACAGAATTACCTACAAGTCTTTCATAAAATTTGGCGATGTAGTTGCAGTAGTAAAATGAAAAAAAATTTAAATTTTAGCCTACTGCTCTTAAGAAGCTAGTAGGTCAACAGCCAGTCTTGTTTCCACTGCTAAATATCCTTAAAATATATATTGTCTCAGTGGTGGTAAATGGAACAGATATTTTTTCTTTATTTTTTCCTCCTATTTTCACATTAGAAGTTATACTGAATTCTTCCCACTTATATTTCTTCCAGAAAAACCATCAGTCTTTCAAGTGACATGTGTATGCCACCATTTGCTTACAGATGCAGTGAATGTAAGGTTTTATCTTCCTTACCAAACATACAATAATAGAACTGCACAAGTTGCACAGTACGTCCCACGCACGTAAAGAAACCCACAAGTGCATTTCCAGGCACAGGGATGAAGAATAAGTATACAACTCATTCAGAAAAATAAACAGAAGAATCCTGAAACACAGAAGAAGAAACTACATCCTCTGTTATACTTGTGCAGCTTCAAAAACTGAAATACACCGGGCTAGACTAGAGAGGACAAATGTAGCAAAACAGGACAACCTTGGGATTAAGGAGACCACTCACTTCAGCCAGGCAGGATAAATTCTGATCACTTCCTCATCCTTTGGTTTGGCTCTGATAATCCAAGCTTCAGGAATGGATTCTCGGAATACCGAGCCCAAG
This sequence comes from Gallinago undulata, assembly GCA_026546715.1. Lineage (NCBI taxonomy): Eukaryota > Metazoa > Chordata > Aves > Charadriiformes > Scolopacidae > Gallinago > Gallinago undulata. The sequence goes on along the minus strand of JAOTQQ010000019.1, from coordinate 65,630,788 downwards.
TTGCTGTCCTCTGTAGCATCGTTCCTGTTGATAACATCATCAGACAGCAGCGCCTGCTGTGTAAAAGTCTGAAGCTCATACTCCTGCTGATCGTCGTTTATGTAGTATGCCCTCAAAGCAGCCTCCTACAACACAGCAAGATAAATTAACATTTTCTTGAAAATACACCTTTAATAGCTCTGTAGCCATAGACATGTATGAGTATCTTTCTAATACTAATGGAACCAACCTTTAATGCATGCTTTAAGCGCAGAATGGTGGATAAACAGCAATGGCAAAAACCAAAACAAGAGCCAAATTTTGAAAACAAATTTTAGTAGAAGATACAAAACCAAAACCTGAGGTATCAATGGATTTGAACACAGCCCACAGTATTTTTGTCAAGTGATAGTCATTTTAACTGCATAGATCAAGTGTAAAAATTCAGGACCAATAAAGCTACACTCACTGCATGCAAAATTTAGTCCACAAGGAGAATGGTAAATTACACTTGATTGATTCTGCCCAACTTTGCACATTCAATCTTCTTGCACTATGGGGATGCTGAAAACCAGTGAGCTTCTCAGCCACAAGGCTGCCCTGAACCCACACACCTGTGAAGAGGAAAGGTAAGGGCTGTCCTTGGAAGATGCAAGCAGTGACAGGAATTTTACATCTGTCACTGGCCCTTGTCTGCAGCACCTCTTCTGACACAGACGCTGCAGTGAATAAAGCCCAGTAAGCCACTTATGAGAACTGGTATTAATCTGCCCCACTATGTTAAGAAGCAGCGTGATAAAATGTGTTTGAAAGGCAAGCAGCACTCTTAAATAAAAGCGTTTTCAGCACTGTACACAATTTTCCTTAAAGACCTTTGACAAGCAGAACACTACAAACTGTTTTCAAAACTCCTGCTGATTTTGAGCACAGTATCAAGGTAAAAACCTGAACGAGCCACAGGCTGGAACTGTCAAAATTCTGACGTAATAAATTCTCCAGACTCCTGTGCTGAGACCTTTACGACTCTGAGTCCTCACCAAGCTCAATTCTACTGTGCACCACCCCCTGCTCCCTCAGGGGGAGCACAGCAGGGGGTCTCTGCCCAGCCCAGATCCGTAAACTAAGATCCATACAGAACGTTTGATTTAGTTCTGAGTCATGCTTCCAACCCCAGATGGAGCACTGGAATGGCCACTCTGTGATCAATAATTCATTACTTTCACAGCCAAGCAGGGGAGGTAACCACGGCACGCTTCAGTCTTCAAAGCTGATTAACTGAAGTGCAATAGGTGGTGGCTGCCCAAGAGAAACATCAAACCACTAAATACTACAGAAGGGGAGCAAGATCTAAGGAGCTGATTATCCAGTATTGCTCACATCAGTAAAATCAGACTTCAGTGTCACACGGGGAAGGAGAATGACTGCTCAACATGTGATATGCTGTGGTCCCCATTATGCCATAGATAAGTAGCCCACTGCTTCTTCAGCTGCTCTAAAATAAGAGCACTACAGAAGAAGTGAAATTACGTTGAATTATTATAGCCTATTTACAGATTTCGTTGGTGTTGAGTTACATTTGCAAAACTATCAGCTTTTGACTATTGCAATATACAATCACACGCCCCTTTATCACACTGGAATATTGACCTTCACCGGGTATCTTACCACAACTTCTTCATTTTTTGCAATCCTTGGAACTGAAATCAGTCGAAATTGATTGCGTTTCACTGCATCATTCCCATCAAATATCTTTAATGTTTGTTTACCTGAATGAAAACAATTATTGTATTTCAATAACACACCCCTCAAATCATAAAGCTATCTGAATAGGAAGCAAATAATGGAACTAGTAAAAATCTGCTTTTAAGCCACTGAACTGTTTCTTTATCACAAGTTTTGAGGCTGAATCTTGTCATTTTTATTTTGTTACTGTTCATTTAAAACAGGGGTACATTCATGGAGAAAAGTGGGAAATGTATTTCAAGTAATCATAGTTTTATCCTGGCTTTTGATATAACTGTTTATATCTAACTATATGGTTTATGTTACAACTTCTTCACCCTCACCATTCAATGCTGCCCTTCTTACCAGCAAGTTCAACAACATGAAAACTGAGACAAGAGTGCCACCACCTTCAGAAGAGCTCCCAAAGCACTGCCAGTTCTGAGAGCATCCTTCCAAAGGAAGTCTTTAAAGTACCTATGAGGACAGGCTGAGAGAGTTGGGGTTTTTCAGCCTGGAGAAGAGAAGGCTCTGGGGAGACCTTATAGGAGCCTTCCAGTGCCTGAAGGGGGCTACAGGAGAGATGGGGAGGGACTCTATCAGGGAGTGGAGCAATAAGATGAGGGGTAACAGCTTTAAGCTGAAAGAGGAGAGATTTAGGTAAGATACTAGAAAGAAATTATTTCCTATGAGAGTGGTGAGACACTGGAACAGGTTGCCCAAGAGAAGCTGTGGCTGCCCCATCCCTGGAAGCGTTCAACACCAGGATGGATGGGGCTTTGAGCAACCTGGCCTAGTGGGAGGTGTCCCTGCCCATGGCAGGGAAGGTTGGAACTTCATCATCTTTAAGGTCCCTTCCAACTCTAACCATTCTATGACTTTTAAAGTATTTTTTTTAATATGAAAAGTAGTTTTACCAGGTGGATCTGGCTTTTCAGTTTTCCCTTTTTTTTCCAGCTATCAACTTAGTGCGTTATGTCTGTTGTCAATTTTTTTTTTGTCACAGTATAAGTAACTTTAAAATATCAATTCTCACTTTAAAGTATCCTTGAAACTCCATTGCCATTGCATTGAGATTATAGCACACATTAGAAAGTGATTCACTCCTTTAAACTCTGCTGGATTAATACCAGAAAAAGTGAAATTATTTTTAAAAACAGATTTCTGTCAGAGTGATCTCCATGGTGACTTTAGCATAGCCAAATTTTAACCAAGAGACACACTGTGTCCTGGGAGACCTCCTTTAGGGTTAACAACTTCAGAAATCACCGCAAATGCTGGTCACTGACAGTACAGACAATGTTCTGAGTATGAATTTTCATAACATTATCAAAATCTCTACTGTTTTCTCCTGCAACCAAGAGGGTAGACAACCATCTGAGAATAAAAACATTTGTCCAAGTTTTAGTACTTGTTTTCATTTGAATTGCCTTTCTAGTCTGCTCTTGTTAGATACTTGCTGGCCTGAGCGAATCCCTGGCAATTTTAACTGGAGATTTTTATTTTTTTTTAATTATTTTTTACGAGCTCTCCACTTAAGAACAGCCAAACGTTGCAACTGGCTTGACTCTTAAAATAAACTGGTTCACAAGGAGGAGTTCAGATCTACAGACCAGTAGTAACATCCTAATTCAAGTACGTTCCTTAGCTAAATACACAGTATGCTCAGACCTGAGCCATCTGTAATGGTAACCTGGCCATCCATCACACCAAACAAGCTCCATTTATCAGTGGAAAATCATGTTTAGTTTTGTCACTGTCCTCCTCACAGGGGTCACTTTTACTGCAACCCAATGAAAGATGGCTTTTCTTGCACATGAGCTTCTGGGGATACCTTAACAAAAGAACAAACAGCTACTTATTTTATCACAACTAGTCATCCAGAAAAACACTCCTCAACTAATTCAACTGCACATCCACAACATGCAAGTTAAGGGGTGTCTCATGCCAGCCTGGTTTGTCTAACTAGCCTTAAAAAAGAAGCTTAACTATAATCAGTTTTAAAGTTAGGTTTCTTGTTTCCTGTTCCAGTTTTTAAAAACTAGAAAAAGACCCAATTAAAGAAGTTAAATCTACATACCACTACTAAGTATTACAAAAAATTGCTAATATGCAACAGATGCACATAAAAACTTTGGTATTTGAAGGAGATACTGCCCATTTTGCAAGTCTGACGCTTTACTGCCAAACTTCTTTTATCTTTTCCTGCTGGATAAGTCTACACAGTATCAGGACTTCCTCCTGAAAAACACATTAATTTTTTTCTTATCATGGGATACGGAGTTGAAAAAAAGCTGTTCTTCATGCTTACGCTATTCAAGGGAAAAACGACTACAAAACAGTCAACTCCAGGCGTAATCTACCAAACTATGGAACTTGATTTCAGAGGCTAAGACACCAAGTTTTCCTGGGAAAAGGCTAAAGAGCATTTGATGAGTCCAAAGTGCATGTCCTTTGACTTCCAAATCCCCACAGACAGGAGGACACAGCTTCTGAAAAGACTTCTATGTGGTTTGTGGCAGAGATAGGAAAATTACATAGTCCTGAATGCTTTTGCCATGGAAGAAAGCTAGAGGCCGATGCCAAACATATTGGCGGAATGTACTCTTAAAAGACTTAAATTCTAGCAAACCGATTTGCCAAGTACTTTTTTTCCCCAACAAAACTTGTGCTCTCCACATGATTTCTCCTCTCCTTCTCTAGTCATTGCTACTTCAAATTACAACAGTATGGACTGGTAAATTTTGGTGTATTTCAGTATTACCATTCACAACCTATACCACAGCAATAAAGCAAGTAAGAATTGTGTATTTTTTTTCTTTTATTGAAGAGAGTCTTTCAGAATTCCAGGTTCTTCCTTTCTCCAGCTGTTCCTCCTCCAGGCAAGCCATTTGCATGTGTGTCACTTCTCTGAACTTGTTTTCGTAACCAGCTCAAATCCCTCTAGTTCCAGGACAGTTTTGAAGGACAAACCCGTGTTAAGAGCCATCCTCCCATACTGGTAGCCACCTCTTCACCCTTTTCTTCACCAAGCATCTGCTCTACGTATCACCACTTGATCTGGCTTCACCTGCTTCTCCTTCTAGCTTCAGGGCTCTACATCCATTTAGTTAATGTTTCAGAGGAACATGTGACGTGCTTAGCTATTTGTAATTGGTTTTAGCAGAGTACAATGACCTTTTTTATGAAGGCTGAACGTTTTTATACATATCTTTAGAAGAAAAATCCTTCAAATCCACACGCTGCTTTTGCTTCTTTCTGAAAACCATTTGTTCCTGCTTGCAGAATTATAGTGAAGGTTCTCCTCCACACTGTCAGCAGGTTTGGGAAAGGACATAAGCAAGCCATCTGCCAATGGCTTGTGTCTATCTAATACAAGAACATCTCCCTTAGTTGGCACGTGAGCAGCACACTGCCTGGCAAAAAATGGGCCGTGAAAGGACACACTGTGGAAAGCATGTCTGGTGACATCACTGCAGCCCCCATTCCTCTCCTCAGTCAGTGTCCCCTAAAAACTGTTTCAAAGAGGGTCTTCTCATGATGGCTGCACTTTGTCCTGCAGAGGATGGGGACGCTTTGAAGAAGAGAGTTCACATGCAGCCACCAAGTGCTGAGAGACACTCTTGGGGCAGAGACTCCCAGGTCAGGACCATGCCCTTCGTTCTTCACACGTCCCTGTCTGACAAATGGGTTGCCACAGGCATGGCGAGAAAGTCTCTTGAGCCCTCCACACACCTCCTGAAACATGCCTGTACACATTTCCAGTGGGCCGCTATGGAGAAACTGCACCCAAGCATGAAGACTAGCAGGATCTTAAAGGAAAGAGAATGCATAATCACAGAAACAACCCAAAAAGCATGGATCTTCATGTCATTCTTAAGTATCTACCATTTAATTTTTAATTTGATAAGCCTTGTCATAAGGATCTCTAAGGCAGGGAATAAATTAACATTAGCTAATAACATTTGTGAATATTTCTCCATAGCCTTCTGGCAATCATGCTACAGAACTACAGGGAGATTTTTTTCAATCTTTCTTCTCGAGGAGATTTTTCATTAAACCTCTTTACTTTTTCAGGAAGCAGTTAGGAAGAGGTGCTTGCCTTCCCAGAAACAGACATCATTTTGACTCTCAACCAATATGAGACATCAAGGATGAGGGAGAAAGGGATTCAGGGAACAAGGGAGGGACAGGCAGACTGAAAGGGAACTGAGCCAGAGGGGCAGCACCACTGTGGAGCAACACATTGTGCTTGGGGAAGTAGGGGAACTGGGAGAGACAAGCTGTGGAAGAGCACAAAACACAACCTGGTGAGAAGCAAGTACACAACGGTGACATTAAGTGTCAGAAAAGGCAGATGACAGGGGCTGATGGGAGGAGAGGAAAGAAGATATGAAGACTTGGGAAAATAAAGCAAAAGAAAAGTAACCTGATTTTTCAGAACACTTATTTTTCTTTCCCCAGTATTACAGGCAATCACACCAAGAGAAGGAAATACACAACCTCTTCCAGCACTTAAGCCACTAGTTCATTCAACACACTTGAGCATAATCCTCTTTTTCAAAGTATCTTCAAATGCAGGTGAAGCAAACTATCTTGGGCAAAAACTGTTTTCAACATGACACCAGGTACAGGAATTCAACCTGTAAACGAGTATCTTTTGAAGTAACACTGAACAGAAGCTTTTGTGAGAAAATAAGTTGCTTCTACACACCCTCAACAAAGCTCAACTACTGTCTAAGGATAAGCTTCAAAATAAATAAAAGCTGTCTAGGCCTCACTAGACAATAATCAAGTACCTGCAGCTTTTATGATTCTTGGCAAGCAACCAGGGTAGATTCTAATGTCTTTTCATGTTCCCAGACCCCTCCAAAGTGACATACAAGTAACAGCTCTTAACTAATTTTTTTTATTTTGGGAATTACTGAGATGGCTCCTCTACAATTCATTTATTTTATATATACAACAAACCAAATTTATTTTTTTCCCCTCGACTTCCCCTTCATATTACCGTGAAATAATAAGAATGATTTTCAAAAGTTTGCCATTGACTTCTCAAGCTCGGCAGATTACATCTGTGGTTGCATCTCGGTCAAGACCAATGAATTCTGCCTCCAGGAAAACTAGAATAATCTGTGCTGGCTGAAACCTAGTTCAACATCGCATCTCAGAAAGGACAGTCAATGCACACTCCTGAAAGGCACCCCCCTAAGGAGCACTTTTAATCCCCTTCTTTATCTCCACCGCCAGCTATCTGAGGTCTGTCAATACAGGGCAATTTTATCACTTATATATTCCCAGAATGACCAAGAATTATTTTAGCATGAAAATGGACATTGGGACTCAACTATTTCCCCACTACACTAATGGCAGCATCCACCTGATGTTTATCCTACTATCCCTGTAACATTCAGTTCTCCGTAGGTTAACTGTCCGGTGCACAGACAAGTCCTTAAAAGCTTGCTCATGTGCATTTATAGTCCTTTTCCAAACCTGCTTTGTAAATCTGTTAAATCTATCATTTCAGAAAATGTAGGGTTGTTTTCATGGTCATTTCATGCTTTTGGCCTCAGTATCTTGGTAGGCTAAATTCCACGGTTGATTTAACATATTTTAGCTCCCAAAACTAAGATTTAAATCTTGTAACTTTACAGTTCACTCAACAAGCAATAACAAAGAAACCAAAGGGAATGCACACCACTGATTCAAATTTTTTTCCCAGTATTAATCTACAGACCTTGCAGCCTTCTCTATTGGCTTCTTTTTTGTGGAAAAGTGCGTCTTTACAAGTCAATATTATTTGATTTGTCCTGACTTATTTTCACTGTTTTTAAAAATATGTACCTGTAAAATGTGGAGATCTAAAATTAAGAACAACTACAATATTCTGGAATATAATTCAATTCAGACACCCCTGAGGGAGAGCATGGTAACACCCCAAAATATGTGGCAGATGTACTGAGTCAACACACAAGCTAATGAGCAGCTCACTCCCAACCCATACTACACAAATGGTATTATCTAGATACTGGTGGAAGAGGCCCAACAGGCTATAACCATGCCTCTGTCACATTTAATTTCATGGGTTATGACTCTCCACACACAGAGAGGCACAGAAGCACAACGGCTGGCAGATGAACCCCAATAACGTTGTCAGAGAAGTTATCAGAGAAGCCATGCCCTGCCTGGATGCCAGGACATCAGCCCCATGGGGTGCGGGTTGCACCCACCATGTCAGTCCACTGGAGAAACTCTGTGGGTCACTTCAGCAGCTGAGGAGGTTACTCAGGGTGTGGGGCTCTATGAGATGCAAGGGGAGAGCATTCTGGGTTTGTACAAGAGTTGTTAGGGGATGTTTAGGGGAGGAACCACAGGCAGGAAAAGGGAGGGATCAAGGCAGCGTGGGGAGGAACAAGCATGGAAAAATAGAGGAATAAGAAGATAAAAGAAGTGGGTCACAGGTGAAGAAGTTGCTGGTTGTTGTGCCTGCCTGACCATGCCCTGCACCTGATCAGCACGGTCTGTCCTGTCTTCTTATTAAATGTTATCTCTAATTTTCTTTGTGGGTGTTATTTCCACTCTTCTGCATGTGTGCACAAGGGTTCATCAGTGCAGCAACTGCAGCAGGACTGCATGTCACTGTGACCCACACGTCCATGGTACAGCCACCTGAGTGACAGACATGTGTCTCGTTGGCACGCAAGGTAAGTGGCCTGGGAGCCACATGTGCTGTGCATCTCTGTGAATGAGGCACCTGAGACAGAGACGGCTACTGGAGGGACCATGAGGTCCAGGATGACTGTTGGAGAGACTGTGGGGGCTGGGGGTCTACCAAGAGATCTAGAGGGGGAAAAGGGAGGTGTGCATATACGTTTGTGCACATGCATGCACACAGACACGCATGCATGTATGTATATACATATATATGTATCAGAATACGTGTATGCATACACACAGACACTCCCAACTGACAGACCTTCATCCTGCTTGGCCAGAGGGGACAGGATGCTGCAGCAGCTTCACATCTACTAGGATACCGGATTTGGAGAGCCCTAACATCATTAAACTAAAGCTTTCAAACATCTCAGCAATTTTTTTGTGAATGCTTTGAGTTTAGAGAATTAGAATCACTCCCTACCTATTAAACTTTCTAAATCACAGCAAAGTAACTGGGCTCTATGTTGACTTCCATTTTGTGAAAAAGTATTAAGAGGAAGTAATTTCTTTTAATGCCACTGTTCTATTTAAAACAAAAGTAACACTTCTTTACGTGAGCCTTGAAAATGTACCATTTACTGCTACTGCTGCTTTCTCCAGTCCATAGACGAACACTATATGAATGAAAGACATACTAAAGTTTGCATCCTGCCTCAAGTTTTCATACTTTTTTTCCTTCTTTTGGGAAGGCTGTCTAAAGCTGAACTGCCCTGCACTAGTACTTTCAACACATCCAGTCGAAATATCTGGATCCTCAATTTGCTCTCTTTCACAGTCATGAGTAAGGGAAGTAACCCTAGTTGATGAAGTATAAAAGTCAACAACTTATGTCACTTATAACACTGACAAAGAGAAAGTTTCTTAGATAAACTTCAGTTAGTCACAGCCTGCTCCAATAATAAGGGAGAATGTTGGTGGATCATAACTTAGTCATTGAAGAGACACCAGTGTCAAATCTTAAGAATTGAAATAAAAGCATGCCTGAGATCACTTCCATAACTGAGTTAATTATTTCCTGAGCTGGATTTTTTAAAAATCCAAACAGCATTTTCACAATTATCCTATTGATTCTGTAAGAACCCTAGACTAAACAAAAAAAGATTATCATATTTATTGAATGGAAATTTTGTTTTCTACAACAATCCATGCAGCTACATTAGGTAGCAAGTACTACGTTTTTCTAGTTACTAAGATGGATACAGGGGATGGGATGACCTTAAATTGTGTTTGGCTTCATCTTCTGAAAAGTAGGAGTTGGGCTAATTCCAACACCAGAAATCTTCACAAGCATAAGAATTTAACTGCATAAGAAGCAACCAGCCCAGTCCAACCTGATGCATTTTTACTGCAACATATCCAAGCAGAAAAAAAAAATAAGAAAAAATAAATAAATTACCTGATGTCTTCAGTGAGGTTTGAATCCAGCTATTTAATATTTTTTCATAAGGCAAAGCAGGTTAAGATTACATGAATAAAGACTGGCATGGGTGACTATTCACCACTTACTAAAATTCTGCTTACTTGAATCTGCTGAAATTTGGACATCTTTTGCTGATCCCTGTGTTGAGCCATCAACATCATCATCTTCATCTGTGAAAACAGAAATATTTTAAGAAAGGATTCTTGTTAATTTGAACTGGGGGGGGGGGGGGGGAAAAAATTTTTTTTAATTTAAAGATGGTTTCCCAAAAAGAAACAAACAGAAAAGAAACCA
>JAOTQQ010000019.1:65598309-65618351 GCA_026546715.1 Gallinago undulata | reverse complement strand
TTTAACGTGGTTGGACTCGATGATCTCAAAGGTCCCTTCCAACCACTAAGATTCTGTGATTCTGTGATTCTGTGATTATCGACTAAGAAAAAACACAACAAAATGCCTTACGCACAGCAGACTGCAAGGCAGGTACCCCACCATAAATATTATTCCCCCTGACTTCTGCTGAGCCACAACTGTGGCCCATCAACCATGAAAAAATGGAAGATGTCAAATGCTGGGGGTAGCCACCAAGCTCAGAGGTAGGCCTGGGACCAGCAGCAGGAGGAAAGGGGAGCATCCCCATGGCTCAGCCCCAGCTCCCCTGGGTGTCAGTAGCCCCCCAACTCTGGGAGGCCACTGCCCCCTGCACCACAGGGACCTGAGACCCAGGAGCAGAGACTGGTATGAAAGAGACCTGGTGTTAGAAAAGAGATTTTTCAGGGTGTTGCTGTATTTCATCTGGGTATGTGCAGGCTGAGCACCACAAAAATGCATTCTGGCTTTCCCAGCATGGTGGGTTTTCTTCGGGTTTTTTTGTTGTTTTGTTTGTTTGTTTGTTCCCCCCTCCCCCCCTATATCACATTAAAGCACTGGAAGTGATCCATATTAAGTTACTGAGTATTTCCCCTGCATCTGTTTCTGACCATCAGCTAACGACTGATTTGCACTGCATTCTCTCAATTCAAAGTACAAGACGTATTTTAATTAAAAGAATGCAAAAAAAATTACTTAAAAAAACCACGAATATGTGTTAACATGAAGTAATACCCTCAGCATATAGCCCAAGTCCTGAAATGGAAAACCTTCTCTTCTATCATGTAAAATAATGAAGGAAGAGAATATAGGGTGCAACTACAACCTTCGATTTTTTCACTCAAGGTGCTCCAAGTTCAATTTTTACTTAAAGGTGATTTAAAAATTAAAAAAGGAAAAAGTTTGAGTCTGACATATTAAAGAACACACCACTGTTTAAAAGACAAACACTTAACATCAGAAAAGGCACACTCAAAGAGGCTATTTAAAACGTTTGTGATTAACTCTTGTTAATAATAACACAACTTCATCTTCACTTAAACCTTTGGGACACTTGTAGAATACCTAACAACAGACCTGAATGAAGGCTCATAATGAGTCTTCCAGCAAAACCAAGCTCATCCAGATTGTTTATTTCTGCTATTTCTTATGTTGGAAGCATTGAAAACTCCGTAACTTTGAAGTATGTGCTGTACTTCACCTCCCCCCACCCACAAGCAAATTCATTAAAAGGAAAAATAACTCACTGAAAAAACCACGCCAACCAACAAAAGCAATGTAACGCCTCCTCTCCCCCTTCACATTTCCACAGGTCACTTCAGTGTGTTCAGGTTATGCAGACTTAGGGTCAATGCATTTTATGCAGCAGCAGGACCCCTGCTATAGCTTCCGCCCGTGCGAATGCCTGGCTCCTGCTAGTGAACAACTGCCTTCACCAAAACCAAACCCGTATGTTCAAAGTGGAAAGTTCAAGAACAACCTGTCAGGTTGCAAACATTTGACTTCCATGACCTATATTTTGCCTACCTTTTATTTGCTTTCCTATTGTATTCAAGCACCACAAGAACATAGTAATCAAAATTTAAATTAGAAAGTACTTCAGCGGCTTAAAAAAAAATAAAAAAAATCTCTTGTTCCTAAAGAGCTGTTAAACAAACCTACACTCTAGATGGCAGCAGAACATTACCCTGCTCCATTCATTATTTCCTTCCTGCACAGAAATCTTAAAAGGGCAGATGCTTAATCAAAGAGGCAAATAAAAATATCTGTATACATGATATGCCAAATAAAAACCAACATGTATATCAGCAAGTGTTTGTAGCAATGATAACACTAATCTGCTAAGCAAATTTTTGGTTTTTAGGTTTTCACTTTCTGCATGCTTACTATTTAAAGAATAGTTTTCAACTTGTCCTCCATCAGGAAACAGAATTTTCAGCATTTTGCACATACTCTCCATGCAAAAATTTTTATCCTTCCCCAGAAAAGACCAAGAAGTTACAGTATTGCCAAAAAAGTCATTGAAAATTAGCCATCTTATGCTTCAGTTAGTTACAACATTAGGTTAAGCATGCTCATCAATTAACTGCATTCAACTGTGAAATTTTTTACCTGATTCTGTTTGCAAGTTTTCTGATATTCGAAAACAATGCAGTTTGCTGAAGTTGCGAGAAAATAACTGCACACAGCTTGGAGGAAGAATCATATTCCTTAATCTTCCAAAAGTACATTCTGGTGTGACAATTATGTAGCAAGCAGCATGAGCCTATAAATAGAAGCATCAATTAACAACTTAGTGAGACACAAAGAAAGCAGATTTGTTTATAGCAAAACATACACTGGAATTGCAAAACTCAGGCTAGGACATATATAGACCTTTGGTAAACCACTTTCATGAAATCAGTGACTCATTTTTGACCACGACACCCCAGATTTTCATTTGTTTGATTCAGTTTTTATATAAACAATCATGGGAGGTCTTAACACGTAAAGAAACTCCCTAACTACTACAAACCTGCTCTATTAAAAACAAATGTTTTTATACAGCTGTGTGGAGAAATTTAAAGTTTAGGTCTCAAACTCTGGATCTTCCACACTAAACAGCTATTTATGGCAGGAGGTAGAAAAGGTAGGCAGGTTATACTGAGTAGCTTGAAAATAGCAATATCCACTTGCACAGCTGTACCCACTTGCAGAGTCAGAGATAACACAGTTTGGAGTTTTATTCCAAAACACAACTGGCTGGCTTCTGCCTTTATAGTTGTGTGAGATCTTATGCCATTACTGAATACATGTATCTTTGTATGCATGGCCATATGGCCTGTTACATTGGTTAGACTGTTCTCAAAGACAGCTCCTCCCACCTCAGCAATTATGAATTAGATTAAAAATACAAAACCCACAACATTTAAAAAAAATAAATTATTCAAATCACACCTGAAATACTCAGGTTTCATTTTAAACTATGATTACATAAAACACCTCGTCTTGCATGAAATAGCAAATAAATGATTTATTACATATGCTTTTCAGATCCCACCCCATCTGGTGCTACTTTGCACTTTCATCGTATTTCAGTAAGAGGTAGCATTAAGTGGATGGATCAATTGTTATCTACACAGCAGACTGTGCATCAGCATGTGAAAAGCTGTGACTTTCATGAGGATTACTGAAGGGTACAATCATGTTGCACAGAAATTAAACATACGTCATGTGAACGGAAAAAACACAGAAACCAATATTGACAGCTTAAAAAAACACCAACCACACAGGTTAAGAACTAGTTTACACTGAAAGAGGAATAAGCATACTAGAATGGTAGTCTTTGACCTTGCAGAATTTGTATGATTTGAAAGAAATTCCGATTTCAAACAGGAAAAGTAACTGCAGGCTTCGAAGCAGATTAATGTAAAGCTTATTAATAACTAATAGAGGGGTTTTACAAAAATCACATTTTCCATCTAAATATTTCCACATAAATATATATATATTTGTATAAAGAAGGGCATAAATTAATCGTATTTATGAAGCGTGTACTTCTAAAGTGTAATATATATAAAAATATATATTATGTATTTATAAATATAAATAAAGTATACTTACATAAACTTTAGATAAGCATGTTAAATAAGCATGTGCATATATATATATATATACACATATATATATATATGGTTCCCCTAACTATAAGCAACTGCACAACATACCAGGATGCCACACCATTCACATCTCATCCCAGAGAGCACCTCCGAAGAGCCACAGGTTTTTTTGCAAACTTCGCAACGAGCGCTGGAAGAAAGGTTTCCCTCCCTCCAGTGGTGGTGGTAGGTATCCTGGGAGAACACAAGACAACTTACTATTGCAGAAAACAGGTACAGAAGCATCTCCAACCTAACTTCAAAAATCAGCAGTTCAAACAGCTCTGAGGGAACAGCAACACAGGCAAGGACAGTATGTATTTTCTCACTATGAGTCTGAACAGTCTTACATTTCATCAAAAGAAGTTAAAACTATAAAAAAAAATTATCACCTAGTGCTTTTTCTTCACAGTCCACCAAAACCAATATTCTTTTTTTAAAAATAAAATAAAATCCTGAAGGGTCAGTATGACGCACGTATTTTACAGTGAGAAGCTGGGCAGTTCTGCCTCAGAGGGACCTCAGGAAGCCTGAGGAACATGATACTGTCTGCCAGGGATGCAATGCAGCCAACAGAGAAAAGTAAGAGTTCTGAGACAGCTTCTGTAATTCAAATTTTTATGAAAGATGCTTTAATTTTTTTTCCTCTCTAACTGGGATGTTGTATACATTGTACAGACTTTTCAGCTTCAATAAGCATCGTGAATGCGTCAGAATTTAAGTTCATCTCGCTACCTGCCATGCATTCTGAAGCCACACGTCTCCTTTGCCCGCCATGAAGCAACAGAAGTGCTTTGACAATGGGCGGCGTGCAAAAGAGAAGTCCCATGCTCCTCCCTCTCCTCTATCCCATGGTTTCACACCCAAAACAGAGGACCACTTTCTGCTGTGGAGGCATGGGCACTTACGTGGTCCTGGTGCCCATCCTGGTGACACTGCCGGCAGTCACTGCAAGCAAACAGGATACAGTCTGTGTGCACATGTAGCTCACAAACTAAAAGCATGAAAACAAGAAAAGTGCTGTAAGCTGGAAACCCCGGGGTTTTTGCAGCTCTCCCCTCCCTCCCTCCCTTCTTCTCCCCATCCACCACCTCTTTGCACCACGCTTTCTTGCCTTCGTGCTCCTTTCTGTTGGGCAGAGCTAGACAACAAAATAAGTTTATCAGCGTTGTCCTGTGTGTTGCTCCACATCCTTTGTGTTAAACTGATGCAGCAAGTCTAAGAAATGGCTGAGCTAATTTTGCTCATACGTTCTTGCCTCTATTTCCTCCAACACAGCAAGTTATATTTGTAACGACTGTTTGGCTTATTAAAGCTTTGTCCCACAGTTTCACAGGAACCGCTGTGCACTCCCATGTAATCGTGCCTGAAGTCTACTTTGATTTAACCAAATCAAAAAAAAAGGCTGAATGTTAGGAGCATTAACAGAGAGACACACACCCAATGGGCTTAATTTTAAACCTGAGCAGAATAAACTGGTATGCTAAACTCAGAGTAGATCTGTCCAAGCTACGTCTGCATGTGGTGAATCATCATTTATTTCATTGTCAGGCAAAAGAAAACAGTAACTTTTTCAGCACACTCTCGTAAGTAAGCTTAACATTGTCTTCCAAAATACCTGTTAGGTATGGTAGCTGGACGAAGTTTGAGTGAAGCCTATAAAGTTTTAGGCAAGTTTGGGTTTGGATAAAGTACTTTCATTATTTAAAAGCTGACTTGAAGTATCAGATGTGAAAGAAAAGAGAATTTACCCCAAAAAACTTTGGGTGAAGTGCTATGCTGCAAAAAATACTACAACCAAAAGACCTCAATATCTAGCTTCGTTACTGCAAAAGTTAAGGAAGTTCTCTATGAGCCACGTAGACAGAGATAAATGAAATAGATCCTCCTCTAGCTGCTTTTTAAAGACTTGCATATACAAGCACTCTGGGAAAGCATTCGATTTTCTGTTGAGTAAACGAAAGTAGAGAGGCGAGCGTCAAATTCTTCAAATATTTTTCTGTTCTGCTCAAACAGGTTATTGCTCCAAGCACATCACAAAAATCTGAAGACTGTAACCTGAAGACTGGAAGGTGGCAACTGCACTTTAGCCACATTATCTGAAAGAATCTTGAAAACAGTATTAGATTACACAAAGAATAATACCTTATTTTGAAATCACTCTCTGGACTGGCGATCAGCACTAACACCATCTTATTCTAACCCCACAGAAGACGATGACCTACCACCACACCAAAGCAAAGCCTCTCTTAAGAGGGCTCACTAAGTCAACCGCTTTTATACAAGGTGTGACACGGTCTCTTCACTGCTCACACTTCTCCATGTTCATATATACAACAGGAATATTTTACAGTTTTGCCAATTCAGCTACCAGGGAAGCTAGATGCTTTGAGTGATCTGGTTTCTGTAGACCCAATTAACAAGGAATTAACAAAAGCTGTGGGTATTTTATCATTACATCTGCTAACACAGGCACACACTGCCCTTTGCTATACACTTTGTGGAGAACAGAGGTTTGGGTGTTCCCCCCCCCCCGGTGAATCCACATATGAATCCTTGGTCGGATTCACATCTGCTGCTTTTAACATAACCCCCAATTCAGTAATAAAATGTGTAGACAAGAAGGGCAGGAGTGTCGCGAACTTAAACCCTTAAGACAGCTACCTCATAGATAGCAAAACCATATAAAGATCAAGTCAAATCAGAGGGCTTACAAAAAAGAACTTTCATCTTTAACAGTCCTTCCACAATCCTTGCAACTTTTTAACTCGTAACAGGGTGACAGTTTTCTGTTCAAGCTTGTTGTGAAAGTGCTGTGAATTCCATTATAGTTGCCAAAAAAATTAACCAAGTTGGTTAATTTCAGGTACATAAGCTTGGCAGAATACGCTTTAAAATGTTAACTGCCTCCCTCCCCAGTAAATTTGCTGCCCCCAAATTTAATGCTTAATAGGAAACTTTTGTAAAGGATCCAACACTGAAAAACACTAAAAAAAATATGTTTGGGTTACTCTCTTTCCTATTTTTTTTTCTTTCCAGCCCTTCTTCCTGGAGTTTAGTACTCAAAATTTTCAGCTTCTTTTCCAGAAGATTCATCTTATTGTAAGATAGAGTCCAAAACGAGTTATTTATGTTATTTTAAAAGTACATCTAATTATGTCAATCATTTGTTTAGAAAAGGTAACTTCATCTTAACTCTCTTTTCTCTCTCAATTATGGTAAAGATTACAGCAAAAGTTCTTTAAATTCCAGTATCAGAAGAGAACATCATACCTAACGGTAGACTTGTGCTACTAAGCAAGCAAAGTCATTGGAAGTAAGAAATAAAAGAAAAAGTTCAACATCTCCATCTGGGTTTATAAGCTCTACAGCTTAAAAACAGCTGACTTCTAAGATGAATTCCAAAAGTATTTTTGAAGAGCAAAGGAAGAATCTTGCACATGTCATGAACCTCAACTACCCTTTTAAAGCTCCAATTTGGGAAAGTATCAGAGAAACAAGTTACAGGCTTATTGGTATTCAGAAAACGGGATAGCAAACAAGTCACACCACACAAAACAAGAAAACTGTTTAATCCATTCAAGGCACACAATTCAGAATATTCACTGAACCAGAAAAAAAAATGTGTTTGGGCACTTGTAATACCTAAATGTAACATGGGATTTCATGTGTTTCTTTTTTAAGAATGAAAGGGAAACTTAAATGGAAACGTCTGAAAAAATAAATATTCCCTTGCAACGGGTACAATACTAATAGAGTAGAGTTAAGAAAGTGAGAAAATGAAAGCAAAACCTATAAAGCTTTAACTAAAATAGGTCACTAAAGAAAAGGTATTTTCAGGAGTTAAGAGGACATAACTAGCGAAAATATTATTTTCAAATTCTCTATGTTTGCTTCATGTCACATGAGTTCTGAAGCTAATGACGACAGGTCATCAGAAAAGACTGTGTGGTATCTGCAGCCCTCTGACCATCCCACCAAGCCATTCAACTCACATGGTAACTGCATTAAGTGACAGATTCCTGCTAGTCATAAGAACATAGTTTAGATTTATTATGCAACTCACTGGACAAAAGCAGAAACAAAACCACTGCACCATTGTAAGTCTAAATGCCCTGATCAAAGAGAAGTGTTTCCCCTACACATAGGTGAACCATATTAAATAAGACATTATATTTAGCACAACAATTTTGAAAGTATCTCAAATCCCTACAGAACTGGTTCTTCCCTTAGGAGACTTTTTTTTTTTTTTAAACAGTTCACAGGTAATATTCCTTTAAAATACTAAATTCTATTCAACCTCAACCTGAATTTGATTCAACAGCATCAAATGTACAACAACAACTAGACATTCAAGATGGGAGACAAGGGAGAACTAAGGAGTTGCCCCATATCAAAACCAGTTAACAACTCATACCAGCATGTGTTTCAATGAAAAATTCTGCTGTTTGGGTGATTTCTTAATTACTGTTTTTTCACAGAATCTGTGTCAGAACACTCAGAGCAGTACTATTTTGACAAATAATATTTTCAAATATCTTTCCATTGAAGGCACATCATCCCCATTCCAAGCAACAGACAGCTGAGACCAGTAACACAGGAAAATTATATTCCATTCTTTTTCAGAAAGGCAGAGGTTTTAGAAACATGAATACCTGATGATTCCCTGTATCAACAGCTTCTATTGGAAAGAGAAATAAATTACATCAACAGGAGAAGTCTTTCTTTTGCCATAATAGCTTCTCCTTCTTTATTCATCTCAGGCTTGAATTCACTGCACACCATTTACATCGCAGACTTACTTGCTCAAAGTAAATTGGAGGAAAGATGAAAGAGCATACACATTTGACAAAGCCTGTGGTTAATTCAAGTTTATTGGTTTATTATTCCTTAATTTGAAGTATGTGTTTCCACAATCAGTGAGAGGATGATAAACAACCCAAAAATGTCTCAAACTCGGTAAGCGTGTGTATATGTGTGTGTATGTGTACACATACATAACCTCAAAGTTACGCACTGTAAGCCACGTGTAGGCTACTGGGTAACACACAGATGGATATACAAGGAGGGTTTAAGTTACCTTCACATCGAAAGGCAGGCGACTCTAGTGACTTTCTGCACACAGTGCAAAACTTTCTTTTGTAATGTCCTGGAGGCCCAAAACAGTGTGCAACTGGAACCTGCCAATGAAGAACCATCATCAGCCACAACCTTCAAAGTGCCAGTTACCATTCACAGAAACTGCTTTATCATGCAAGACAGGACAGTATATACAACATAAAGTTAACTACGCCTGTGAACAATATGTAGAGGCAAATCATGCTGTTTAAAAAAAAAAATCATACTTAACAAAATATTTTAAATACTTTATTTTAAATAATTTTTTCTTTTTTTTTTTTTTAATTCTTGGTTTTTAATATGTAATTTTCCACTCAGCTTCTGGATGATTCACAGTGCCGTGAATCCAAAGCTTTATTTTGGGTTCAGCACCATGCAACTTACCTGGAATCACAGTTTCTCTCCTAGTATTCTTAATTGAATCAAGGTTGATTAACAGATTTGCACGTGTATACAACAAACCCTAAAGACACTCTCTCCACGTGCCTTCCACCTCTTCTCCGAATAGAGCCCAACCAACTGGCTGACCAGGACCAAGGCACTGGTCTCCCCCAACACACCCAAAGCTTCTAAGCCTGGATAGTACAGAGACTCAGCTCTTGAAGTACATCCACACCAAGGTTCCTGTTGATCGCAGGTGGAAGACAATGCATTTCAATATCCTCTTGCCAAGAGGTGTACCAACAGTTTTAGCAACTACATTTCTAGTATATTATTCACTTATCCTACAAGGTAGTGTTTTTTTCTTGTTTATTGGTTAATAATGAAGACTGGAAGTGATCTTACCAAGAGAACAACAAAATAAAAGACGAAAAATGAAGAATAAGGAACATACTTGAGCTTTATACTTGTTCTAGAGACCACTCTTCTACAAGACGCACACCTTTGTTAAATTGACATTCGCATGAGAAGCATAATCGCATCTTTAAAATTCAGAATCAAATGACTTACACAAAAGTTTACCGTGACCTGGGTATTTAGTTTTAGGCATCTCACATGCCCTTCCTTCTATGACAAATACATCAGATTTATCTTCTGGTTCTTGCATCACAGAAAAAAATATATTGACAGTAAAGGCTGGAAAATGGTTATGTAGGTGTGAAATGAAATTAACCATTCACAGTAAAAAGTTGGAAATAATGGCTTAAGATACGCATAGTCACAAATAGCTTGAGTTCAAGTGCAGGCCGAGGTAAGGACGGCCAGGTGAGCCCAATCCCAGCCACACACAGCAACTGCGAGAAGCACTGAAAAGCCCTGGTGGTATTTTTTTCAGGAAAGCTCATCTGCACATTCCCAACCTGTCTTCAGGTTTCAAGCATCACCTTCAAGGCACCTGCCCACCCTACTCCTGCCACAGCCCTGGGCACAGCACAGCCAGCCATCCCCAAGGCAGCAGTGTTCCCAGGGAGAATAACCTGCCCTGGACACCCAGGATGAGCATCTGACCCCTTCAGCAACGTATGGTTGAACCACAAAGAACTCTTCTTTCCCTGGTCTCGAGCTTGGCTATTTTATCTTACACCTGCCATAGAAATGTAGGCTTTTTGTTACTGTCACAGAAAGCTTCTGCCGAAGAAAAAGGACATTGTAGACTAAAGGATCAAAGTAGAGTTTTGTGAAAAACGGTGTTTATTTTGGGAAATATTGTGAGAAAGTGCTTTGACAAGAGTCAAACTTATTTAGGGTCTGCCTACATATCTAGAAGACTCAAAGGAAGAAGCATATATTTTTCAGCTCTTCAGGACCCTGGTGACAATCCTCTGAAGTCTCAAGTCACTGTTAAAGAGAAGGGAACAACTTGCTGATTGAAACATTGGGTGAAAAAAAAAAATAATCTGGTTCCTTCAACTTCTTTCCTTCTGAAACAAGCCAAAGAAACTTTATTATGACTGGTCTTTCTAGCTCGCTTTAGAAGTGACAGGTATAAAACCATTGCAGAGCCCAGTGAGAAATGGGATGCGAATGAGGTAGAAAAAGAAAAAAGGTAAAAGAGCAAATACAACATAACAAACTCATCAATCACATCATGTTCCTCCCAGCAGCTCCCTACATTTCTTTTGTTGCTGAACAAGTTCCAAGCATCCAATACATTAAAAAAAATAAATAAAATCAAAACTCAGACTGGGAAAGTCATCGAGGCAACATGTCAGAATATGAAATGTCATGTATTGTTCTTTAATTTATATCCACCTGTATAAGTACAGCAAAGTACAGACACATAACACGGCCTACAGAGAGAAAGTTAATAATTGATGAGTCTAAAACTGCTTTTCCAATACAACGACTTAAATGACTTTATGCAAACCACTAAAATCAATTTCCACAGAAAAATACAGAAAATTTCTGCTAGTAATAGCATTAAATGACATCTAATTGCCCATACAGCATTGATCAGAAGCCCACTGACAGAAAGTATATTGGTAATACTCCAGCATAAGCTCCAGAATGACTTTGCGCTCATGGACAAGATACTCCCAGTTTCTATTTTGTTTCCTACCATCTGTTAAGAAATCCATAGCATTACAACATACACACTTCTGTAAAAGTTCGTACTAGCCAGTAATAAAATTTGATCCTATAGAAACCTAAAACTTAAGATTCTAACCCCCTTTAGTGCAATCTGTGCGAGCACACAGCAGTTCTGCATCATACAGAAAGAACAGCAACAAACTGCTCTTAACTTCCAAACTTTAGAAGAAAAAGAAAGGATAGAATTGTTTTCTTTTCAGAGTGGCTTCCAAAATCGTTCCTTATCCTGAAATGCCACAGGGTATAAAGCGTGTGGCCAAAAGCAGATCATGAATTTAAGTGCTCTTGGAATCACTACGTACAGAGCAGCCCATACAAACCCTCTGGTTCACAGATGAAGACAGGTCAGGTCTAATCTTATGGTCCACAACCTTCTGGATACCTCACCAGAGAAAAATACAGCTCTGGGAAGGCTTGTTCTTCACCCAGTTGCAGCTGCTTTTCTACGAAGTCAGGCAGAAGAAAACCTTCAGCCTGAATCCTGAGCCAAAGACTTCCAGGCTCAAAGGGGAACAAAAGAAATATAGATATACCAAATGCCAGAGTGACAGCTGCTTTGGCAGTCTTAAAAAAGAACAACCTACTAAAAACTTTTCCTAGGCCTGTGTCTAAATATTATTGTGGCCATGCATCTCCATCCCCACCACATCGCACTTGGCGGGACTTTTTAAAACACAACGGAGAGATTGAGACAGCAGGGCTGAAGGACCTACAGTAGCATGGGGCTGATCAGCTTCCAAGTAGGAAAAGGAACATAGAAATAAGGATAGAAACACAATAGCCTCCAAAGGTTGAGAAAAAGGCATTTAACTTAAGGTAAGTAGTTTTCAGTCTAAAAACACTGCGGCATTTTAAGGGTAAGCACAACCATCCTGGAAGCAACCATCTTCTGAAATGCCCACAAGGGTAATCACACGGGCTCTTTCACAAAACTGCTCTCAATATTAGTCAAAAAGCCCCTGCTGATACAAATTAAAATGGTGTTCCTGAAGCAAGAACTACTTCTATGGATTCTGGTGTTTCCAGTGCAGAAAGTCTTCCTTATCTAATGCTCCCGGAACTGACACCAAAAAACCCTTTGCTCTGGAGAGGTAGATAGGCTGATCACATCTGAGTACACCCCGTGATTATTTCGTCCTGGCTAATTAAGTGTCTGGACCACACCCTCTCTGACAGAAGCTAACAACCTTGTGATTCAACTTTTCCCAGTATTGACATCTTTTCTCTTACTTACTTATTACTCAGTAATCACAAAGAGCCCTTTTATTTGCTTGCAATCTGTCTGCTTCAGTAGCAAAAGCGCAATTTAAATACACTTTAACACGTTCCATTTCTATGTTTTCCTTTTAGGGACAATGCCTGTTAATTACTCGTCAGCTGTGTCCAAGTTGGCATTCTTCTCCTGAGCACTTGCTATATCAGTTGATGTTAAAAAGCAACACATTCCATATAGAAATCTAAAATCAGTTAAGAAATACAAAGTTAAATGGTGTCACAACATATCATAGGACAGAAGAGAATGAGAAAATCAAATCAAATATGTAGTTGTAAAAATTTTAACTGGGGCTAATGGAAGGGAATAATGCATACATCTGAATGCGACCTAACCATATCCAGGATTTTTTTTCTCCATCCTACAGATCTCTGTGACAGGACAGAGATCTTACCAACAGGCTCTCAAGGACCCTTTGTGATAGGAACTATACAGTGAATTCCACACCATTTGAAATCAGGAATATACGATGTTTTTATTAGAAAATGAGACTTGTATAAGAGCTTTCCATTGCAATTTATAGTTGCTTGGACTAGAAAAAGAGAAAATGATATGCAAAAGACAGGCATTCCTTCCCTTTATTACTACAGAGGAAATCAATGTCAATCTCTCTTTATCAAGATAAAAATTAAGAATTAAAAGAAACAAACACAGTGACATCCCATACCATCACTCCTGAACCTGAAGAGTCATTGATACACCTACAAGGTTCATCTGAGAGCTCACAGGCTACCAGGCAGCTTGCAACAAGTTCCAGAGCATAACAAACTCCCTTGAGTTCATGAACTAGGGGGTGGTAGCCCCTCCCTTTAACCTCAGGATTAAAGGGACTATTGCTTTGGGGAGGAAAAGGAGGAAAACTTGGGGCCGTGCCAAGACAACCTGCAAGCAGTTTTACACCTCATTTGGATTCTAAATTATGCCACGTGGCTGCCACACTCCAAACAACAGCCTTACTGGAACAACACAAGTATGGGTCAAGTGTTGAAGAGTAGAGATGGACCTTCCCAGTGAAGGTGGTCAGGGCTATCCAGAAAGTGCCCAAATAAAATCTTGGAATGGTGTGTATTGGAAGGGACCTTTAGCTGTCATCTAGTCCAACCCCCCTGCAAACAAGCAGGGACAACTTCAACTTGATCAGGTTGCTCAGAGCCCTAGCCAACCTGTTACCAGGGATGGGGTACCTACTGCCTCTCTGGGCAACCTGTTCCACTGTTTCACGACCCTCATCATAAAAACCATCTTCTTTATCTCTAGTCTGAATCTACCCTCTCTAAGTTTATAACCACTACCCCTTGTCCTATTGCAACAGGCCCTACTAAAAAGATTGGTGTGGATTCCAACCTTTGTTAGGACACCCTGTGAAAAAACTCTCAGACCAGCAAAGCCTCTTTGCCACAGATAAAGAAAAGGGGAAGAAGACAGAGAAGAAATAACTTTCCCAAACCTGTTTTATAATATATGTAATACAAAAGATGAAAACATTAAGCAGGTATTTTGTGAGTCAAGCTCATGTTACCAATATAAGAATCACGATCATCAAAAATATACAAAAGGGGCAGGATGAAAACTCCATTGATGCATGCATGCCAAACATACAGTAATTTGAAGATGAGATGTAACGATAATATGCCCACCAGCTTATTCACAAACATTGCATTTCATCCTGTCTTCTATGACAACCTGCTAGGAGAACCAGTAAAAGTTCAGCAAGCATTCACTGCAGCATTTTTTAACCCGTGTTTATATAAAACCTCCAACACTTGAAACTACCACCAAGGAATGATTTCCCAGCTCTGATTTTTTCCCCCTATACTCTCCAGAACTCCCGCTCAACTCAACTGCATCAAATTCTCCTTCCCAGCTTGCCAAGCCCTTTCGCATTTGTTAAAATCTCTATGAACCACTAGCAACAGCATTCCTTAAAAGCTAATTCTCCAAGGCACTCAGACAAAATCCACCAGACATTTCTAACAGCTGAAAGAGATGGGGGGTGTTTATTATTCCAAGGCAAGCGAAGCAGCAACCAAACTTTCACAGTCTTGGTCTCACGCTTTGTTGGAGCTTCCCATTTCTTCTGGGGCATGGAACAGAGGTCAGGAAAGTGAACAAAAAGAGGTTCTGTCCCAGTACCAAAGTCCTTCAGCTGCAGAAAAACAAGGTGCTGGTGTGGTGTACAGAAAGTACAAAGAGTCTAATACAGAACAGATTATCAGTAAGGGGGATAGTGGGATCTACCCTAACCAAAGCATCCTTTTTTCGTCTCTTCTACTTTCAGTTCATGAGGAACTGACCCAAATAACCACCTGCACACAGCGGAATCCAGCAGCCAGAGGCAGAGATTTAGGTCAAGAGGCAAGGACAATGCAGAGCACCTCTGCGAGCACCACAACCTTCCCATTCACCGTCACAGCCTGTGAACGCAGTGGTTACCCATGATCTGTACCACACAGCCAAATCTTATTTTTAGCATAGAAAGCTTCAGGAGAAGGGGATGACATAAAACGGCATTTTTCCCTTTTAGACAACCTGGCTTTATGAACAAAAGCATGCAAGAAAGTTTCATGAATAGCCTATCAACCATTCTTGAAGTGAAAAAGTTTAGAAACCGTCACAGCAATGCACCAACAAAACGACAAGAAAGAAAAAAAGCAGAGCAAATGCCAAACTTCCCTAAATCCACTTTTAATATACTCTCATTTCCATTTAGTTTTTGAAGAACAGTTATGTAGAAAACACACGTGCACTTCTATGGCAAATCTAAGGGGTAAAAAACTTGCAATACAGCTTCAATTCCAAACTAATAAGGGAAAATAAAACTTCACATTTCACACACAATCAAAGAGGATTTGTGTCACTGTTATTCCAGCTTTTGTTGGGGATTTTATTGTTGTTTTGTTGGGGATTTTATTATTGTTTTTGTTTGGGTTTGTTTTTTTTTTAAACCATACCTCAGAGTAGGCAAATACTTATGTGAATGCAGGGGAGAGAGGATTTGAATTTGGAAAAATTGCCAAGACTTTACCAGTGAAACAAATCACATCCCCTGTAAACCATAAAAACACAAACTTGTTCAGAAGATTGATCCATGAAGTCTTGTTTTGAAACATCCCTCATGACCAGGATCCAGTCTGGAATACTAAATGCAGGTGATAATGATTAACAATAGTGCAAAAAAAGAATTGTAAGGGCAGCCATAAGAGTGAACTTATCAAGACTGATCTGAGGCTGGAGCAGTCATTGCACACTTGTGACTCTGTGGGTCTTTATTTGACCTTGGGAAGTGAACCCTGCTCTCAGGAATAGAATTTTCCATGAAATATCTGCTGAAAAATTATTCTCTGACAGTTTGACTTAGTATCAAATGACACACACTCTGAAAAGCTTTAACAATTGCCATCTTCTCTAGACAAAATCCAGGGGATTTAAAAAAAAATAAAAATCTCATCCCTATAATACACTGAATATTGACATACTGGAAGGAACTATCAGAATAAAAACTCCACCAGTGTTCGCTCCTACATTGAACCTTTTCATAAATAAATAATAAATAATCTGAAAGGAGAACAGGGAGATTAAGAAAACTTCCCACACATTCTATAAACGATTATAATTTGTTTTTTGCTCTGTTATGCTTCTTAAGCAGATGCCAAGTTCAATATTTACTTCGACAGAGCCTGCATGCAAAACGATGTCTCCCATATGGCAGACTTCATTTGCTCAGCAGACCGGGATTAATGCAACTTGGATGACCACATCAAGGAGGGCAAGACTGTCCAGAAATAATAGCACAATCCAGTATTTTCAAAACACAATCATTATCGCTCAACACAGATAACACACAAGACTCACTGCAGCTAAATACGGCAACACTGAACCGCAAACACCTCTGAGAGCTGACAACACCACTCAGACAAAACAAGCTTTACTGCATGGCAAAGACAGATTTTATGTGTAAACAATAAACAATTATGTAAAATTCACACTGGGAAAAGAACAAAAAAACTATACTGACATCCATGGCTGATGCAAGTGGAAACATTAATAAGCTTAAATGAAAAAATGTTACCACGCAAAAGCAAATGAACAAATAGTATTTTGAACAATGAATTAAATGTAGAGCAAATTCACAAAAGAAGCAGTTACAAATGTTTACAGTTCTGACACTCTGAATTAAATTGTTTCCCCGTTGATTTGTACCATTCTCCAAAAGGCCCTTACAAAGATATCTCCTATCATCTGACTTATCGTTCCTTTTCCCATGCCACCATGACTGATCTCCATCATACTGAAACAGTAGTAAATGCTAATTGTTAGTAACAGCATTCCTCACTATCTACACGTCCCTTTACTGTGGTTTCTCAGAATGGTATTTCTAACTATTTCCCTGGCAACTTTCTATGTATCAGACACCAATTTGCTACCTGAGTTACACCTCTCGAGATGAAACGTAGGTGGTGAAGAAGTATGTAGCAAAGCCTAACAGCATTATCATCTAGACAAAGCAAACTTAGGAAAAACAACTGGCTAATTTCTCTCTATGCAATTCCTGTAAGTCAAGCTACATATTGTTTTAAACTTTCCCATCTCACCCCCTACATAGGTTTCCAGAATGTAAAGGAACTTGTAAAGCTTTTTAGGATACAAAGAAGGGAACCAGTTTCCCTTCACAGGTTCCCTGGCCTATACAATGTGTTCCCATAAATGTGCTTTTAGTCAGCAAGGTCTGTAATGCACCTGATTCTGATTTTACAGCCATGTCTCATTTGATTTTTGCATATGGCTCTCCTAAAAGGTATTTGTAGTATTTTACTATTTCTCTAGTAAGTTTCTCATCTGCTTCTTCCCTTTTCTTGTTTTTTCCTCAATTTAGCTTCTTAATAACTTCAGGGCATCGTACTACCTTCTTTAAAGCTGATTCATCTTTCACACCCTTTAAAACCAATCTCTTAAGCACGAAGTCGGGTGGGAGAAAAAGTCACAGGGTATCTGAAAGCAAGTACTTCATTATTGTGAAAATAAATACATTTCATTTGTTACCAACAAGCAAATTTTTAAGATGCAGCAATCACCATAAGCCAAACACAGCCCCTTCGCTTTGGCTTAAAGAGAACCTTTAAGTATTTTCTCAGTACAATGTAATTGCTGTAAAAAATTTGGTGGTTGTACAGAGTTTCTTTAGTATGACACACAGGAGTGTTTTCTGAGAGCACTGATACCAATCAGTCACTCCACTCCATTACTGCAAGGCTTCCAGGTAATGACACACAAGTAAGAACATCTAGTAATATTTAAAGAATGCAAGTAACTGCTCTTCAAAGACAGACTATCCACAGTTGGCCATAGCAGGGACTTTTCAAAGGAAATGTATTTTTGCCTTTGAGCAGCTATAAAACCCTCAGTAATGACTAACACAATTGATTTGAGCATTACAACAGTAACAAGCCACCACTGTATACACCATGTTCATTAGTGATAAATTTGTGCTATTATTTCAAGAAGGAGATAAGGCAATGTGCACTTACCCTCACAAGGCTGGGAGCAATACATGAGCATGGTATCTTGACATTCTTGAGGCACTTTTCATGAGACATGAAGTTGCAAACTGTAAAAATAAGATAAGAACCATGAGCAAGTCTTCACAAACATGGGACTGCGTGAAAAATAAACAAACAAAAATCACACGGAGTCAAAACACAATTAGGAACACTTACTTTTTAATCATATTTGCTCTCCCTTAGGTCTGAGAAGGTACATGACTGTCACACTTCTTGCAGCCTGTTTTGTTACTACTATGTTGGCCATGGAAAAGGAAGGAGAGTTTATTCCAATGCATTACAGGCCTACAGCAAGTCATGCCCTCCCACAGTCTTTCTCCAAAAGCACCAAAATGAGCTCTTAAATTTCAAAAAAGACTTTAAACAGCCTGAAGTCTAAAATAGCTCTTTGATGTAGCCAAAGCAGATAGACACATTTGAAAGTGAATTATTCTACAAGCTGGCGCATATGACAGGAATAAATGGGAAAAAAACACAGCATTGTTACACACTGAGTGTAATGGATGAAGGAGACAAAATTAAAGGTCACCAGTTGCATATGGCTTTAAAAGTCAAGAACAACTAATTATTTAACTGTGGAAACAACAGGTTTTGAATTCCACCCGAGCTCCACAAAGCATGCTTTCAAACCAAGACAATGTTTGGGGGAAAAAAAAATTCTCACGGGGGTGATATTTTCCACAGGTTCTTACAACGGATTTACATTATATTCATCTGTGTAAAGAAAACAGGGGATTCTTTATTTCATTCCTACCACCTCGCATTAACTAGGAGCTAATAAGCCAAGCAGCTATGGCTTTAGAGGAGTCCTCCTTTCAGAATTACTTTCTGCTAGTTTGGGCTTCACTCCTGAACTGACAGAGAGTAATTCTGATGCTCTCTGGTGAAAGGACAGGCTCTCCCAGTGCCCAGGCAAGACGGCCACTTGCCAGTGGCAACTGTTGCTGTACACAGAAGGTTTTTGCACATCCCTGCTTTTCAGAAACAGGCTGTACTGTACCACTTCCTAAGTTTCCCCAGTAACTGAAAAAAAACCATGTGCTCCAAAGCTTCCCATCTGCAGCCCACTGCCATAACTGGTTTTATCTGCTAGTGCCACCAAAAGGAGACAATTTTACTCTCTTCCCCCTTTCCCAGCTCATTGGCTCCTGGATTCACAACACTCCTTTCTTGCCATGACGACTCAAGCATTAAAACCCAGGTCTGCTTCTCTGTGTGGCTTGCTGCCAGACCATGCAAAGTACCCTTTCCTTTGGGTGGCACAAAAAGAAGGATGACCCCTGTCACGTTGGCGCTCATCTTAATGGGAGCAGTAGGACAGACGTTTGTTTTTCATTAGCCTGAGAGTCAGAAAAATAAAGTTTGCTGATGATACAAAACTGTGAGGGGTGGCTGACACACTGCTGTGTTGCCCTCCAGTGAGACCCAGACATGCTGGAGAGCTGGGCAGAGAGGAACCTGATAAACTTCAACAAGGGCAAGTGTAGGGTGCTGCATCTGAGGAGGAATAAGCCCATGCACCAGCCCAGGTTGGGGGCTGACCTCTTGGAGAGCAGCTCTGAGGAGAAAGGCCTGGGAGTCCTGGTGGACTGACACTTCTCTCTGTCAGTAAAGGACCCAGTGCACCTTGCCATCAAATCTTGTTCGAACACAGTTCCATTCATTATCCCAGTCTCTGGCTGAGCCAGGGTGGGGCCCAAGGGCCCTCTGGCGCCTGGTACACCACAGGGGACGCATCACAATGGGGGCGGCTATAAAGGGCACCAGCAGTGAGCGAGCTACCCCTGTACGGCCTGTGCCAGCGGTGAGGGAGCTCGCAGCTCTGTCACTACTCCTGTGGGCCATGGTTTCAAAAAGAGTCCTTGTTGTGCTTCCTATGCTGGTGCTCAGCATCATCCGACCCCT
>JAOTQQ010000019.1:65543845-65593834 GCA_026546715.1 Gallinago undulata | reverse complement strand
AGTCCCAGACTGGACTCAGCAACAGATGGGAACTGGATTCCAGCTCTGGAGTCAGGCACACACGGATCGGGATCAAAGGCAGCCGAATAGACGGGGTCCTCTTTGGACATCGGCCATCTTGGTAGATGCCAGAGGAGCAGGAGAGCCGGAGACAAGGAGAAGCATTCATCTAGCATTCGATTTGCCTTTTTTTGACAATTACACACTGGGCACATACTTCCCTGGATGCATCATGAAAACTCTAACTTCATTTTTTGCCTGATGTGTAAAAGCTGACTCAAGGCTCATCAACTTTCCCCACTTCATACACATCACTTTGCATTCATCCACCCCAGGCAATAAAATGGTAATTAAAATTAATTCACTTAAAAGATTCTTCTGCAAACCTCAGCAGCTAATCTGATGTCTAATGAACTCTCAGCTCTCTACTGGCCTTTGTAGACAGGGTGGTGGACTGTGAATAAGAGAACTGAGTAGTAAGATACACACTAGTAAGCCATCACTGCCATGAATCCACCTGTAACCTTGTTCAAGTTCATTGCTTCCCTCTATTGCTTTTTGCCACTCAAACCCAGGCCTGTAGCCTGTGAGCTTTTATTTTAGCATTTCAGGTCATGAATGCCAACTTTCCATTCCAGAAGGAACCTTCCATGCACAGTACCCTCAGTTATATTTGTCTTCTGCAAAGATGCTCAGAAAAGCAAGACAAGATAAGGCTGTGATTATGGCTAGCAACTGACTCTGACACTAGACCACGCTTTGGATGGCCAGGGAAAAGTCCACATTTTCTTGAACACATGGAAATTGTACAGAAAAAAAGAAAGGTTCTACCAGATTAAGTACTGGGCAGCTTTTTTTTTTTTTCTAACAACAGGTGTCCGCAGTTGTTATAGATGATCCCTATCCAACCACGCCATCATTAAAAAATTATCTTAAATAATAAAAAGAAACATAGTAGATGGAGAAAAAAGGACAAAGTCCAAAGTCCTCATCAGGTACCCACAGTGCAACTCCACTCCTCCTACCCTGAACTGGAACATGTCTCTGTACTCACATGTATTTTAGGCTTAACAAATTGAAGTATTAATTTTAAAAATCAAACACATTTATAAATAGCTTCCCAGACCAAATGCAGGTGGTACAATTATGTTCTCCTAATCTCAGCTTTACATTAACTTCCACTCTGTATCATAAACACCCACATCCCAAGATTCTGTCTCCTCCTTTTTCACATGACAACTTTCCACTCATTACTGTTACAACTCTATACATCAAATAAAACCTACCTGTAATCAAATTTTTTCTTTTTCCATCTGAACAAATCCCAGCAGCTGCAAGGATTAACACTTTCTGCCAACTGAAGACAGGAGGGTCTCTGAAAAACCAGGACAATGCCCCTTAACGCTTCCCACTACGTGTTTCTGGACTTAGCAATGGGAAGACTGCAACAGGCCACCACTGCCCCAAAATCTGTGCCCCAAGAGATGGGCAACTGTTTGAAGAGATGGAGTACACAAGAAGTCTACCTTCTTACTGGTGGCAAAAGGGTAAGTTCACAGATATGTACCTTGCAATAGCTTTGGTCAGAGCCCACATTGCTAACAGATGGGTCCAAGAACCACCCATCTGCTGGCTGCAAACTCCAGGGTGATAAGCACCGTGCATGTGACTCTCCATGGAATGGTTGGGGTTAGGTAGACACCTTGGGTAAGTGACAGTGCAGGCACTTTTGATACTACCACATGCCTGGCACAACAGACCACTGACCTTGGCGAGGAATCAGAGCAACCAAGTCCAGCAGCGGTCTCAGGGCAGCACCGAGGGCACACAGTGCACCTTCAAGCCTTGTGCTTTACAGCAAAGGTGACCCTGTTTTAAATGCAACAGGTACCACAGAAATAGTAATGGCTCATGTCATTTACTACCAAGGGGTTAATTCACTCTAGGAGGGTGAACTCTTCAATTCCTTTTCACTGCTTCCAGTAATTTACATTTTTATTAACTCCAGTAGAGAGCATTACTGTTAAGAGAGCCGTACATCTAACTACGTAGCCTGAAGAGTTAAGGTCAGACTCTCACATGCTGTAAATCAGCACGACTCCTTTCAGCTTGCTAAAGCACAACAATTTACAGAAGCCAAGATTCTTTTGCTTCAAGTCAATACACCAGATTATAAATTAGATCATGTAACATATATCTTGTTTTCATCAAGATGAAAGAATGAATTAGGGGTAAATTATACCCTCAAAAACATTCCCAGGCTTCCTGTAAAGTTTACTGATTACAAGAGATATCCATCAGTACTTCTAGCAACATAAATATTTCTCTTAAACAGACAAAATTATTACAAATCTTGGTTCCTTACGTCACCAACTCATATAAGGCATCAACAATTCAGAAGTATTTGAATTTGCCTATGCTACATTAAGCCATTATTGTAACTGATTCTCCAATTAGAGGCATATCCTCTCCCCAAAGTCACAGCTATTCTTGAGATTCTTCTGAGGAATGTTCCTCAGAATTACAAAATGTTCTATTCCAGATGCCAAGCCTGAGAATGCTACAAATGCAGCAATTATCAGAAAAACTCTCAGCATTTATCAAAACAAATGACTGTGGGAATTCAGAAGTCTTGCATGATTTGTTCCTAAGAAGACACCTGCCGGGAAGGAAGAAACGAGTACATTCCAGAGCCCAAACGATGAGGAAAGCATTGGGATTCCATCCTTTTCTTCTTAGATCTGCAAACCAACACTTATCCAAGAAGAAAGACAGAAGAGTAGTAACAACAGTGCTCAGCTGATTGCAAACATTCACACATTATAGTTTAGACGGTCTATTATTTCTGTGCTACATACCTACACCATCAAAATAATTTCTACAAAAGCATTTACTGCTTTGGGCATGAATCTCAGTATGTCCCAAAGGCAAAGTTAGTGAAAGCACATAGTTAACACATTAATTTTTATGGAAAACTGGGCAGCAAGGAACCTCAAGAGCTCAGCTAGTCTGTTCTTCTGTGCTGCTGCCAGCATCAGCCAAAACTGCTCCAAAAACCCACCAGAAGAGACAACCAACAGCCTCCCCATACAGCCTGTCCTCCAAAATCCTTACAGCTAGGAGCCCGGTGCTTGATGTATAAACCAACCCCCCCCTTATTACAATTATACCTAGCACTTCTTGCCCTATTGTACTACAGCCATGAAGGGCTACTTATTTTCCTTCCTCTTTGCAGCTACTTCTGCAGCTAGGTACCTTAGCGAGGCACGGTGCTGGTTATTTCAACAAGTCAAAGAGGCTTATTTTGGGCATTTGCTGACAGCAAAAAACCCGTAAAGTAGAAAATCTTACCTAGTCTTTCACATGGTCATTCTCATACCTCCCCTCACCAAAAAAAAAAAAAAAAAAAAAAAAAAAAAAGGTAGGGCTCAACAAGTGAAAAAAAACAGCTCTTTTTTAAAAGTACTGGAAATTACTGCTAGAATAAGGAAAAACAAGCTGTGCCCTTATTACTCCTCTTACTATGGAAGCAAATGCAAACATTTGTTCAGTCCAGCCACTTTCCCCAGGGTTACCCTGAATCACAGCAGGACCCTCTGCCTTCTGGTGGATCACCAAACCACTCTAGTCCAGGACCTGGAAAGGCTTCCCAAAAATCCCATTGCATTTGCCAGCATTCGTAGAGATGTCTTAGCTTCCACTTTGGTTCTGCCAGGGCTCTCAGTCATGAAACAGCAGCACTGGTTTATAAAGAGGCTGGTTACAAGCGCTTGGGGAAGGAAAACGAGTACAGAGAAGTTGAACATTGAAGAATCAGGTTGCTCAAATTAGTTTAATAAAAGTACAGCCATGCACACAGTGGCAAGGATGGTGCAGGGGGTGTAGCTACTGCGGCGTACTTAAAGCAGGGGAAGAGGAAGGACAACTGCCTATAGATGGACAAAACGAGCAAGAAATCAAGCAAAGCCAGGGAGTAAACCAAAGCTTCAAAGCTGTTATGCAAGACGACAATAACAGTCCCTACTTTCCAAACAATGAATCAGTGGGACTTAAAGGGCATATCAGCACTAAAACAATTCAGGCCAAGTCAGTCTATCAAAACTCTATCAAAACAAAGTTTTATTTTGGTTAAAACTAAGTACATTATTTCCTCCTCTCTTCCTGCTCTTCCACTGTGTGTGCCTGACATGACATAAGCCAAAATACAGGCTTAATCCCACAGTGCCTCTACCCTTTAAGGGCTTTTTCACTGGCTTCTAAAGTAGTCCAATCCTACAAGCAGGCTCTTTTGTTCAGTAGGACTGCCAGTAGGACTTCACTGAAGAGATCCACTGATAGTCAGAAGACAATAGCTTTAAGTAAATGCCCACAGGCTAAGTAGCCATAGAATGATAAAAAAAGTTTACAGAAAAAAAATTAAAAATCTTTTTAAATTATTATATCAACCACACTGCTATCACACTGCTTACGCAGACAGGACCTTTCAAGCTAATGCTGTTTGCATGAGTAAGTTGAAAAGCAATGCTCTCTTTTCACTGGAAGTTTGTGGGACTTAACTTTTACATTTCTTACACAAGTTTGAGCTTCTTTTCCATTGTAAGCAGCTTGCCAACACTGACACATTTAGCTTTTTTGTTTAGGACCATGACCACAGGCCAGCTTGAATACTGTGACTATTCACTGAAAGGAATGCTGGATGCAGTACACGGACCCTGCCAGCTTGTTTCCCAATTCAGCAGAAACATGCAAAGACCTGCATACAATAGTGGTTTGCTCTCTCAGACAAAAACACAACCTAGTGTAAGTCTAGAAGTCCGTTGTGCAATGCTTGCTAAATATCACCAGGAAAGCTGTCACTAGGAGCTTTTGTCTCTCCCAGAACATTTCAAACAATAGTAAGACAGGAATGGTCAAATCTCTGACAGCTTTAAGAAGTCTCGTGTTAAAAACACCTTCCTGTCTCAGTGCAGTGAGGGACCTTGGGCCTATGTCTTAGAGTTCACTGAGACCACCTTGTGGATCAGCTTCCCCAGAAAATCCTGAAGAAACGAGAAACCTGTTAAGGTTTTCCAAATATTTACTGAGCATCCTTATAGATCACTGGTACTTGCCAGGTCCTTTCTCTCTCCAGGTCCCTCTGGTCTTACCAACTAGCCAGCCAGGCCAGCCTCTGCTTTCAATGGAGATATCAGCACACACCCTGTCTGATAAAAATGCAGCTCCCTCCCTCTGTACCACGTGGATTGCATTGTACTTTGTATTTCCAGAACTGTCTACATGAGAGCAAACTCTATAGGTGTAGATAGCCAAAAGAAATGTTTTTGTAGCATCTGAGCTCTGTAATTACGAAGCAGCACATTTGAATTGCTATTCATTTGTATTTCAGATATGCTGTTAGGAAATAACATAGCAACAAGTCAAGTGAAAACAAGACAAATGACTGAATAACAGAACAGTCAAATGAGTTCAATGATACACTTGAACCATCAATCACAAAAGCATCAGTTTGGTTACAACAGGTTTGCTTGCATGGTGGTAGCCTTGCAAAGCACCTGGGCTACCCCCAGGACCTCTCTCTGACCAGTAAGGCTGCAAATACTCTTAAGTCTAACAACAAACGCGATATCGCTTCTCCATCTTCCCTGGTATACTAAGCCCAGTACTGACAAATGCACTAACAGAAGAACTTCACTGGTCAGGAAAAGCACCCTCCCCGTCCTCCCATCTCCTGACTTCATGCAGTGCAGGCTTCCTAAATCCTGCTAAGCAGGCAAAGCCAGAGCCCCTACAGCAGGAGAGATGACAAAGATGCTACCTGCTCAGTTCCACCAGGGCCTCGCACTCCAAGGAGCAAATAACGGCTGCACAAGCAAGCTATATTACTATAGCAAAAGTAGCCATCTCCAGTTGGTAAAGAGGCAACCAAAAGATCATATGTGGTTATGACCATAGGCCACAACCACAGCCAGCAGAATACTTAGACATCCTAGCACCTGCACCTATACAAAGAGGGGTCCACCCTCTCCACTTAACATGCTCTTAACAGTCCTCTCTCCTTCCATCTTGTACAGTGTGGCCACCAGCGATATGGTCTGGCTGAATACAACCTTCAATGAAACAAATGGGTGGAATATGAAGGGTAGTGGTCAACGGCACAAAGTCCAGATGGAGATAGATTGACAAATGGTATCCTTCAGGGGGCCATACTGGGACCAGTACTGTTCAATATCTTCATCAACGATGGAGATGGTGGGATCGAGTGCAACCTCAGCAAGTTTGCAGATAAGATCAAGCTGAGTGGTGTGGTTGTGTCACAAAATGTTAATTTCGGATCCTGCACAACTTTGAGGTAGCATCAATTTAAGATTCATTAACAAGGGATTGATTAGGTAGGACAATTTTTAACAATACTTATCAGCCAATGATCAAAGTGGTTTAACAAAAAACACAGCAACTTAGTTAAAGACTCAAAAATAGCAAGGTTCACCTGAAATTTATGAGAGAGTTTCCTGAATCAAAGTTCTCACGCACAAACATGAGAGTTACAACAGTTTCCTAAATCAAAACATACACACAGACATAGAGGTTAACCTATATAATCAAGATATTTTTTACGATGACAGTGACAAAACACTTGAACAGGTTGCTCAGAGAGGTGGTAGATGCTCCATCCCTGAAAACATTCAAGATCAGGCTGGATGGGGCTCTGAGCAACCCAATCTTGTTAAGATCTACTCTATGACTCCATGAAATTCTGGAGAAAGGTGAGTTCTATGTAGACTTTACTTTCTCCGTCGTGAAAGACAGCCAGATCAGACTTCCTACCTGTGAAATGAAAGTGGGCACGGAATTTCAAACGTGTGTGATTTTAGCATGGAACGGGTCCCCAACGCCAAAAGCTTTTTTTCTTCAGATGGAAGATGGCTAGTGCCAAACTCATATTCAGATCCAGAGACTACCAACACCTTCTCTTTTCTTGAGGTTTAGACCAAAGACAGGACAGTGCCCTGGGACAAGGCACTGGTTCAATGATGGAAAACCAGAAATCTTCAGGAGGGCTACAACATCAGGAGAGCACTCAGTAGCTCATCTCCTGATGAGTTCCCCTCAAGAAGATCCTCCAGAGCAAGAGGAAACCCACTCACAATGTGGAATTGCACAGGGAGCCTGGAAGGACACTATTTTTGCCCCCTGTCCACTGAATTTGTCTTCCCACTGCGTGGTTCTAAAATGGTAACACACTACTGGGAAGTCGCACCCACAATGCAACAGCCAAAGGCCATTGGGATGGTTGTGACTCTCCTTCCAGCAAGGGGTCAGTAGCTCCCAATTGTAGGGGGCTAGCAGTGGTACTCAGTGATGCTGAAGACAGAGATCCTGAAAAGACACTGTCTCTGAACCACAAAAAAAAAAATAAAAAAATAAAAATCTATCTGCAAGCAAACAATTAAGGACTTCAGTAGCTCTTCTGTACAGGCTACAGGATGAAGGTTGCCCACACAAAGAAGATGGAGGCCCACATAACAGTCACAACTTTTTGCCAGGTCTTCCAGTCTGCAGCCTTTACACAGCTAGAAAGGGTCAAGCCAGCTAAAAGTCTGACAGAAAAACCTCTGATCACCTGCAGCGAAAGGCTATGGCTCCTAACGCCTTTGAAGGGAGAAGAGATGTCTTCCAATGACACCCAACTCAAAACTTCAGCAAGGTGCCACAGGGGTAATAAGAAAAATCAAGTACCAGATACCACTACAGAAAAGCCTTTTGAAGACCACCTAAACATCATCCTTTTCCCTTGGCTCTGTCTTAAGCTCAAGCCTGCTGCCCATGTGATGAACTGAACCACAGGTCTCTGGCTACAGCAGAGAGGTGCCAGCTCTGCAGCATCTGTAAGTGAAATGGGATCGCAGGAGCAGGAAAATGTGTAATGGTTAAAACCAGGAGAGTGACAAGGAAGACCCAGCTGGACCACAGAATGACCTCCTGCAGGACGTGGACACACCAGTGTCATGAATGCTGGGGATGTGGTACTGAGCTCCCCACAGCTGCTGCCTGCAACAGCTTCTCCCATTCACTGCTTCCAGGGTGATACTTTACAAAGGGAAACTTTGTCAATTGTTTATCAGCAGTCTCCAGCTGACTCACAGCTACTGGTCAAAACAAAGAGCTACAGCCTCCAGTACTCAGAACAGAATAACACAACAAAAACCACATGGCAGTCTGACCCAGTCCTCGATTTTAAGGGAAAATCCACCAAAACAATTTGACATTTACTGCAAACATCCCTGTAGCTGAAACTTCACCACACTTATGGGACCTACACAAAGCTTGCAAGTTTGTGGCCCCACCAGCGTGGCCTCCTGCACCACTGTCTCTGGTTGCTGGGCACGGCACCGGTAACTTCACACACCACAAGGTCAACGTCACACTTCAACAACTAGTTTCTGAAAACCCAGGTGGACAACACAGATGTCTCCTACAAAAAAAAAAAAATTGGTCCTGTTAACACTTCTGCAATTTTAGGCATATTCAAACCAAAACGCCTCCCCGCTTATGAAAGGGAAACAACAGTATAACATCTTCAGCTTTGAAAGGGAAGAATCTGAGTTGCGCTTAAACAAACGGGGCGGATGGTAGCAGAATTTAACACACAGTAGGACTTAATACGCTGTGATGGCATTTCGGCAGAAAACTGTGATGTTGACACAGTTGCCTGGAACCCCCCACCGTACTCAAAGATCTGGAGACGCTCTCAACACTATGTTGAGCGTAGGCATTCCGAGCAACCACGGTGTAGTCCCGCACCGATGGGGTGTATCTCCAGGGGCATGCAACACATACCCCACATGCATCCCACACACACAGAGCCCCAACAAGTTTGCTCAGTCCTCTAATGGGCAGGGTAGATGCCCAAGAACTCCCTCCAAAACACAGGTAAGCCTTTGAATGGACCAAGGAAGGAGAGGCAGGCAGCATTTTAGGCAAAAACATCCTCCTCTGCTCAGTGTGGGAGGGTTGCTGTCCCCCTAGAAGGTGTGCTTCCTCCCACCGTACCTCTTAAAAATTGAACACAGAACATAAAAATTGTAATAAAAAAATCCTGAAGAGACTAGAATAAAAACCACTGCTCATCTTAGCTACCAAGAGCATCCAACCACCTCCACAGCACAGTTACCATTTTAAAAGAAACACTGAGCACAATTAAAATTAATATATGTGACCCCAAGATAAGCGTTCTTCCTCTTTTAACTTGGGTAATCCCAGCATTACCTAGGCCATCTCAACAATTCCTATCCCCACAAGTGAAGGAAAAAAAACCCCAACAATAACACCCCAGTTGCCATGGCAACCTCAACCTCTCATTCACATAGGACTTAACTTCCAAGCTTCATCACAGACAGAAGTGTAGAAAACTGGAGGATTTGAGTGAAAACCAGAGCCAGAAAGTAAGGGGGAGGGGGAGGAAGGGAAACGGGATCCTGTGCCAGCCGGGTAAGTACATTCAGTATTTTCTTCAACATGGTTGCTACGAGGGTATTGACATGGTCAGGAAACTAAAGGCAAATGATTCATACCATGGTGAATCAGAGGAAAAGAAAACACTCACAAGGCACTATTTGCAGAAAAGCTAGCAAATTGAAGGTGCTATCTCTGAACTGCTTTTTTTTTGTTGTTTTTTGAATCGCTGTTCTTAAATACTTGAAATTTATAATAAAATTTAAAAAGACTCCTGATAAGAAAAAGCGAGGAATTCATTTTCCCCACTTAGGCTTGAGTCACTGATGAGACTCAGAACTATACTTATCTTGAACTTAAAGAACAGTCAGTCTCTTTCACATGAGTAAGATCATATATAATTCATAGAAGCTGAGCATTTACATCTATCTGGAGAGCAGAATCCCGCAGTGTCAAGTTATATACACCACTTAGGAGTACACTAGAACATTCAAGGTGCAATAGCTCTGCTTACAAAACAGCAGAAGTCAAAATCTACCCTGAAGAAACTACAAATCATTCCTAAAGAGGGACCAAATGATCTCAAGGTTTTGTTTATTTTACTTTGTTGTTGTTTGGTGTGTTTTTCTTTAATAAGACTGGCAGGGCAAGTTCTTGTAGCACATCCTCTTAATTTATTATGCAACATAATCAGCTATTAATTTATACACATGAATTACCAATGCATGGTGAAAGGTTCTTAAAGCTTCCCATGAGACCGTATTTACAATAAAGTTACACTAAGCAAAAATAATGAGTAAGTATAATATAACTCCATTATCTTTCCAGACTTGTGAAAAGGAGGGGGAGGAGGATTTATTTTTTAAAATCATCTATTTGCTTTTCATAAGGAATAAGTGCTTGAACGAAAAATACAACAGCCTCAAGACACCTCAAGGCATTTGCCAGACAGGAACTATTCTGGAGCAAAGAGAAGAGGAACAGAATAAGAGAGGTCAAAACCAGAATGGACAGAACAATACTTTGCTGTTTTAAAGGGCATTTTTAACACCATGGTATTTTTACCTCCTATGTTGGCCGGTTTCTGAAAAAGAATTTGATTGGGGAGGTCTGAGTCCCAGGTGCTGTTGGGAATAGGCAGCACTGATTTAACTTCTCTTCTTAATCAGAAAAACTAGAAGTATGCAAGTCAATGGCACAGAAACCAAAGCAGGAACCTTTTTACTTGTTTTTGTTTTTTAAGGTTACGTTTCTGCTTTCACATCTCTTCATCTTGGGCCCACATGCTTGGTTTCTCACTCGGTATCTTCTATTCGCAGAATTAAGTCTTCCCAGCATCCAGACAGAGGGTTGGAGCATCCAGCATAATGGTAAGCATTATTTCCCTCAAGTTTCAACCCCTTCTAGGATAAAGGGGTTGTGATCATTTTTGGAAGGGCTGCCACTACCAGCAGAGACACTGCTCACAGCCCACTTGTATACCGGTCAGGCACAGCTGTCCCACTGTGGTACTATGCCACCAGTATATCCAACGGCACCGGTGGCCACCCAAAACTCATGCATCAACTTGAAGATGTGTCTTGAAAATTCCCTAAATATTTGTGCATATCCAAGAGGTTTGAAACCAGTTTTTCCAGTCCTCCACCACTGTTTTGAGACTGAGATATGGAAGTGCAGTTTTTCCCAGGTCACGCTACTCAGCCCACACCTTTGTTCCAAGTCAAAGGGCTTCTTTCTACAGCACATACAAATTTCCATGGGAAAGTGATTAGGACTAGCAATCCTGGAATGTATGTACGATGATTTATACTCATTCTGGCATCCTAACTAGATTCTGAAGAAAATATTTCATCTCACAAAAGCCATTTTTTATTCTGAAAGAGAGCATCCACAGTCTCAAACAGGACTAGCCTTTTCACTTTCTGTTCAGCTCCTTCCCTTGTGCCCTCTTTGTGCTTAGAGGAATCTTAGCAATTTCCTTGTATTCTTCTGCCTTCTTTTGAAGCTCCCAACCATGCAAGGATTTCAGCACTGAGGAAGTATTTTTGTTTGAAACACTTACGGAACTGGTTAGTGGAGTACTCTTACACTTTCTGGTTAACAAGGTGCACCAGTTCTTATCTCCACATGCTGTAGAGAAAGTAATGCAGAAAAAGGACCTACTCATTTCCTGAATTACATCATAACAAAGCAAGACATTAAAATATGATGCATTCTGCCAAGGAGAGAGAAATGCAAGGAGGAACAGAGATTATTTTTTTTTTGTTACATATTCTTGCACTTAAACTGGTCAAGTTAAATTAGTTCAACTTAAACTGGGAGTCCTATTTCCTAACCACTGTAATCTAATACCACACTGATTTGAACTGAAGTTCAAATCATTCCGCTTCTCCCAAGCACATGTGTAGCGCAGTATTCAGAATGTCTCTAGCAGTCTTCTATACGTAAAGCCTCCAGGGATGGATTAAAATGTGGTGAAATACAGCAAATTTTATTCTCTTTTAGTTGCTTTTGGTCTTTTTATAGCAGCGTACTATTTTTACATAGCAAGTAGCATGGAATTTATATCATACAAGAGGTATTTAAAAAGAAACCAAGCAGGTGAGCAGTATCAGCATGTTACACTCATAATCCTGAACACACTTTCAAGTAAATCACTCATGTTCAACTTTAAACAGATAAAAAGCAACAAACATACATAAAAACACGTGTTCTTCACATGTATTTATATATGTGAATATACATATGAATACATATACACACACATGCACACACCCACAGTCTTCCAGAGCCAAGTAAACAAAAATATTAAAATAAAAACAGGGAGTGAAATTAGGGGTTGACTTGCACTCCAGTGAATAACAAACTTCCACAAGTGAGAAAACAGTAGACAACAATATGGTTTAAAAGGAAGAATACTGTGCTGGCACATTCAGAAAAAAAAAAAGAAGTACACTTCCATCTAGTTCCTTATCACACTGTGATATACAAATGTTAGTTTTTGCTCTCTGCTTGGGAGTGTCTTCTCTCAAAATCGAAAGGCGCTATTAAAAATATTGGCTGGCATAAAAAAAAAAAAAGAAGAACAGGAGGTGATCAGCACGTACTATTTTACCATTTATAAAGTGCTGTATATGCTATGCATACATACATCCAGTTTTTTCCCCACTGGAGTTGAGTCAAATTAAATAAATGAATGCATATTAGTCACCTGTTTTCAATGGGTGTTGCAAAAGCCGTTTCGCCGAAGGGATTTTCCTGAGCCAGCTCAGGATGGTCTTAATGAGCAACAAGTGGCCCAGAAGGAAGACAGTTTGAGCTGATGAAATACAGTGTTGGGAACAGCTCCGGAAGAAACTAGTGACATAACCAAAAAGCAAAGGTCATCTGGGGACAGCATTATTCAAAGATAATTCAAAGCTGCCGCCTGAGAAAAAAACTCTAAAATCAGGAAGAGAACCAGGTTTCTATGGGGCAGTAAGCAGAAAAAGCAACGTTATGGATGAATTGTTAAAAGTGCATAACCAAGGAGGAGAAACAGACACGCAACAGGGACCCTGCCCAGAGGGGACCCACTGGAAACAATACAGCAAAACTCCTCATCCCTAGACCTGGAATTCGGATCAAGGGGTGGGGGAATGCGGAGAGGTGTGCGGGGAAATCAGCAGAAACATCCATTACAAACTGCC
This sequence comes from Gallinago undulata, assembly GCA_026546715.1. NCBI lineage: Eukaryota > Metazoa > Chordata > Aves > Charadriiformes > Scolopacidae > Gallinago > Gallinago undulata. Next base: position 65,580,692 of record JAOTQQ010000019.1, on the reverse strand, counting down.
AAGAGCAGAACGAAAACTAAAAACTTTGCATGTCATCCTCCAGGGCACCATAAGCAGTAGACTGCCACCTCAAGATCAACATCTAAACTTGGGTAATAAATGCTCATTGTACATAACACGCCCCTTGTTATATAGCAATTGTCCATGCAAAATGATTGCTTAACAGTTGGGCTGTGTTTTGGTTGTTTTTTTTCCCACATGGCAAACCCCAGGATACTGTCTAATGGTATCAGGTATGATGCTGAAATAAAAGTAACATCACTACTGAAAAAATAACAGTGATGACTAGGACAAAAGGACAGAGTAATCACAAAGAGATGTGCACCGCTGAGTAAGATGTGCTACATCCTATTTTAACACAAAGGCCTACATCTATAACAAAGGAATGCACACCACCTCTGGAGAAAGGGGCAGTGTTACCAAAACCTGCTGGTTCCCAAGAAGAAACCACACCTGAACCAGGGGGAAGCACGCAGCTAATGCAGGCAAACACCACAGAAAACAGAGCAAGCAAGGTACAAGAGCAGGCACTTTTGCACCCACGAAGTACCGAGGTCACCTCTGATAGAAACTCTATCCAAGTTTTAAAGAAAACGCCATTAAATGGCTCCAGTACAGAGCGTCGAATGTTCTACGGTGAAAGCCATAGAGTTCAATGTCCTTTCTTTATCAGAAAAAAATAACTAGTCAGGCATTTATCTCCCACACAACTGCGAGAAAGAACAAAAGGCTTTTCAGACTCTTAGCACAGCAGGGCAAGAACTACAGTCCACAGAGGAAGGCTGAAAAACTTTGCATTGAGATGGAAAAGAAGCAGAGGACATTAGCCTAGAAGATGGCTGAGGAACACCTGAGCATATTAAGTCTAAGCAACATTAGATGAAAGATCATCTAGAAAGGAAACCTGCCGAGAGCAAGCCACAGCAGCTGCAGATCATGATGGACTGATGAGCCACCTTCTTTACCTCTTTTGTCATTTATCACCGAGTCAGACTGAGGCAGTAACACAGATGAGATATGAAAGTGCTGTGCCAAGCCTGGTGTTGGTTTACTGGCTTTAGCACTTTCTGCGGCAAGTTATTTCCTACATAATTGAGTTTCTGGGCTGAAATATTGGATAACGCTGTCAACACAAAATATAGCTTCCAGCTGCAAAAGCTGTGTGTGTCCTCACTAAGCTGCCTGTCCTTTCCTCTGCATCACTGATGGTGACAATGATACTGTCCTCTGAAGCACTGTCAGAGGAAGGCAGGGCAGAAGAAGAGCATAAATTCTCCAGCACAAAATGGATTATCCTTCAAATCCAGGCCAGTAAGCAAGCTGCACTTTTCAGCGTGTCAGTCAATCCTCCAAACATTTTTCACAACATATATTTCAGTTTGACCAGAACTGAACTAAGTTTCTGTGTTAGGGTTTCTTTTGTGGAGTGTTTCTTGGTGGGTTTGTTTGGGGTTTTTTGACAGTCTTTGTGTTTGTCCCCAGTTCGGATTCGGAGTCACATGGCTCAATCTAAGTTTTAAATGCAGCAAAGTCAAATCTGCTCAACAACATCTCAACCACAAACTCGCACTGCATCTCAACATCAAACACCTTATTGTTGCACGGAAGGGCCCCACCACTGACAAGAAACCCACTACAGAAGAAAGTGAACAAGTCGTGAAAATTCAAAGTGATTGTGGGATAGAAGCAACATTTTACTGCAGTTACCTTCTTGCAGTTTACATTTTTAGCTCAAAATGCACCAAAAGCAAGCCAAGCCTGTCAGAAGAGGGAAGAATTTGTTTCCTTTTGAACTGAAAGCATTGTGATTTTCTGGGGAATCTTGTACATCATTCACTTCCTTCAAAACTGAGCTGAACGGAACCATCAGAGTCAAGGATGTCCCAGCTGCCTGTCCCAACTAAACAGAAAGGACGAGAGCTCCAGGGGATTGCTCCTCATCCTTTTATGCCCTACCACTATTTCTGTACCCCAAACTCCCTGTTGGTCCAACTCCCAGCTTTAAACGAAAACACCTTCCCTACCTGACTCCAGTTACTTAAAACAGTCTTTAAATGGAGGAGACTCCATTCAAAACGTGTCCAGAAAGCGCATCCCCAGGCTGCTGCTGTCTCCTACACCAGCCAGGCACAAGGTGGCTTGCCCGTGCCTGGGACATGCAAATGTCAAATCACAGCAGCTTTACGGGTGTCCTTCTGAGACAGAGATTAATGGCATAAACGTCACTCCAATTCACCATTTGCATTTTATTCTGGAAAGGCTGCAGTATTGTCAGCCAACATCTAAACCAGGTTAGGAGAAACAAGGATTTCTACTTCTTGTAATAAGTTTGGAGGGTCCCCTTAGAATACAAAGCCTAAAACACAAACAAGAACAGCCCCCACCCCCAAATACAAAAACAGAAAACGATGTTATCTCCCAAAGTATTATTTGACTTAATGCTTCCCTGTCAAAACAAGTACCTTACCTGCTCAAATGACATTTCCCTAGTAGAAACAGACACAAAATATACCAAAAAGTTCCTGATAATAGCTTCCAGTAACCGTTCTAATGAAATATGTCTACCAGCTAAAAACGGCTAAACGATTTTTGCCTATTACTTTTACCCTTGGCTAAAATAAACCAAACCAAGTTCACATTAGAAAAACAGATAGCACTGAAAGTATTTGTAGCTCCCAAAATGTACAGATTCACTATTCTTCTTACATTTTTTAAGCCCTTTATGGAGGAAGAAAAAGGACTGTGAAAAGAAATACATTTATTAAGGACTAAAATAGATTCCAAACTCCACATTAAAATATCTGCTAGCTATTTTTTTAGTGTATGAAATTGGCTCCTCTCTGCACTACCAATGAGAACTCAGCTCTCTTTATTTCTTGTGCAGACTTCACATATTTAATATTTTGCATTTTTAAGGTGCACACACACATGCAGAGAAGCCCAGTCACTTACACTGGCTCTTCCTTGCCAAGCCTGAGGAAATTTAAACCCACTCCAAACTGAAATGACTAGGCTTTGGAAAGCAAGAGCAATATAAGAGAGTAATTGTTCACTTTACAATCCAAACATCACTTACTCTTACACACACACGCTTATCAAAGGAAGTGACAGCTACAAAGAGTAAAGTGGCAAGAAAAATAAAGAGTCTTTTACCAAGGGTTTACGGAAAAAAATTTGCAGGGGAAAAAAAAAAAAAGAAAGATAAACCACAGTTGCAAGCCTGGTTGACTGAGATCACAACAAGTATGTGCACAAAAGCTTAATACGGTGACATCTTCAGACCCAACTAGACACCTAATCCAAACAGGAAGGCTAGTGCCTTCCCTATAAAATTTCAAGAATACCTTGCCAATCTAGCAAGAGAGCTGGAATTCCCCCCAGGAGTACCTCCCATCCCGTACAAAGCGCTGGCAGCAGCAAAACTGTCCCTGAACCGGGGGAGCAGCATTTACTTTAAGTAAGGCAGCATTTTACCTTAAAACAGAAGGATTAGATCACAGAATCACAGAATGATATGGGGTTGGAAGGGACCTCTGGAGATCATCTAGTCCAACCCCCTGCCAAAGCAGGGCCAACCAGAGCAGGTCCCATAGGAACGTGTCCAGGTGGGTTTGGAAGGTCACCAGAGAAAGAGACTCCACCACCTCCCTGGGCAGCCTCTTCCAGGGCTCTGCCACCTTCAAAGGAAATGCAGGACACTTTGTGCCTTGTACGGAGAGCATCAGCCCGTCTCTGCTAGGCACTGTTCAGAGACCACAAGAAGAAAAGGGAAGGACCACTCCACGTGTTAAGAATCCATTGCACCTTCTCACGTTTTGGCTACACAAGCTACATAGGCCACATGGGCACGTGCCCGACTGCCGAGCAGCTGATGTAAGTTCACTGGCACACTCCACAGACCTGATCATTCACGTCCAGAAGATGCCATTTTCCCAAGGGTCAAAAGCACAACCACCATTAAAACGCAAATCTGGGTCATTTAGGCCACACCACCACTCCCAGTCATGACAGGCAGGAACTTTTTTTATTTTCCTACCTCCTTTCTTCAACTGATGGAATCTTAACCATCAGTGTGCTCATCAGTTTCCTTCAAAGTCTGGCAACTTTCTGTTTTGATCAAGACCAGCTCCAGGGAACGTCAACACAAACAGCATCAGGAGACTGAACACCTTGAACCCACAGATATGGACTGAAACCACTGCAAATTCACCTAGAAAAGGGGCACTCAATGGCTTCATTTTGAAGCCCGTAGGTGGTTTATCAGGAGGAGTCCAAACAAGGACAACATCAGCTCAGATGCGATTACACCCGCAATCCTAGTCTCTCTGGGGCGAAGAAAAAGGAGATAGCCATTAGCTACCAAGTTTTTCCTGTCTGCTGCAAACACTTCCTGTGCTAAAAGCAGTGTGGTTGTTTTTTTTTATTATTTTTAATCATACTGGCACTCCTAGAGATCACCCTTTTATTACTTTCTAAAGAACAATGATCAAACTCCATTAGTTAAAGCAAATGTGGCAAGGAGGTAATTATTAAGCGGAATTTACTTAAAGTATCATTCAAGAAATCACATTAGCATTTATTAAATAACTCGGAAAAAACGAGCTGCCAAGACATTCAAGAAGGCCCAAGGGTGTAAGCACGGCTGGCAAAAGCAGTTGCCACCAGCATATGACCCATCAGGTATTTGTGAAATTTGTTGTTTAGCAGTAAGTTGTTGGAAAAGACAGACATGACACCAAGCACAGCTGGTGAAAAACAGACAAATATCAGTTCTTCACCCAGAGGAGACTGACGTGCCAGGCGACACTGCACGGTTTTCCCCCACACTCCGAGCAGGAAATGTTTCAGCTAACGAAGACTAAACAGTGTTTTTCTCTCCCTCCTCACCCCTCTCACACACAACTACTTTGGGGGGAAGGTTTCAGATATAAGTTTAAAAGAGATATCTTAACAATGAAGCCTCATTAGCATGGAGTCATTAGACAGTGGTGCTAACTATGCTTACCCAAAATTCAGCCTGAAAAGTCAAGGGGGAAGAACAATTCCAGATTACAAACTGTCAGTGCAGTTTTCAAACTAGGAAAAGACCCTAAATTCAAGTTACAGCTATGCACTGCCTTCATGTACGTAGCATGCAAATGGGAAAAAAAACCTGAGACACCCTGGACGAAAGCCTTTCATGTTTTCTTACCGGTTAACGTACCGCTCAGCCCGTCAGGTAACAAAACCGGCACTGGAACATCCACTTTTGTGACTCCAATAATTGAACTTTTTTTTTTTTTTTTTTTAAGGCAGTTACATAATAAAATTAACTATAAAAGGCTAGCTTTGTGCATTTTCACAACTTACAAAGTTTTCACTCAAATTTGGGGCTTTTTCATTTTTAGGGTAGGCAGTGACCCTGTTTGGCAGCCAGAACGACACATCTCTCAGCAAAGTTTTACGTAGGCAAATACAAAACAAGAGCTGCAGAGTACCGGCTCTACACCTACAGCCCTGTTTGATACCACCCGAACAATGAGACCCTTGTACCACCCGACTCTTGCAGACATGGTCCTGGAGATGCAACCAAACTGGTTGGGCTGCACAGCCCCAAGAAGACATGAAGGTGTTGGTTTGGTGTGGTTTTTTTTCTTAAAACAAGATATGGAGAACTCCTCTTTCCTCACTGACACCATTTGGTTTCTCTGCATCACAACAAGCCATCATTTTGTCACCTCCAGGAGCCTCGGCTGCTGTGGGGACTGGCAAGGAGACCTGGACATTCCTTCTCCCTTCCTTGGCATCAACCCAGGTTTAGAAGGTTCAAATTCCGCACAGGTTGGGGCTCCTCCATGCCATCGGGCATTTTGGTAGATGAAGGCACCCCAGGGACGACAGGACCATGGCAAACACCCCTGTCACCACACTGGTTCTTGCAGTCTTCTTGGGGCTTGGACTAGAGGGCCTTTTTTCTAGACCAAAGTCCTCTATGAGTCTATGATTCTAGAAGCAGGCAGTGCTGCACTGCCAATTTTTTATTATTATTGTTAGAAATTTTATTACCAGAATTTTTATTTCGCTTGTTGTTATACTTTATTACTGTAATTATTGTTCTTAGGACAGACTGCTATTAGAATTTATTGCTATTAATAGTAGAATTTTTAGCACTATCACTGGTTTTGGACTTCTTTATTTTAGAATTTTTTTAATTACCACTGGAATTTTTAGTGTTATTGTTGTCACTAGGCTTTATGACTAGAAATTGTTATTACTACTTGAATTTTTATTATTCCTCTCATTGGATTTTATTTTATTTTTTTTAAGTAGAACATATTATTTTTTTTAATTACTGGGCTTTTAAATTACTGTTAGAATTGTATTACTACTAATTATTATATTTTTTCTTTCAGCAGTAGGGTATCTCGGCAACCTCACACACACACAGACCCGCCATCCCGCGGTCGTTCCCCGCCGGTCCCGCACCGCCGCCCCCTGCCCCGGGCCAGCAGGGCGCCGCGGGGCCGGCCCGCCGCCCCCCTCCCGCTCCCCGCCGGCACCGGCCGGCCGCCCCCCGCCCGCCCTTACCCTCGCACTGGTAGCCGGCCAGCCCCCAGATGAAGTCGGTGCAGTAGTGGCAGAAGGTGGGCTTGGTGAGGGTCACCCTGCGGAAGCCGTGGCCCGGCGGGCTGCTGCCCGGCGGGCTGCTCCCCGCCGCCGCCGCCACCACCACCGCCGCCGCCGCGGCGCGGCTCCGCCCGCCTAGTACCGGGCTGGAGGCCGGGCTGCTGCCGCCGCCGCGCAGCAAGCGCGTCCCCTCCGCCATGCCCGCTCCCTGCAGCGCGGCGCCGGCCGCCGCTTCTCCCACGCTTCCGCCCGAGGCGGCGGCGGCGGCGGCGCCGGCGGGGGGGCGAGCGGGGGCGGGGCCCCGACGGGGCCCGGGCGGGCGGCGCCGCGCTGCCCCCTGCCGGCCGCTCCGCCGCCCCGGCCCCGCGCAGCCCGCCCTGAGGGGAGGCCGCGGCCACCCCGCCGACAGCGCCTCAGACCGGCGGCAGCGCGGGCCCTCCCGCAGGGGCCGCTGCCGTTCCGCCCCGCTCCAGGCCTCGCCGGTGAGGTCCGGGCTTGTCCTGGGGAGGCGAGTTGCGCACCTGGGTTCAGGTGAGCGCTGGAGGAGCAGGTGGAAGGGCGTCGGAGGAGCTTCTTCTCCGCCGCGGTGTTGGGAGAGGTGGGCAACCCTTCAGCGTCCCGCCGCTACCGCAGTATCATGGGATCATGGAACTGTCGGAAGGGACCTCTAGAGATCATCTAGTTCACCTCCCCTGCCAAAGCAGGGTTGCCCAGAGCACATCATTCAGGACTGCATCCAGGCGGGGCTTGAAAATCTCCAGAGAAGGGGACTCCACAACCTCCCTGGGCAGCCTGTTCCAGGGCTCTGTCACCCTCACTGGAAAGAAGCTCTTCACCTTCACCTTCCTCATATTTGAGTGGAACTTCCCATGTTCCAGCTTGTCCTGTTGCTGGAAACTGTGGAGGAATGGCTGTCTGCAAAAGGACATGACTTGATTGGGATGAACAATCTGGTTTTAGACACGGGATCAGGGGAGAGGCCCTAGCCGTAGGCCCAAAGCCTTGGCCTCAGGCCTGCAGCCTGATCTTGCTTATTTTATGGTAAACATGTTTTTCTAGCCTTTGTGTAAGCTTAATAAAACGGAACTGACCTTGGGAACTAGGGGACTAGTAGTGTTGTGTGTAGGAAGCAACTTTGTATCAATTATATGAAAACTTAAGCCAGGTGGACGAGAGCTGGTAGCCAATCGTGTGAACGCCTGCTAGCGTGTGTATCTGCTGTTTGTCTATATAAACTCTGCTAAAACTTGCCATAAAGGAGAACAATCATACTCATATTGAGACTCCGTCGTTACTCCGGGCCCGACTTCCCACTCTGTCAGGAAACCACTTAAAAGAGTCTGGCTCCATCCTCCTTCAACCCACCCTTTGGGTACTTATAAATGTAGATAAGGTCTCCCCTCAGCCTTCTCTTCTCCAGGCTAAAGAGCCCCAGCTCTCTGACCCTTTCCTCATAAGGGAGATGCTCCAATCCCTTAATCATCTTCGTTGCCCTACACTGGACTCTCTCCAGTAGTTCCCTGTCTCTCTTGAACTGGGGGGCCCAGAACTGGATGCAGTGTTCCAGTTGTGGCCTCACCAGCGCAGAGTAGAGAATGACATCCCTTGACCTGCTGTCTACACTCTTCCCTATGCAGTCCAGAATTCCATTGGACTCCATTCTGCAGTACTTGCAAAGCCGCAGGAAGAAAAGTGGAGGGAGGGAAGACAGGGCTGCTCGTCAGAAGGTCTCATCAAAACTGAGCAGCAGGTTCACTTTGTAACTTATAACTGTGAAGGTTGAAAGGACCTCCAGTTTCTTACCGTGGCATGGAACTGGATAGCATGGCTACCCCAACCTTGTGTGATTCTGGAGCGCACAAAGCTCCTTCTGTGACCAGGCATTGGGGGAAGATGGTTTGTCATAGATTTTGCTTTCTACCCTCAACACTTTCTGGCTTTATGAGAATAATAAAGGAGTTTCTCTAACAGTCTCTTTCCTCTATAGCACATGGGGGTTTTTTTGTTTGGGTTTGGTTTTGTTTGGGTTTTTTTCCTTTATGTTTCCTTCATCTTGTTGCTAGTTTTGACATTGGCACACAGGGATGTTTCCACATTGCTAGTCTCCTCTGCCTCTGAAATGCCTCTGTTTCTTTGAATGTTACTACATTAGGCAAAGTATTGTGGCTGGAGTAGGTTGGGACAAGAAAGGAGGCTATGCCTTTGGATTTTGTGTATATAGGTGGATGCTGTCCACATCTCCACTTGTTTGATTGGGTCCTAGATCTTGGCTTTGTATTAAGTGAGAATCTCCACTGAACTGTCTGAAACAATATCAAGGTACCTTTACTAAGCCATGAGAGACAAGAAAGAGAGTAGTTTAGATTTTCATCCCTGACTCTAATTTATTTGTATTTTGGTGAAAGCATTAATAAACCATCCTGTTGTCCTGTACGTCAACACTGAAGTCCTTCTAAAATTTCTTAGCATCTTCTGGTTTCTACTGTTCTTACTTTACAGCTCCCTTTGGCATTCCTAATATGAATTTATTATGAGCAAGAGCAACAAGTATTTCACCAGCTCAAAGACAAACAGTAGAAACTAAAGAAAGCATGGTATATCTTTTTATGGTTGGAAAAAAAGTGAGCAGTTGGATACAAAATCTTTGAAACACTTCTAATTGCTCCTACAAACATTGTTTAGAAAACATACCTAAGACACTTATAGAGCTTTATGGAGTCTCAAATAGTCACAAGAGGATGGAGAAGAGGGAAGCACTGTGGATGTCTTCCCCTTGAAGACATGTGCCTGCTGAATACAATGAATACAAAGCCCATAACAACAGGTCCCATATTTTCATACTCATCCTCACGTTGGTTGTTGTGAAGATCATAGAGCAAGGCCTCTTGGAACACATTTTTGGGTACATGAAGGAGAAGACAATAATTAGGAACAGGCAGTATGGACTTGCTGAGGGTCAGTGCTGCCTGATCAACATTGACTTCCCTGTCAAAATGGGTAGGTCTGTGTAAGAGGGGAGACTAGTGCAACCTTGACTTCAGCAATGTTTATAACATGGTCTCCCACAATACTCTGCTATCCAAGCTGGAATATGATGGTCCAGCATGGGTAGACAACTAGACGGGTAAAAAACCTGGTTGGATAGTTAGGCTCAGTGGGTAGTGGTTAAAGGGTCAAACTTGGAAGTCTGCTGGAGGCCAGTAACGGGAGGAGTGCTGCAGGCGTCTCTCCTGGGACCTGCAGCATTTAGCATCTTTATCAACAACACGGAGAAGATGACGCAGAGCAGTATTGTCATGTTTTCACACAACACCAAGGTGAGGTGTCATGTAGGGAGCAGTCATGACACTGCCATCCAGAGGCACCTTGACAGGCAGGGGAAATGAGCAGACAGGCAGGGGGGCAGTGCTGTGGAAAAGGTCCTAGGTGTCTTGGTGTATGAGCTAATATGAGCAATGATGAGAGTAAACTGCCTCCTGGGCCCTTCAGAAGCACAGCCAGTAGACTGAGAAGGGATGATCCCTCTCTCCTCAGCACTCATTAGACTATTGTATCCAGTTTTGGCCCCCAATACAGAAAGCACGTTGACAAACTGGAAAAGTTCAGTGGAGGGCCACCAGGATGGTCAGGGGCTGGAGCACTTCCCCTGTGAGGAGAGGTTAAGGGAGCAGGATTTATCCTGAAGAAGAGATAGCTTTAGGGGGACCTCATAGTTGCCCCCTAGTAGGGACACAGAAGTTTTCAAGAAGATGGAGGTTTTTTACGGCAGTGCATGTTGGAATGACAAAAGAAAAAGGGCAGAGCTTCAAACAAGGCATTCAGACTGGATATAAGGAGAAACCCTTCCACCCTAAAGGCAGCCAAGCAGAGGACCAGGTTACCTGGAGAGCTTATCCCATCTCCATCCTTGGAAATTTACAAGACATGACTGGATAAGCCATGACCAAAGTGCCCTGACTTCATGGGTGTCCGGGCTTTAAGCAGGAAAATTAGACTAGGTGACCTCCTGAGGTCTCTTCCACCCTCAATTAATCCATGATACTATGATTCAAAATGTTACACTCAGCCATCTCAAATGCAATGGATCTCAACACCCACACCAATACCATCTCTTTCAGAGATCTGGCTGTGTTGTCAGGTGGTACGAGGTGACAGAGTTCTTTGAGTTTTATCTCTGGCTAACAGGAATGTGGTCCTCGTGAGTGGAAAAGTGTGAGGTAAAGAATTATTATCAGAGCTGTCACATTCATAAATCACTAGAGGGATGTGATACCAGATTCTGACTCAGAGCTGGTCATCTGAACTGCAAGGTTTCAGCTGCCTTTATGACTGCACTCAGAATACTCATCCAAACCCAGAAGAATGATAAGATAGCTGGAAGCAGTTCCAGCTTTCAGAAGCAATTCCAGGTGGTTTTTTTGTTTGTTTGCCTTTTTTGTTATTGATTTTTATTTTTTTAATTAGCTAGCATGGTGTTCTTTATAAGGAGGGCATATACTAATCTTTATTAAAAAGTGACAGTTAAAAGTCTTTTTGAAGAAGAAACAGCAGTTTGTGTGGGCCAAAGAGAATGGAGTTACATGCAACTAGTGTAACTGTCTGCACTCTCACAGTGGCAGGGAGCTGTGCTGCCAATAAGAATAAAAGAATAAAGGCAGCTACCTGTTTCAGAAGTGTCAAACCAGAAAAACAGCCAGACTAAAGAAGCAGTTTGAGGTGGTTGGGTCACAGCAAAGCACACAAAAGGGCCACCGCTGGTCAGGGTCACAGTTACAGTCGCAGTCCTGGTGATGTGAAGCTGGAACATATTTACGTCAGGTTGGGCAAGTATTATTTGTCTCCAACAGTTCTGCTGGGACAGAATTACCAGCCGTATTAAACAGCAGGATGTTCTTGGTTGGCAGCTTGTTGTGGTCAAGCTGTGCTTGGTTGTCTGGGTCAGGCTATCCAAGGGGAAAGATCCTCCAGAAACCGTAGTTATTAGACAAGTTTATATTCAGATGTGTTTTGGAACTCATTTCAGATAACTCAATGTCATCAACAGTTAAAGCACATTGTGGGGAAAAAACATAGAATCATAGAATAGTTTGGGGTGGAAGGGACCTTTAAATGTCATCAAGTCCAACCCACCCTGCTTGTTGCAGGGCATTTAAACTAGACCTAACCATCTTCAACTGGATCAGGTTGCTCAGAGCCCCATCCAGCCTGACCTTGAACATCTTGGTTAAAGCTAAAAAATCCTATATAAGTATCCTGGAGCATTTTCAGCTTACGAGGTTTTGTAATTCTTTTGAAAAACTTGTAAGATCTGTAATAACTTTGATTCAGAACCATTATTTAAACATACTATAGCATAGACTGCAGATACCCATGAATATGTGTAGAAGTTATTCCTAACTTTATGCTTTAATTGTAAAATCTAGAGCTGACAGAGCTCAAAGGATTGCCTTTGTTAAATACTGCTCAGTGGCTCTTCCAGTCTTTACATATGTATAAGTGTCTGTAAAATGATGAGATATCCATCATGTCTTGTGGTCTGTTTGAAAATATCTGCATAAATCTTCAAGCTGCAGTAATATAAGGATTTTTTTTTTCATGCAGGAGTTGTTGCGCTACAGACTGATTACTGAAAGATGGAATCAACAGAAACAACTACCACTTCTTAAATATACTTTTTTTTTTCTTAATGAAGAAGAGCTACATGATGAAAATAGGCAAAATTCTAAAAACATCCATTTTCTGTGATTGGACAAGATTAGTAAAAAGGGTCAAAATGTAATGCCTCTGAAAAGAAAATTTCCTTAGTTTTAAACTCAAATAAACATTTTGCAGTACTTGGTATGCTATGGACTCATTAAACTCAAGTAATACAACTCTAGGGCAGGCAATACTGGAAAATCCTCATTTTTACAAGTTTCCTGACTATAAATTGAGGAAATCCCTGGTATAAATCGAGGAAATTTTACACCTTGGATCTTCTGAACCTTTTGTAACATTCTTGTACTCTTATATCCAGGGAGAGAACATTCTGTGACAGATAAAAAGCCTTTGATACAACTGAGAAATGCAAGTTTTGGCACATTAGTCCCAGTTTATGTACAGGATTAAATGACTTTATGTGCTGTCAATATCACATAATATTTTTATCCTCTAAGAAATACAGTAAATAGTACCAGTGCTTTCTTGACACTCAGTATGATAAAATCCAGTTACTCATCTCTTTCATGAAGCAATTTATTTGTAAGCAAGCTGCAAAAACCTGACAATAAACAATCAAGTCAGATCCAAGCACAGGGAGGATTTCATAAGGATATATAAATTTGGGATTAGAGGGTGGAAAACAGAGTGTGGAAAGCGTGGAGTTCTCAGAGGTGCCCCATGAAATAATGAGAGGCAATGAGCACAAATTGAAATAGAGCAAAATCCATTTACATTTAAGAAAAAGCCTTTTTTACTGTAAGCATGGTCAAACACTGTAACAGGCTGTCCAGAGAGGTTGTGGACTCTCCATCCTTGGAAATGCTCAAAACCCAATGGGACACCTTCCTGGTCACCTGCTCTAGGTGACCCTGCTTTGAGCAGAGGGTGGGAGAGGTGACACCTCAGAGGACTCCACAGCTCTGTGGTCCAGTGAGGCAGATTTGACAGTGACAAGATTCAAGCCTGGCAGTCCTTCTTTTGCCTGAGGATCTTACTGAAGCAGTAGCACCAAATGTGGCAGCTTAAAAAAGGTAGAAGAAGCTTCTTGAAAAAACAGACTCTCCTGGCCTTCCAATTTCCTGGTTTATTGGAGAGCTCCAAACACTTTCCTCCAGTCGCAGAACAGGGCTGAGAGCCATTAGCTTCCCAAATGCCCGATCAGCTTGCTAAATTTCTGTTTCCATATGACGTTTTCATTACACATTGGTGAGGCATGAAACCTGATGGTATGCCATCTCACAGCTAAGTTGTGAGCGAAAGCCTTTCTGAGCTTAGCTGGATCTTCTATAAATTTCTTTCCTTACCACTAGGCGTTGATAGAGAGGCATGACATGAAAGTGTAGGTGAAGGTAGAAAAGGAAAATTTAAAATAAGCTGTGGCTTCTAACAATGAAGCACTGAAAACATCAGCAGGGCTTTGAATGTGTCCTACTGTTGGCAGGGAGTAGGAAGGGTGGGCTATGGGAGGTTTGGTTTGGTTTGCTTGGCTCATGAAGCATGCCTGCTTCTTGGGCAAGAGAAGTTTCAGATTCGCAGCTTTTTCACCTCTCCAGAATTTAAGTTGGTGATGGCTGAACCAAAAGCAAATCTTGATGTTCATTTAAGTGGGATACCATTTTTCTTTACAAAAGTCTCACACCTGAAAAGACAAAGAAAATATTAGATCACATTTGTGCACTCTATGGCCCGCAACAGAAAGCAAAAGAGAAATGCAATTTCTCATACTTATACTACAAAAAAGTATTAGTTAGTAACTAGCATTAATTAGTTTTCTTTTTGCTTCATAGTAGCTCTACAACTTACTTTGTGGGGAAAAAAAAAAAAGAGTCTTTAAAACAATTGTTCTGATCACACTGGAAATAAATCAAGTACAGTCTTCTTGGTCAAAAGCAACAACAACTGCCCCTGAGTAAGAGAAGCAAAAACTCAGATACAGAAAGCCAACACAAAGTTCTGGCTCAAGTTTGCAGTTACGCAGTAAGATACCTGGCATGTCTTTCAATATTTGATTCTTTATATGAGCAGATTAAGAGATTATACCTTTTCAGATAAAGGTTATAATAAAGAACATGTTAGGCTACATAAGTTCAAATAAAAAAGAGGGAAATTAATATGTGTATCCTCTTGAACTCCAGAAAATAAATTATATATTTTATATTGTATTATATATTAATATTTATGAATAAAATATACACTCCACACATGGATACAGAGACTAAGAACAGAATAAAGTACTTGAGTTTCAATACATCCATCTCCTGTGGGGAAAAAACCTGCAGAGATAACATCAATTAATACAGCTTCATTTTTACAAAATCATTAAAGTCAGTGCTAGTAAGTGTTTAACAAAAAGGTAGAGACACTTATCACAGACATACATAGCTGCAGAGCTCATACCATATTTTAGCATTTGCACTTGCTATCTCAGGAATTTCTCTGGTTCTGCTAACAAAACTTGACACTTGTAAATAATAAGCCATATCAGAGATGAAAGGAAGAAAAACACCTGTGTAACAACACAGCAAGGTCAGGAGGCTGAAGCTTTATGTCCAGTCAGCTAGCATATACCACGATATGACAGACAAGCCATTTGTGCTCCAGATATCCTGATTCTTAACATTTAATAGCTTATTTCCAGTTCTTGCATTTTAGCACAAGTAACTTCCTGACAAAGAACGTAAGGAATTTTCCCAGAGTTAAGGAATCTTTTCTCTGGGGGAAAAAAAAATCAAAACGGACAGAAACAAAATCAAACAAAATGAAGAACCAGCTACGGTTTAGTTTATGTATTGTAAAGGATAGTTAGTTTAAATTATTTAATCATGGGGTTTTTTTCCTGGACGTAGGGAACACGTAAGCAAACAATGGTTTGATGATGACAATGATTTAAATTATTTATCAATGATTTAAATCAATTGACAATGATTTAAAAGATTATTTAAAAGATGATTTAAACAGTGATTAGACAGTGGTCAAACACTCTATACTTACTACACTTCTAATAATTAAGCTATAGCTGGATATTTAAATCTTCCTAGCATACAATGTACTTTTAGGCCTAACATAAAATGTCGCTTACCTTGTTATAGATACCAGAAGCTGGGTAAGGGCTCTCTTACTCTCAAAGAGTAACCTCAGGAGGCATCCCTGCTCAAACAGAGATCCCTGCAGTGCAGCCTGCTGCTGTACAGGAGAGCTCAACAGACTTGGGGGGCTGTGGATATCTCTAGTGTAAAGTGGTGGACTCATAGTCAAGGAAGCCATTGACTTGGCATTGTTGTGATCCACCACATGGAAAACACGAGCAGGAACAGAAGCCTGCCTTTATCTGTGAACAATAAAAAACTGGTCTGCTGAGTGCAGAGTCCTTCTTTGCTCCTTCTGGTTACCAGGGCTGCTGACCTGCTCCATCACCTTGTCATCCAGGCAAAACTTTACAATGTGTAACTCAGTTCCAGATTTCGGGAAGAGTGTGAATTTTCCAATCCATGCTGCAAGTATAACAATTGGACACCTGCGTGTGTGCTCTCTGACACAACTAGAACAGACCAGCAGGTGGTCATGGGTGTAAAACAGAAACTTTCAAGGTCTGCAGGGCAGCCAGTGCCTCGGGCATCAGCGTGACATCCCTGGGGGGCAGGCAGTGGCAATTACCTCTGCAGAGGCTGACGTCCTTAAATTCACAGGCCAGAGGAAAGGACCACCCAACACCAAAACACGATCCACAGTTAAATTAACAGGGATCCTGCCCATGAGCATCGCAGCGTGGGGACAGGCACCAGCAGCTCCAGCAGCAAAGATGCAACAGGCCTGGAAGCAACCCTTGAGAGAGAAGGCAAGAGCTCATCTGCACAGCCCCATCCCAGGGACCCACCTGCAGGGGTCATTTGGTGCAAGGATGGTTATGGGACACAAAAGCCATGAACCCTGCAGTTTCCTGCTACGGAACACTGGAATCATAAAAGTCTAAGCACTGGAGTCCAGCTTGGTGTTCCCTGGGAAACCACCAGCACAGGGGCATTGCCTTTCAGCCCAGGAGTTTCCTCAGAAACCACTACATTGGCCCAAGATGCTGCTCCTGACAAGACCTCTGGCTGTGGTGGACTCCCATGCTTCATGTCAGCCTCTTCCCCTTCCATGAGCCCTGCTCAGCTGATGAGAGAATTGGTTCTGCTTGACTTGAGGTGGACTCAGCCTCAAAAATACTTCAGTCCCCAGACAGTGCGTTGCAGGCATTTGGGATTTGTTCAAAATCAGGCCCTACTAACATCAGTAACTGTTAGTTAGTGATGCTCTGTATGTTTAAATAATCTATTTAGTCTAAATAAAGGGTAGCTATAGACAGGTTTAACCGACACACAAGAAAAAAATTTTTCTCTGAAAATTAAGCATTCCAGAGCTACACTCTACTCTTCACTAAAGAAGTACAATCACTGTCTTGTCTTCTTTTTTTTTTTTTTTAAATCAGTGTATTACATCTTCCTCTTCTCCCAGATGCCCCCTCAGAACACTGGAATATAAAGAGATATATGCTTCTGAAAGCTTAAGAGGTTGAAATTACCAACAAACACTTGAAGGCGTCATCGCAATTATTCATTAACAAGAGTTTCAAAGATTAAAGACACATCAAATAGTTGCTGAGCTCTGGCAATATAATCCTAAATGAGTTTCATATGAATAAAACCAGCCTTCAACTCTTCCTTCTGGTGTGTTAGCATTATGTTCAGGTTGAAAAGGCAGACTTCAGGGTGGGATTTTAGGATGGCTTGCCATTTGCTTGGGGTGTAGCCAGGGGAAAGAGGATGTAAAATAACAGGGTGAACTGTTAAAGCACATCAAAGCAGAGCACAGCAGATACTCCTCTATTAATTTTCATGTGAACACTTACTCCAGAACCAGGGTTCTGCAGTCTGGTTCAAAAAGTTTTCTTTGCAAATGGACTAAACTAAGCAATGCCAGTGTAATTTTTAGGGTGGAAAAAGATCATCCAGATGGGAATTCAGTGTGGAATAGCCCTTTTGAGTTAACACCCTCCCCATAACACATTTACAAAATATTCTAAAAGAATGACAACAAGAGCAGCATCGGGACAATACAAATGCTTTTTTAGGTGGACATTCTTAGCCTTGGTATATGTTGAAAGCACCACAGAAATAAAACTGGCTGGTCAGGTACTGCTTGAATGGGGAACGTGACTGAAATATCAGTGTTTAGTAAATAGATTTTCAGTAGTCAGTTAAGACACTGCATTAAAAAAAAAGGTGAATGGGATTTCACTGATGGAAACGAAGCATTGAGAGCCTGGTAGCATTCAAATTAACATTTCATAGTAAATCCCATTGGGTAGATTGCTCTTGGCACAACCACAGCTTTTGACTAAGGTCTGTGGTGAATGAGGCCGTCTGTTCACTGAAAGGCAGATCAACAATGGAGGTACTATCTGTACACAGCAGTAGTAGAGGATTACCCACTCTTGTGGCATCTAAATGTTGTGCCAAGGAACAGGATAAAAAGAAACACCAAAGTCTGTCTCCTTCACTCTGTTATCCTCAGCTGATATGTTCAGTGGGTAGATCTTAGTTGTATGGAAAGGTCTGGATAACTGGCAAAGGGGAAAAATAGACAATTTTTTAAACAGAAGCAGTATTGCAGTGCAGGGTGTGAGATGTAATTTAGCTCCGTGCTCTCACTTTTGCTAGGGGTGAAGGTACATCCTTCATTATGCATTATCCTCTGCCCTCAGAGGCAGGAAAATCTGTCAGAGGAACATACAGCCTGACTGTGCCATAACATAAGTGACCTGGTCTGGCCAGGAAGCCCCAGAAGAAACTCAGTGGAAGATTCAAGATTTGTAACTAACATTTTTATTCAGAATGTTAACTTTCAGCAGGAAAATTGAGAAATCAAAAAGCAAAGTACTAGTACAAGCCTTTTGGGGAGAAGTAGGCAGTATTCAACTTTTCACTGAAAAGTATTTAATAACAGTTAATCAGTCATGTTCAGGCATAAAGACAAGTGCAATGTTATGGACAAACAGAGCCTACCATTAGGGTGCAGCAGAGGAATTTCTACTGCTTTTCTCTGTCTTTAATGCTCTTTGAACAAAACAAGCATGTATGGGCAGCTTCAAAGTGACAGAACAATGTTCCCATTTTCACTATTTGGAGAACTTATTAGAACTTACATCAGGTGTTCTTCTGACATGAATATGGAAATTGGTAATAACAGGAAAGAAAGAGAAACAGGAAAATGATACATTCAGGTTGAAAAAAAGTTTTCCTACCACCTCCTCCCCCGCCCCCCCCATTCTTTAGAGAGACTAGTGAGATTTATTTCCAGATGCTTCCTTTTGCTCCCCCTCCATATCCATATAAGTAGGAAGCAGAGAAGAATAGCAATCCTCAGCTCTTAGCTTTTGCACTGAACCTGGTTCTCAGTTCTGTAAGAAACAGTTTCACACAACTTTCTACTATGACTGCATAAGTTGTCCGAGGGTAAAAAAGGTATTTTGCAAATAAGGCGTAAATAAGCACTGAAATTATTCTCAGCAGGTAGATTAAATATGCACATAGATGAATGACACCTAAGGAAAATAAAATATTTCCTGCTGCTTTTCTTGTAACTTTCATTAGTAATGTAGTAGCTTTTCTTTCTTATCAGATCAAGACTTTAGCTGTTCCATTTAAGTACAATTATTCTTCACAGGGACCACAGAGGACATACGTTATTGCAGAGTCTTCGCTAAGATAGTAAGACATGTCCAGATGTTTTTTCCCTTCAGAAACTAGCAACTGGGGACAGAGGAAGAACAGTGTCCTTTCTACTTAGTGAAGTCCTGTGCTGTTTAACCACTGCTAGTGCGCAGAAGCAGTGAGAGAAACAGCACTTTGCCTCCTGATTTAGAGCCCAGGCGCTGCACTCCTCTGAGAGTTTGCACATTATTTTGCAGATTAAGACCCTCACTGCGGGGCCAAAGTGCTGTTTCCACTGTCAATGAAAGTGAAATGTGTCAGTACGCCTTGGCTGGTAAAGTCAGAACAGCTCCACCGAAAGCTGAGCAGCTACAGCAGCGTGGCTCTTATCAAGTCAAACTCGAAATTTTTGAATTTTTAGCCAGCACAAAAATAGCTCAATATTTGCTGAATGAATTACTCTGAGCCTTTTCCATCATCTATGGTGAATATATTAACCCTTGCAGAATCTCTCCAGAAGTTAACCCACATTTTTATGATAACAGTATTATTTACTTATTAATGGTTCCCTACTCATTTTACTAACAAGTGCCTATCTTGAATGTCAACACATTTACTTTTTGGCCTAGTTTCCTCTTTTACTAACCTGCATTTATTCTCAAAACATTCTTTATGACTTGTTCTCACAATCTTCAATTGCAGGATCATTACAAAATGTTTATTTCTCTAAACAATCTTATTGCAATTGACTTCAAAATTACCTTAATTTGACAGCAAATGACGACAACTGTTCTGACATCACCCTTGTGTTCTATGCAAGACCTTCATACTTTACGTCAAACTACCTTTATATATTTTCTATCAATGACAGCTTTAAAACTTCCATCCCAGTTGATTCAGAATACCGCAGCAGTGATATTTAATCCATACAAAAATAATTAGGTAGGCCACAAAGGCTCCCTCTTCCCCCTGACTTTGGGACTAACTGATGCTTGAAAACCACTGTTTCTTAAGAGGAAAAGGCACAGGATTTTTCACATTTGTAGGCTTTTATTCACTTGTGAAAACAGCACATCACTTTGGCTAAATCTGCACAGTTATGCAGCTCTTGTAAGCTGTTCTTAAATACCAGTTAGTCCTAACCCAGAATTTGTTTGTATGTACACAACAAGTCCAGTATTTTGAAGGTGAAGTTGTTCCCATATTGCAGTAAAAATGTAAATTAAAGCAACGACAGTTTTACTGTTTCTCCTTCCGATTCTCCTAAGAAATCTCCCAGTTATTTAAGTGGAGTAACTTCTGAATTGTGAGCTACGAAAAAGCAATTCACTGTCACCTTGCTTCTTAGAAGTGAGAGAACTCGCTGGATTGGGCCACATGGGAAAGTGGGTAGGCCAAGTTCTGGACATCAGACATCATCCCTTTTCAGCTCTATCTGATGGATAACATTTTCTGCCAGAGTCCTGAGCTCAGCAGGGAGTGTTAGTGCAACTGTGATGCAAACTATGAACAGCAGAGATCCAGCCAGCGAGCGAGGGTGCTGTACACTGCATATAGACCAACAATATACAGAATATTTCGAATAGGGTGAGCATACCCAAGAATCTAATCCAGGTTAAAAGTGCTCTACACTGTTCCAGCTGTGCAGGGAAATACACTGGTGGCCAGCAAAGACTTCTGCATTTGCTGCAAGTTACATCACTACATCATACAACACTACATCATACATCAACAGGGATAGGAACTGTGTGTCCATCCCCCACCCCTTTCCTTCTATGGTGCACAGTTTTTCTTTCTGATGCTCAGCACAGCAGCTAGATAAGCTGATCAGAGATTATCCACTTCTGAAGACATTCTGCAAAAGCATTATGTAGTTCTGGTGTTGAAGGCACAGCACTGATAGCCAAGTGACAGCAGTTTTACTTGTTTCAGTCTCAATTTATGCTTTGATTTTGGGTAAATAATCCTGTTCTCAGCTCCCTTTTCTTCAGTTCACGTGGCAGAGTCAAACAAGGGCGTTTCTTCTGCAAGAGAACCGTGTGGTTCCTTGACAGCACACCTCTGTGAGTTTCCACTCCGGAGCAAAACCAGGATCTGAGCTCCCAAGTCCATCATGTCCTCTTAGCGGCAGGGAATGGCACCGAGCCTCTGGCGAACCCCATCTCACCAACAGATGGCAGACCTTAAAGCTCTGTTTTGACACCGAACCTAAACCATGACGTTCAAGAAGTATTTGCTACAATTAACATGAATTGAAGACCCGTTCACAGAGAGGCATTCAAGTAAATCAGTGCTAAGACCAGAAGCAAATTATAATATAGTTCTTAAAATATGCTGACCGCAGAACTTCTTTCAAAGGAAGCACAATCATCTCATTAAAGACACGGAAGCAGCAGTCCCTCACTCATTTAAATAACCAGAAACCACTTTGGTATTTCTAACCAGTCCTCTGAGAAAGGCTACGTTCTCTTTTATCAGACTTGTACTATTGTTGCACAGTGACAATTCTAACAGCTTAAAACTGTTGGGTGCATATGACCAGTGATGAAATCTGAGCATGAACTCCTTTGTGAGCTGCCAAACAAATTTATTTTCCTGTACCCAGGATAAGCTGTAGGCCATTACCTGAAAGCTACCACCTTCCCAAGCTCATTTGCAGATGGCTTCCTGGAGTGAAAAACTTTTGAAATCTGAAAATATTAACTCATATCATGCTTTGCAGAACATAGTATGTTATATGATGTACCCTAAGGTGCTGCTTGTGGGGAAACAGCACTCCAGAGCAAACCTCATTATACTGCAGATAGCCAGGAAAAGCAGGAGGTCACATGCAGGCTGTGCTACTGAGGGATGATTCTTTGGGATGACTACTTCAAAGGGCTAACAGCTCTGAGTCCTCTGGGCCGACAGCTCTAGCTCATTGTATCTCCCTCATCCCAGTCCTAGCCCAGATTGAGACCGATTGCAGCAATCCTGCGATTGCTGCAACCCCAGTGACCAGCTGAGACTGCACGGAGGATTACCACAACACAGATCTCTACTAACTGCTGAAAGTTAAGGCTTTACTGGCTGTAATGAGCTGGAAGCTGCCCCTTGGGAACCCCAAGTGTTTGTAACTTCTTGGTAGGATCGGAATGAGTGGAATACGTTTATAGAGGCACGATGATGAAGTCAGCTAGGGATTGAACAGACACGATGCGCTCCCTGGACTTCCAGGACACTGCTTGGTGAATAACCTCAAGGAACACTCTAGAAGGAATCTGACGTTAGGCCAAGCCTCTTGTAAATGGATTTCCCCAGTAAGACAGAAAGGAGAAAGGACTGATACACAGTTCCTCATCTGCTGTGAAATGATTTAATGAAAAACCCTAAAAAACAGGAAATCACAAGCACTGGGATGCTCATGACTGCAACACGAAAGGCAGTGTTACTCCTATTTGTGTCCATCTTTAGTGCGAGAACTGAAAGTCATTTCCTTTAACCATGATTCAGCACAATGCATGATTGCCCAAGAAAACTATTGGAAGCCCTTGCAACCTGATATTAAAACCAAGAACCCCTTTCAGTAAACATCTTCCTTACAAACAATGAATCTACTGTAGTGCTCACCTCCTAGCAGTACTGGGAGAGATTTTTAATCATCTACTAATTTTTACTAATCATCTACAAATTTTTAATCATCTACTAAATAGCCACATTATTGTAAATTCGGCCTCACTGAGAAGAATCACAGCCTGAAATACTCCTGCTACAAACACCAGCCTGTGATAACCTTCAGATGGCATTACTATAAACCCTTGCATGAAGAGCCCGTCTTCCAATCCCATTGTGGCCTCTGTGTCCTTCCATATAACCAGCAGATGCTGCAGCACTGCTCCTTCTCTTCCTGTGGTACAAAATCTTCTCTCCCAACCTCCAACCTCTGGGGCCTCCCCTCCACACAGAACAGAAAATACAAACCTTGCAGATACTCACTGGGAGAAGTCAGATTTCCCATTTCTGTTGCTGACCTGCTATTTCACTACTTTTTGCCGAAGAGATTTTAGATCAACCAGATTTTGCAGCAATTGCTTTGGTATCTAGGTATTAAGGATTTTATTCATGTTTCAGAACTCAGTGATGCATGTGGGCCTTGGAAATTTGTTCTGTTAGAAACAACAGGAAAAAAAAAATCACAGTCCTTTTTATTAAAGGAAGGGACCCAGAGAGTTATTGCAGAACTTTATCTCACCAAGAGGAACACACTGCAATGCTTTTATTACTATTAACTAAACATATACAAAAATAAAATATTCTATCAATTAGTGAAACATCTAAACCTCCAAGGAAAGCAGTAAGAGGTTTTAGAAATTCTCCGGCTTCTGATAATCACCAGAGTCATCTACTAGTTTGTTGTGTCCTGAAGAAAACATGGGCCTTCTCCCTCCACTGCCAAATTACAAATATTTCTTTATTCTAACAAAGTCAGTCTTGTGAACGTTTTTGTTCAAATGTTTGAAAAATGTTATTAATGAATGTCCAGTTTCATGTCCATGTTAACCATTTGTTAAAGCAAACCATAGGTTCTAAAAACTCATTCAATTCTACAAAGAGAACTTAGTGCATGTGAAATATTCCATGTTATGCTGAACAGCAAACAGGCCAAGCTGGAAAAGATTTTGAATGATAACTCAAAAGCACAGTATTTTGTAGATGACAGGACATTAAGAGTTATCAAGGCAGAGAATAGTAGGGGGCAGGGAAGTCTTAACCACACCAGTGAAATCAGTAATGGGTGCACCAAAGCCAGGATTTCAGTATTTAGCTAAAAAAACCCAAATCACCCTACACAACACATCTTGTTTTCTAGACCCTGAGATCCTGCCACTGACTTTCCCTGCTCTGCAAGATCCAGCTGGACAGTGCATAGGCAGGAGGATCTGCCAGCACAGGCTGGTGAGCAGGAATCCAATACCCAAAGAACCAGAAGAGCCATCTTGGGCATTCTCTAGGTCTCATCCTTCTTTCCACGCAGAGCAAAGCACTTCCATTTTCGCTCTTTGCATCAGCTTGCTGATCTGAGACCTGCTCTTCTGCAGCAGAGCCAGCAAACCAAAATGTTTGCTCTTAGCCTGAGCTTTTTTTCAGACGAAAAACATCGCCTTTTCCTCCAACTCTCAGCAGTAGCAAATGTCCTAGCCACTGCTCTCCAAGACCCTCTCCAGACTTGTAGGCCACGTCTACACCCTTTCTATGTGACTCCCTTCCTATTTATCTGATGTTTTTCTTGGGATTAGATGCTTTTTAATTCGCTTCATTCAGGCCCAAGCCATACACTGTTGTATCGTGGGCACGCTGGGCACTGAAAAACACCCCGCAGCGCTCAGCTGTGGGGGTGACGTTAATTAGGACACTCTGTACTCTGACATTGTTCTTCACTATTGGCGTCATGATATTGATCTTGACCAGTTTATATGTAACTAGCTGTTCTCGCCCACAGCCAGGCCAGTGGGCTCTCTCCCACCCAAGGTCCCTCTCCCATCCCCCTGCCATGAGGAAGCAGTGTCCCCACCGGTCAGGTGGTGTCGCCAGCAGCTGGTCAGTGTCCCCAGGGAGACCCCTTTGGCCCCAGCGACGGGGCCCTGTGTACCCCTTGGAAGCCCGAGTGAGCTCGCAGACGAGGAACCCGGGGAGCACCCCACGGCATGTGCAAACCAGCCCGCGGCCCACGCCCCGCTGCCATTTTCCAGCGCCTGTCCCGCCCACAGCCCAGCCCGCTGCAGAGGCCTGACCCCATCCGGCCTCGGCGCCGGTGGTCGCCACCCTGGCCACCCCCTGCCCTCGGGGGGGAAGGGGCACCTCTCCACACACAGCCCAGCGCTCCCTCCGCTCCTTCCGCCCCTTCCCCCCGGGGGAATGTCCGTGAGGGGCGAGCCCCGGCCAGGCCTGCGGGCAGGAAAGGGAAGCTCGGCCCCCTCCTCGCCCCCGCTGGCCGGCCGCCTGCCCTGCCCTGCTCTGCTCTGCCCTCCCTTCCCGCCTCCCCGCTACAGGCCGCCATGCCGCCGTGGCCGACCCTGAGGGCGGCGAGGCGGAGCCAGCCCGCCCCCGCCCCTTCCCTCCCTGCTCCTGGCGGCTCCTGACGGTCAGCGGCGGCTGTCCGTTCCTCCTCGCTCCCCGGTGAGTGCGGGCCTTGGCCGCCCTGCTTCCCCCTTCCCGGCGGCGGCGGCTCGGGAGCCTTGAAGCCGCTTCCCCCCCCACCCCGCTCCCCACCCCACTCCCGCCTCGCCGCGGCGGCGGGCCCTGCCGGCTGCGGGGGAATGTGGGGGGCTGAGGAGCGCCCGGCTGGGGAGAGCGGAGGCGGGTGCGGGCCCGGCCAGAGCGCGGGGATCGGTGGCAAGGAAGGGCCAGGCCTGGTCGGGGCGGCGGCGGGGCCCGGCTCCCGGGTGGGGTGGTGGTGGGGGCTGGAAGGGGCCGTCGGAGCTGATCGGGGCGGCGGGAGGAAGGCGGCTGTCGGAAAGCGGCCCTGCGGGCGGCTCGGTGACAGCTTCGGGGCGGCAAGGGGGCAGGGAGCGGAGCGGCAGGCCGGGTCCCCGGGTGGCCCAAGCCGGGTGGCTGCGGGGGCCGCCGTTGGACCCCCTGGCAGCAGGCACAGGGCTCGGCTTCTGCAGCGCTGAGACGGGAGAACAGCTTCAGCTTGAGGAGGGGGGCGGGAATGGAGGAGTCCTTGTCTGAGCGTTTCCATTAGTCCTCCTACTGGAAAACAGCTCCGGCCTTGCCTCTTGGTATCTCAGTAGGATCTAACCAGCAGAGCACAGCGCGCAGTGCAGGCATTGAGCACTCCGGGACCCTGCTGTGTTGCAGAAAAACCCCAGTAAAACCCATAACGTGAGTAGGTACGACAGAGAAGGGATGGAAAGAAAGCAATTAGAAGGTAAAGCCTATATTGAGGTGAAGTGACAGGTTTTAAAAGTTTTTTTTTGTTTGTTTGTTTGTTTTGGGTGACAGAATCCTCTGTGTCACGTTCAGGGCAGGGATGGCAGGTGCACGTGCTCTGTCTGGGCAACATCCATGGAGGTTGCGGGACAGGTATTTGCCTTGTAGCCACCTGGCTGAGGGCTGCGGCTGCAGCGATGCCTGGTCGCAGAACCTGGATTAGGTGTGTGTTCAGATTAGTCTCTGTGTGTCTGTTCAGCACATTGCCGTGTTTCATAACACCACCATGGTTCCCTCTTTTTTTTTTTTTTTTTTTTTTTTTTTTTAACTGGAAGTTGTACTTTGATATTTGGTTTCCACCTCTAAAGCTAGCATAGGTGGGAGGGAGGGGGGAAAAGACAGGGAGGCCTGGAATTCACTATTCTTTAGTATCAGCAGGAAACTTTGTCTAAAACAGAGGATTCTCTCTCCAAACAACTGGAATTGAATTAATATCTCTGAGCACTGAGTGCTGTTGCTATTGTTCAGACTGGCTCATTATCAATCCGCTATACTGAAGTAAAGGAAGACCACCCTAGAGAAATATTAACACTGGAATGTTTATTTAGTATTGCTTTGCTTAAAAGCAATTGTACTGCATCAGAATGTCCTAATAAACTTCTGGGGATTGTTACTTTTTCAAAGAATGTAAGAGGAATTTAATGTGCATAGAGTAGGAAGTGCAGCTGACTCTTGTGCCCTCCAGGATCCGTGGTGTGTGTGAGGAGCTATTTGGAAAATTGTCAATACTCTACTCATCCTGGACTTCTAGAGGAAATTCCTATAAAGGTTTTTGGTGTATGAGGGAGTCTGATCCATTAGAAGTGCTGTGCAGAGTATGTTGTGCAGACTACTGCTGAACTGAAGACTGTAGGGCTTCCAGACTGCATTTTTTGTCATATCATATTTGTAATTTGGTCTGGTTTCCTTTAGCCAGAGGATAATACACTCCCATTTTGATATTATTCAATGAAGTTTTTATAGTAATGGTGGAAGAGCTGAAACAATAATTGCAGAAAACTACAGAAGAAATAGTATTAATATTTAAACAGTAAGAGCAAATCTCTTTCACTAGTGTTTTCCAATGTGGACTCTCGCTGTAGGATTTCACCATATAATATCTGGAATTTTTCTCCCTCCCTGGAGTAATCATCTACTTAACATCACTGGAAAGATAGGAGTTGAAGTGCAGTCCCTTTCCTTCTTTTGAAACAAAGAGAAGGTAGAGAGGAGTCCTCATTTCCAGTCTGCTCTGTTTGTGTGAGTAGGAGGTAAGAATTTTTCAGCCCTGTCTTATGGAGTGGTTAGTTCAGAGGATTTCCTCTAGCTATTTGGCACATCCTCACAAGAATTGGGACATCCCACAATTCTAGGGTCAGGACTCCAGATGCCTGTGAAAGAAGGCAAAGTTTTGATTGAGTTTTTTGTTGGGTTCCCCTTGCCCTCCCCAGCCTTTTTGTGGCAAACTGTTCTGAAAAAGCCAGTTGAATGTTCTGCAGATACTTAATTTGCCTCCCCAGGGAGCTTGGCTAGTAAACTCTGGTAACAGCTAGTTGGAATTGATGAATTCTTATCAGATACACACTTGTTCTCCTTGTAGATTGAAGCCAGGGGCGTTTGAAAGCTGGATTCATCTACGCAAATAGTTTAATAGCTGCTGTGGTTGCAGGCAGCAATTTTTGTTGTGAGAAAATTATTTTTCATTGTTTCCAGAGCAAAAATTCAGGATTTGTCTTGAAATGGCATGAAAAGTTAGGACTCTTTCCCTACAATGCCAGATTTATTTTACAACAACAGTGATCCTCTCATCAGTTCTTCATCCTGAAAGGATTCCTTCCACCTACCTATCTTTGGTAGCTTTGAAACAGTTCAGGTGGCAAGTTGCACAAAAGGAGGTGCAGAGACAGCAGTTTACAGAGCTGGTGCTGTGGTAACGGCATGAGTAGAGGGGCTGATTCACATTATTCCCGTTTTGTTTCCCTTTCCTGTGCACCCCTGCAGCATTCCTTACCCCTCTTCATATGAGCCTTTTGAAACCAACAGACCAATGCTGAGATGTCTCTTAATCCTGCCTACTGAAATTGAAAGCAAGTTTCAGACCAAACCTTTGTACACACTTAGGGCACTCGCTGTATTCCAGACTTCTTGCAGTCCTTCCATATTATCAGTGGGAACGTGTTTCTGGGTGTTGTGCTGGATTAATGTTTTGTGTTTTTTTGGTTTTGTGGTTTGTTTGGTTTTTTTTACTGACACTGAATTCTTTTTTAAAATTGGTCGGTGTTGCGTATTTGTTAATGAACAGTCTAAGACTGCTAACATAGGGGAAATGAGCAGCAAGTTTGCACGGAGGTAGGAAGTGGGTTAAAGTTCAGAGTGGCTCTTTCAGGGGGGAAAAATATCCAAGGCTTCGTTTTTCAGTGTTCTGTAGCCTTCAAATAAACTTCCCTGTATTCTCAGGCACATAATACTGCTCATTTTCCTACACCAAAAAGAAAATTAGTCTCTACTTTTTAACTAGGACGCTTAATGGTGAGTCTGCTGACACAGCATTCTCTTAACACTTATGCCTGCTTAATTAGGATCTGGATTTTGTTAACTGTAAGGCTAGATTGCATTCCAGAGGCTGGCTGAGGGTACGAGAGCTGTGTGCTTGCCTGGCTCACCAAAAGCTGGTGAGATGTATATGAGAGAAGTGCTTTGACTGTCCCTTAAGCTGTAAGTGAACTAGCTGTGCTAAAGCGGTTCCAGAGGGATGACTTGCTGGAGTTTAATATCCACATGTTGGAACTGGGCATGCATCTAAACTTGCAGTTCACTTGGAGGTTTGATTTCACAAGCTTGATCTCTGAACTAAATCTTCAATTCCTTTATGTGCAATACAGCACTGCTAACAAAGTGAAATGGTCAGAATGTTTACGACAGCCTGTGAAATATGTAGATTATAGGAATAATCATAACCTGTCAGTGCACTGGAAGTAGAGCACATTAGAGCTCTGAATAAATAAATATTTTAACATTGTGGTCAAGGTTTTAGGCATTAGGAGAAAGCAGTAATGTATGAAATCCAGAGTCCTGTTTGTGTTCCGTAAAGAGTTGAAAGTTGAAAGGCACTTCCTGAAACTTTGTTTAGAGAGTGTTTAAAAAAACGTCCTTTATGTATTAGTGCATTTTCTTCCAGTGTGCAATAGTGGCGTAGTTTATACCAGGATAATAGTTGCTCAGTCATCAAATTGTTAGTGGACTTCTCTTTAAGATTCTGTATGTAGTGGTGGACTTCTCTGTGTAACAGAGAAACACAAAGATTCTTTCTCAAATCTCTGTTAGCGCTGAAATCTCGTCACTGACTGCTTACAGCAATGCAGCACTGTATATTTCTCATACAGTGGCCTTATCTGTCACAGGTAAAGGAAGTGTTAAATAGTAAGAGCTTCTCTTAAAACAAGAGACCTATGTTTATTGCAACAGTAGTTGTACTCATCTGTTCTATGTGCATCCAAAAAGTAATTATAGCTAGATACATTATAAAACAAGACTCTGCTTGTTCTAGTAGAGGTGTTGAACTCTATTCAAATGCTAGGGGCATTTGTGGGGTTTTTTTTGTTTGTTTTTTTCTTGCCGGTATTTGTATGTGTGTGTATGTGTGTTTTTGTTGTGGTGGTGGTGTTTTTCCCAAGGTAACAAAAACATTTTTCTTAGGCAATTTGGATATTTAAACTAAATTTTTTTTTCTACCACACAAATATCTGTATTCATTTCTTTCCTAAACTGTCTTAAATTATGGATGGATTTATTTACCAAAGTTTTATTGCTGCAGACACTTGACTAAGATTGGAGAGGTTGTCTTTCCATATCAAAAATGCAGACTTTTGGCAATGTGGGTATTTTCCTTCCTTGCTTTTAAATAGAGCATGCTGTGATTCCAATAGGACAGACTTTCCTACATGCTGGACCTAGTAAGAGGTCTTTGTTCATAGCTAAGCGATCTATAACTTAGGTAAACTGGAAGTTTTGTGGAGTAATTGTGGAGTAGAATGTGAAACCACGAGAAGAGCCATGTAAGTTGCAGAGATTCATTTTCTGTTGGGGAGCTGGGCAATAGCCCTCAGTTTAAGTTCTGTTCAGCTATATGTAATTATAGTAATGTCAGTATATGCATGCTCAGTATTGTCTTTATGGATTTGCAACTCAGTAGCCTGCTGCTCTGTTTCAGCTCCACTTAGATTTTTAGTTACTTGCTTTAGCTATGTAGAGGTGCTTGTCACATACTTGGTAGCTAAGTATGGATACACACACATGATGTCAATCAGTTGAGTGAACAAAACTAAGCAAAATGACTTGGGGGAGCAGGAGGAGGAATGGTAATCACAATGGAAGGTGGTAAGATGAGATTCAGCAGGGGTGGAAAATGCTGTATTTGCCAAGCAAGACCATGAGTGTTCCTGATGTCCTCTGCCTTAACACCAGGCGAGGGCTTTTATCATCGCAGTCCTACCAGCAAACCTCTCCTTTTCCCCATTTTCAGTTGCAAGTTTCTTCACAAATTTCCTGCGAGTACCAGCAAGTCTGAGCCTTCCCCTTTTTCTTGATGGCTGATAAAATACCATCTTTGCTTTGGCTGAGTGTAACCTTTTCTAGCATTTCTAGCATCTGGTAGAGTGTTCAAGTGAAACTGCTCCTGTACTGAATGTGTGCTTTCCTGAGGTGGCTAAGATTTTAGCCACTCTCCAGGAAAAAAGAGCTTTTAGTACTTGAAATCTGTTTTAATCAAGCTATTAGGTGTTTAGTTTTATGAATAGATGCTTAAAATAAACTCTTCCTGTTAGTCATGTAGGCACCCTCCCGTAATTTGAAGGACGACAATTAAGAAACCAAAGATTAATTAGAAAAGGCAGTGGTGGAGGCATGTTCCCTTTCCTTGGGTGAGAGTAATATGCCTGTACTAAAATGCTGAATGACTGTGCCTGTTCTGTTCCTAGTTGATGGCCTGAAGCTTAGACAGAAGTTGTCTCCTCCAGAGGCTCTTTTTTCCTTTTTAAAGTTTCTTCAGGTCAAACAAAATAGACCTGTGTCCTTGGTTTGTCCTCAGGCACTTCTGTAATAAATGTGATTGTTGCTAATCAGGAGTCTTTTGTCAACACATACGTCATGTACTACAGAAAAAGCATGATTTGCTATTGGCATGTATTTTAGCAGAACCGTGTGATAATGTTTTCAGTTATTCTGGGTAGTGAGAGATGAGTGGGCTCCCCTGAGATGCCAAAAACCCCTCAAAACAATATTGTAGCTGGTATTGATCTGGTAGAACAGATGAAGATAAGAGCACTTATGATTTTTTTAAAAAGTTTTTTTTTAGTTGTGTGAAAGTGATGATTGCTTTAGCCTAATTAGCTGTATTCGTTTTCACCTTCAGGCTCTCCTGTAGCTCTGAAGAGAGTAGAATAATATATTAAAGTGATATTTAGAACAGCCCTGGTGTCTTTGTATTCTCTCTGGGGTACAGTGAGAGGCTAAACAGCACACCTTTTTTCTCTCTGTGGTCTGCATGAGATAATTTCTGCAAGTGCAAAACTGCAGGATATATCAAGATGTTTTCTCAATTCCATTCATTTCAGTAAAATTTCAGTTTGTTGAAGTTGTTCCAAGTCACACTGCTGCCTTTAAAGGGTTCTGAAACAGAATCCAGAGCACAAAGTCAATCAAAACCATGCTTTAAATAATACCTCAGTTACTGAACTGAGTCATTTTCCAGGAGAAGGTGTTGTGATGTCAGTAGTACTGTGTTTATGTTGGATGCTCAAGAAAAGTTGCATCAACTTAAAATTTGAAATCAACAGATGTTTAAATCTCCCATGAATGTTGGTGTGGTGTTGTTTGTTTTGTTTTTTTTTTTTAAAAGTTACTTCCAGTTATTGAAGTTACATGTTTCAATCCTTGTTGTGGAGATCTGCATGAGAATTTAATGTGCTCTGAGTATGTTTGATTTAGTTGATTGACTTAGAAGACAAGGAAAGATGAGGGTACAGACACCCTTTTCTTCTGTCCCCTTGGGCTTGTGCATACCTCCTGTGTAGTGGTCATCAGATGGTGTGGTCCTCAGGCCACCGCAGAGATCCGCACACCGAGGACAGCCAGTAGGCGTTTTTGCACTGATCTCCTGTTGCTGGGAAACACCTGAGCTCGTGGTGAAAGCGGAGTTCGCTGTTCAAAGTGAGGCATGTTGCTGTACTCAGATTTTGCTAGTGCAAGTGCTTTGTTAAGAATATCACAATG
This sequence comes from Gallinago undulata, assembly GCA_026546715.1. Classification (NCBI taxonomy): domain Eukaryota; kingdom Metazoa; phylum Chordata; class Aves; order Charadriiformes; family Scolopacidae; genus Gallinago; species Gallinago undulata. The sequence continues at coordinate 65,548,473 of JAOTQQ010000019.1, read as the reverse complement.
TAAAACTTGTGTTGCTGCAGGAGTTTGAAGCCTCCTGTGTCACATTTAGGGACAGAGTCAGTATGGAACAGCTGTTACATCCAGGGCTTCCGTTCTCTGCTCTGAAGGGCAAATGTTGCATGCACAAAAAACAGCTTCCCCCCTTTTTTTTTTTTTTTCGTATTTGGAAAGTTAATGACCTCCTCCAAATTAAGTTTGCCCTGCTTGGTATTTGTGGTTAGAATCCTTCTGTACTCTTGCTTCTCTGGGGCAGAGAGAAGCGGAGCTGGGGGAGAGCAAAGCCAGCAGACAGATCTTCTGTGATGAGCAGGTGGGCAGCCTGGGGATGACTGGGAGTCATGCCCTGCTCAGAGGTGGAGCTGGGCGGCACAGTGCGAAGCAGCTGCATTGGTGTGGCACGCTGAGTGGAGAACAGTATGGATAGCTTAAAAAGCATGGATAGCTTAAAAAGCGTAGATAGCTTAAAGACGATTAGCACTGGTATGAGCCAAATTATCTGTGTTCGCAGAACTGTATTAGTAGGCACAGGAAGGGCTGAAATAAAGCTATTGTAGCTATTGTTTGTCTGGTACACTTTATAACAAGTACGAGTCATGCAACCCTCTTGAGAAGGTTCCAGTAATGAGATTCTGCTGTTCCGTTGTTTCTTTTTTCTAATCTCCAGAGTTGAACCATTTTCATAGATTTCAGCTGAAACCCCTGGAGTTCTAGGGCTGTGCCCAGAATTGCACAAACACCAAAGAAAGTGTGTTGGGATCATTGCAGAGGGGGTATAGCTTGGATTAGGGTTGCTGCTGTTTTCCAAAGCCAGGATGAGCACAGTTTGTGTGCGTGGCCGTTATCATTAGAAACCTCTTAATCTGTCTTCATGAGGGCCACTGGTGTCGCATCACATTTCAGATATGACCTCCAGGCAAGCGGTTTTGCAGTTTTTAGGCTGGGGATCAAGTGGTTTCACTGGTAGGTGTGCTGGCCGATGAGCATGGTGGTGTGGCAGTGGCCATGGTCGATGCACGTGGCCCTGCGCTGGTCCTGGGCTGACAGATGTGTGCTCCCCTGCCTGCTGGCTTGCCTGCATATTTACATTACGCTGCCTGCAAGACTTCAATAAATACTCAGTGCTGCAATCATGAGTTAATCTGTATCTATTGCAGTGATTAGTTAAAAAATATATATATGTGTACTTAATCTGCTGAGTATTGCTCACTCGCATCTTTGTGACAGATCATTAGCTTGAGCTGTGACCACTTGGTTTATAATTTACTGTCTGGGAATAGTTGGTATGACTGAGGCTTCTTTGGCTCTGTGAAATTTGCCAACGCACTGATGCAAGTTGGCATTTTTTCTAAATACCTAAATACTTGACCTCTTTGCGGAGGGATTTCCAAATGGTTACAAGGTTCTAACAGGCTTGGTCATATCAGTGTGACCAGGCAGCTTTTTAGGCTTTGGTCACCCCAGGGTTTGGCAAATTTGTGTAACTCGCTGATAGAAGCAGGTCCATACTGAAGCATCTCATAACCATGAACTAAAAAAATCTGTGTTCAATTGCAGAGGGTGGTCTCTGGCAAAGAAATGGTAATAAGTAGATAATGTGTCCCAGCATCCTGAATTGCTGCTGTGGTTTGCCAAGGCACTGACTTGGGAAATGTTAGAGCTGCAATTTATACTTATGAGAATATATGAACTGAGTATAGTGGGCTTGTTATGGTCATATCAAAGTAATGATCTCCTGCTTTATCTGTCAGGGAATATCCCAGCGTTTTCTATCTTCAGCTACCCTTACACTTTCCCATGAGAAGTGGGTATGCATAAAATAAAGTTCTCAGCTTGGAAGAAAGAAAATAAAGCTCGTCAGGAGCATAGCTGCCAAGGAGAGGAAGGAAGTAGTTTATTTTGATCGTGGTCAGTTGTAGAAGCATGGAGTTTGCTTAGAAGAGGAATAGCTGAGTAGTTAATGTTGTTAAAGAAGACAACACCTAAAACTTGATGGGCTTGTGTGCAGAATGGCTATCTGCAAAGCTGGGAAGAGGAATCTCAGAAAATAACTTGTAGGTGGGAATATGAGAGGTGATACTTTTTGGGGGTGATGTTTGCAGTCTTTAGTCTAACTAAGCAAGTCTAACTTGCTTATCTTTCTGCCTTCCCTGGACATTCAACTTTTTTTACTAGAAACTTCCATTGTATTGCTTGACAGAATTCTGGATTTTTTCCTTTCTTTACAGGATGTTGCTGCTTTATACCTTGGGCCTCCCTTTGTCACCATTTTTGCTATCTCTTCATCTCAATCTAACTTCTGACTTGGTTATTATCTTCAAAATATGTGAAATATGATTTGTGCTGGAATACTTTAAGAATCCCCCACAAATGTATTGTGCATAGTAGTATTCCCTGAACAGTCAACGAAACTGACATGTGAGATAAATTAATTCATCCTTTCACCTTGCATTAACTGTTATTAACAAATGCTGGACTTTGTGCATCCCTTTGCACCAGTCTCCAAGGCCTGCCAAAAGATGCGTGCCTCATACCTTGTTGGCTTTGGGTGTTTTTTTTGTTTGAAAAACCGGGGTAAGGAAATATAATATTACTTCAGTGAAGATGGGAACAGTGCTGTGGAAAAACAACAGATCTGGGAATCAGACCTGTGATTCTCTCTCTTCTAAAAAAATTTTTGATCGTGACTGGGAATGTTGCCAAGCGCTAGAAGAGAATTGTCCTTGCTGTTAAATCTTTAGCTTGCTCTGTGGAATGTGTTGGTCTAAGCCAGTGCTCGCAAAAGAGCAGAGTTCAGGTCTTAAGAGTGTCCTAGGAACTGTTCCACTAGGCAGTTTGCATGCAATTAACACTACCTGGGACTGAGATGTATCTAGAGTGAATTTAAACCCCACTATGCTAGTTGTCCTTGGTACTTGGAATATCTCCGGACACTTTAACTTGTATAAGTGAATCCTAAAAGTCTTAGGTCCCAGTGGAATCTCCCTGCAGTAAACCATTAGGTTAGCCACAAAAAAGAAAAGATCTCAAAGTAAAGTGATGCTTAAGTAGAGTCTATTTTAATGTTGGTTTTTTTTGGTGGCGACCCTAATGAATCTTCCTGAAATCAGAAGGGTTTCTTCTGTCTCTGATAGTCAGAGTTTGTCATCTTAGTCTGTAGCACTTTCCTGCTCAAGTAAAACTATTGAGTTTTGTGTTTTAGTTAAATTGTTTTAAATTTTGAATGCAAATGCCTGTCTGTTTAGCTTTAGACCAATGCTACTTAAGAAATGGGACCACATTGTCATATGGTGGTTCGTGGGTCACAGCAGCACAAAGGGCTGCCTGGAAGCAACATAAAGAACAGAATAGTGCAGACATTGAAGTTCCTTTGTAAACCATGTGGTTTATCCATATTTTTCACAATGCTCTTATCTTCCTGCAGACCTTTTATTTCTGATAATTCATTACAAGTAGATTCGTAGGGGAAAGGGCATGACTAACACAGACTGTGGAGTACCTTTTTGCCAGGTACAGGCCTTCTATGTGGAACAGATACATTGTGGGACTACAGGGTGTGTACTTTGCATGTGGGACAGATGTTGTGAAAATGGCTTTGATTTTTTTTTTTTTTTCTTTTGTCTTTTAGGGACACTAAGGGTCTTACATAACCATGAGCAACCCTTTTGTATGGATTGTGGAGCCACTGGACCCTAAACAACCTCTGAAGAAGTTCTTTAATCTGAGCAAATTGGAAGACGTGAGATACGGTATGCGGACAACATAAGGAAAGCATTTTATTACCACTGATGAACAGAACCTGAAGAGACGTTGCAGTATTGGATGATATTTGGTCTCTGGACAAAACTACTGGTTCAAAAGATGGTTCTTGAAAGCAAAATTTTAGCAAAACTTAATTGTGGAAAATCAGAACTATAGAAATACTGTCAAGATCACAGCATTGTTTTCTCAACATGGTGTGCACACAAGAGTCTTATTTTTCTTGACTGGTTGAGAATGACTAGGCAAAACTAAGAGCACAAGTTTTCTCATATACTGCTGTGCTACTGTGACAGGCTGGAAAGAACCTAACACTGATATGGCTGAATCATCCAGAAAGTGGCAGCTAGAAAATACTTTGAGGAGGCTTTTTCTGTAGTTCTTCTGACACTTTCTGCATGTACCTGGGAATCTTCCATGTGGCACTGGTAAAAATCTTACAGTCTGTGTCACTGACTTACAAAGCGAGTGTCTATAACTTAGAGTTGTCTATGTGAGGTATTTTTTCTTCTTTCAGAAAGAAAACAGGTGCAGGAAGCAAGAGGAGGAACTTTTTTCTCTGAGCATCAGCAACACCTCTCTGTTGCAGTCTTAGACAGTGAAATCAGTTAATGTCAGACTTGGTGTGTGAAAAGTAGAGATGAGTCTTGAGAAATAGATAAATACTCATCTGTTATTACCAGTTGATCCATTCCAGGATTCCAAGAGTAATAAACTCCAGATTCTTTAAAGAAAAATTGATACAATTCTCACTGTCCAGCAGAAAAAGGGAATAACTTGGCAACAGAAGAATGGGGTGGGGAGGGTGTTTGGGAGGGAAAAAGATTAAAGAAAACCTGAAACCACCACCAAACCCAGTACAAATCATCCCA
>JAOTQQ010000019.1:65480649-65543745 GCA_026546715.1 Gallinago undulata | reverse complement strand
ACCCAACCCCCCCCCCCCCCCCCCCCCCACTCCACCCCAATAGTTCTGAATAACTGTCCCCTGAATAATAGTTGGGGTTATTTTATGATAGCAGGAATCAGGTCTTGCTGTGATTAAGTTAACTTTCGTGTCTCAGCAGCCCTGTATAGAAAGCTGGGAAAAACTTCTCAAGAGATTTTTGACTGTAAATATTCTGAGAGGAAATGAAACAGCTATTATTACAGTGGACCAGGGGAGGAAGTATAGAGGAACTTTTATTTTTTTCTTCACACCCATTGCTTTTAGTAAAGTTGTCAGTACTACTATAATAATATTTTGTGTCATCTTCTGGAAGTATTTCTTTCTTGAAGTAAAAGAATATTAGGAGATGCACAGTTTTACTGCTGTTTTGTTTCATCCTCTGTCTTTGGAGGAGAAGAGACTGCCTAGACCACTGAAGCTATGCTTTCCAACATCAGGTAGAAAAAAATACGATTTTCTAGTACATTTTGTATGAGACTGTTCAGTGGCAAGAGTGAGAGGAAACAAGGTGAGCACAGCATGTTTTCAGAGTAATATTGCTGTGCAGGATGGAAGAGCTGTGGAAAAGAGTTCTTTCAGCAAAGACGTCTTGCTGTCTCACAGGGACCAAGATAATAAATCTGTTTGAAGAAATGAGTGGAACAGGTCAGTTAGCTGGAGCGGACAAGGCTGTCTGATAATGTGTGGTAAAGCCTTGTGAGAATACAAGGACAACACTCAAGGACTGTCCCAGGTGTGGAATTCTGTACTTGCTGACACATGCCCTAAGGTAAAATCTGAATTTGTTTCTTGCAGCACGCCTGCCCTTTTCTATTCGAGTCCTCTTGGAAGCAGCGATTCGTAACTGTGATGAGTTCCTAGTGAAGAAGGAAGATGTTGAGAATATTCTCAACTGGAAAGTGGTGCAACACAAGAATGTTGAAGTTCCGTTTAAGCCTGCAAGAGTTATTCTGCAAGACTTCACGTGAGTCTGATGCTCTCCAGAGCTAGGAAGAGGGGCTCTTAAAAGCGTGACAGTGCTCAGCTTGGTGTGGAGGGGTGAGCTGAGGGAAAGAATAGTAGTGAAATATTTGGAAAGACCTTTTTCAGCTTTCCTGATTGTCATGCTACAGACAACACTTGGAGAGGCAAATGCTCATGATAAAAAGCATTAAATGAAGTGCTTCTGGGATGGAGAAATAAATACCTTTATAAAGCTCTTCACAACAGAGGAGAGGAAAATGGGATGGAGGTATTGCAAGTCAATATTATTCCAAATATATTTTTAAGACTTCTCTGCTATTGAAAAACTTAATGTCTATTTTTTCCCAGAAATGCGAATTGAGATTACTACCAAATCAACTCTGAAAATTCAGCCTTCTTATTGCAGTGTGGTTAATCCCTATGTGCCAGCATATAATAGTCTGTGATAGATGTGGGAAGTCAATTTTCAGATGGAACAGTAGCTTCTAACTTTTTAATAGAGCATTTGTCTTTTAAGTCCCCTGTCCTTTGTACCTTTGTCCTCTGCATTTGTAAGAGAGTTTAGTTCATCTGTGGTAAGCCCTGTGCTAAGGTAACAGCTGACTTTAGTTCTCAGAACAGTAAAGTATCTTAGCTGTCTTACCTTCTGTTTTGCATTTTCCTAAAGGTTGGTCTGGTGCTGCAGATCCAGTACAGCTCAACTCCTAAGATATTAGAAAAAATTGGCAAAACCTCAATTGAAAAAAGTGCCAATTTCCTAGCTATTTTTTACCCACTGGCTTTTGTTAACATTTGAAAAAGCTGAAGCACAGAGGAAGCCAAATCTTCAAGCAAACATTGTTCCCCTTGTTACTGCACTTTTTTCTTGCCCCCTATCTCCTGCTGAGTTTTAAAAAATTGGCCTGTAAGTCTGCAGAGCAGCTGCATTCATGAAAAATGAGCTCTTGAACAGACTCTAGAGTGGGATCTTTTGGACAGGGCAGCTTTGGCAACTTTCCAGAAGCCATACAACAATTACATTCACATGTCCTGGATTTGAATTATTGAATTTCCTAGATCTGATCATTCTGTAATTATCCTGAGTTCTTCTAAGACTGTAGATGGCTGTTGTCTCTTCCTTTTCAATTGTATAACATCTGTAAGCTGGGAAAATAACTCTTGCACTCCCTTCCTCCCATCCTTGCTTTCCCCAAATGCACCTAGGTAGCATAATAGGATTTGCTTTTTTCCTTGGAATATTCGTGTCTTGGGACAACAAACTGCTTCAAACTGCTGAACAACATCGGTTAGTCATGTCAAGGTTACATAGTTTGGGCTCCTTTTTCTGTTTGTTTTTGTAAACACTTGGGATTTTCAAGATAGAATTCTGTGGGAATTACAAAGCTTTTTCACTTCTGAGGTTGATTATAAGGAAACTGTAACGATTTTAAAACATATCAGAAACAGACTTGAAAACCTAAGCTCTCACTGATTTAGACTGCTCTTCCAGAAACCTGGTGTTCTTGGAGAGTGACTGAATGATGCCAGATCCGTAGGAATACATCACAGACATGTCATTTTTTATCAGCAGCCAGCAAAATCAGATAGGCTGGTATGCAAGAGGGTTTCCCAAGCTGATGGTAGTACATACCATGTAGAAGCTGAGAATGTATGTGCTGAGAAGCACCAGAAGCTTTGTTAAATTAAATATGGAAATGCATATGATCTGTTAGATAAGGTGGATGTTGAAGTGCCAGAACTTCTGATTACTACTCTTGGTTTGCTTATGACTGAGCTTGGGTTGGAAGTGGTGGGTGGACAAAAGACTCTCAATGTGCATTACTTTGGCCCTCTGTGTAGTTTACCTACTTTTACTTAGGAAGGCAGGCTTAATTTAGGGATTTAAAAATTTATTTGGATGAATGAGACATAGAAACATAGAGAAAAAGGTCTATTATTTTTTTTCTGACTCACTTGGAGTTTCAGGTATTGCAGGATTGTCACAAGATACGTGAGAAGGCAGAAATGTGAATGTTGGCCCTTAGCCTGAAAATGTGCTGTTTGAGTGTCATTTGAGATATAAGGGTTTTTTTCATTTTTAAGTAAGGGAATTTGTTGGTAAAGACATCTTATTTCTGCCTTTCATGTTTGTCCAGTAATCTGCCAGGGCAGATAAATCCCCTTCTGAAAATACAGTTATTCTGCAAAGGTATTTTGTGGTCATGTCCTTTGTAATTGAAGAAATCTGATGCCCTGCTCTGCCAGGTTTTAGTTGAAGTGTCAAAGGTACCAAACAGCCCTAATTAGAGAGAAGATTCTCCTGTGCTTTGCAAAACTTGGAAGAGATGACCCTTGCCTTAAAATCAGCTAAATAAACATAGCAAAGAATCAAAGAAAAGACATTGTTTTTTTCTCCCTCCCCCCTTCTTTTTTAAATAGACTAGGGAGGAGAGAGAGAACAGAGCAAAAGAAGAGAAACCAGTTCAAGGTCCCAAAGGAATGCTGACTAGGACTAAGTTTCCAGATTCCCAGCCAAGCATGTTAAACTGCTTCTGTTACTTGATGTATTTTGGTTTTAGCTTTTCATTCTTACAGTGCTCAGGATGTCGATACAGTTCAGTCCTTTCTGCTTTTCTGATTTTGTTTTCCCAAGGGTACTATGTCTCCCATAGAGTAATGACTGCAAGACTCAGGGCAAGGCTGCAGTTTGCTTTGTATGGGACAGGAGGTGTCTGTTCTGCATCTCAGGATCTCAGTTGTGTGTGTTTTGCTATTTTTTTTCATTTCCAAATCGTTTCACCTTGCCTATTTTTCTTCTCTTTTAGTGGGGTGCCGGCTGTGGTTGACTTTGCTGCGATGCGTGATGCTGTGAAGAAACTTGGGGGGGACCCTGAAAAAATCAACCCTATCTGTCCTGCTGATCTAGTGATAGATCACTCCATCCAGGTTGATTTTAACAGGCGGTAAGGATACAAAAAATAACTCTTCCTTCTTAATGGTAGTAAGCAAGCTGGATCCAGTTACTGATAATAAAGGTAGTTCCATTGGTGATACTCTTAGCATTTGGACTGCAACGCCTTAGACTCTAAGCAGTGTTTATATTAGACTGTTGTGTCAGTTGCTGTGAATTAGATAGGGGATTGGTTTTTCTGTGGTAGCAGCACAAGCCTGGACTAAATGTTAAAAGAAACAGGCTCAGTCCAGACCTGTGATGATCATAATTTTCCATAATAATACTGCATTATTATTAGTTGCTCCGAAATAGCTTTTTTCCACATGCACTTTCTTGACCCCATAGGGGTTTTTGGAAAGGACAAACCAGAATATCTCCTTATTTATATAAGAAAAGACCTGAGCTGCGCTAGCCCAGCTCTGAGAAACTGTTTGTGAGTTCAGTGCCTCCATACAGAAGAGCACAAGACACTGATTAAAGTAGCCCCTATATAAGTACAGGAAAGAAACACAGTGCTGCTGGAGTAGCCCTGAGGAGAAGGACTTGGGAGTGCTCATGGATGAGACGCTCAACCTGACCTGGCAATGTGAACTGGCAGTAAGCTAGCCACATCCTGGGCTGCATCAAAAGAAGCGTACCCAGCAGGTCGAGGGAGGTGATGCTGCCCCTCTACTCTGTTCTCGTGAGACTCCACCTGGAGTATTTTGTCCAGCTTTTGTTCTCAACACAGGAAAGACATGGACCTGTTGGAACGGGTCCAGTGGAGGGCCATGAAAATGATGGGGGCTGGAGCACCTCTCCTGTGAAGACTGGGTGAGAGAGTTGGGGTTGCTCAGCCTGGAGAAGAGAAGGCTCCAGCGAGACCTTATAATAGTCTTCCAGTACCTGAAGGGGGCCTACAGGAGAGATGGAGAGGGACTCTTTATCAGGGAGTGGAGCAATAGGACAAGAGATAATGGTTTAAAACTGAAAGAGGGGAGATTTAGATTAGATACTAGAAAGAAATTCTTTCCTGTGAGGGTGATGAGACACTGGAACAGGTTACCCGAAGAAGCTGTGGCTGCCCCATCCCTGAGGTGTTCAATGCCAGGCTGGATGGGGCTTTGAGTAACCTGATCTAGTGGGAGGTGTCCCTGCCCATGGCAGGGGGTTTGGAACTCTGTGATCTTTAAGGTCCCTTCCAACTCTAGCCATTCTATGATTCCATTATTCTATTCAGTCCTCAGCATGCTACAAAGAGATGAGCACTCACTAGACGCACAATGAAATACAAGACCACTGTACAGGGTTGCCTTCTACCTTCCATGGTATCTAAACATGGGCCTACTGAACTACTTTTCCAAACAGATCCTGCAATTACATGTTTTATGTTAGTTTTCTCCCATCTTCCAAACTCCTGGAGTTTTCTGGTCTGCAATTACCTTGCTTGCTAAAATATTTCTGTGTTTATTGTGTTCTATAGGAGACAGTTTAGAAGCAGGCCACTTAAGCTATGGCATTGCAAAGAAGGAGTTCCTAGAAGGTGGAAATTAAAGAACATAAAGAGCACTCTTCTCAATGCCAATGTTCAGAGGCTTCTTTAGTATAAAAATGCTGAACATTCTGAGCAGAAATGTATTGTGAAACCTGCTTCATAGAAAAATGTTACCAGAGTTTTTAGATACAACTTTTTTCCTAGATTTTTAAACTATAGATTAGTAAGGATACAAATTCTTACTGATGCCATTTCATAGTTGGCACAGGAGGAAAAGGGCCAACATTTTTGTGTTACGTAACTGTTGAAAATTAACTCCCTTTTAATGTTTTTTTCTCGAGATGCTTTATCTATTCTGATTAAGTTTAGAGGCAGATGCAAAATTAGAAATAATCATCTGAAGTCTGACACTCTGGGGTGTTGGGTGTTCTAGCACTAATCTATTACACTAGAAAACTAACCTTTTTTCTTTTAATTTACACCACATCATTTTTTTAAGATCTTTGGGAAACAGTGTTTCTTTGTGAACAAGATGGGATTTAATGTTTACCATACAACAAAATCAACCATTATGATTCTTCTGTATTTTAATAATACTCATTTTATGTTATCAGTAGTATCTGGGACTTCATTTAGATAATTTTTTTGCTAATAATTTTTTTTTGTCTCAGCCTTATTTTATTTCTATTAGGCTAATGTATGTGGAGAGAACATTGGCGAGTCCTACACTTCAGTTCCCTCAATCTCTTCAGGCCTAAGTTAGGCAGCTGATTCAAGTGAAAAGTTTGTTGGCCTTGTCTACTTTGAAACACAGGGGCTTCAGGTGGCGCTGTGTCGTCAGTGATAACCTTTTAGCTGCAGTTGCAGAGCTGTTGTATTCCACTTCCTTTTGCTACTTTGCTGATTGCTTCTGCTTAGGATGTTAGAAACTTCAAACTGCTCTAACATGTAGTGTAGTTTTTCCCAAGCTACAAGTTCAAGGCCTGCCACATATATAATATGCACATTAGCACTCACATTTACACCAGACTTCTGGTATTACCTCTTATGCTTTCTTAAATCCTTTTCATTGGTTGCCTGCAGCTTAGACCTGCAATTAGATTATAAAGGTGAGATTGATTAGTATTAACATTGGCTAATAAGTCTTCTTTTCTTTCAATCTTTGGGTACATCTGACCAAACATAAATTTCAGGTGGATGCTTCTGGTTCTGACAGCTGATTATTTTCACTTGCAGATCAGACAGCTTGCAAAAAAATCAGGACCTGGAATTTGAAAGGAACAAAGAAAGGTTTGAATTCTTAAAGGTACTGAAAGAATTAATCCTATTTGCATGGGGAAAAGTGCAATGAACAAAAGTTCATCCAGTGCTCATGTGCATTGAAATTTTTTTACTCTGATTCCTTCTGTTTCAGTGGGGCTCTCAAGCTTTTAAAAACATGAGGATTATTCCGCCGGGCTCTGGTATCATTCACCAAGTGAACTTGGAGTACTTGGCGAGAGTGGTGATGGATCAGGATGGCTACTACTACCCAGACAGTGTGGTGGGCACTGACTCGCACACCACCATGATAGACGGCTTGGGAGTGCTTGGCTGGGGTATGTGCAGTAGCATATCATGAGTGGTCTGTTGCCTGACTAAGGTGTGTTCCACTCTGGTGAGTTGACTCTCACTGTCAACCCAACTGTGACTGTCACAGTGACCCAACTGTCACTGGGCTGTCAGGTTAGTCCCCACCCAGTCGCTCACTCATTCCTCCTTCCAGCAGGATTGGAGAAGAGAATTGGAAGGCCAACTGCAGGAAAAAACCTCGTTGGTGGAAACAAAGACAGTTTAATAAGTGCAGGGGTAGGGGTAGGGGAAAAGGAAACAAAACCAAGTGATCCGAAGACAAATCAGTCACCACCTTCCACCAGCACACCACAGCCCAGCCAGTCCCTGGGCCACGGCTACTTTGGAAAAATTCTCCCACCTCCCAATTTTAATGCTAAGCATGATGTTACGTGGCATGGAATATCTCTTGGTTCAGTCTGGGTCAGCTGTCCTGGCTGTGTCCCCTCCCAGAGTCTTGCCTACCCCAGCGTACTTGCTGAGAAGCAGAGTGAGAAACCAAAAAGACCGTGACACTGTGTGAGTGCTACTCGACAGCAGATGAAACATTGGTGTGTTATCAGCACTGGTTCGGTCACAAATCTAAACCACAGGGCTGTGGGCTGCTGTAAAGAAAAGTTATCTCCTTGTCAGCCACAGTACCCAGGCTAACCCCAAATTCAAGGAGCATGATAAGATCTCTTACGGTTGTTTAGGACTTTGTAACCAAGTTCCCTGTTCTGATAACAGCCTCAGATGATTTCTGGTGCAGGTGTTGTTGTTTGTTTTTTTCTTTTATATATTTTGTGTTCTGCACTTAAATGAGAAGGAAGCAGGCAAGGGAAATATTAAATGAGGCTTCTGGAAGCTTCTTAATCATTTGGGAAGGCAAGGGAGTTGAAGCATTGCTGAACATCCATTTGTTCTGAAGTCACTTAGCTACTTTCAAAATGTTGCTTTATCAAAACTACTGCAAATGGTCTGCTAGAATGAAGATGCTGGAAATTGAATCTAAGTGAGTTAAATATGGCCAGAGAGTCCATTGTGAAAAACAGCACTATGAAGTATATTCTAATATCAGTACTATGCAGAATAATTGTTACAAAAATAAGTGCTAATAATTCCTTTTCCTGCTTGTAGTGGCAAACTGCAGTGTTTGTATTATTGACTAAATAAGTAGATATGAAAGTATTTGCAGTTATTACATACATGGTAGCAAAAACTTCACTTGAGCTTTTTATCTTCTGGTTAAAATGGTGATGGAAGCCCTATTGAAATAGATATTGTACAGATACAGAAGATGTGTTTTTAAGCAACATGTGATAGTTGTTAACAAATATGCTTGTCGTGATCTGAGTACCACGTGATAGAAGTAAGACGTTGTGGTCTTTCTACCTCTGGCTATACTACTGTAGCAATATTGGTTGATTGAGACTTTCTCTCAAGGGTAGAAGAATTCCTGCTGGCTTGGAATGCAAATGAAAACAAGTTCACTGTATTTAAATCATGACATCTTTGGGATAAGAGATGTCTCTTTTATTCTATATTTGGTTGCACCTTACACGTGGAGCTGTCATTTAGATGATGTTGCAACACCAATAGCTGCTTGAAAGAGTGTATCTGTAAACTTAGCATCGTTTTTCTTCAGAATTTGAGAAGTATGGCTGGACATAATCCATACTATATGTGCTTGAAGCTAACACCCTCAGATCCAGCATTTCTTGCTAGTGGCTGGTAATGCTGAACTTGCTTCATGCCTGTCTGTGGTAGCCTGTCAGTCATGTTGACTAACTTGACTATTTCAAAATGATTCAACACCTAGTGAAAGAAGTCATATGATTGGATCTGTGACAGAATTACCTTTTTAATTAACATATGTATATAATTTTGTATAAAATACATAGGAAATTATTTTTCAGAAGCATTATTAGATTAAGTGGGGGGAAAAAAAGGATAGTAGTGATGGTTTGGCTTACATAAGCAGCTAATAGAGGCAATTTGTTCTAGCTCAGTATTAAGTTAAACAAAAGGTAGAGGGAGCCTTGAAAGTGCAAGATAAACATGAGAGGGACTTTCTACAGGCAAAAAGTTACAGAACTGCTGCCTAATGTCAAATTGCTAGTGAACATAATGTTTTTTTAAGATTGCATGTGACTATTACATCTTGACACTTTACCATATTAAATTAGCAAAATGAAGTAGTCACTTGAATTATATTGCTCTAATACTGAAGGTGTGCTTACACAAAGGTTCCTACTTGCACATGCCCAAGCCCAGTTGAAACTTGATAGATGTAAAGAAGATATTTCTTTCTTAACAAGTAGCTTTTCTGTTAGTGTTTCCTACAACAGTCTATACTCTTGACTCTAATATTTCCTTCCCTCAAAATAATGCTTAAGTTTTTCTTTGTTGACCAGTAGTCATGATCTGCATACATTTCACTCAATACATACACATACATTCACATTGAACACCATGTTCAATGCAATGTCAGTCATTTTTTGTTTGTATGTTGCATGTTTGAGTCATTAATTTTACATCCATTATTGTAAAAGCCAAGCGCCCTCAGAGTAAGTTACTTAGATTTACTAATATCCTATCTAAGGGCTCGGGAGCAAAGACAGAAACAGGAAAAAAAAAAATTTAAAAGCCAACCTTGCAGAAACTGAAGCAAGGTGCCTCTTGGCAGAAGGCTAAGCCTGCTGGCTGTCTGCCTTCTCTCCCCTTTGACGCCTTAGATCAAGTAATCTTCACCCAGTTGTACTTCATGGGTTTATCTATGATACATTACTGTTTCTCTGAATAGCTGGATTGTATACTTCTGTTGTGTACAGGTGTTGGTGGCATTGAAGCAGAAGCAGTGATGTTGGGCCAGCCGATCAGCATGGTCCTTCCTGAGGTGGTTGGCTATAAGCTGGTAGGAAACCCTCAGCCACTGGTAACATCCACCGACATTGTGCTCACCATTACCAAGGTAATGAACATATCTGCTGCTTTTACAGTAGTGCTGAAGGCTATGCATGTTCTGTAGGACAGAGCCACTGTATGCATCCTTAGGAGACCTGTGAGTGCTTCCATGTAGTCATTTTGGACTTCCCTGAAGCTTTATTGCTCTGTCTGGGTTCGAATCCGCTGCCTAAGAACAGCTGCAAATTTGCTAGGCAAATCTGTTCCCCAGAAGCCAGACAAAATAGAACAGAGAGCTGATATCTCATGGCCTGTTGAAATATTAATGTCCACACCTGTTTTGGATCAACAGTGCTTGTAAAAGTATCTTGTTTCCATACCACCTCAAAAGAAACACGACTTTCTTTTTTGAAGTCCCCACTTAAATAAGGCCATGTAAAACCTGAAAACAGACAGTAAGTGCTGCAGCCTGCTTTCTTTGATCTGCAGGTGTTTGGGTCACATGTCATATGTTCACAATAAGTTTATTCACTCTGTGGGTTGTGACTGGGTCTGGATTAATGTTGTTGATAGTCAGAAATCTGGTACGCATGTTCACCAGGGGATGCTTTCTTTAGAGAGAACCTCCAAATGGGGAAAGCCAATGTTTTTTTATGAATTCATGTAGATGTTGTGTGTGTTCAGTCATTTCCAGTTTGATTTGTGTACTTGTACAGTTCGTTCTTCTTGTTTCCTCATCTTCCTGGGTTTGCTGGCTAAAGAACCCACAGTGTTCTCCTCTCCTTACAACACGATGTTGAGAAAAATACAGTTGTTCTAAGATAGACTCTGGTTTAAATGAGATGAAGGTCAAATTTAGAAAGAATACATCCCTGTGTTGTGCCTTATTTTTGAAACTTTACATTGCTGTGCCCTCATCTTCATGATTTAGTTTACTAAAGCTTTCTAGTTTCAAATGGCTATAGAACCCTTTGAAAAAGGTTTCTCTGAAGTCAAAAGCTGGATTTCATAACATACATACTCATAGTTTGACACAGGCCCTGTATTTTTATAACAGCATCTTCGCCAAGTTGGAGTCGTGGGTAAATTCGTCGAGTTTTTTGGTCCTGGTGTAGCCCAGCTGTCAATTGCTGACCGAGCCACCATTGCCAATATGTGTCCAGAGTACGGAGCAACAGCTGCCTATTTTCCAGTGGATGATATTAGCATTGGGTACCTGATACAAACTGGTGAGTGTAAGAAGAGACCACAAGTTAAAGGTGTAATTTAAAGCAAGGACTCCAGGACTATATGGTATAGTCAGCAGTGAAGTTGAATCAGGTGGAGCCTTCTGAGCTTGAGTGCTTTTTTTATCCATGCTTGCTTACTCAAGCTGTTTCTTGCTCTTAGGGTCCATGCTTAGGAAAAGCCAAGTTTTAGACTGTTTCACAGCTAACTGCCTGCTTAGCTCTGCCTGAATCCAGCTTGTCCAGATGACAGATTCAGAAATCTATGTTTTTCTTCTGTAAGTCTAGTCAATCACTTTGTTTCTAGTGAGTCTAATATTTCTGCTGAAAGGGTCATGTAGTGCAGTGTACAGTGTGAACAGTGAAATAGATGGTTATGCATATTTTATTTTTTTCTGTCACAGAGTAGTTCCTTAGTTTCATTTGCATTTTGTTTTTGCTATATCTGGCTTTCACCGTAGGCCGTGATCAAGAGAAGGTGATGTGCACAAAAAAGTATCTGGAGGCTGTGGGAATGCTCAGAGATTTCAAGAACTCCTTGCAGGATCCAGACTTCACACAGGTTGGAAACTACTCTGTATTCTGGCTCCTTGTTTTATGCCCTGCTCTACTTTAATATGACAGTTGTCTCTTTTTCACAGAAACTAAGAAATAGTCAAGTGACTTCTTATACTTTGGCTTGGTCCACAGAACTGTCTCAACTTAAGGTCCAGTGGAATGAGTCACTGGCTCCCCAGGTGTGAAAACTTGGGCATAGGTACAAATTGGCTCTCTTGCTAGTGCAGAATGTGCAATTTGAACCATGTAGTTTTGAAAAATCCAGTCCAGACTCAAACACAGCTCTGAAGATGGTGTGGATGTTGTCTAAGCCTTGCCCCAGTTTACCCTTCTTCTGTTCAGCAACTTATTTTACTGTGTGAATCAGGACACTTAGAAGCTCTGTCTTGTAACTGCAAACCACACAAGTTGTTTTCTGTGCAAGAAAATCAACATCTTTTTCTGTATCCAGGGAACTAAAGAATATTCCTGGTTTTCTCTATAGTAAGAATTTATCTTGTAACTTATATTCAAGTTCCCACAATTATTCAAAGACCTTATTAAATATGGAAGGATGCAGGACACTATAAAAACAAAATTAAGACATGGGTGAGGAATAGGAAAATATGATAATCTCTGTTTCGTAATAGACTGAACGTTTTCCTCAAGACCAAGATGAACAGTCTGCTTTGGTTTATGCCAGTACCAGGATTTCTTCACATCATTGTTTTCTGAAGAGATCCCTACTGTGAAAGGACAAGGATTCCGAAAATCATCTGTATTGTTTAGAGGCGTTAGTCACACATTGGGTTTTCAATAAGTGCTTGAGAGCCATACCTGGGAGCTGTCAGGGTCTAAAAGTAGAACTGTTCCTTTTCTTCTGATCTTTCCCTTCTCTTTGATAATTTCTACAAACAAACATGAAGACGTGCAGACTTAGCCTTGGTTCGACAGCAGAGGTAAGCATACGTGTGGCTTAACTGGCTTCAAGATTTTTGTGTAGCACTGAACCACTCTCTGTTCCTCTTACTGAATAGGTTGTCGAGCTGGATCTCCATACTGTTGTGCCTTGCTGCAGTGGACCAAAAAGACCACAGGACAAAGTTGCTGTGTCAGATATGAAGAATGACTTTGAGGCTTGCCTGGGAGCCAAGGTAGGCACTAGGAGCATTTGGGCATACAAACTAATGCACGCTTCTAAAAGTTGTCTAGCATTCAGGAACTACATTCCGGGGTTAACTTGTGTGCTGTTAGTTTGCCTATCTAAAAGTAAATGAGGATGTTTGAATGAAGCTTAGAAGATGACATCAACCATGGGTAGTTTAAAGTTAGAGTGGCGCTTCTCTCACATAAAGGTGTTCACTGAAGTAGTAGTTCGTTCTGATTTTAGATCAGTCTTAGGCCTAACATGGTTTTGACATACACTAGGGATTTCTGTGAACTAGCTGCAATGAACTAGCTGGTGTTAGTAGAGTGGACCAAGTACCTACTGCCTGAGCTCTGTGCTAACTTCCCAGCTCTTCAGCTTTCCAAACAGGTTATGCCCTGAGCTCCCCGACATAATTCTGCATTTAGCTCTGAATCTGTTCAGTCGATCAGAACTGCGTGTGTCTCCATGCGTCTTGTCTCCACTTGTCTCCACTTCGTCCAGTCAAAAATGGTCATTGAAAGAAAAGCAAGATTTTAATTTTAATTAATATACTCATATACTTTTTCCAAAATCAGTTTGAATCCTTACCTAATACGGTAACTGCCTTTGTTAAAGGCAGTACAGAACTCTAGTGATGTAAATCAAGAAACTTAAACTACAGCAATTCCCAATAATTCTTGGTTTGTTGCATTTTCCAAACTCCATTAAATGATCTCATGCTTTTAGATCTCCAAATGTAACTTAATTTTTCATGATGTGAACACTGCCTTCATCCCCTTTGGTTTGTTTTTCATTTTTTTTTAACTGTCAGGCTCTCAAGTCAGCTCTTAGTGTAAGTTTGAGCTGTTTGATATTTGTGGCTTACAAATCTTATGTGTTATGGCTAAAATCTCAGGACTAGTTTGTGCAACAAGATTATACGTGGTCAAGAATCTGGAGTATATGGGAGCAAGAAGGATCTCAGCAATCTGAAGAAGGGTATAGTCATGCAGGAAGAAGATACACATTTTGCTGCAAAGGCTGCCTCTTTTACCAGTAAATGGAGAATAGGATAGACCCCAGGAGAATAATTTTTGTCTCCCACTTTCTGACTGGAGATGCAAGCCTTCACCACCAGACCTAAAAGTGTAATTGTGATTGTGACTGACAGGCCCTTCTCATTTGTGAAACTTGCAGCCCATACTAATTTCCAGTCAAGACACTTGTGTTAACCACATCCTTTTGATTCTTATTTTCTCCTCTTACAGCAAGGATTCAAGGGATTCCAAATTGCCCCAGACCGACACAACAACATAGTCAAATTTAATTTTGAGGGCTGTGACTTTGAGCTCGGTCACGGTTCTGTAGTGATTGCTGCCATTACAAGCTGTACAAACACCAGTAACCCTTCAGTTATGTTGGGAGCAGGTAAGCTTATTTGTTTAATTTGCAGGAGTTTCTCTATGGCTCTGGCTGTGTGACAAATACAATGCTGATGTAATTCTACATGCACAATGCTGGTTTTGTCATTTGGAGTGCTAAAATGGAGCTTAGTCCCTAGGGGCAGCAGAAGGAATTCTGGAAGTGGTAGCTGCAAACATGGGTTGAAGAAAATGTGGTCTTACTGCACTGTCTTCTGTTCAGGGTGAGCTGGAACTGAATTAAGTGTCAGAGACACTTGTTAAATTCACAGAAGCTGTTATATAGAGCTGAGAAGAGTCTGTCAAAAGTCAGAGCCACAAGCAGAGGGACAGTGAAGAATGGTCTATGGGTTTAAATCTTTTCAGAACTGGTATTGGCAGGAAAACAGAAGGAAGACTTTTGAACAGGCTGTCAGGCTCTCAGGTCCTAGGATGATCATTTGTTCGTGGTGACATTTTCAAAAGTATCCCAAGAGCTGCAGTTTCCACAGCTTCCTCTGGCCGCCAAGAAGCCTCAGCAATTTCAGAAATAGGACTGCTTTTCTAAATTCACGTATCTACTGTAGGACTCTGAATCTATCTGTGTAGGTCTTTTCACACAATATTTAGAAGTGGAGGTCTTCACTTCATGTCTAACAGAGCTGCCAAACAGGTGGCAAAGACAAAACATTTTGATAATGTCTTCCTGTTGGAGGTCATGATGGAACAAAGCAGAGCTGACATATTTTCTTATCTAAGTGGATGTGTGAGAGAGAGAATGAAGAGGCATGGGAATGTGAAGTTTTGCATAGTTGGCATAGCTGCTGCTTCTTTTATGTCCATCCTGGGAAAGGGCTGGAGGGGGCTTGTTTTCTGAAACATCATCTTCTTTAGGCAATTTGTTTAAAAGGAAGAAATTCAGGATAAATGTTTCTGGCAATACATACAGTCCACATCCAGGAGTGGTAAAACAGCACTCCCGCAACAAGCTGTAGATTGTGAGATAGCTTGTTTGTGACAAGGGCCAGAGTTGGTGCTCTCATAGCCTTCTGCTTCTGAGGGCAGCAAGTCATACATTGGCAGTTACTTCAGCACTGGGTCACTAGACCACCATAAGTGGCAAGTTAACAATTCTTGATTGCATTTTTTTTGTGATACTTGTCTTACAAACAGTGTTATGAGTTTTGAATGTTTACGTGCTGCCCCAGTGCGAGTTCATCTTGTTATATGTGACTTTGAGCGACTTTCCAGTGGAGGAGAGATTTCAGACTGGATCTACAGTTCAACAGAACACTTGAACTCTAGCTGGTCGTTCGGGGATTAGTGCTGTTGGCTTGCCGTACCATTTCATAGCTGGAATTGAGCCATTTCTGTTTTCCAGTTATTTAATGGTACTTCTGTTAATCTGTGGATCCACCAAACTGTCCCACTTCCAGGAAAAACTGCAACTATCCTTTGCATTTTTCAGGATTGCTTGCTAAGAAAGCTGTTGAAGCTGGTTTGACAGTGAAGCCATACATTAAAACTAGCCTGTCCCCAGGAAGCGGGGTTGTCACTTACTATCTGAGGGAGAGTGGAGTTATGAGTTACCTTTCCCAACTAGGGTAAGAGTGCTTTTCTTACTGTTGTCCTATGGCTGCTTAACTAAAAGCATTGACAACAAGTGATGCAATAGAATAACTGTTTCTCTGTACAGCTTAAAATATATGGCAGGTACCCTGTGGCATGATCTTGCATGAGTTAACAGCATTGCTGTTGTGCTGGCTGACTTTGCGCATATGAGGGAGAGCAGGCTGTTGCCTGCTGTAGCTTCTCGAAGACTCATGTTCTTAAGCAGGAAAATGGGTTAGTTTTCAAGACCAATGGTTTTAAAAAAGTGTAAATGACGCTATGTTGTTGCTCATCTTCTGAGATAATACATTTCCCACATCTTCATTCTGTGTACATGGACAGTCACTGCGATGATAAAAATTGAGCATTCCCAAAAATGCTGTTTTCAGCAGCAGTTCATTTGTTATAAAAGTACATCTTCTGAAAGTAACCTTAGCCGACTGCTAAGGGATTAAATGCCTTGCCTCATAATAGCTTTTTGTTCACTGATGATTTTTGTGATCTGTCTAGGTTTGATGTGGTGGGTTATGGCTGTATGACATGTATTGGCAATAGTGGACCCCTGCCTGAGTCTGTTGTTGAGGCCATTACACAGGTATGCAGCTTATTTTTAGGTGAGCTGTCCTCTGTTCTGTGCTGTTCTGAGCTGCGTTACACTGTGCACTAACTCCACTCAGCTGTGTGCAAAGTGGATGCAGTCTATATTGTCTTTTCTGTGGGAAGTGCTTTGGGACTGTTTGGAATGAGATGGTTCTGTGGCTGTCCAGTCATTGATATTGCAGACCTGCTGGGTGTGTGGAGTCTGCAAGCACCTCAGCTACCTTTGTCTCAAACTCTCTCTTACAGGGAGATCTTGTAGCAGTGGGCGTGTTATCTGGCAATAGGAATTTCGAAGGACGTGTCCATCCCAACACCCGTGCTAACTACCTAGCCTCCCCGCCACTGGTAATAGCCTACGCAATTGCAGGGACTATCCGGATCGACTTTGAGAAAGAGCCTTTGGGTAAGACAGTGTCAGGGTGCTTCTTTTCACAGCTTATAAACTAAATTGGTTGTAAATAAGCTCTTCAGAAACATTTGTCCTGGGGAGATGCTTCAAATGACTGAGTATCTCTGGGATGGAAAGCATGCAGTTGTTAAGAAACAGAGCAGCAAGGACTCTGTGTGATGGAGAAAGGGGGAAGCCAAGCCTGACCAGTGTTCTAATTCCCTAGGGGCATCTCTTTCTTTTATCTGGGTTGCAGTCTTTCCTGAGCCCTAGTAGACTTTGAGCAGGTGGTCCAGCTAGACAACCCTCAAAGATCTTTTCCAACCTCAATTATTCTGTAAATTATACTGGAAGGCCTTTAGAAATCATAAAAGAAGGCATATGTACAGGCATCATCAAGTTTATGAGACCCTCTTCTGTCAGACCTCTGTTAAAAGAAAATGTGTCTTATGAGTGCTAACAAGGTTAGAAGGAACACATAGCTGAAGGACACCATGATAACCTTTTTCTTTCTTTCTTAATGGAAAACTTTTGCAACAAACATAACAATACCATTTTCTACAGGAACAAATGCTTCAGGGAAGAAGATTTTCCTGAAAGATATCTGGCCAACAAGAAATGAGATTCAGGCTGTTGAGCGTCAGTTTGTTATTCCTGGGATGTTCAAGGAGGTCTACCAAAAAATAGAGGTGAATTAATACCCTGGGCAGTAGTTTGTTGGATGTATTGTGCTAATCTGAAGATGTTAAATAAGCTGGTCTTGATAATGAAACAAACCTTTTCCTTGTATTGCTGTTGTTGTTTCTGTTTTGACAAGTATTTAAATGAATTTTTTTTCAGTGGTTTATGATTGATTAATTTGTCCTGAAAATTGCTCCTTAATGATTTTTTTAATGTAACATATAGGTGATGTGTTTTAAACAGTCATCCTAGGCAGATATTGGAAAGTGAGATATTCCAGCTGCACAGATGTTTGGTTTTTTTTAACCTGACAAAGTTAATTTGCATTATGTAATAGCATTCACACCAGAAAAAAAAATTGCACTTGGTAATGTCTTCCTGAAAGCCTTTCTCAGATGTTGAAACAAAATATTCTTAAGGCTTACATGTTAGGAAAGCTTCTTAAGATTACTGATAAACACACTTGAGAATTATAAAGTGTTATCTGTGTACATAATACAGGTTCTTATAAGAAAACTGGATGAGCAGCTGTTATTTTGTAATGAAGTAAGGGTTTGCCAAACTCTTATAATAGATAAAATAATTTAAAAAAAAACCCCAAACATAATGTATTATTTCCCAAATGCTTTGAGAAATATACAAGGCTTTTACCTTGTGTTAAATGTGTAATTTTACCTGGATTCTGAGGGTGTTCCATTGCTTCTGAAACTTCAAAATTTATAGGATGTTTTTGTGTGGTTTTCAGACAGTAAATAAATCTTGGAATGCCTTAAATGCTCCTTCAGATAAACTATATACCTGGAATCCCAAGTCAACTTACATCAAGTCTCCACCTTTCTTTGACGGTCTGGTATGTGCGCACTTTCCCTTTGAATCAAGGCCAAGTGAGTAGGGACCTTGACTAACATTTAACTAACAGTTAACTAATTTAACATTTAAAGGCAAGCAAAGCCATTTCAAGGGGCCTGGGAGTATCCATTGAGGCCTTGGTTCTCATATGTTAGAATTATACTGTTTTATTCATTTTAATAGAGAGGCTTGAGTAAATCTGAAAATTGTAGGGATTCTCTGTCACTTCAGGGCTTTTGAAAAGTCTCCTTTTCCTTGTAAACTGAAGTCCTTTTAAATAGTCACAAAGCAAGTGAGGGAAAAGGACAGGGTATACAAACCCCACAATTCTGCCTGTATGCATTTTGCAGCAAATCATTCAGTGTTCAGGTTGCTATTTCAATACTATGTAACAGCAGATACAGATTTCAATGCATGCATATGTCTAGGAATACTGGATTTTTCATCTATGTATCAGAGGATATACAGATGGCTATTACAGGTTATATAGATACTTAGATCACATCTATGTGTCATCCAATGTACTGCAAGAAGCCTCAACAGATTTTTTTGCCTCATCCATTTTCTTCATGCATGAACTACCTGATAGACAGCTAGGACATCATATTTTGTTCAAAAACATAAACATTTTTAATAGGGTTGGGTTTTTTTCTTTATTCTAACTTACATAGAAAGAGAGAATTTATTTTGCAATTTGCACTTTTGAGAAAGACAAAGCAATTCTATGTCATATTTTAATGATTTTGTTTGTATTTGTGACGGTTTAGACTCTGGCTCTTCAAACCCCAAAAACAATAGAAGATGCTTATGTCCTGTTGAGTTTTGGGGATTCTGTGACAACTGACCACATATCTCCAGCTGGGAATATAGCGAGAAATAGTCCTGCAGCCCGTTACTTGACTAGCAGAGGGTAAGCACTATTTCTTGTTCCTTTTATAAATTGGAAAGGGGAAACAAGCCACAGCTACTATACCATGTTACAGGCATACGTATCTGCTGTGTGTTCACCTAAGCTTGTATGTCTTG
This sequence comes from Gallinago undulata, assembly GCA_026546715.1. Classification (NCBI taxonomy): domain Eukaryota; kingdom Metazoa; phylum Chordata; class Aves; order Charadriiformes; family Scolopacidae; genus Gallinago; species Gallinago undulata. The sequence goes on along the minus strand of JAOTQQ010000019.1, from coordinate 65,524,411 downwards.
ATGGATACCTGAAGAATATATAAAAGAAGAAACAGAAGCTGTTGCAACAGCTCTGACCAAATGTAAGAACTTGGATAGACTGTGCATGTCTACTGCACTGAGAAGCTGAAAACCTTAGTATGGAGAGAGGGGAAAAAGATAACTTTCAGGCTAATGTTTGCAGTAATTCTATTCATAAACAATGAAATCAGGATGTCTCCCTATTGAAGCAAGATGAGCATGGTCCTTAATGTGGAAAGTTAGTTTTATACTCACCTCTTCTGGCTTAGGTTTCAGCCCAGCTGTGAAAACTGGCAAAGCTGTTGTAGTTGGGAGTTGTTGGTCATTTTTTATGGCCAGTGTGTCAGTTTAGTGCTCTGGGTTCAACTTAAGGCAAGACTAGGACTTGCTGAGTTACCCTGTTCTGTCTTCACAGAAAATAAAATAATTTTATTCTCTGGTTTAGCACTTCTTACAGCTTCAGTGGTGTTTTGAGGAACAGCACTGACATCATTAAAAAAAATAAATATTTTCACTAGACCCTAATAAATCTGGAGAGGATATTGATTAAACCAGTGTGATATACTCAAAACTATCTGCTGTGGACTTCTTGGCCCTCTTCTCTCAGTTACTTTGAAATCTAAATAGACCTACACGCATTACAAAACAGATGTTGAATGTCATAGCTGCTATTTGGTTGTAGCCTAATGTAAACAGTCCAATTTTCTGTCACATTCCAGCAGATGTTCTGTTTACTGGTCAGGCTGGAGTGTTCCCTTATTTCTCTGCAAATGAACTCTTTCTTTTCTAATTCTAGCTTACAACAGGGGCTCTCTCTGCCTTTTGGATGTTTAGCACAGTGGTGTCTCTACCTTTGTTCAAGATGCTGTGGTAATAGAAATAGCAAGGAGGATTTTCAGTAGCCAGCTGTTAAGAGAAGAATTGTATTTCATCTTCTGACCTAATATGAACTGTATCTTTGCATCACTATCAGATACTGTTTTCCAGGAGCTGATTTCTGTGACCAAGCTGTAGGCAGGCTTCTTTCTCTTTTTTTAATTATTTTTTTTTCCTTCAAAAAAGTCTTAAAAGTAGAAGTATCAGCTAACTGGATGCTACTGCCATGATGGGAACTATGTGCATATCTGCCTCAGAAACACCAGTGCATTACTTATATATTTTTTTTTAAAGCCCAGAGTGCTTCCATCTAAAAACAACACAGTTTCATTTTTTCTTTGTTTTTTTTTTTTCCCTTAATAGCTTGACTCCTCGAGAGTTCAATTCTTACGGCTCCCGCAGAGGGAATGATGCTGTCATGGCCAGAGGAACATTTGCAAACATTCGCTTGGTGAACAAATTTCTTGATAAACAAGGACCTCAGACCATCCATTTCCCTTCTGGGGAAACTGTAAGTACACATGTGGCTCTAAACTGAGGCTCATTGACAGTAGAGAGGATTAGTATTGGCTTTCCTTCTTACAGCTTAGGTCACTTACTTAATTGCCTTTTAAGTAAAGCTAATGAGGGGACAGGAACTGTACTGACCTAGGGAAGCAGGTCACACGTACAGATGTAGTGTGGTGCTACCAGGCGTGTCAGTGGAGAGTGTAGCCACCTTCTGTAGGTTCAGGTTTGTGTTGCGAGTGAGATCTGGTTAGAAGCCACAGAGCACTGTATGTTAATATCCTTAAATATCCTGTTTGGTGGAAAGCGTGGGCTTCAGCTATTTATGTGGGGACACTTTTTTCTGTGTTTCCCTGGAACTATGATGCCACCCCCAAAAAGTATATAAAGCATTTGGCATTTTCGTTCCAGCTGGATGTGTTTGATGCTGCAGAAAGATACAAGCAGGCTGGCCATCCTCTGATTGTGCTGGCTGGAAAGGAATATGGTGCAGGAAGTTCCAGAGACTGGGCAGCTAAAGGACCATTCCTCTTGGTGAGTAACTGTGGTAAACTGGAAGGAGGACAAAGGTGCATTATTTGTCAGGAAGACTAGCTTATGACTAACATCTTGGGTAGCTCTTGCTACCAAAAGTGTGAATGAGGTATTTTGAAATCTCAGCTGTCTCCAACAGCCACAGCAGAGTTACAAAAGCTGTTTAAATATTAATAGATCCTGTCCAGACTGGAAGCCTGGACTGATCTCCAGCTAGAAATTCACAAGGCTATACCAGAAAGGCCAGTTTCTTTACTTCTGTTTCCCATAACCCTGTAAACCTTGGGTCTGCTTCCAGCTCACTTAGCAGGGAAGATAGAAAGGGTAAGAGGAAAGTAGTACCAGAGAAAATGAAATTTATCATGGCTTCACCATGCAAATTACAGAGATGTTTAGCAGTATTTTTATAGGAGCCTAATAGAAATCCACGTACAATGAAATATCTATTCTGTTCTTTGTCTGTCCTGTCCTACACAGTTTACCAGCCTGAACTCTGATTGAAACTTTCTTGGTATTGAATTTGTGAAGGCAATACTGTGTGTATTATTAAACAAAGATCAGAAGAGTTGGTGTTTAATATTACATTTGTCTAAATTTTAGTGTTCTTTTTTCCCAATGGTGATTTTTTCTGTCTTAACTGTATTAACATGTAAAAATTCAGAAACTAATTAAAATGCATCCCTGGAGCTTGCAGTGTAGGAGGGCAACACTGAGTTAACAAAAGTTAGAGATGACTAATGGCTCTCTTCGTGAGACCTGTTAAAGGAGGATGCAGGATTCCTGAGAAAGTGTGTGTATTTTTTTGACAATCAGACTTCTTTTAAGGATGTTTGAAAGTTAATGTATAATCACGTCATCCTGGACAGTGTGCTGTCAGGCAGACCCGCACAAATGTGTAAATTTCCCTCCTGTTAGCACAGAAAGACTATCTGGAGCCATGAAAATAACTATACCTGTTGTGTATTTCCCAGGGTGTCAAGGCTGTTCTTGCTGAAAGCTATGAGAGGATTCATCGAAGCAACCTAGTGGGGATGGGAGTGATTCCTCTGCAGTATTTACCTGGAGAGGATGCAGGGACTTTAGGACTCACTGGACGGGAGCGTTACACGATTATCATTCCTGAAAAACTAAAACCGCAGATGAACATCCAGATTAAGGTGTGAGACACTTATGAGCTGAATTTTCTGAATCACTGTTATTTCACTCAAAATGAACCATCTCTTTAAGCAATGCGCTTTCATATGGCAGTAAGCTTCTCTCACTTGAGGAAAGGGGAAGAATTGAGATTGTGAAAGGGATGAAAAGAGTCACTGTAATAGGGACTTGCTATAATGGGATATAAAACCAGCATGTCCAAACTGTTTTATTTAGCACAAAGCAGTCCTGTATTTTGGACCAGTCTTTCAAAGTGCACTATAAATTTTCCTGTGTTAAGTATCTGAAGCACAATGAAAACTGAACTGTAAGTATGAAATTAAATAAACAAATTTATTTAAATGAACTTAAATTCATTGAATGCTGCGGCGCACAGTATTCTGTCAGTTCAGTTGAACTGTCAACGTGAAGTCTAAGCATACCCAGCATAAAATCTAGCTAAACTGTGTTGTCTAGTTTTGCTTCCAAGCTTTTTTGAAAAATATTAGCATCTACGACAAGAATTTTGTTTATTCTTGTAGTGGAACATCTGTAAAACTGTATGACTTAATGAAATACCCCCAAAATCTGCTTTTTTACTGCGGTTAGCAAAACAGTCTACTTATTGCATGTTCATTTAATGCAGGTGGTCTTCCTGGATTAGTTTCTAGTGATAGCTGTTTACATGTGCCTCATTAACTGCCCTGAAATTGAGAAAGTGTATCCCCAAAGAGTTGGTCAGCTTATCAGTCACAGATGAACATTCTGCATTCATCTGGAAGTACATGACTAGGGGTGTCTACAGTAAAACACATGGATTTTATTCACTTAATGCACTTATCTTCGTGCTTTTATGAATCCCAAACAATAGCCTCAAAGAAGGCTAATGAAATTAGTATTGCTGCTGTACCTAAGCCAGGAGAAGGAACAAGAACGTCAAGAATTAGTATAACCACTTGCAAGGATGGCCATCTTTCATGCCTCTGGGCTTATATCAACAATAAGTCTAAATAAGGCAAAGCAGAAAATGCCATGCAAGGAGACTCCGTACCATGTTTATTGCGGTTTGTTTTAAACCACTTCCCTCTTAAGTAGCTGGCTGTAGTCTAGTGTGGAAAGAAACACTGATATCCAGTGCCTGGTCACTTTAGCTTTCTATCACGTTTGGTTAAGATGGCAAACAATTGCAATAGTCCTTATTTTACTGTTGTAAACATTGTGTAACATGTGGAAGGTTCTGCTGCTTGAATGTCTTTCTTTGATCCCAACAGCTGGATACTGGGAAAACCTTTCATGCCATCATGAGATTTGACACTGATGTGGAGCTCACTTACTTCCACAATGGCGGCATTCTGAACTACATGATCCGTAAAATGGCATCCTAAGTGAAAACATGAAGCAAAAATGTCCAGGTACAAGCCTGCTTCTGGTGAATGCAATAAAACTATGGTAATCGTAAATTTGAAAGCGTGAACCATAAAGTGAACAATTTTTTCATGGATTGTATTAGAAGGCTTGTTTACAACGCTGAATTATTCTGTGTATCAGGAAACTGGACACACTTGCCCAATTAAAATGAACAGCATTTATTATTTGTTCTGTATGGTGGTTGGCTTGACTTACCTTAGAATACAGCGTAAAAGTCATTAAAATACTACTGGAATATGTGAAACTGTTTAAGATCATGTGCTGATTTCATATATTTGGTCCATTTAGTTTGGAGTTAAATTCTGTGCTCTATCAGTCGTCCAAAAATTAACTGACAGTATAAAAAAATAATTTTTATTTCTTCCTGATTACCTTATATTGACTTGCTTTCTTACTCACTTGACCAGAATCTGAACCTAATACTGAAATGAATTATTTAGCTGTTTATTCAGTCTAAAAAATGTGAACTTTGTTGTTTAAAATCTAAGCCTTTGTGGAAAGGCAGACCTATTGGGGATAATATTTCTAATGCATAAAATTAAATTTATTTTCAAGAAGTTTCGTGTTTTTTGTCATGTTGTTCTCAGTACCGAGATGCAGAACAAAGCTTTGACTTTAAACTCTTTTTGTTGTCCCTGTAGGAACAGTGTCATACAAGTTTTGACTTCTTATATTTTAATTCTTGTTTTTTTGAATAATCTGCACGAGACAAAATGAATACAAATATTGTCAGGTACTGGCAGTCTTCTGTAACCCAACAGAATACTGCTGTGATGTACTTCCCTACATTTTGTGTCCTCAAGAAGATAGTCTAGCACAACTTCACGATCCTTATCAGCAATTTTTATGGCAGTTAGCAGCCAGGGATTACACTAATGCATTCACTGAAGTCAGTGAAAATACCACAATTCTATTTACAGGGAAAACAAATATCTTTTTACTCGGAGATAAACGAGGCTATGATACCAATTCTTACTCTTAACTTTATTTAGAGCAACTGCCACAACAACATAGTGGAGAAATTCTTTCAAAGTAATCGCCTAATGTATTTTTAGTGCAGTTCACTCTAGCTGTATCTGGAAAAAACCAAAGAAAATAGTTCTGAAAGAAGTCAAAAGGTTGAAGGAGGGGATAGAGATTGCACTGTTCCTGCAACAGGCTATTCCTGCTTGATTGCAACAAATGGAGCTCCTCTAGCATGTCCAGCAGGGGCCCACTAAGATGTTGGAGGGTCTGAAGCATCTCTCATGAGAACAAGCTGAGACCTAATATTTTTGGAGGGGAAGCATTATCCAACTATAAATCATCTTTATCCATTGTTCTGTGTTTCCTTTTTGGAAGCAGCTATAAGAACAGCAAATTTACTAAGTAAAAACTAAATACAGAGTAAGTTACTGTAGGACTAAGATTAAGGTTTCCTGTACAGTGTGTACAGCTTTCACTGTAAAAAAATGGACAGTGGTGGAACATGAAGCAGTGCTTAAAACGTTGTTTTGCTTTTAATGCCACATAACACTGCTGAAAAGAATACCACAAGCCTCGTTGACTAGGGTTTAGGTAGTTTAAATAATATTTGGGCTCTGAGTTAGGTTCCCGCTCAAGGTGGTGTTTTTTCTTCAGTTGTTTCAGACACAGTACTTCTACCTACGTGCCTCGTTACACTATCAAATGCATAAAGTGAACACAAAATATATTTCTATCTTGGGTCGAGAAATATTGAAGGTTAATCTCCTTGAAGATATGTAGAATCAGCAAGTTCTTTAAAGTCTGTTTCATACCTGTGTCTGTAGCAATTTCTGTTTTTCTGAGAGAAGTCTGGGATCTGGGTGTGAAGGAGGGACTTAAACACATTAATGCCTAGACTTTGTTCCAATTCTAGATCAGCTCTGGCAGGAAATCTGCAGAATTAATATTAGTGTCTTGAGAGATTGATGAGGCAGGACACCAGGGTAAATGCTAATCACTATCTAAATTAAGCCTTCACCCACCTTACAGGGCCTTGCCTTGTCCCCCTTGGGGCTTGTTCAGTTAAGCAACACATAGAAAGGTGTCCATTCTGCTACTTAAGCAACAGCAACTTGATGAATGTGCAGTGACAGAAGAAAACAGTGCTACCATTTTAATGAAGATGATGCCTCCTCCAAGAGGGCTAGGTGAAGCCCTGCTGCTTTTCTAAGACTGTTGCAGAAGCATTCTCTATTACAGATGGATTTAAAAGATGCAGCATCTTCCTTGCAGAAAAGTTACTGGAAATTTTCTCTCGCTTGTCTATATACCAAAATGCCTAAAGCATTAAAAGTAACTTTTAAAAAGCTTTAAAAATAGCAAAAATAGTACTGAAAGTGTCAGTATGCATAAGCAATGTTGTCTTCATAGAGGTACAATCTAACCAGGAGTTATGAGTAACAAAGAAGATTCTGATTCACACAGAAAAGCTTGAAGTTGTGGCTTGCCACCTAAAATTAGATGTTTATTTAGTCATTCAACTTGATTTTGTTTTTTTTTTAAGTACCAACTTTTTAATAGCAACAAGTGTTAAGGTCTAGATGCTTAGGCACTTAATTGTCTCTGCTAATATTAAAACCTCTAGTGAAACACTTCATTAGATAGCAAAATTTTTTTTAATGGCCATATTAGCTTTTTTAAATCTAACCAGATGCTCATGAGGGGCCCAGCATATCAGGCAGAATAAAGAACAAGAATTTTTTCTACATGGAAATACACCCATTATTTCAGCTTAGTGCAGTAGGGTGATACACTCACTGAACTGTTGAGTTCAGCTGGATGTTTCTTCATCAAAATTCTTCAAAGAAAAATTAATATTTTTCCATTTCTGAAAGTCCATTTGTGTCCCAGTTTCAACATCCTCTACTACAAAGCTTTTGATTTTGATCACTGGTAGATTATCAAATGTCTTGTACTTCACTGTGATTCCCCAGTCATGCTGGCAACTAGTATTTTGGCAATACATCTTGCATTTTTTCTCAAAACAATCAAAGCGGATTGCTTTGTGGTGAGGCTTTGTTATGTAGCGCTCCTTGAACGCGTCTCCTAGGACAGTGTGATGCGATTCCTGAAACAACACAGGACAGAAGCATTTAAGTAAAAACACCATTCCTCTTTTTTTTTTTTCCTGACATTCCCTTTCCCCTCACAAATAGCATTTCCCTGGTAAAGTGCATCCTTTCATTGAGGAGGCTTACCTTTCAGCCCCTTTGGCTCATTGCTCTTTTTTCCCCCTTCATTAAATACCATGTACTAGAAAGGTCCAGGCCTGGACTTACCAAAACCATTATCTATCACCAGTCAACATGCAGTATTTGAGCCTTGTGCATAAAACTATCGGTCATCCAGACAACAGACGACTTGAGAGATTCCTGCTTCCCACTGATTTTGACTGACCTCAGCTTTCCACGAGGGGTGAGGCAATTATTTTGGAGTGGTAGAAAAAGTAACCTTAACAAGGTAAAGGAGTTACAGTTGTTGTTCGTAACACATATAATCAAAGACTTAAAAAATTAACTTAATTAATAACTTAATTTGAAAGCATATGTACAAGTTGAGCTGAAAATGCTAGTTCCTCCTGAAAATGCAACTTCTGTTAAATATGTAGGCTAAACTATGACAGAACTCAGTTTGTAGGGATTATTTAAAATATTGTGAGGGACTATTTGCAGAGTACTAACCCAAACCTCTTTTTGAATAGTTTTTTTTAACTTTCAGGTCTCTTTGCACAGGTATAAGCCAGCAGCATAAAATGGAGTAAGGGTCAGAGGTGCATGTTAGGTATGCCGTGTTATTTGTAAAAAAAATGTAACTAGGTTTTCACAAGGCTAAGCTATACCCAGCTCCTCGCTTGTGGTCCTTCGCTGTGCAGAGAAGTAGTGAACTCCATCTACATTCCAAAAACTTCTGGTAAAGAAAAAAGATTTTCCCCATTTTTCCTCCTAAAGGAAACTGCCTTCAGGCAAGCATTCTGTAATGCTTAGCTGTGGCCTAAAGCCCCTTGTCACATCACAACTGCACTTTTCAGAGTAGCACAAATAGAAGCAGCTCAAAAGAACAAATTTCAGAACTAGAAGGTTCAAAGTGCCCAGAAAAGGCTCTCTTCCATAATCACTACTATCCATGTGCAGAGTATTTAGCCTACAGATAAATTCTTCAGTTTCAGAAAAAGTACAATAAAAATATTCCCATGAGATACATAGAAGCAATGTGAACTACCTAAAGAATGGAAAACAAAGTAATATTGAAGAATAAAAGGGCTTCTCATGCAAAATTATGGTTTGCTGTGCTTGTCAAAACTCCTTTAAGTGAGCTGATGTCAGTACTTTGTGCAGATGATTTTCAGTCAACAGGAGTGGTGGAGGAAACCTCTCAGCTGCAGGAAGACTTCCAATCTTACGCTAATTGAGAAAGTAAATATCTAGCAGTTACACAGGCAAATTATGTCATTGAAGATCACATGGTTTTCCACAAAATTAATCAATTTCTAGCAGAAGAGGCTTCAGGAGAACTGAAGTGGTGCCTATCGTATCACGTATTTACACATCTTGGACATCATCAAGAATACTTCATATATCTATACAATATATAATACTCAGAATTTTTTTTTATGCTCAATTTTGCACAAAATAGCCTCCTTTCCACACTGATAATCAATGCTGTTAGTTCAATAATGCTCACTCCTCTGGTGTTCATGGATGTAGGTTTCCAAACAGAGGCATACCTTTATAATTCTGATGTCATCTGTACTGCAGGAATATGCTTTGCATTTTCCACAGAGAAGATTTTTTTTCCCTTTCACTACGTTAGGTCTTGTTTCTTTCTTCCTGGAATCTCGTAATGCCTTTTCCTTCATTTGCAAGTCATGTATCTTTAATAAAGAAATAAAAATCAATATGATTGTGAAATTAAGAGAAGCCCCAATGTCTGTCTAAAGGTGTCTCAGGATATGTAACATCTAGGGATCTATTACTTCAAAGCAAACAAATGAAACATGCCTTGTTCTAGCAACTCATACCAAAGAAAGAGCATGGTACGTTTGTCAGGATAAGAATGCAGGGCTAGAATGAGACTACATGATGGACAGCATTTATGCCATCTGTTCCTTACCCTCCCTCCACCCCACTTCAGTCGTTACGCTATTAAGTCCTTGTGAAGAGTAAGTCATATGAGACTCTGTATGGCAGAAGTATCTCTGCTGCTCTGGGAAGATCACCATTTGGAAGGTAGGCTCCAGACACCACAGAAACTGCACACAGAGAAAGAGGCAACAGCCACAGCATGGAGCTGGGAACCTGCAGCTCATGCAGAAACAGAACCCTTTGAGAAGAAGCAGGAGCAGCCAAACCAAGTCTTGGAGGTGGGAGAAGAAACTTCACAAATGCTAGAGGGCCTTGGACATCCTTTGTTGCACTGCTCAGTCTCTTCCCTGGAAACATAGAGTCATCTGCAAATCCACATGGATATGGCAGAACTCTGTACAAAGCCTTTTTATTTATATTGGCTGCCACTGGCTTATTTTAGTCTTCTCTAGGAAATTTGTTACAAAGGTCTAGGAAGACAGAATCATATAGGTTGGAAAAGATCTTTAAGATCATCAACTCCAACCGCAAACTTAACACTGAACAGTGCCACTAACCACATCCCTAAGTGCCACGTCTACACGTCCTTTAAATGCCTCCAGGGATAGTGACTTAACAGCTTCCCCGGGCAGCTTGTTCCAATGTTTGACAGCTCTTTCAGTGAAGAATTTTTTTCCTAATAATCAATCTAAACATCCCCTGGTGCAGCTTGAGGCCATTTCCTCTTGTTGTATCTCCTTTTCTTGTCCCAGCTCCCTCAGCCACTCCTCAAAATACCTGTTCTCTAGACCCCTCACCAGCTTCATGGTCCTTTTCTGGACATGCTCCAGCACCTTGATGTCTTTCTTGCAGTGAGAGGCCCAGAACTGGACATGGCACTCGAGGTAGAGTACAGGGGAACAATCACTTCTCTCGTCCTGCTGGCCACACTATTCCTGATACAGGCCAGGGGGCTGTTGGCCTTCTTGGCCACCCGGGCATACTGCTGGCTTATACTCAGCCAGCTGTTGACCAACACCCTCAGGTCCTTTTCCAATAGGCAGCTTTCCAACAACAGCTCTCCTAGCTTGTATCGCTGCATGGGGTTGTGACCCAACTACAGGACCCAGCACTTGGCCTTGTCAAATCCTATGCCATTGGCCTCAACCCTTCAATCCAGCCTGTCCAGGTACCCTTGGAGAGCCTTCCTACCCTCAAGCAGATCAATGCTGCAGCCCAACTTGGTATCATCTGCAAACATACTGAGGTTGCACTTGATCCCCTTGTCCAGTTCATTAATGAAGTTATTAAACAGAACTAGCCCCAATACCGAGCCCTGGGGAAAACCACTTGTGACTGGCCACCAACTGAATTTAACTCTATTCACCACGACTCTTCAGGTCTGGCAAGCCAACCAGTTTTTAACCCAGCAAAGAGTATCCCCATCCAAGCCATAAGCAGCCAGTTTCTCTAGGAGAATGCTGTGTCAAAGGCTTTATTGGTGTCTAGTTAGACAACATCACATCCTTTCCCTCATTCATCAAGCGGGTCACTTTATCATGGAAAGAGATCAGGTTTGTCAAGCAGGACCTGCCTTTCACAAACCCGTGCTGGCTGGGCCTGATCACGTGGTGCCCTGTATGTGCTGTGTGATGGCACTCAAGATGATCTGCTCCATAATGTACCTCGGCACCAAGGTCAGACTGTCAGGCCCTTAGTTCCCCTCTTAGACCCATCTTTTTTTTCTTTATGGAAGTGGTTTTGATGCAGGGCATAGATTAACTTAACCTTGGCAACGCCACTAAGCTAGATGAACGATTGTCCTTGTCATTGTTTGGTTCCACTTGCAGAGCCTCGTACCTATTAAACAAGGGCATCTGGGAAGGCAGGGTGGTCATGGAGGAGACGTGCCTGCTGCGCTGGGCAGGAAGCTGACCAAAAGTCCATCATTGGCTTAGCTTGAGACACTTCTTGCATATTACCTCAGCACCTGAAGTTCCTGACACTTCCACACTCATGATGTTTTCTGATCTGGTTAGCATGCAGCACACAGCAGGGTGCTGAGGTGTTCTACTAGGCTTATTCATTGTCCTGATATTGCATGAAGCAAAGATAAACAATACTGTAGGCAGTACAAAAGAAGTCACCAGGAGAAGAGCAGATACAACCCAAAACACCATCCTATTACTGTACCAGGCAATGGTTTCTTGAAATCTCCCAGAAATTGCTGCTCTGAAATAAACAAGCACTTTGCGTGACAACAAACGACTTTAGAAACGACTATAGCAAAGACAAAGTGTTTCTGAAGATGAATATGGATGGACATATTACCACCATCTGCACAGCTTCCTATTTCCCTGTCCACTATCCCAAGCAGGCACAGCCATATTTTCCTTCCAGCGTGCAGATTAGTTTATATTTTATTTCTAAGCTCTAAGAAAAACTTTATTTCTAAGTTTATATAAATTCTATCTCACCTTCTAGGTATTTTACAGTTACAGTACAGATGGCATTCTGCAACTACCCCTTCTGTGCTGATCTAGCCTTGGTCTGAGCGACATGCAATGAAGACTTTCCTCAGGTTATCACTTGGTCCTAGATAGAGCCCTAGCAGATGAAGCAGATGAAGGCTGATAAAGATCATGCCTGTAGATTTGAGTACAGAAGTACCAACCTTTCTTGCAAATGTTGTTTCATCCCAATTCTGTAGCTTCTCAATAGCTTCATTCATCATTTCTTCCTTATAACGGTTGTGTTTCTCATTCTCAACCACTTCTGTTTTGCTTGTCACAAGGATGCACTTGCTGTCTCTTGCCCTTCCACGACCTATACAGCAACATGTTAACCTCTTTAGTTACTCTTACAAGATGTGCAAAAGCAGCAGCTCTGCCATAAATGAGCATTAAGGACCTTCCATGTGGCTGCTTTTGTTTCCCATGCTCAGATTCAGATAATGCTGCTTCTAAGCAGCGTTCTCTCAGCTCTTTCTTCTTTGATCACAAACCAGAACAAGATGTCCCCTACCAGCCATCCTCATTCCCCAGCCACTGCTGTACTGCCTGCTTCTGTGATGTGCCTCAGTTCGGCTCAGGCATGCTCGACACTTCAGTTATGGTACAGCATCTTGCTGCCTTATTGTGGAAGCAAAAGCCAGAGGAGAAAAGCTTATCCTTAGTCTTACTTTCTGCCCTGCTAATTGGTGTCTACTAAAAAAAATAATAAATCTATCAAAAAAAAATATCTGTGGAACAATGCTGGCAAGAAAAGAGATGACAAGAGCAAGTGCCATCTCTTTCACCTGTCTATGCCTACTGCCTGCCTACTCTTTGCTGTTGTGACACAGGCAAACTAAGAACTACAGGGATCTCATACCAGTTCAGAAGTATTTCAGTTAGAAAAAATGCTCACATTTACCTTTGAGCTCCCAACCCCCAAGATCATGACTTTATGTGGTTTAAAACTGACACAACCTATTTTCTTCCCACCTTTAATGGTTTGTTAAGAATAAACACTACCCTTTCACTCATAAATGTGAATTCTGGACCAACTATTTCATTGTAAGAGAAAAATATGAAAATCACAAGACACAAATCCTGAAAGCAGAGGACTGAGTACAATGGGGATCAACTGCTGTGAAATTATGAAGTTAACTGCTCCAGTGTTATGATAAAATATTGCAGATGCACCCTTGAAAGATAGATTTAGGAATGTGAAACAGAAACCAGTATTTGGTGTGGCTCTTCACTCCCCTCTACTGGCTGTACTGTAAAATCACTAGGATTCAAGACCGAAGTCCTTGGCTTGGTTTGGGTTTGGGTTTTTTTTGCCTGCCTTGAGTGTTAGAGACCTAAACATGAAGGCCTCAGGTACCCATGAGTAGCTGGGATGGGAATAATCTGCTGGGCAGAGCAAGGTCTTCAGAAGCCAAGGCAATACATGAAAATCCATTGCAGGAATCCTTTGTAAATTGTCACAGTCAGAACTTCTGCTTATATGTACAGTGATCCACTTGAGGAATCAGTGTTCAGTGATCCTGTGCAGCATGGCTAATTTGCATGGCAAAAGAAAAGTCACACAATATCAAGGACTTAGTTCTGTGAACAAATTTGTCATGTCCGATGCCATCATTCATCTGACTTCACTCAGCAAGACATGCACATATTACTGCAGTATTTCCAAACTGCCATTCAGTAGCACTTCACGTCCATTTCTAGGCCAAAACAGGTCTCTACAGTAATAGTTCTGAAATTCCATACCTCTGACTTGGATCATTTTGGTGACGTTACCAAAGTATTCATAGAGTACAACAAGGTTGCATGCAGAAATATCAATGCCTTCGTCAGCAACAGATGTAGCAATTAGCAGTCTGCTGTCCTTGTTGGTTTTGAATGCATCCAGTATCCCCTTCTGCATTGGGAGGGTCATACCTACAGTACCAAGAAACTGTGTCAGGAAGAAAACACTGAAGAATTCCTTGAGCCAGATCCCTGCATTTGATCTTAAGTGATTAGAAGCAAGCATGTCATTTTGATCTAGGAAAGTACTTTATGTTTGAATATCCAGCTGGCTGCATGCTATACCTGCTGAGCAGGAATTCCTGTTGATGTGCCACAAGAACTGCCAGCCTGGGAAAAGCCATTGCAGACACAACACTGAGCTCATTTTTACTAGAGAGAGCCATACAGCCTAGTTATTTTAAGCCCAAGCTAAGTCTTAACTTAATCCATACATAATTCATTTCAGCTCTAGCTTCCATTCTACCTTAAAATGTCTTTGTGCCACCAAACACAAAATAAGAGAGGGACCTGTAAAAGGAACAGAGAAAATACCACTAGAAGTAATCACAATAAGCCAAACAGTTTCTAAACTTATTTTGAACTAGGGAAAGAATCCTGCAGCCAAGGGTCACTGAGAGTTTTACTGCTGCTTTAACCAAAGATTCCGGACAGAAAAAGCAAGCATCTCCTTAGAATTGGTTAAAGGTCTTCTAGATATGGTAGAAAGCATAGTGCAAACTTGCATGGCCTTCCTCTGTTCAAGAGCACAGAAGAGGAACACAGAAAGAGGAGAGCAATTTTGGCAGCATAACCACCACAGGTCTAGCAACTGGTATTCCTCAGTGCAAACCTACGTACTTGTTTTTTGATCTCTTCTTCCACGACCCATCAACACATCTGGCTTTATGTGGCTAAGTTGAGGGTTTACTTCTACCCACTTCTTCAAAGCCTGGAAAGCAAATCAAGGAGTTAGACCTCTGTCCAGATGAAATGCTAGTTTGGGATAGATAGGTAGATCCTGCCCATGATTGCCTAGACAATTAATATTTCTAAGAACCAAAAGCAGAAAGGAAGGTGGAAGTGTGTGTTGGGAGGGAACATCTATTAACAGGTAAGAAAGCACAGGTCACAGCCATGATGCCAGATCCAACCGATGCCACAACCGATTTCCACTTTTCCCACCCCTGCAACTTAAAGGCTGGCCAAAGGGCAAGCAGCCTTTCACTGCTAAAAAGTATGCCTTTTTCTCTTGTAAACCAAATGCTGCACCTCTGGGATCTAAAGGAAATGAGTCATTATTTACAAACTGCACTTCATCAATGCACAGTGAAAGTAGCACCTTCAAACTGCTCTTACCGAAGAATAAAATTCAGCCAAACTGTGGTAGGCTTCTACATCTATAATGGAAAATTGCCATCAAATGCTTGGTGTTGTCAGTTTGGACTTCAGTCTGCTTTTAATATTTTTTTCTGGTTTGCAATTCTTCCAGCATTTCTATACCCAAGGATAAAATGGGGGGTGGGACTCTCAGCTGACAAATGTGTTTACAGTAGCCAGAGACTGTGTTACCTCACAGTAAATGTTAAAGAGCTACTGAGGCTAATCATTAGCAGCACACTTACATCAAGCATGGGCTTTTTCTGGGAACAAGGTATGGGAAGGAAAAAAAGATCATCCAGCCTAGATCCTTGATCCTAGGCAAGTATGACATAGATGAGTGCATCAGAAGGGTCCAGTGAACATATGCTCCACGAAGACTTTCCTTTTTCTTGATCTAGAACACATGCTAGGGAACAGACCTCCCTTGGGCACATACGGATACTCTGGGAAACCTCTAAATACCTCCTGATGTGCAGTCAGTAATAGAGCAGGGCTGCTGGTTTGTAACACTGCCACATTAAATCCAAAAACCTTGTAACACATCTTGTTAAAACTGACTTCAGACATAAAGTAAAAATCTGACGGCTTAATGATCAGCTATGACATGTAGCAAGAAGAAGGGATGAAGGACAGCACCCCTGTAAGGCAGTTTTTAGAAAAAGAAAGAAAAAAACTCATCCTGTCTCAGTTGTCCCACTGCTTAGGAAGACATAGAAAGATAAGTGTTTTCTTAGGAAGGTCAAATACCTGCATATTTTTCTATTTCCAGATCAAAATGTGAAGGGTAATAGATAAGGCATTATATTCTCTCACTTTCCATTTTAGGAGCTTTAAAAAGAAATGTCTTACAGCTACTAAGGCTCTTGTCTTGGCAAAGAGAAGAGTGCGAGTCTGTGGGTTATAGCGGTATGCTTCATCCAGGATGCAAGCAAGCTCTTCCAGCTTGGGATTCTCATTTGATTCATCTTTTGAAAGGGCAGTCAGTTCTGGTTCTTTCTCTGGAAGAAAACAGAGTAATTATGAAAATTAAAGTAATGCTGTCCTCACCCAAACCGACTTTCAAATGCTACCCACATTCTCTTTAGCATCTATTTTCTCTATCGTTCTTTCAGATGGAAGCTAAGAAAGCTATCGGTTAAACGCAACAAAATCTCCAGGGGAAAAAAAACCACCTGAATCTCTCCCATCTGGTAGCAAACTGAAAGGAGAACCTCTGTGACATGCTGTGAATCAGAAGAAAAAACAAAACAAGACACGCTCAGTTCTTGCAAGAGGTGGTGCTCTTGCTCCTTAGGAAACAACTGACACTAGAGGCCAGCAGTGATTTAAAATCGCAGTCAACGCGGCGACACACCAGCTGACAGGCTGGTTTACAGCACGCTGCTACTAAATCAGACATTAGAGAACTGCGCAACCTCTAACTTTAAATCGGAAGCATACAAGGGATGCCTGCTTCCTCCCAGAAGTTTGGGATTTGTCCAGGAGCACCAGGCAGGAGGAGGATGGGCAGTGCACCATGTTGCTGTATCTAATGCTGCCAGCAGCCCTGATTGTATGCCATCCCCCTAATAAAGAACACCACTGCTTAGTCTCCAAGACAGGCACGTAGAAACCTACTACAGCATCGACCTATACTACTACTCCTTCCTTAATTCCTGCACTAGAAGCTTGAAGATCCCCCCTGCCTACCCCAACACTACATTTGCACCCACAGAGACGCTAGATCTTCTGAAAAGTGTGTTCCTGGAAAAACAACTGCACTTACTCTGAAGACTGAGATCATGCTACCATAATCCCTCTTCTCCCCTGCAACTGTGTGAAATACCTTGAAATCTGGCTGTCAGTTGCTTCTCTAACTCTGTATATGGTCCATTTTTGACATTTGTGAAAAATTCAGTGAGGTAGGCTAAAGCATCTTCAATGCGGGCATCTTCGCTGATGATGAGAGCATCATTGAATTTCTGCTCAGAAAGAGGGACATACACATTTAAACCTCGTTTTCCATGGGCAAAGGATGAGCACAAATTTTATTTAGCTAGTATTACAAACTTCTGTTGTTCTCCAGTTTGCATGACAACACAAGCATTACAGTCTCCTTTGTACTATACTGTTCTTAGTGACTACCTTAAAACGCAACTCTTACACGCTATGCTTTAACCTGTCCCAAATAAAATTATTAGGTTCAAAACGTGCTCCTAGGTGAATACACCTGTGTCAGAAGGAACCGGATGGCTCCACCTCTGTATGGAAGGAGAGAGGATACAGACTTACCCGCAGGTGTTCAGTGCAAATGAAAAGGTCCCTACAAATGCTGCTCTCCTTCTCCTTATTTGTCAGTTGTAACAGTCTGCATTTCTTTTGAGTTGAAATTATCCAATGTTCATATCTCTGTGTTCCAAAATCATTCTTGTTGATTTGGGAGATAGTATCTAGTAAAGAAAGAGGAAACAAACATTTTTTCATCATAACTTACAAATAACCAGAACAGTTAGCTAGAAAATAACACATTTTCCATTAATATTAGGTCTAAAAAGCCTATGCAGAAGATTATGGCATAATCATACAGTGTTTCTGAGGCTAGAAGGCACCTGTGGAGGTCTTTAGTCCAACGCTCTACTCAAAGCAGGGTCACCTACAGCTGGTCACTCAGGATCATGTCCAAATGGATTTTGAGTACTTCCAAGGATGGAGACTCCACAACTTCTCTGGTCAATCTGTTCCAGTGTTTGACCACTCTTACGGCAAAGAATTTCCTCCTATTAAGTATTTCTGTTTGAGCCTACTGCCTTTTGTCCCACCACTGGGAACCATCTGAGAGGAGTCTTGGTCTGTCTTCTTCATTCCCTGTGTTCCAGTATATACCCAGATGTTACGCTAAGTCAGTACAATTCGACTGAGGACTTGTGTACATACAAACATCTGCAGAGTCTTTATCAGTAAAATTGGAGCTCATGTATCCTACTAGAAGCCTCCAGTATTCAAGATGCTGCATGTGTGTTGCTCCTTGAATTACCAGCTACTCAATAATTAAGTATTCAATCGCTAAATGGTCCATAGTACTTAAAGGCATATTATCCAATGGCCTGTTCTTGAGGCAAAAGTGGTCAGTGCCTCTTTGTCATATATATACTCTGTCTCAGTACTTCAAAACTTCAGTAACCAAAGGGTCCACACAGGGGAAGCCAATGGCATTCATGCAAGAGGAACAGTGATGCAGAGATAAGCTTCAGAAGCGTTTGCTTAATTTAGTGTGCAGTTTGAAAATCCCCTTGCATTTGTTCTTTGCTGGCATTTCTTGGGTTCTGGTTTGGGTTTTACTTGGTTGGCTGGAGGTTTTTTTTGTTTGTTTTGGTTGGGTTTTTTTTTAATTCTCCCTGCCTGCCCCAGAATATAATTCACTCTCCAGTATGTGGAAAGTGTGTGTGTGTAATCTAGAAAGTATAGCACTGCCTTGAAGAGGCTTAAGGCACCCTAGTCAGTTTGAAAAAGCCAATCTAAGCACAGGAAAAAAAAAATATCCTGTAATTCAGAGCTGGATAGACCAAGGCTGATCCTGAGAGTAGCCATCCCTGGGTCTCTGCTCTGTATCCCCTGCAGCTCACAAATTTGTTGATAACAGCCACTTATTGGATACCACTTAGGAACTCTGCAAAAGCAGAAAAGATCAACTGATTTCTGCAGAATTAGGTCTCATGATGCTGAGACCTGTTCTCTTCTCATGGCCATGCACCTCCCTCTCAGCAAACCTGCAGCTCCTGAGGCTGGAATCCTACAGACAAGTGTTTCCTTTCTTAGGCAGCCATATCCTTTCTCTGGTGGTGTTCATGTTCCACAGATCCTTCTCTGTAAAATTACCTTAAATGCTTTTCAGTGGGAAATAATGAAGACCAGGTAAATGTTGGAAATAGGGGTACCCACAGGTATAAAGAGGACAAAATGCTGTCCAGAAAAGGTCGTCAGGGCACCCCTAGAAATAACTCCAAGCGCAACTCGGAGAGATCAGATAAAATATAAGAGGAAATGTCAGAGCAGGAAGAGTGCAAGGAAGCTTTTGCTGAAAGGAAGAAATCACAACATTCAGAGTAACACCATAACAGAGATCCTTTTTCTTTTCTTTATCGGAGACATATTTAGGTATGAAACATTTGGAGAAATGCTTAAATAAGAATATAGAGGTGTCTCTCATCAATGAAACCCAGATCATTGCATTTGGAAAGCAAGGCTTTTGGTAGTCTTGGTTCAGATTCTTTAAACATTCAAAGTGATTTGACAGTGTCAAAAGCACACCATCCTTAGCTGCACGAAACACAGGTAGAAATCCAAGGAAAAATATTTATGATTATCAAACTAACCACATGTAACAGGAAAATAGTTGACTCTTTTACCTGTAATCTCTTATTTAGGAAATTGGTTAAAGTAAAAATGGAGGAAGAGAAAGGAAGAGGAAAAAGAGTGACTGTTCCAGCAGCCATGAGGATTCACATTGATGTAATCAAAGACTGAATCCCAGTTACAGGCATACTACAGTATCTTACCCACTGTGTAAATCTTCCTCATCAACACTTCTGTCTCAAACATCAGACCTGAGATAATGTCTGCAAAGTGATTCTGAACTCGCATTTTAACCCATCTGACATCTAGAGACAAGAAATGGAAGTCAGTGGCTTGAATAAGTAAAAACATTTCCCTGAACAGTGCACAACAAATTCTTGACTAGAAGAATGCTACATGTGGTGCTCTATGCAATCATTATAGTGTTTATTGTTAGTGACCATTACAGTTGCAGAAAAAGAAAGAAACAGCCATCAATCTTCACTGGCAGAACTGAATGAAAACTAGAGATTGTGCATCTCAGCAAAGAGAAAATTTGCCCAAATGTGCACTGCCTTACTGTGGGACAACAGTGAAGCACACGCTTAAACTCCTTTCAAGCCAGCAGGAAGCAAATCTCCAGCTTAGTTTTAAGCTTTTAGCTTCACCTGACCAAAGGGGGACTGTATTGCCTTAATTGTGGTGCTTTGCATCTCACGGGAAAATAAAAACAAAGAGTGCTTACGTATTTCTGGCTTGTTGCTGAATCTCTCCAGATCCTCTTTGTTCTCTCTGACAGTGGATATGGCCTGTATGTCAAGGTAGGAGCAGAGGGTACAGATGTGCTTGATTGTTTCCTTGACATTCTTGGCATTACCAACTCCAACAGAAGCAGTTAAACCTACAATCTGAGCACACACATGAATAGCAGTCGTTGCTCCTTTGTCACAAAGAAAAAAAATATAATCAGGAGACATTGCTAGGAGTCGCCAAGTTGTGTCCGTCCTCAAAAACAAGGAAACAGAACAGGCATGAGTGCAAGGACTAAATCATGAGAGCCAAACCTTGTCCCCACTCATGCCTTCTCCAAGGCATTCAAGCTTAGAGTATTCAAACTGGAAATACAGTATCCACCCACTAAAATCTCACCCACAGCCGTATTTGTCAGTGCACATCATACACAGAAAGAGCAAATACACCCCCAGAATGGTCCTCCGCATTCATTCAGATGAGATGTCTTCTCAGCTGAACCAAAACCTCCTCTCAGCGGAGGCAGCAGCCCCATTTTATTGTTGCAGAAGATGGCAACAGAGAGGTGACAAGAAGATCACTAAATTCTGGGGCACGTGCTTTCTTCCCAGCCCAGCAATCCTGTGGGCTCTCAAGTACTCCAGTCTCTGTCATGCTTGACCAGTCCTTCTTGGCAGCTGGAGAGAAGACGTTAACATGGGAAAACAGCCTGGAGGTGTCCAAGAAGAGGGGGGAAAGGTATTCCAGATGCTACCGTTTCAATTTCCAACCATTGTTAAATGGGAGCTTGAACTGGATTAACGCAAAAGGCAGGAGTTCAGGCTTTGGCCACTTCACTGCAAAATACTTTAATGTTTCCACCAGTGACAGGCTGGGTCTTACCTGAGGCAGCTGGTTTGCAGAGGAGTCAAATTTTTGTTCCAGGTATCTGGTCATTAACACATTGTAAGGGTGATTGCCCGTAGTGTTGTGGCACTCATCAAATATCATCAGAGTGAAGATGGAGAGGGAGCTAAGGATCCCTTCCTCGATGCTATTCACGAGAATCTGGGGCGTCAGCACAATGATGTCACTGTCCAGTATAACCTTTTCTACAGAGATATTTGCAACTGTCTCACCACTAATTCCTTGAACAGAATATCTACGAAGAAGAGGCAAGAAATAGACTATGAAAAAGGATGTTCTGCCATGCAAAAAAAAAAAAGCTAGAAAGATGGACTTTTGAGCAAGCCTGAAGGATAGTGACTAAGTTCAAAATGTCAAATTGTTGGGGCTGGAAGTCTGACCCACAGAAGATGAAAAAAACCCCAAAACCTGCTGAGGGTAAACAACTGGATTTTCATTGCCAATTAACTAAAATATATTAGGTTTGAAGGATGGTGATTTTGTACATTTAAGCTGCATCTGTCAGTTCACAGTATTTGGATATTGTGCCCTTCATCCCTTTTCTGTATATGTCTGGCAGCATGGAACTGCTTTTTGTCCATCAACCTCATTTTCCCATAACTAAAAGGATTCATATGTGGATATTCAATAATCAGTTGCTATCAGAAGCTGTATGTTATTGATACTCCCTTAATCAATTTCCAGTTCCATCTGAGAGGTGGACTGTCATTTTCTGACTGGAAGTTGAAAAACCAAGGAAGTTTGGATCCTTCCATTTGGAAAATGCCTGGAACTGCCTCATCTTTTGGAAGCAGGACTGAAAGGAGTCTCAAGAGAGAACACCCTTCACGCTTTTTGAGAGGCAAGCACAGGTATACTTTGGCCACTTCCAGCAGCGCTGCACAACCAGTGCTAAACTCTCCAAGAGCAGACTCCAGACTCTCCAGACCAAAGTCTGTCCTGGCAACTTGCCATTCTTATCACTAGGCATCACCCTTATGTTAATGCCAAACACTCTTATTACCAGTAAAGCCATTACATTTTGCCCTAGCCACAGCTGACCTAGAGGGCAGCTTACTTTCTGTGGAAGAAGCCACCAGGCTGAATTACACTTACCCACTTCTTTCAAAGTGCTGCTTGAATACAGTTTTCTGTTGTTCATACACTGGCACTTTAGTTGCAAGAAAGACAACTTTCCCCTTTCGTCCTGCAGGCATGTTTTGTAAATGGTGTTTACAAATCAGAACTGCCACAAAAGTTTTTCCAGATCCTTTAAAGAAAGAACGTGAAAGTCAAAGCGTATGAAGGGGGGATCTTTGTGAGCAGGAGCCTGTGTCATCTGGATGCCCTGTAACAACAGGGAGCTGACAAGGGGGATGTAACACTTCAGACTCTCTGGGGACAGAATTGTACACATGCTTGTTGCTTACTCGGGTGGGTAATCATCCCTTTCTCTCTCGCTGTCCCAGTCTGTAAAGACCATATGGCAGTCACCGAGAAGCAAAATCCATTTGCAATTTTGTTTGCATTCTTTAAAGTCATTGAGTCTACTTCTGCTCTGAGAGTGCGCTCCCACATCAAATCAGAGTACGATAGAGGCACCGGGCACTTTCAGTTCCATCCTTTCCCATGCAGCCTTCCTCCTCTCACATTTCTTTTCCTTCAGCGCTGGGGCTGGCTGTGCAAGGCCACTTGGGGCCCCTGGGTGTCCCTGCCTCTGCCACCCCTCCTGCTGGCAGCATGGAAAACACCCCTGGAGAGAGAGACCATTCATCTCTTTGGCTGCTGAACTTCAATCATCTTAACTCAGTCCTGAGCTACTACAAAAGCTCCCTGTGCTGTTTTGATGTTGCGGGCGTCGCAGTACAGAAGACAAGGGGGTCTCAGGGCAACTCATCCTATTTTTCCTTCAACTCACAAGCCCAGTTTTTCACTCAAAAATCTGCTCTGGGAAGTGAGAAAGCAGAGGTCATAACATGGAAATCTAAAAACAAGCACCGAAGTGCCAAGAGACTCATCTGTCTTGCTCAGTCTCTGTGCTGCCCTTGGTCATTAATTTCAGGTTAGAGCTGGATCTACTCCTGCAGGGAAGACTGCTTTTAAATAAACAGCTAGAAAAGTCTGACTCAACCTTTACCCTTACCCATTCTTCATAGCCCTCTCCACCAGGACAATTTTTCTAAGAAACATGTTTTCTTACCTGTGGGGGCACATATCACTGTGTTTTTCCCACTGATAGCAGGCTGCACAAGTTCAATCTGGTAGCTCCGAGCCTTCTTTGGTTCATAAACAGATGAAGGCTGCTCGATCCCTCCTACGAGAGAACCATGTTTTTGTGAAGAGTGCTGCAATAGTAATGCATAAAATACATTGCACCCCATACAGTTGCTATCTAAAATGATCAAGGTAGAGTCCCCATAGTCCCCACACAAAGCATTCTCTGAGATAAGTCTTTTAAAAAGATGTACACACCAGACAAGGGTTTTGTGTAGGTTTGATGGCACACTTTTGTTACCACTCACTTCTGCTTCCTAAGATCTCAAGGTCTTGGCTGACAGCTCTCACCTCAACCGGTCATTTTCATCTCAGAAAGAAACACAAGGGCTTATTTTCTCCCAAGTATATGCACCGTCTTCTGATCTACAGACTTAACATTATCTTAAATTGTGGTCTTGTCAGAGGGTTTGCGCTAATGGAACAGGAACTAGAAACCACTGGTGGAACAAAATTTGCCATATGAGACATGACAGCCACTCTACAAACCCTTTGCAGCCACATTCGGCTCTCTAAACTGCCTAATATCAAGTCACTAGTTATATCAGAGATGAGATGCATCAGCAACACTGGTGTTTGGAGACCTTTTTGATTATATGCTGACAGAACAACTTTGCACTAGAAATGTCGGGGGGAAGCCCTAACATTTGCAATGCCCAGTATGAGAGCCATAAAAACAGAAGACAGTGAAATCAAGTCAGAGATTCATACTAGTTCCTCAGTACCTTCCTTCATGGCAGACCGCATCTGCACCCTTCGGGAGTCTAAGGAATTGGAGAATTCCTGACAGAAACTGTTTTAAGTTGCTAAGTCTTACCTAGAGCTGAACAGAGATTTTCACTGAGATTGTTATCACATTCTGCTTCTTCAGAAAATGTCATCATGGTTTCAAAGCTGTTCTCAGAGGCATCTCTGATTTCATCATCAACGTATTTGCCATTATCTGTACAACCACGAAAAAGAAAAAAAGGCATGCTGTTGATCCTTTGGATTTCAAAATTTTGTATTTGCTGGGATGACAAGGTGAAGAAGTTGGTTGCTAGCATAGAAAGACTACATCAGATGATGCTGCATACAGATTCCCTTTCTAGTAAGATGGACAGCACTGAGTCTTGGGTTTCCAATACACACACACTCAACACATATTTATCTATCCCTTAAAAATCAAGGGAGATAATAGAATGGGAGGAAAGTTATATTATACCCTCTGTGTTTAGTGCCAAGATTACAGATTGAACATGGACATTAACCACAAGCATGAAAACTACTTAGGAGTTCAAAGAAGCTTTGTAAATTTAAGACTTCATTCTCCCTTCCCCTTCACCTTTTGGAAGGACCTAGAACTTGTAAGACTATCTCCATCCATTATCTTACATAATAACGAAGAGAGGTTACAAAGATGTTTGCTCAAATTCAAATTATCTTTGGTCCCATTCTCAAGGAATGGTCACTGGACTCTGCATGAAGAGTCACAATGATTACAATGTGCTGCTTTTGGAGAGGGAGAAAGAGCACATTTCTCTCTCAATTATCTCAAATCAACTTCTACTAGCAACATTTCTTAACTGCTGGCACTAAAATGCTTCCAATAGGGACAACACTTCTTCAGTAGACTGTGGCTTTTTTAAGTTGGATGTTAGCAGAAGCTGCCTTAGCTATATCTTTATAAAGTTATATCTTTAACTTATATAACTGTTAACCAAATAATATGTAGCCACCAGCTACATGAAATAGTATGTATATACTTATAAGTATTATTCTTATATATGTAATTATTTATAAATTGATAATTGATTAACTACATATATAATTATATATACATAATAATTAATTATCCAGATAAGAAATTACACAAATTTGACTACAGCAATAAAAATATTTCAAAATAAGAAATATTGTTTAAGAAGCCACTTAAAAATAGCTTGTCCCAGTTGATGACTAGAAACCATTTAAACAATCACATAGTTTGGGAGAAAGCAAATGTAGATGCAAATAAACACAGTCCAATTTATCTAAATCACTTGTCCTTCACAATTATTTTGTAGTAAAATACTGTAAGTGCTCTAAATTCTCCCATGCTGCAGAGTACTCAAGGTACTTCATAGTGGAAAAAGGTAAGGTCAATGACAAATGGTAAATCTTATTCGGGGAAATTTCGCATTTTTTTCAAAAAATGAACATAGTCACTTAGTTACGCCTCCATGAACCCATGCTGACCATTCCTGATAACCTCCTTTCCCTCCACATCATTACAGATGACATCCAGGATGACATGTTCCATCACCTTTCCAGGGATGGAACCAGCATGTAGTTCCCTGGGTCCTCCTTCTTGCCCTTTTTGCAGACTGGAGTGACATCAGCTTTCCTCCAGTCCTTGGGCTCCTCACCTGTTCTCCAGGATCTTTCAAAGATGACGGGGAGTGGCCCAGCAATGACTTATGCCAGCTCCCTCAGCACTCATGGGGGCATCCCATCAAGGCTCATGGATTTGTGGGTGTCAGGTTTCCTTAAATCACCTCTAACCTCATCTTCCTCAACCAAAGGAAAATCTTCCTTTCTCCAGGCTTTTTCTCTTATCTCCAGGGTCTGAGATTCCTCAGGGCTGGCCTTAGCAGTAAAGATTGAAGCAAAGAGGGCATTCACTAACTCTGACTAGGAGTTAGGAGGAAAAATACCCAAAAGTAATTTCTGACTGTTTGTAGGGTAGTACCTACATTTCATTTTATGTATAAGACATTTTAATAGAAAAAAAAATATAGGGTTTTATTTTTAAACAACCATGACCAATGCAGTCTGACGGTATCCTTTTAAATTAGTCTTATTGTCCTGAAAAAGAATGTACTGTCTGGTACAAGAATTGGAGGAGAGTATCACAAGAACAATTCACAGTTTACCTTCTCTCACATCCCACAGTTCACTTGCATTATAATATTCTGTGCAATCTAGGGCCAGTTGCAGGCATTTTGGCCAGTTTTCCTTATCCGATCGACAGAGGCATTCAATGAGTTTAGTTATCCCAGCTGCTTTGCTTCTGTATTCGCTAATCTGCATACACAAAAACCAGAAGTTGCTGAGTGATCAAAACCACCGTTCTTTGATTAATATTTTGATTTGTTTTGTCTGATGTTCAGTGGAAAATTGCATCTCATTCTCACAGAATAAAAGATTTCCAATAAAATTCTGTCACTTACCTACTACTGCTGCAATTCTGTCATAATAGGCATACACAAAATTTAGCTGGACTACATCAGCAGGTGGGCTCTTTGCTCAAATATTCACAAGGCCTGAAACATTGCAGAGCTATTCTGTGCATTTCTATCTGGCAAGGTCCTCATAATAAACCATATCTGCCACAAACCTCTGAGGCCAAACTGATTAGAAAACATTTCAGAATAGGAAAATGCAAAAGTACAAAATTTAGGGCAGGCCTGATGTTTGGTCAGATACAACAGTTTTCCAAATGTCATGTATCTCCATAAAGAAATACTGCTTTAAAAGTAAAATAGCTGCAAACAATCCTTTCTCAGGAGGCATAAGGAGCGAGAACACCTAAAAGACTCCTTCATACAGCATCAATAACCTACTATTAATCAGTCATAAATGATGAGTGATTAGTAATACCACTGGTTATCAGTCATCAATAACGACACCGAGCTAGAACCAGGTAAGAGTACAGCAGCTCCACGTGCAAAGGCAATGAAAATATTGTTCTTCCTCTGTTGTACAGCATTTAGCTAGCAACTTCAGCCCAGGAATTTCATTTCACTCTATGACCATTTCTTTGGGTGCTGACAAAACTCACCACACAAAGTTTCTACAGGTTGCCACAGTAAAGGTACTAGACTATACCAAATCCCATGACAAGCAGAAATCAACTTAGGCAACATCTAAAAGTCACTTTGCCTACTTCCACCTCTATTTCTTGGAGCGTTGATGCAGTGTGAATGCTCAAGAAAGAATTCTATTTCAAAGGCACAGCAAGGCACCCATTTCACTGTAATGTGGCATCTTCCAGAGGCCCCGAGGTCTCTTCACGGGACCCCGGACTCTGCAAAGATGTACAGCTGAGCACTGTCAATGCCAAAGCCACCCCACCCTGCTTCCCTGCCCGCAACCCTTTTGCATGCTGCCTTATCCATCAAGCTGGAGGAGTGAAGAACGAGAAGTGCAGGTGTCACAAACAGCTGTGGGAAGCTGTAGCCACATAGCAAAGCCTCCTCTAAGCAGGAGAACGTGACTTCCCTCGCTGGGGGACTGTAGCTGGCCATCCTTCTCACTCAGCAGCCTGATGGATGGGCACCAATTCTTTCCACAAGCAAAGCAACCAGCTCTTCTCTGCAGCAAAACGAGGTAAATGCTGGGGTGTCACCACTAACCACACCTGCAGGATCTCATCACACTCCCTTGCTATCAGGCACATGTTTATATGGGGCATGAGTAACACTGGATCAACTTCTAGCATCGTTGCTTCTATCCGCTTCAAGAGCTGCCTGTGCATCTCCAGTTTTTCCAGTTTGCTGAAGTCCCAGTTTTCAATGGCTTCTACCAGTCCAGTGTAACCTTTCAGAAAAAGAGACAAATTGTTACTATGAATTCAATCTTTAGCTAGAAGAGGTAGGAATAAGCTGAAATAAACATTTTCTCACCCACACAGAATCACAGAATCACAGAATCTTCATGGTCGGAAAGGACCTTTGAGATCATCAAGTCCAACCACACAGAAAAACCGCCAAAGCAACAAACAACCACCACACCCACCCACAAACAGACACAAACCAACAATCCCAGGCGCCAGAGCATACCCTGAAGTGTCATGGCTACACATTTCTTGAATACCTGCAGGGATGGTGACTCCACCACCTCCCTAGGCAGGCCATTCCAGTGCCTGACCACTCTCTCGGTAAAGTAATTCTTCCTAATATCTAATCTAAACCTCCCCTGCCGCAACTTCAGACCATTTCCACTGGTCCTGTCATTATTCCCTTGGGAGAAGAGGCCAACACCCACCTCTCTACAACCTCCCTTCAGGTAGTTGTAGAGGGCAATGAGGTCTCCCCTCAGCCTCCTCCTCTCCAAACTAAACATGCCCAGTTCCCTCAGCCTCTCCTCATAGGACTTGTTCTCCAGACCGCTCACCAGCTTGGTGGCTCTCCTCTGGACATGCTCCAGCACCTCAATGTCCTTCCTGTAGTGAGGGGCCCAGAACTGAACACAGTACTCGAGGTGAGGCCTCACCAGTGCCCAGCACAGAGGCACCATGACTTCCCTACTGCTGGCCACGCTATTCCTGATACAGGCCAGGATGCCATTGGCCTTCTTGGCCACCTGGGGACATTGCTGGCTCATGTTCAGCTGGCTGTCCCCCAATATCCCCAGGTCCTTTTCTGGCGGGCAGCTTTCCAGACACTCTTCCCCAAGCCCGTATTTTTGCCCGGGGTTGTTGTGACTGAAATGCAGGACCCGGCACTTGGCCTTATTAAACCTCATCCTACTGGCCTTGGCCCATTGATCCAACCCGTCCAGCTCTGTAGAGCCTTCCAACCGTCAAGCAGATCAACACCCCCACATAATTTGGTGTCATCTGCAAAATTACTAAAGGTGCACTCAACCCTCATATCTAGAACATCATAGAATCATAGAATCATCTGGGCCGGAAGGGACCTCCAAAGGCCATCTAGTGTAGCCCCCCTGCAGTCACAGGGACACCTCCAACTAGACCAGGTTTCCCAGGGCCTCGTCGAGCCTCACCTTGAATGTCTCCAGGGAAGGGGCCTCAACCACGCCCCTGGGCAACCTGTTCCAGTGCTCCACTACCCTCATAGTAAAGAACTTTTTCCTAATGTCAAATATAAATCTGCTCTTCTCCAGTTTATACCCGTTAGCCCTTGTTCTGTTGTTGTTGGCCTTTGTGAACAGACTCTCCCCAGCCTTCCTGTAGGCCCCTCTCAGGTATTGGAAGGGTGCTACTAGATCTCCCCGGAGCCTCCTCTTCTCCAGGCTGAACAACCCCAGCTCCCTCAGCCTGTCTTTGTAGCAGAGGTGCTCCAACCCCTAATCATTTTTGTGGCCCTCCTCTGGACCCGCTCCATCAGGTCCATGTCCTTCTTATATTGAGTGCTAAGACGTGCACACAGTGCTCCAGGTGAGGTCTTACCAGAGCAAAGTAAAGTGGCAGAATCACTTCTCTGGACCTGCTGGCAACACTTCTTTTGATGCAGCCCAGGATGCGATTGGCCTTCTGGGCTGCAAGTCCCCACTGCCTGCTCATGTCCAGGTTCTCGTCCATCAGCACCCCCAAGTCCCTTTCCTCAGGGCTTTTTCTAACACCTCATCACCCAGTCTGTACTGATGGCGAGGATTGTTCCGGCTCAGGTGCAGAACCTTGCACTTGCTCCTCCCATTGAACTTCATGAAGTCTACTTGAGCCCACTTCTCCAGCCTGTCCAGGTCCCTCTGGATGACATCCTGTCCCTCAGGTGTATCGACAACACCACACAGCTTGGTGTCGTCTGCAAACTTGCTGATGTTGCTCTCAATCCCTCTGTCTATGTCATTGATAAAAACGTTAAACAGTACCGGTCCCAGCACGGACTCTTGAGGGACACCACTTGTCACTGCTCTCTAACTGGACTTAAAGCCATTGAGTACAACCCCCTGGATGTGACCATCTAGCCAATTCCTTATCCACTGAACAGTCCACCCATCAAATCCGTATCTCTCCAATTTGGCATGCAGGATGTCATGGGGGACCGTGTCAAAGGCCTTACAGAAGTCCAGATAGATCAATAAAGATCTAAGCAAGACTGGCCCCAAAACTGAGCCCTGAGGGACACCACTGAGGAAATAAAAATTATTTTTACCTGTAAATGACAAAAATCTCGGTGAATTGCATACAATTTTTATAGATTAAGTGACTGTTTTCTTTTACAGCTATACTTGTATGTATAACATGAAAAACCCTACGCTAAAAAAACAGTAATGCCTGTGAAGGGAAAAAAGAGCTACACATCACAGCTCACATCACCCAAGCATCCGTAAAAAGCCCCTTCCATACAATCCTGGGATCCCTGCAGGCCATGATATTCTTCCACAGGAATTCCCAGAGCACAGGACACTGCTCAGAATCACAAGCACCTGTGGTCCCTTTTCTTTTATTTACCAGCCCTTTACCTTTTAGTCCTGTCCTTGGCTCCACCCTCTTTCAAAAATCCTTCTCATATTGGACTTAAGGCAGTCCCTGGCTGAAAGAACACCTGCAAACACCTGCAGCCTAGACAGTCAGCAAACGGCTGAAAATACTGTCCTGGAACAGGCAGTGGCTTGGAATCCTATTTATAGGATTTGTGTGATTTGCTATGTAGGCTCCAGAGGTGGAGCCTACATAGCAGAGTCCCAGAGGAACTGTGGGCAAACAGAAGAATTTTGCTTAACTTTTTATTTTCTTTTGGAGGAGCAGAAGACAGCCATAGACACTTACTGCCACAATGTCTATAACCTAATTATCACCTATCTCTGCATCTGCCAAATGTAAGAGTAAAGTCATATTCTAGTCTCAGGCACAATTAATAACTACTTGGGATAGCTCTTAGAGTCAGCAGGTTAATATTTTCAGTTTTCTGCTGAAGAGGCACCTGACTGAACGCTATCAACATGTTTAAAGAAGGCATTTTTGCAATTCACAAAATTAGGACTATTACAGACTGGTATTAGGACTATCACTGCTCTGAACCTAGTATTTACTTTAAGGGGAGAGTGGGCTACATGAAAGTGATAAGAAATTTTGTAATAATTGCTCACTGAGATATGGTAACTATCTGCAGTTAACAGTGAGATGATATTTTGGGATTCAAGTTACCTAACACATCACAAACAAGATTCTATGACAGAACCTACATGTACAGAGGAAAGATGGCAAATCCTGGTAATTTCATACCTTCACAATCTCTTCTGTCACATGTTGGAAAGAAAACTGTATTAGGACCTAGCACATCAAGCAGTCATAGTGACTAGGGATCATCTAATTTATAAAGTATTAACAGTTTCTTACTTCTTGAAACATATGTCTTTCAAGACCTCTGAATAACTTTCAAAAATCAATTTCTAATTTAACACTCTGTCCTTGAATGAAGTTATCCTGTGCTACCTGTTAAGCCCTACACAAGTCCTGAAACCCATTTAGCTTTCTCTGTCAGAGGGTTTAGCTTCCTTTAACTATATTTGGTGAGAACAGTGGCGATGTTATTTCTTCTCTACATGCCCTGAGATGGGCAATTCTCCCCTCAATGAGGCTTTGTTCTACATCCCCTCATCTGACTTTCTCCATAAACACAATTGTTCCAGCTGCTTCTCAGGTGGGCGTTGAGGAGTTTTATTTCCATCCTCTGTCACCCTACTTTTTTCCTACTATCTCATCTGACGTGACACAGCCCGACAGCAGAAGGCCAAGGGGAAGGGAGAGATGCTTCACATCGCAGCTGCGCTCGGCTGGGCCGACCAGCTGAACACGGACCTGGCAAGGGAAAGGGAGAAGGGGAGGAGACCACGCTTGCGAGTGGGAACCGACCTGCTGCAGCCAGGGCGTCGATGAAGCCCCGGAACCATCCCACCGCCTCCAGCTGCAGGATGACATCCAGAAACAGCGCGGCGGCCGCCGTCACCCCCTTCTCCTCTTCCTTACGGATTCTCTCCTTCACATCTGGCCAAAAAAAATAAAAAATAAATAAAAAAAAGGGAAGCAGTGATGGAGTTGGGCAGAAGCGGCGGCGGCGGGGCGAGGGAAGCCCCCCGCCCCCGCCGGCAGCGGGAAGGACGCCGGCCCCTCACCGTCCGACAGCCACTCCGTCATGTTGCTCAGGATGTAGACGGGGTTCAGGGTCTTCTCGATGTACTGCCGGTAGCACTGCAGGCTCCTCTTCTCCTCCGCCGTCATGGTAAGGACGGCTCCGTGCCGGCCGGTGGCGGCGGCGGCACCGCTCCTGCTCTCGGTGCCGCTCCCCGGCTCCGGCTGCCTGCGGGGCGGCGGAGGACCCTGCCCTGGCACCGGGAGAGCCGGCGGGGAGCGAAGGGAAGCTCCTCCGGGCTGAGAGGGGACGGACGGGGAAAAAGAAACTTTAGGCCAGAGGGAGAATGGAAACCGAAAGCGGCCCCGGAGGCTGGGGCCGGGCCGCCGGCGGAGGCACCGCGCCGCCCTCCGCTGGCGTCTGGCTCTAGGGAAAGGAAGGGGGGGATGGGGGGGGGGAGGGAAGAAACAGGAAAAAAAATTAATTAAAAAAAAGCGAGCATATGCGCATGCACACGGTTGGAAAGGCTGTGGCCGGCCACCTGCGGCCGTCGGGGCGAGGGAGAGCACCGCCAGGTAATCCCAGTAAAACCATCTCTCTACTCCCTCTTTCCTCTTGCCC
Organism: Gallinago undulata; assembly: GCA_026546715.1. Taxonomy (NCBI): domain Eukaryota; kingdom Metazoa; phylum Chordata; class Aves; order Charadriiformes; family Scolopacidae; genus Gallinago; species Gallinago undulata. The sequence goes on along the minus strand of JAOTQQ010000019.1, from coordinate 65,491,588 downwards.
CCAGAAAACCCTGATCTGGATTTACAGGCTGTATCCTGGTTTCTAAAAGGCTGAGAAATAACTTTCTACAGCAAGGCAAGACCCCGGCATGCGCTCAGCAAGCATTTGCTAAGCTGCTAGTGTTAAGTATAGCTTGGGAACGTCAAAATGAGGTGGTCTGTCTGACTGCCCTGGAACAGGAAAGTGAGCACCACAGGGTAAGGCTCACAGAGAGCCAGCAGGTTGCAGAGCTGAAAGCACCCACGGTTCAGAAGTGCTGCTAAACATGAAAACTCTATTTCTAAACCTCCCTCCAACCATTAATGCATAGAGTGGATGCTTCTGGCTGCTTGCAGCTTCATAAATCTCATATTCAAATAGACCACTAACAGCTGCTGGCCCCAGTACAAGATACCTGCTTTCTAAAGCCATGGTAACACAAAACCACTGAGTGATGGGCTTGCACTGGAAGGATGTGGGGAGAGGAGAGGAGCAGAAGGAGGCTCTACCATTGGCACTGCATTTTCTACTCTGTTTTAGTCCATCTTTACACTCAAGTATTTGATATTCTTACTTTTCTTTCTCTGTTTTCTGTTTCACCCAGTTCTAAAGGGATTATAGGAAATCTCATTTGAAACATCCCCTTTACCACCATGATGTAGTATCATTTTCCGTTGTCCTCTCAAAGGGCCCTAGGATGAGAAAGACTTGCATTTTGACTTTTAGTATTAACCCTATGCATGAAATGGATGAGGGAAATGTCACACTCACCTGAAGGTTATCCACCTCTAGCTGGGGAACCGTCAAAAAACTGGGAGAGGACAGCTTCTACAGCAAGACAGGTGAATAAGGCCTAAATGGCACCACCAGTCACATCTCCATTCTTTGTACTTCCCTCCTGAGTGTCTCTTCTGCATTCTGAACAAAGCAGGATCTCCAGGACATTGCTGTGCCACAGCTCTACTGTACCCTCTCCAGCAGTTGCCTGTCTGTCTTGAACTGGGGAGCCCAGAACTGGACACAGTACTCCAGATGGGACCTCACCAGGGCAGAGTAGAGGGGCAGGATAACCTCTCTCAACCTGCTGGTCACACTCTTCCTGATACACCCCAGGATGCTCCTGGCCTTCTTGGCCACAAGGGCACATTGGTGGCTCATGGTCATCCTATTGTCCATCAGGACTCCTAGGTCTTTCTCTTCAGAGCTCCTCTCCAGCAGGTCAGCCCCCAACCTGTTCTGATGGATGGGGTTATTTCTCCCCAGGTGCAGCACCCTCCACTTGCCTTTATTGAAGTACATCAAGTTCCTCTATGCCCAGCTCTCCAGCCTGTCCAGTTATCACTCTATGGCAGCACAGCCCTCCGGCGTGTCAACAACCCCTCCCAGTTTTGTATTGTCAAACTTGTTTGTATCAGCAAACTTGCTGAGGGTACACTCCATCCCCTCATCCAGGTCATTGCTGAATATATTGAAGAAGACTGGACCAACTCCTGGGGAACTCAACTTGTTACGGAGCTCCAACTAGATTCTGTGCCCCTAATAACAACCCTCTGAGCCCTGTCTTTCAGTCAGTTTTCAATTCATCTAATCCACACTTCGAAAGCTTGTGAGGATGCTGTGGGAGACTGTGTCAAAAGCCTTGCTGAAGTCAAGGTAGACAACATCCCAGTTACAGGGAACCGACGTGGGCCTGAGATGGTGCTCACTTTCTGTGGGTCTTTCCAAGGTTTGACTACTACTGTCTGCTGCAGGACACAAAGTCTATAAAGAGAAATGCTTTAAAATACTGTACTGGCTAACATTATTTAATAGGCAAGAAAAAAACCTAAAGCAGACCTCAAAGTTCAGCTATCATGGGTGTTCCTCAGAAACTGAGATTTCTGCTGAATATCTGCTGCATGTCTCCCAGGTGTCAGATACTGAATATTCCTGCTCAGAACTCCTGCGAGCCCATCCCAGGATTTGTCCAAAGCAATCATAGTTAATCCTTTCCTTCTTTTTGCCTCCAGATACCCCTGGTAAAGTTCCATTGACTCATCAGAAGTGAGAGCCCACCCCATAATATTTTAGTATCTTGCCTTTTCTCATTGAAATTGAGGTCAGAATCAGGCTTGAAATCAGAATAGTCCCAACTACACTAGGCAGCAACAAAACCCTGATGAAATTCGATAATATTATGGCCCATACAAACCTTAATAAAGGATGGGAATAATAATTAAGAGGTATTGGTAACCTTTTCTCTTTGTAGATAAAATATGACAAGTTTGTAGTTGTATACAGGGAAACTTGCAACCCAAGACAGAGTTCAATACTAGGAGGTGTTAAGTAAATTCTGCAAGTCTTTCCCATGCTGCTCAAAATGGGGAAAAATAAATCCATTTTGATTTATTAATTTCTAAATCAAGTGCTTTTGAATAATGAAGGAAATGGTTTTGTTCAGAAATTGTGTATATAAAGGAATGGATGTGTTCTCTGCGTAAAAAGTAGTTAAAGCGGAGTGAAGGAATTAATTACTAGGAAATATGATCTAGATAATTTTACACATTTGAAAAGGCTAAAAATTTGAACAGAGGGGCTATACTAGGAGCGCACAGGAGAAATGAGCAATACAGTGCCATCTTCTAAGTTAGAAACTTCAAAAAAACTTCTGATACTTCAGATTTGACAAGCTAAACAGAATCTGGATGCTGATGTTCAGAAAATACATCTTCATGGCTTTGTGAAATCTCTTGTAGTAAGAAACCCAAATCACGGCAGTGAGTCTTCCTAATGCCTTCTCAGAACCGTCATTCCCATTCCTCAGCCTTCAAGGTTAGCTGTGTTTCCCCTCCTGAGCCCCCAAATTATTTCCTTAGATTTTTAGAACACATCACACCACTGAAAAATGGAAACTCAGATTTTCAATGTGTTTATTTGGAGTGACAACATTTAGAGAGGTACATGGGGGTGGGGGAGTGTTAGCTTATCATTAAAACTGAATGAAAATGAGAATTTGAGGAATTAGTGTGAACTAGGTTAACTTAGTTCATCTTAGTTGGTGAACAAGCATGTTTCAATAAAGCTGAAGAAAATGTTGACAGGACTCTCTGGAAACTATCCTGAAAATTAATCCTGGTCTGCCTAGATCATTTGAAGATAATTGGATTTTAACAAGTGAACTGTTCAGATTTCTAAAATGAAACTTGGTTGAACTAGTACTGTTGATCAATCTCTGTTGATCAGTAATTATGACGATGACAAAAATATTCCAACTATGGAACACACCAAGGGAAAAAAGAGGCAGGGAAACAAAATAACAATACAGAAGCAGATTAGAAAAGATCTGAGAAAAAATACATTAAAAAAAAAAAGCTAAAACTTGTTTGCTGGTTTCTAGTGTGAAAATAAACTGTGCTTTCTTGCTTTCTAATACCCTAGGAAAACAAAGCATTTAATAATGCCAAAATTCAAAAGACTATTTATCTGAGATGTTTGAACATCAGGGTGCGAAGCAGGAATTTTACACCTCTGCAGCCCAGCACTGGCCTGCAGATGCTTATCACTTGTTTAACCACCATACTATGAATGTGTCATCATCATTTGGGTTCCAGCTTTTAGCATCACCCTAATACCTGCTCAGGAACGCTCAGGCTGCTCGCCTCCATGTTGATGATGACAGCAGCCCCTGCAGAGAGGGGCCAGAGTCCTCCTCCATCCTCAGCTGAGAGGGGCAGCCATTCCTCCCATGTCATAAACTTAATCTCAACTAGAATTGTAAGGCTAATAACAGAGTATTTCTTGAATATTCAGCCAGACGTAGAATGGCTTGATTTCCATAGGTGAGAAAGCATACTGCTTCCCTGTCCTATTTACTTTTTAGATCCCAATCATCTTCACACCACTTTCATATCACCTCCATTTCAAAAAAAGGAAACTAAGGTATAATTAATCCCCACAGAGAAATGGCTATATTTTGCACTCTACCAGGTAGGGGTAAGTTCCCACCTGCTGGTTTGCCTATGCTGCCACATGTAGTTTATGGCAATGGTGGAAGGGATCTGCTAATTCTCCATCTGCCAATTTAAACATCTTCTTCCATTGTAAGTCAACATGGAATGCAGTGCACAGCAGTTGCAAAAAAAAAATAATCAAAAGTTGAGGCTATGATGACTACAAGAGTTTGTGAATTATACATATCTTCTGAGAGAGCCATACTCTTGCTGAAAGTTTGATCTTCCTCTGACTATTCCTTGTCATTTACTCCTTAATTTTTGTTGAAATTGCAGAAGATGAAGTAAGTGTTTTGTGTTCTTCAGTCTACGTTTTATAGGATGTCAGACCAGATCAGCTTAATGGTCAGTTCTGGCCTTTGCATCAAGAGCATAGATAGTAGCCATACATTTACTGAAAACATCAGTTAAATGTAAATCTCTTGGTTATAACTTGGTGTCTGCTTAACAGCTACATTTTATTTTGTGAGTTAGGATGAAGCAGTACACCAGCTAAAGAGCACCAGCAGTCTTTGGAAGAACAGAATGAGCCAAACTCTGAATTTTGGTCAGGACAGTAAGTTTAATCATTCCTGTTAAGACTTTAAATACCCATATTCCCTCAAGAGCCAATTCTGATGTTTTATGTCTGACTTAATCAATTAAACATTAATCGTTTAAGTCCCATGTCAGTGCCTTGATCAGATCGGGTCACCACTGGGGATATGGAATACTATTCCATAGAGAAGATGCTCTTTTCTTAAATATCACTTGTTTCAACATGAAAGATAGACATGGAGTCAAGTATTTCTTCTCAGGCTTCAAGGTAAGTGGCAGGCAGCTACATTTTGATTCAACACAGGAACACATTTTCTTCCACAGCTGTTAAGTCTGTGAATTGTATCTGCTTTGTGGTCACAGGAAAGGGAAAGGAAAGGACATGTTTTCTCTTGTGGAATCAAGGCATACAGAAATGCTGTTAAGAAAAGTTTTTAGCAGCATTAGACTATTTGTTAATCTGTAAGTGAGTAAGATTCCCCTTAGAGAAGGGAGATTGCTTCAAGAAAACCTTCCTTTCACTGTTTACTCAGCACTAATCCAAGAAAACCCTGCCACAGTACCAGAAGACAGACAAAAGACAAATTACATGGGTTTTGAGCAGCTTGTTTATCCAGATGGCTGCCCCACAGCTACACTCCATGGGCACAAAATGTCTAACTTGTACAAAGAAAACAAGCCTTATAATGTCACCAAATCAATTTAATATTATAAAAAGCCACAAAATGTGTTCATCAAACAAATTATTTCAAAGTTTGAAAAGTGCTCTTAGGTGTAGTGGAATGGAAAATGGAATAGCGTCAGCAGAGCTGAATGAAATACTCTGTTGCTAACAGAACAAAGCTGTAAGCATTTCTTTTTCCACTTGAGGGTCTGTCTTTTGTTTCATTGACTCACAAATGACAATTACTTATCAGATCAGAACATAGTGACATGGTGAAAAAGATAGTTACACGGTCAAAACCTCTACCAAATGTACTCTATCAGGATTTTTTAAAATTACTTGCATTTTGAAAAATAAAGTACTTTACACAGGAAAAGTTCTGTGCTTCATTTTGGAAAAAACAAAAACAATGAAGGATTTATCTGCATGCAGAATAAAACCTGAGAAGCCATATCACTACAACTGAAATCAATCTTCTCTCTCTCTCTTTTTTTTTTTTTTTTCCCCTGCCAATTCCTCGCAGCTGTTTGCGAGGTGCACAGACTCTGCTTAGGCTTTCCCTGACTAATGCTGATAAAAGTAAAGTACACGGGAGCAAGTGTTTCTTTGGCACTGGGACCCAAAAGGGATCATTGATGGTCCTGAGTACGTAGTATTATATGTACGGTGAGCAGTTAAGAAACATCAACAGAAAATACCAATACAAAATGAAGTAGAACCATTAAGTCCATCATGTTTTGTGTGGAAGACTTAAGTGAGAAATGATTTATTAAGTTATGCTCTAACTCCCTCTGGTGATCAGGACTTGTATCAGACCTAAAAGTTAAATCAAAAACAGCTTTCTGAGAATAGTTTTATTTCTACAGAATGAATCTAAGGTGATCTTTAAAAGTACCCATTGTTATAAGTTCCTCAGCAACTGTCCACTATGCAGATAATAATTAATTTAATGTAATCATTAAGTAGTAATTAATGTTGTTTGAGACCAGATGCTAGATTCTATTGTGGCAGGAGAAAAGCTTAAAGTTTTTGATGGAGGACAACACACGAGGAGGGCTGCAACCCCTAATCTTTTCATCACTGAGGAGTGCATGGGTGTGCTTCAAAATAAGCTGCAGCACCTGGGCTAGGAGCATCGTCGCAGCACCTAATGTCTCTCTGGCATCTTCCACTCACCAAGGCTCCAGAACACTTATTAGGACAAATACTGTTGTTCTCCTTCCTTGATTACACCTCTGATCCCGTTGAGCCTCCCTGCAGGTTAACCTGTAAGGGCTGCCTGTGACCAGGATGTTTCATAGGAAAAACATGATCTCTGTGGTTTAAAACTGCTTTTTCCACCTTAAAAATGTGTTTTGCTTTTCTGAAGATGTCTATATTCCATCATCCACAAAAGTATGGGAAGGCACCATGCAACCTCTTAGAAAACAATAAAATTACACTAGAGTTCATTTTTGCTGTTGGCAAGGCAAAGGATGAGAAATGGAAGAAACAGTTGTTTAAATTAGCTTTGCCTGTACTATGTCAGGAACTCAGCACAGTTCGTAAGTAGTTTTGCAAAAGAGAAATGAACCTTGTTGCCTTCTTTTATCCTTGGCTGCAGGATGACTTCAAGGTACTGTCATTTGATGAATACCTGAATCTCCTCCTGAATCTCCTAGAGCAAAGGAGGACCTGTTTGCTCTCTATAGCTCCCTGAAAGGAGGGTGTAGCGAGGTGGGGGTCGGTCTCTTCTCCCAAGTCATAGGTGATAGGACAAGAGGAAATGGCCTCAAGTTTCTCCAGGGGAGGCTTAGATTGAATATTAGGAAAAAGGGTTATTAAACATTGGAATGTGCTGCCCAGGGCAGTGGTTGAGGCACTATCCCTGGAGGTATTCAGAAGACGGGTTGATGTGGTGCTTAGTGACATGGTTTAGTGATGGGTTTCTTTATCAGAGTTAGGTTGGTGGTTGGACTAGATGATCTTAAAGATCCCTCCCAAACTAGACAATTCTATGATTCTATGATAGTGCTCCCAGCATTCCCCTGTGAAATTAATGTAATTTTTCATTACAATATATTTTTTCTAAAGCCCTTTGTGTCCTGATACAGTGAGACAGAAACTACACCTAAACCTGGGGATCATTATTTTGGTGGCCTAAGGGGCAGACCGTGTGAGCACTGCCAGTGGTGATATTCACCAAAGTGCCACTCACCAAAGAACTCTGCCCATCTGGGAGCTACACTTATTTTTCACGAGAGTTCTTAAGCTCCTCTGTCAAGCAACTCACATGATGGTTCAGTCCTGTTTTTCAACACATGTTTGGTACTGCACTGTCATCTCCTCCAACATACTGTAGAAGCTGTTGGTCCAACGTATTTTTTAAATCCTGAAAAGTAGTGCAATAGAATGATAACAAGTATTTATGTCTGATAGAAACTGAAGGACCCAAAATCTTCATTATCTCAATTATTTTATTGTCCACTTTGTCAATAGAAGGCTCATACTGGAAAGCAAGTCTCTTGAATAATTGTGTGCATTCCCCACATTATTCAGTGCACACATGTCCCATAGGTAGCAAGAAGCACTTATATTCACCTGATAAATGTTCATTAAAGAGTATACAGGCTTGATTGGCCACAAAGGCTCCCTCCTGCATGAGGTAATGAACAGGAAATAGTCAGAACTATTGGCCAATTCAGACTTTATGGACTTTACCTGTCACCTGAACAAAAATGTAAAAATAAGTGTACAATGCCTGACTTGCAGATGAGCAACAAAACCAAGCTTCAGACAACACACTGCTGCTAACCTCATTGTTAGCTGTAATAGACTTAGAAAGGGAATGCTTTCTGAGGAGAAAGACCTAGGAGTCCTGATGGACAATAAGATGACCATGAATCAGCAATGTGCTCTTGTGGCCAAGAAGACCAATGGCATCCTGGGGTGCATCAGGAAGAGTGTGACCAGCAGGTCAAGAGAGCTTATCCTGTCCCTCTTCTCTGCCCTGGTGAGGTCCCATCTGAAGTACTGTGTCCAGTTCTGGGCTTGCCAGTTGAAGAAGGACAGGCAACTGCTGGAGACTGTGCAGCAGAGGGCTACAAAGATTATTAGGGGCCTGGAGTATCTCCCTGATGAGGAGAGGCTGAGGGACTTGGGTCTTTTTAGTCTGGAGAAGATAAGGCTGAGAGGGGATCTGATCAATGCTTATAAATACTTACAGGGAGGGTGTCAAGAGGACGGGGCTGGTCTTTTTTCAGTGGTGCCCAGGGATAGGACAAGAGGTAACAGGCACAAACTTGAATATAAGAAGTTCCACCTAAACATTTGGAGGAACTTCTTTACTGTGAGAGTGGTAGAGCACTGGAACAGGCTGCCCAGAGAGGTGGTGGAGTCTCCTTCTCTGGAGACACTCAAAACCCACCTGGACAAGTTCCTGTGCAACCTGCTCTAGGTGGACCTGCTGTGGCAGGGGGGTTGGACTAGATGATCTCCAGAGGACCCTTCCAACCTCATGTGATTCTGTGATTCTGTAATGCCCTGATCATTAATTTCCCAAAGACAGTGGGACCTACAACCCTGGCAGTGTCTTTGACGGAAAGTGCTGAAAAAATAAATGATTACAACGTCTATCACCTTCGACCTAGAAAAATAACATTGGCAGGCACTACCTGTAATATTTCCACGCTACAACCTTATTTCTTTTTTAATAAGGATTTAAATTAGTGTAAAAATTGTGAGATGTTTTCAATCTAAGGATATGAGCACACTTAGAGAGTGATATATTTCCTCTTACAGTGCAGATTGACAGAGATGTGAAGAAGTGCAGCTTGATGGATGCTCAATTTGTTAAATAAATCCTAATATATATAAGCTGTCTTACTTTCAACTCTCAGGCTGGTGTCTGAGAGTTTTGCAGAGTCTTGCTTACCACATAGGTACATTAGGCCAAATTTCTTGCAGATCATGTGTTTTCACGGAACAGAAGCCCACCTGCACCCATGTGAATACTTGGTTCCTACAGACACTGTAGGTAGGGCAGATATTAAGCCAACAAAGGCAGATTTTAGGTGTACTGCAACCATTACAGCCAGGTACAGTCACTGTTTTGTTTGTGCGAACAACAATCCAGTTGGATTCAGGGGGTAAAAGCTACTGCTATAGAGGTCAGTGGGAGCTCTGCCACCCTTCTCCGGTGCAGAGACACTTCACACAGCAAGACTGTTCATGTCAGTCAGTTTCTCTATGTATGTAAACATAGTAAAATGTCAACAGTCCCAGAAAAGTCAAGATGTCTTCTATTGCTACTGAGTCAAAAAAGAAATAAATATTGGCAATTATCTTATTGACTACATAATTGCTTTCTTATATAGCCCTATTTAAAAAAAAAATGCATGACACCTAACTCTTCACTACATGTTTAATTTATAAATACTTTAAAATCAAGAATGACTTTATTTGATTGAGGAGTTCATTAAACCCCCTGTTTTTTCTCCATTTTCTGACTTGTATCCTGTAATAGACTCCAGTGGCTTACATGAAAGACACAGCTTTGGCATTACACCAAGAACAGACCGTACAGGTTCTGGTACAAGAAACTGGAAGCAGAAAGTTGCAGCTGTCAGTGTAGTCAGCTTCTTTCATTAAGCAAATGGAAAAAGTATTTTTCATTTACATGTGAAGGTCAAAAGACTTTTTTTTGGTCCAAGATCAAACATCCTCAGTCTACTGTGAAATACTAAAAACTGGAAGAAACCTGGTCATGTGTCAACAACATGATGGACCTTTAATAATTCACTAAACTGTAAAATTCACTACATTGTGTTCAATTCAGTGATGCACACACACCACAACTGTTTTAGTCTCAGAATACAGTTTTCCTCTTACAGAGGTATGAAATTATATTGTCAACTTTTACAGAAAACTCTTAATTTCAATCCATGGATTACAGCACTAGTTTTTTTTTTTTCCTTAGAATCACAGAATATCTCAAGTTGGAAGGGACCCATAAGGACCTTGGAGTCAAACTCCTGGCTCCTCGCAGAACTGCCTAAAAATAAACCATAAGACTAAGAGTGTTGTCCAGATGCTCCTTGAACTCTGACAGCCTTGATGTTGGGATTACTTCCCTGGGGAGCCTGTTCCAGTGACCGACAACCCTCTCAGTAAAGAACCTTTTTCAGGTGTCCAATTGTATCTTCCCCTGATGGAGCTTCCTCGTGTCCTGTCACCAGAGAGAGGAGATCAGCAGCTTCCCCTCCTCTGCCTCCCTTGAGGAGGTTTTGGACTGTGGTGGGATCACCCCTCAGCCTTCTCTTCTCTGAGCTGAACAAACCAGGTCACCTCAGCCACTCTGCAATCTTCTTAAATCCTTTTCCTTTAATCCACATACAGTTTCCCCTTAACCTTTTCCATTCTCTGATTTGTGTCTTGGTTGAAACCAGATGAAACAAACTATGCAATACATTTCACCCTATGGTACCTTCAAAACCAGAAGACTCACCTACTGAGGGGACCTGTCCTAGGAAAAGACAGTATTATCCTGTTCTTGCCAGAAACCATTAGCAGATTTATGGAAAATAAAAATTAATCATAGAATCATAGAATCATCTGGGCCGGAAGGGACCTCCAAAGGCCATCTAGTCTGACTCTCCCACAATCAGCAGGGACACCCCCAACTAGACCAGGTTTCCCAGGGCCTCGCTGAGCCACACCTTGAATGTCTCCAGGGAAGGGGCCTCAACCACCTCCCTGGGCAACCTGTTCCAGTGCTCCACCACCCTCATAG
>JAOTQQ010000019.1:65459260-65477866 GCA_026546715.1 Gallinago undulata | reverse complement strand
GTCAGGCAGGACCTGCCCCTAGTAAAGCCATGTTGGCTGTCCTGAATCACCCCTTTGTCCTCCATGTGCCCAAGCACGGTATCTAGAAGGATCCGTTCCATGATCTTCCCAGGCACGGAGGTGAGGCTGACAGGTCAGTAGTTCCCAGGATCCTCCTTTCTACCCTTTTTAAAAATGGGTATGATGTTTCCTTTCTTCCAGTCTGCAGGGACTTCGCCTGTCTGCCATGACTTTTCAAATATCATGGAAAGTGGCTTTGCAACTTCACCAGCCAGTTCTTTCAGGACTCTGCGATGTATCTCATCAGGTCCCATGGACTTGTATATCTTCAGGTTCCTCAGATGATCACGAACGAACCATGTCTTCAGGTATACTGGGAGGGACTTTGTCACCTGGGTCCTCAACTTGTAGGCCATCAACACGAGAGCTCGGAGGAAAGTGGTTAGCAGTGAAGACAGAGGCAAAGAAGTTATTGAGAACTTCTGCCTTCTCCTCATCTGTTTAAAATAAATAATTAATAATAATTTAATAATAAAATAATATTTTAAAATAAGAACAGTAGCCATATCTGTGTCCCTGCCCATGGCAGGGGGGTCAGAACACAATGATCTTTAAGGTCTCTTCCAACTCTAACTATTCTATGATTCTATATAATACAGTTAAGCAGACACACTTTTATTAACTGGGTATTGGCTAGTCCCTGCATCGCAAACGGAACTTAACTGCATGCTATGCTATTCAAATCTGGCTGGTTATTCCTTCAGCCATTATCCTATCTAACTTTTTCCCTTCAATATTTATCACAGGATGGTAAGAAGTTTTATTTACAAAGTGCAAGGGAAAAATCTCAATTCTGCCCAGAGCTGTCATCAAGTTTTGAGATTTATTCAGACCAAAAAACTTCTGGAAAAGTGGGAGTTGTTGTCTCAGCATCTGTGCTTAAAACACAGTAAAGGTAGTCACACGGGAAGGCGCAAATGAGTCAGTGGACTAAGCACAGGATGACTCACGTGGGTCTGACGAGTCCTTTAACCTCTGACTGTCCTCGCAGGCTACCTCTCCACTGATGTGACACCACTGACCTCAGTGGGTGTACCCCTGGACCTGCAGCCCAAGCAGCAAGCTGAGAAGCAGTCCCAGGGTCCCTCAGCAGGGACCAGCATGGTGGTCTATTACCCTGAAAGCCTACTTTGTTATCCTCTGATAAAATTTCTCTCCGTAAGCACAAATGCAGAGCTCTCATTAAATGAATGCACCCAGCAACTTCTCATGTTTCCTGAATTCCCACATGTGATCCTACTGTCCAGTCACTAAAAGGTGGATGAAAGGAAATGCCGCGGCATGAAGGCTAACTTCCCTGTGAAGAACAGAATGCCAGTCTATTAAAACATATAGAATTCTGGTTTTGTCAACATTGAATTGTACTTGCTAACCCAATTGTGCTTACTGGTGCATTTCAGAAATAATTAATCATTTAATTCCTGTTCACAGTGGTCTGCTGGACAGACATCTGTGGTATGTCACAGATTATGGAATTGGAAACTAGGAAACCAACAATATCTGCTAGTCTCACTGGCTTGTACAGAACTGATTTTAATGTATCCACTAGGCATGGTCCTCCCCCCAGAAAACAGGCCAAGAAACTGGCTATGAGCCCGGAAGATCTGAAAGACCTGGGAGGGAAGACAAGGCAGCAGCTCCCACGCTGTCCTGCTCCCACAGTACAGGCAGTGCCTGTCCATGTCTCACCAGGGCTGAGGGCCAGGAGCACACCTGTGCTGTTTGGCACACGTTCTCCCTGAGAACATGCCTGTCCACTGGTGATGGACCTCCCTTCACTGGGAACTTGAATTAAACAAGGAAATATTTCTAAAAGTTTCGTGTTTGAAGTATGGTGTTGCTCATAGTGACACAGCAGATGAGTATGTATTCCATGGCACTGAAGACCATTCCATCTTCTTTTTCAGATATGATACTTCTAACCACTCTAAAAAATTTGGAAGTTATTTTCCAGCCAGCATAAATACTATGAACTTGGAATCCATACCATCATTGCACAGAGCTCTCAGTAAGTCACACATAGACATAATTGTACATGGGAAAATACCTCCTCACTTTGTAATTCTGTAATTTCAACAATTACTAATGTGCTGAGCAGATATCATTGAGTTTTTAATGGAAAATGAAATTAAGAAGCCAATTTGTTACTTTTCTGAGAAAACTCATCTAGAACAAAATGTTGAAACACAATAAATCTGCCCCTTTTGGCTGAACTTGTGGCTGCAAAAACTCTTCTGAACTCTTCTGAAATTACGAAGCCCAAAGTAATCAGCTAATCATTTCAAATGTCACAACATCAGGTGATAAAGTAGCATGGGGTGAAATGTTTTTTGTCAGAGCTAGGGTTGGATCAAGTAGCATTGTGTGCTTGTGGGCTGCCCACCAAGCCATTAGAGCATGCCTGAAAAATGCGCGCTGTAGTTCAGAGCTCATTGTAAAGCTCAATTCCCATGCAACTCCGGGAAAACAGCAGCTTTGAGGGATGTTTTTCAAAATAAGCTGAGTGATCAAAGAGCCAAAGTCCAGATTTGCAAACTAATATAGAACCAGATGGGGTACATGTTGAACTCACAAAACAGACTTCTGACTTCTGTGGTCTTAAAACCACAGTCATCCATTTTAAAATTTTTTTGGTTCTTAATTCCCCTGACAGTTTAATATTAGTGTATTGTGTGTTCCTCTTTTTTATCACTGTGGTCAATCTAAAGTCATCAAAGGTATTCTATATGAAAAGGTATTTCACAGAATGACAGAAGGGCTGAGGCTGGGGACACCTCACAAGTTGCCTAGTCTGGTACCCTGCTCAAAACATGGTCAAGCAGCACAGGTTGTCCAAGCCTGTTTCCACTCAGGTTTTGAACATTTCCAAGGATGGAGGCGCCACAACCTCTCTGGGAAATCTGCTCCAGTGCCAAATTACTCTTATGGTGAAAAAAAACAGTAATTGTACTTAAGTAAAATTTCCTGTATTTTATTTCATGTCCATTGCCTCTTGTCTTTTCACTGGGCACTATTGGGCAGAATCTGGCTCTTTACTTACATCTCTAACCAGATATACCTGTAAATATTTTTTTTTTATTTCTCTTTAAATCACACAGACAAGTTATGGGACATTTTTAACAAAACATTACCTTTTCCCAGTTGGCTTTTTTTTTTTTTTTGTTTCTTTTCCAATTAAGAATCCTTTGTAATGATCTCAGAGTGTTAAATACTTCTCTTTGTTCATCTAACTTTTGGAAATCCAGATGGTAAGGCCTTTCAGGCCTTTAAAGGAATCACTGTTTTTTGCATAGTTGTATTTAGAGAGATATACACATACACACCTTCTGATTAGTCTTTGATGAGTTTTTAGAATGTACGTCTACCCTGTGTTGTTAAGCCACACATTGATAAGCTGAATCTGCAAAAATGTAGACTTAAGTGACAGAAAATTAGTGTGAATCCTGCTTACATTTGTCTCACTCAACAAAAAAAAGAAAGGACACTACTGCTGACTCTGTGGAGGAATGTGTAACCAGGAACATTTCAGTCATTTTGGTTTGTCCTTGCCGATAAGCCTGTCTTTGTGGACCTGCCCAGAACCACCAAGAACAACCCAAGAGCTTGAAAGAAAAGAAGTGAAGTTAGTTTCAGTAACTTAGGCTTGGAACTGCATTTCCTCAGGGTGCAAGGGGAATATATGGGGGAATTTTCAGCACAGCAGAAGAGACCCATTTTGCAAATATACCTAAAGCACTTCCTTGAGCTCCATTACTACGAGAAGTGAGAAGCTTACAATTTCAGTGTCAGAATACCAGGGAAGACATACTGCCTCTATTATCTTCAGCAAAGAAACCAAATGATGCTATTATGCTTTACAGCCTCAAAGTCAGTTACAGCTTTTCCCTTTTGATATCTGTTGGTAAAATGAGGTATTGCAAGTAGTTGCATAAACAATATTCCTTGCATGGATTAAGTTGCCCATTTTGCATGCATGAGAGTCATCCATATTCTGTATTATTTATAAAACAAAAACTTACTTTGGAGCTGCTCAAATCACAGCCTGCACACACAAATTTAGCAAAACATGCCTTTAAAGTCTGTTAAGGTATTTTATCAGTCAAAAAGACGGTTTGAATTTTGACCAAAAAAAAATATTAAACAACATTCAAACTATTCCTACATTTTTCAAGCAATTCTAATCACAACATATTGATGCTAAAATTGATGCTATTGTGCATAATTAATTTCTGATAAAGAAATTCTAACCCTATATTTGAAAGCATGACAACCATAACACCTGCAGGTGTTCTAACAACTTACAAAAGTAAAAAACTGAAAGACTCAGTGGTCAATGTTGCATGATGACATAGCCAACTAGAAGTCCAACAATGTTCTCCAAATTATAATTTTCCTTTCTTGTCCTACCAAATTTGTTTTATTTTGCTTACTATGCTTTTCTGAGGGTCTCTTAAAAACTTCATTCAATATGTAGTAACTCAGATTCACAAATGCTTGTGTCTTTCACATGTGGTACTCCTAACAAGGTGATTAATGCATAAGCTTACAATTTGAATGCTTAATTTCCACTATCATAGTAATATCTACAAGCCCCATGAAATAAGCAGAAAAGTAAAAAGAGACAAATTGTTTGCAGCACTAAAACTCCCAAGCAGTTTCCCAGTGAAACCCTCTAACAGCAACAGTTTTGTACTCAGTTACTATCAAAAGAATGGTGGCTACAGGTCAAACCAGCCCCAGGCAGCCTGGCACAACTAAGACATACTCCTGCACTAGTTCCATACTTCCTCCTTTAGCGAATCCTCAGTATAAGTGTTTGTCCCAAGTGTAACCACCAACTGCACAAGAAACAGCAACCAGCAAGCTTTTTTAGGCAACAGGCATTATAAATGGCTGCTTGCCCCTTTTGACCACAGCACGGACCTTTCTCAATGATGTCCAATGCTAACTTAAATTCAGCTTTGACAAAAGCATCAGTGAGGGCCTGAAGACCTTCTTTGCTGCCACTGCCTAAATCATGTTTGTCCAGTTTTGCAAACACTAAATACCCTATCTCCATGTCTTCCCATTCCTAAACCCTAAACCCACCCTACGTTTAACCATCATGTAACCTATTAACTCAAAAAGCAACATGGTGGTTTGTTACGAGCCATAAAAGGCACGTGGCTCCCCTGCTCACACCACACCACCATCACCAGGATACCTTCCAGCCTTTTCTTGCATCTCCCCACAGTCCTCCCTTTCCAAGGAGAAATAGCTCACCCATAGTGAGCTGTTTCAGCCCAGGTATGACCATTGCTCAGTGGTCCTAACTAGAAGCAGTCCTGAGTTAGGGTTGCCTCCACTTTTCAGAGCACTTGAGCAACCCAGACTCTAATCCCAGCCTTAGAGTTTACCTACCATGACTACTCAATTGGAGGAGAGGGCAATAAGGAAACAGCTTTTTGGTAGGAAATATAAGTAGAGCCCACTTTCCAAGCAACATGCCTTTGTCACCAGAAGGGCCAATGGAATCCTGGGCTGCATAGGGAAGAGTGTGGACAGTAGGTCAAGGGAGGTCATTCTCCCCCTATACTCTGCACTGGTGAGTCCACAACTGGAACACTGCATCTAGTTCTGGGCTCCCCAGTTCAACAGAGACAGGGAACTACTGGAGAGAGTCCAGCGAAGGGCAATGAAGATGATTAAGGGATTGGAGCATCTCCCTTATGAGGAAAGGGTCAGAGAGCTGGGCTTCTTTAGCCTGGAGAAGAGAAGGCTGAGGGGAGACCGTATTAATGCTTGTAAGTGTCTAAAGGGTGGGTTGAGGGAGCATGGATCCAGACTCTTTTCAGTGGTTCCCAGTGACAGGATGAGGGGAAATGGGCACAAGCTGGAACATGGGAAGTTCCACTCAAATATGAGGAAAAATTTCTTTCCAGTGAGGGTGACAGAGCCCTGGAACAGGCTGCCCAGGGAGGTCGTGGACTCCCCTTCTCTGGAGATCTTCAAGACCCACCTGGATGCAGTCCTGAGTGATGTGCTCTGGGCAACCCTGCTTTGGCAGGGGAGTTGGCCTAAATGATCTCTAGAGGTCCCTTCTGACTCTGACAATTCCATGATTCTGTGATTCTTCTTCACTTCACGTCTTCCCTCTCCCAAAGGCAGTTGCCAGTCCTTACCAACATTTTAGCATAGTCACCTCCTCCAACAGGATATCAACCCCTTCTAATGCTGAGTATGCTACGATCACATTGCATTGCTTTCCCAATCCTAATCTGACTCCACCTTTTAAAACTGAAGTGAATTACCCAGGTTTGCGTTTCTGTCTTTCCAAAAATCTAACCCGAAAGCTCACCATGTCCTTAACCTTAGAGATATAAAGCAGCTGTAGCTACTAACATCAGCAATGAGCGCTGTCATGTGAAGCAGCTGCACAGCCCGTTAAGCCTCCTCTCCTTACAGCAGTTACTTCATCTCCACTTGAGGTCCAGAACAATTATCTCATGCAAGTCGCGCTCATGGATGGAGTTTAACCCCAGAGCAGCAAAAGCAAGCCCGTGCAAGCAGCAAGAGTGTTGAAATCAACACTCACCAGCCCTGGCCTCGGCATGGCTCACTTTTTGGCACACACCACGACCACAAGCTTTCGGGGAACTGGCCACCCTTTGAAGCACTCGGTGCAGGCATGTGGGAGGTGTGTGTGTGAACGGGAGAGGGAGCCCGCAGCACGCCAGCCAGCACGAGCCGTGCTCGGGGGCCAAAACCGAGCCAAAACACACTCCACCGACTGCCAACTGTTGTGTTCCGTGGGCGCGGGAGGCACGACTCTGGCCTCTCCTCCAGAGGTGTCACCCCACCCCACCACTGCGCGGTCAGCAGATGGTGCCCTGCAGTTTACAACCACAGAAAACCCCACCAAGATGCTGAAGAAAGTGCAGACGTGCCGCTTACCCTGCTGGCGATAGAGGGCCACTGCTCAGGACCTACTGGTGCTTCAACCCTCATCGATCTCCTCCCCTCGCTTCCTTCGGGGCTGTGTAGGCAGCAGAGAGGGCTCCCAGATGAACCAGCCAGACTCGCAGCGCGGTCCTGGGCTGATCTGGGGATGAGAGCTTGCAGGGTGCCACAGGAGGTGGCTGGGGGCCATTTGGCAGGGGTGGGGGTGCAAGGGGATGGGAAACAGTATTGGATTCACCGTACATGGGCTGCCAGCTCCCATCTTTCAGATGTTAAGAGGTCTTCCATACCAATTGTGAAAACTTGAAATGGTCATTTTCTTTCTTTCTAGAAATTAACTACATAGGAAAAAAAAATATTATGTTACACTGTCCCCTTTGCAGGATGCAAGGCTTGAAGAAAACCTCTAAGTACAACACATCTTGCAAAAAATCTGAAATACTTGGCCGCAAGGTAATACCAGTTACAGTTCTAGTGTAGTAATAGAAAGTAAAATCTGAATCAGTTACAATACATTCCATGATGAGTAATCAGGTGAGTGGCAGTAATTTCACCTCACTTTCCACACCCATGGAATTACTTCATGCCAGCTAAATTGGCAACTTCTCTCCCTGGGATCCCCCCACTGTACTCAGAGGAGTTAAGCTTCTCCTAAAGACCACCTGCTGGAAATGCCTGATTTCCCCAGCTCACTGCCTATGCAAGGAAATCAGGCAGTTGATTTTACAGGTCCAGGTGGGTGCCTTGAGTTACAGAGGATGGATTTTCGCAAGTGTTTTAAGACTGAGCTGGCTCCTCTTTAAAAGGTGGTGCACCTTCAGGAAGGGTGCAACAAGAGTCCAAGCTCACCTATTCCTCGTTTTTCCACACTGCAAGTTTCACACCTTCCTGCCATATCCATGCTTGTTGAACAAGAGAAAAATCACCCAAAACACCCTAAGAACTGTAAAACCAGGGTGAAAAAATCCTTCACAGATAATTTTGCTATTGCTAAACACAAACATGCGCGGTTTTCTTTTTCTCTCAAAAATGAAGTTATGTATGTTTTTCTCAAGTATGACCAGAGTCAAGCTTTAAGTGTGTATTGCCATTAGATTCAGCATAGTGTGGAGAAAACTTTTTATTGGAGAGACATTTGTGGACATGCAGACCCTAGCCTAGCAAAGGTAGAGATGCTCACAAATGCTGTTGTGAAATTCAAGGAGGCAACTTGCACTAGGAGAGCTGCCCCTTGCAGAGGGAGTGCTCACTTGACTGGGAACAGAACTGCTAACATCTGTCCTGTTTTCTGGAAGTTTCATTAATATGTCTTCAAATCAACTTGCCTCCAGTTCTGTGTGGGCGTTTGAGGAAAACAGGAAAGGAAAAGCATGTGCCTGCTTAAAATAATTGTTACCAGGGACTAACAGAGAAAATGGTTTCACATGTCATTAACCAAGCACATAAATAGTATGTGTGGATTAAAACACATACACACACACACACAGAGCATGCATCACATCACATCACATCACAATCACATCACATCACATCACATCACATCATCACATTCACTTCACTCTTTTAACTGTTTCTGAGATTTCTAAGCCCAGACCAGGCTGAGTATTCTTTTGGGAGGTTGAGGGACACCATCTAGCATTGGCATTTGGAGAACACATGATGTGACCGAGCCCAGTAAACCCTTGTCCCACCATGGTGGGACAGGTAGAAAGGTAGCAGGAAGAGTAACTGACTCTTACTGCATCGTTCATCTGGACAAAGTGTAAAGTGAACAACCTGGATGGTAATAAATGACACATCCTGGAGCCCAATCTTTTGAGAAAATGAGGTGCAAGACTTGGACAGCTTTTCTTTACCAATCTTTGCACTTGCTGTCCAGACTGTTCTCAATGAAGCCTTTGGTTTTAGGATAAAAGCTTTGTCTTTGCTTTATCTGTATTACTTGAAAGAAGAGAAGAAAGAGGTTTGTTTTCTTAATTTCTGAAGGCTAAGCATTAGAACAACATCTGAATGCATGGGGATTTCGCGGTGAGGTCTCTCATGAGCAGTGTATTTCACATGTGCATTTGTGCACAGAGCAAACACCATCAGAGCAGGAGGGATGTCCTTTTCCCAGCTCCAGTCCCCCTCACAACAGGTAACAAGTCCGGCGATATCACTGCTGCCCACGGCAGCAGCCTCAGAGGCTGCCACCACACAGAGGCAGCCATACAGCATAATTAGTTTATTAGTACAGAGGCTTGGGGGTCTAAATGACTCATTTAGAAGGGAAAACGAGCCAGAGCAGAGAGCACCCTGCTCCTGCGCACTTCTGAGTTAAGGCCCTTGAGGCATCTCCTACTCATATCTCTCCGGAGTCTGGAAACATGCTAACTACCAGTAATTAACCACTACCTGTGAAAATATCTTCTGTGGGTAAGGCATTCTTTTCTACTACATTTTAGGGAAATGAATGTGTGCATAAACATGACGTTTCTTTTACTGCCTTGGTGTGCTACAGGAGGCAGGGCCAGGAATTCCAGATGCAGAGGTGGGAGACCTGTGATTTCCGAAACACAGCAAACTGGAGAACTTCTGTATTTAACTAACAAAGTAGACACAAACCCACACTCCAGCCCAATGCCCTCAGTTCGACTTGAAAGATCCACGTTGTCAAATACTTTGTCCTTAAATTAGCTGATTACACAGATCTCAAACAGCACACAAAGGCCTATTTCTAATTAATGATTTCTAATTAATGTCATTTTAGGACATCTCCCTAACTTTGTCTTCTCTCTCCTACTTATCTTGCTAGAAAAATTGTAGTTATAAAACTACAGATTAACTTTCTTTTGTTCTCCAGAACACCCAGTTGTATAGCAAAAATTAAAGCCTTGAGCTGTGTTATGAATACTACTTTAATAAAACAGTTTGTGGTCCTCAGTCTTCCATTGTTTCAATAATTCTATTTACGGACACTCTCTCGCTTAATCTTTTAGGTGCAGTGAAGAAGCTGGAAACATCCGTGGGCCTGTAAACCGCTTTGATCCTTGTTTTTCTGCAGCAGACTGGGAAATCCCCATGAATAATAGGAAAGGAAATCTAGGGGTTTCCCTGAAGATCAACAGGCCGCCTGCGCATGTTCTAAAGTATTGCGCAGCAGGAACACTAGCAGTCGAGCTGGGAATAACATATACCAGTAGGAGTGGTTCAGTGGATATGCTTAGGCTAAGCTTTTGTGGGGAATTAGTTCATAAATAACACATAGCTCTTTAAGCAAGATGATTTCTTTTTTTTTTCTTCCTCTGCACTGCATCCAAGGAATAAGGAACCACATAAAATAACTTAAGTGCTTGCATGCACAAGCAAATGGCTGGAACAGAGCTGGACGAAACATTCAAATAAATTGTCACTTCACTGGAAAAAGGAGTAGGACAGGAGGAAAAACTATTCACAAATCATTAACAAATTTATCAAAATGTATCTTTAAAAGAGGCATAGGAAGGTTTTAAATATTTCTCAATAATTTGCTTTTCAGCATGTATTCCATTTGGAAAGGGTTCACATTTGTTTCTCATTTTCAAAACAGAACTCTTTTACTCCTAGTTTTGAAAATGCCTTTTTTTTAATTGGAAATGGGATACATTTAAGAAAAACAAAAGAATGGGGCTAAATAATCTAGAAATAAGAAAGAAGCATTAGTGAGAAACGTACAAAATGTTTGGTGTGAGGGAGAACCCAAAGAAATTGGGGTAGTTCTTGGTTTGCTTTGCAGAAAGTAGTTCTGCTTCAGTAAGACTGTAGTTAATTTCTATTCTTTGTTCAGTCAGCAGTTCCTCCCATTCAGTCAGCATGACAAAAGTGAATTAATCATCCAACCCTAGCCTGGAATAACCTTTCTAATTACAACTGAAATTTTTTGTCACACCTAAATGCAGAAGGATCAAATAGGTTCTGGACTGTGCCCAGAGAAGGGCAAGGAAGGTGGTGAGGGGTCTGGAGAACAAGCCTTATGAGGAGCAGGTGAGGGAGCTGGGGATGTTCAGCCTGGAGAAAAGGAGGCTGAGGGGAGACCTTATCGCTCTCTACAACTACCTGAAAAGAGGGTGTAAGAGGTGAGTGTTGGTCTCTTCTCCCAAGTAACAAGTGATAGGACAAGAGCAAATGGCCCAAGTTGTGCCAGGGGAGGTTTAGATTGGATATTGGGAAAAAATTCTTCACTGAAAAGGGTTGTCAAGCATTGGACCAGGCTGCTCAGGGAAGTGGTTGAGTCACCATCTCTGGATATATTTAAAAGATGTGTAGATGTGGCACTTAGGGACATGGTTTAGTGGTGGACTTGGCAGTGTTAGGTTAACAGTTGGACTTGATGATCTTAAAAGTATCTTCCAACAAAACCAATTATATGATTCTATAAATGCAGGGATCCACGTCCTCAAGAGGTGATAACCGATTTTGCTGCATCTCCCTGACTTCAAGGACTGTGAGTGCTGGATGCACTTCAGGTTCTCTCTGAAATCCTATAGAGGTGTTAGGCAGCCTCCACCATGCCACGTACATCTGCATTTCAAACAAATATTGTCTTTACTAAGCAGGTTAAATGTTGGTGAGTAAAGGGAGGAGATGTTGTTGCTTCATACTACTGGGAGGCAGACAGTGTCTGATAAGAGCAATAAAAAGACCTGTATGTTACAGACAAGCTGGCATGAAAACAGGGACAGACGAGAAAGAAAAATGTGGCGTCGTACAAAACACTATTTGTTATATGGCTATTTGAGGACTTGTGCCAGTAAGCGCTGCCAATAGCAAAACCAGTATAGTGGGTGAAAAAAAGTTCAGTGTGTTTTGTTGAGCACCACCAACACCGAACAAAGGTCAGAGACAGATGACACAAGATTTCAGTCATGAACAGTGGGCAATACCTTGTTTTTCTAGTGCCTCCACCATGTTAATGAAAATGCACCCTCAAAACAGTTTTAGTGGAACATAAAGAGTACATAACTGGCCAGCAACAGCTCTGTATCTCAGCCCTGATGCAAGTGCCATTTTCTTATCCTACAATAAACAGATTTGGAATAAAATGGAGAGTAATTTTTGGAAAAAGGTTATGCCTTCGTATCCTGTCTGAAGGCCACACTTGTGTTGTCCCTTTCCCTCTCTGTCCTTGTACATGCCCTTTTGTGCAAGGGCCCATGTTCAAGTGTGTTTTGAGAGCAGCTTCTGACTCAGGAAAGTAGTCATGCCCCATTTCTGCACTAGAACAAGATGTGAACACTTGAGTGTTTATGTGTCTGAACTTATCTTCATGGAAGTCACCTATATTTTCCAAGCTTCTACGGGTGGTACTCAGTAACACCTAAGTTAGTGGCAACTAACTAAGTTAGTGATAAGAATTTAAACCTACTAGAATTTATTCAGTCATCTGTTGCACCAATTAACACAGCATTAATAGAAATACTGTGTTATGGGGAATGTTAGAAGTTCATACATCTAAAGGACATATGTCCTGTATTTTTAAGCTAAGTGACTGATCTAATTAGTATCATCTTTATACACCTCATAAATACACCTTATAAATATCTTCCATGTTTGTTATTCACAAGGATTATCTTGCACAGAAATCTACTGCCAATTACCAAGCAGCCCACAATAATTCACTTTCTTAGTCACCAGACTGTGTATTCATTTCTCTGTGACACGTGCTCTTGCACATAGCCTCTTTACAAGGAAATTTATCCATGATTTCAAGGTGTGTACATCTGTATGAGCAGAAATCAGCTTGCCTTAATGTTTTTGTTGGGACTCCTCAATGCGGAGGAATTCAGGTCGCGGGGTATTGTCATCTTAGATATTGCAATCGGAATTTACAAATTAACCGCAGTAGACTCTGATTCATCTTTCTACTGCTGAATTTCACATTCCTCTCTCAAACACCTGAAAAGAACATTCTTAATCATAAAGCAAACCAATTTTCACTCAGACATCCCTTGTAAAAGTGGGAACGTAAGTGTTTACTTTCCCTCACGATAACTGTATTGGTTTTGTTTCTCATCTCATACTCAGTTTGCACTTTGCTGAATTTTCTTGCTTATTCTCCATGGTCTTACAGGGTGTACATGGTGCTGTCTCTGCTCATCTCTCTGGACATTGCATGTGTCATGCACCACTTAACTGCAAGCTCTTGATCAGTCCAATGCATAAATGAACAGTTTGGAGATGGAGTTTTACTCCTTTGGGAAGGCCAAAGAAGAGCCTGGAGAACTAATTAATGTGGTGGAAGGGAGGGATATCTCCTGCTGTGGGAACTGGTCACATACCTAGAAGGAAGTGTGGGAAATGCAGGAAAAGAAATCCATAGACTCATTAGTTCGGTATGTGTAGTGAAGAGAAAGAAGATTGAAAGTCATGAGGAGGACAGATGATCCAAATCCAAGCCAGAGATATTCATGGCCCTGCCTGTAGAAGAACTTCCTATATTTAACAGAGATCCAAGGAGGGCTTAAGAGGGAATCTGAGAGAACCATGAACAAAGACAGATTAAAGGTCACTCTATGGATGAAGCTGAATGGCTATAAGTAAGGTATCAGCAAAATCTGAAAAAATCTTTCATTGAAGTTTTGCTTTGGTTATTGACAGGAACATTGGATGCTCTCTCAGTAGCAGTAATGGTAAGAATGGTAAGAAATGCAGAGATTAAATGCATCTTCCACATCCAGAGCTAGCAGTCATGAAGGCCAGAGCAAGTTGCCCTGAAAGAGAGAAAAGGAGCTTTACCATTGTTTGCTTCCTTGAATTTATGAAATAAAGGTAGTCTTCAAGAAAAGCATTAGCTGCAATATCTGCCTAGTTTAGGAAATATGGAGGGACAGGTATATCTAAGGAAGGGTACCTGCTTAGAAAGCTCTCTTCTTAACACCTATCACTTCAACTACTCATAACAGCTACATGAGTTATTTTTTATTTGATATCCTATTGAGTTCAAAGTGCAGTGTCACATGAAAATCTGACAGATTAAAGAAAATAGAGGTCATAATAAAACAAATTTTTGCTAAGGCAGCACTAACCAAATTCCATCAGAAGCCTGAGCTACCAGCACAGTCAATGAAGTGAATATATATGTGTGTATATGTCTGTGTCCTGAAGAATTTCTGCTCTGGTTGATATTCTTTCAAAATTAGTGGGATTTTTTTTTCCTACAGGATGTTAATTTTTAAAAATGTATGAAATTAACTTTTTAACAACACCTCCCATCTGCTAGGCATGTTTTGAAAAGCGCCTTTATCAGTGAGAGAAACCTCATTGTGAAGAAAATCCTCCAAAATAAATAGGACCTGGTATGTTATGGGATCACAAAATGGTGTACATAAAAGTGAGTATATTATAACTACCATAAAAATGTACTGTCCTTCTAAACATCTATAAAGTCCTCTCAAGAAGCTCTACATCATCTGGCAATTGGTACCACTTTGCAACTGCTAACAATAAAGCCCTAAATGGTAGGTTGCAGCGTCTTATCACCCAACAGAAGGCCTGTGCAATCATGCCATTCATTAGAGGCACATTTTGTGCTTTATGTCATCTTGCTTGGAAAGAAGGAGAGAGCTTGGAGTCAAATCTCGTTTCCCCAACTTCAGTAAGACACTTGATGTCTGTAACTTGCCTTTTAAGGTTTTCCACTAAGAGAAGATTTACATAACAGGAGGATATCCTCCACACATATTATATCTGAGTGAAATAAGTCATCAAAATATCCCTCTGGTAGAGGTGGGAACGAAAAAGAACCCCACCAACATCTGTCAGCTGTTTTGTAGGGACCAAATGGGGAGTAGTTCTCACTTACCTTTAAGACTGTGAAGATGGAGGCCAGTTTTGATAGAGCATCATGACTTGATTCAGTATGTACTGAACCTGAATCAATCATGTCTGTTCACTCAAATCAGCACACAAACAGGGTTTCTAATTCTTCTGAGACATTCTGTTATTTAATTTCCTACAATGAAACAAGTTCCACATAGTGAAGAAAACATCAGTTGTGCTTTTATCCTGACTTCACTCAATACTGGAAAGAGAATGGAGGAAAACACTTTATGCAAAATAGGAAGGAATTCTGTGTTTTGTGATTCTGAATTAATTACATGGCAATAAAGTATGACAAGATCAACCACAGTCCTTTACACCCATGTCAAAGACCTTCATTTTCTAGGGCAAAATGTGAAATAGATTGCAAACCACTTAATGTCAAATTCCTGACCAATGCATGTGACACAGGTGATTAGCAATGGCATGATATTTACAAATAGTTTATAAGATTGCAGAAATGAGCCTTATATTTTTAGAAGAATAATGAACAACCAAGCCAGCCACTGCAAATGTGGCTATACATTTTGAGTGCATCAGGCTCTGTGTGGGAAATTAAGTGTCTAGTTACAGTTCCTAAGGTTACCAAAGAATACTCTAACACAGCACATGACCAGTTTTCTCTGTATGCCTTGGGACATTAATGGAGAGTCCCTATCAAATTTAAGGATGAATCAATATCCTGTAGAAATCTGCATAGTACTCTGTAACAGAATCACAATTACACAATATGCTGGGTTAAACAGAGTTCAACTTCATCTTCCCGGGTAATGCTTTGTACAATTTTTTCCCTTTTTCTAATTTAACCATCTTTTACAAATTTTTTCCCTAAATTACAAGGTTTGGTATTAAAGTGAAACACCGCCCAAATGAAAATCAAAGGGTAGTCTGCCATTTTTACCTCAGCTGAGAAGAATTTCACCAACTGTACTTAACTTTGTTATTCCTAGTATTTTACTGGTTGCAACTCTCTTCTTCTTTGTAATTCTATTTAACCAAAGGCTTTGGATATCACCCAGATGTTCATAGAAATTATATTTTACTTAACTTGAGACTGACCTCATTTGTGTCCTACAGACATAAAAAGAATTGGCAGTCTTTTATAAGCTTTTCTTCTTTCCTTCTTTCTTTTCTTTTTCTTCATGCACGAAGAGACTCCTACTTAAATAATAAAGCACACTGTAGCTTTGCCCCAAACTTAAATGCCATGGACTCGGTTATGTTGTGCCAAATACCCGCATAGGCATTGCTTACAAGACACAACAGAACAGCGATGTGGCCCGTACCACTGCAACACTGCTACAGTTGTCAGCTCCTTCACCAGGTTGCTGGAACTGCTGGTGTGCTTGGGTAGAGGACAAGAGGGTGCATGCACGCACTGCCTAGTGAAATAGAAACTTGGTTGCTATCTATAAAGAATCCTTTTAAACACAGGAAAAATATCATAAGAACGTCACTTCTAGTTCAGCCTACAGACTCTGTAACTCATCCTTAAAATATTGCACAAGTGTTGCTGTTCCAGGCACTTCCTAGAATTTGGATTTTCTCTATATTTTTAGAAGGTCTCCTTCTGTGAGGTGAAAGATCATTGAGAAGGTTACAAGACTGCTTAATTTTTCTAAATAAACTCACATACCACAATTCTCCAAGGTGTTGTTCAGCTTTACAAGCTTATTGCACTAGTCAGTGTGGACTTATTTTATGCCTCTTTTTTCCCCTTATTTTTTTTTTTCCTCTGCCAGGAAGAAGAGAGTCTTCTCAAAGGGCACTTCTGTTCACTCAATGAGTAGCCCCTCAGGCAAATACACTCCACCCATGTCAGTGAGTATTCTCCTATTGCTCTTTTGCGAAATACTTTTGTAAAATGTTTGAGATCCCACACAGTGGCAGCTTCATTCTGGACATAACAGGAGATTGAAACACCTTAGGTTTAATTCTGCATCCTGTTTACCCATTTTGTTAATGTATTCTATCACAACAATCCAATGCAATGACAGGATCCTGAATGCCCCCTGATTTCAGCAGGGTATAAAGACAAAGAAATCAATGACAGTTGCTGAGGCCCATCTTGAGAAAGCACCACAAGAAATCCACATGACTCTGGGGAATCGCATTTAGTTTAGTCCACTTACGTGTCAGTGGGGCATTAACAGAAATTCAGTAAAAATGGACATCTTCCCATCATGTCTTATGGGATAAGATGCATCATAACAGCTTACTGAACAGTTCATACAGTGGCACAGGTCTGCACATCAGTTCAGCACATGGACAGTCATTCATTCAGGATGATTCCCTTGTTTCAATAAGTCTTATTCTCTAAATCTTATTTTCTCCAGCTGATAAGGAGACCCCCCTTCTAGCAACCAGTGGCACTTCTGAAAAATGATATATGCCTGCAAAGCAAAACCACAGAGGACCATGTACACACAAGACCTCCACAGAAAAAAGTAAACCTACAGAAGGAGAAAAAAAGCCATTGGCAGACATTTCTTATGAAATAATGAACTTCCTTATAATTTTATTTTCAAACTGCTGCTTTTTCATGGTGTCTGATAATCACAGAGAGCCCTTCTCCTCTCAGGATACACAAACCACAGGATTCCGGTGACTCACACCAAAAGAGCTTTCAAACACATGGAGGACGGAAGGGCATGCTGTTTCTCCATTAAAGCTTCCTGCCAAAGCCCAAAACTAAGTATACATAAATATATTTGGATAAAGTTTTAGCAACAGTGAAAAATTCACCTCACTGTAAACCTTCCGGTGAGACAGTCTTGCCCATTTTATGAACTGCCTGATTGCATCCTGTTTGCCATATGCTTCCTTTTTGACAATCACAGCTGAAAGCAAAATACTTGTGAAGCTGTTGTTTGCACACAAAGGTGCAATATTGACTTTTTGATGCAAGGATGTAATACCTCTCCTCACTGATAGTCAGCAGAAAAGGTGACTGGGCTGAAATTTTGAGTGTTCTTTGGACAGGACCTGTAATTTATTATATCTTTATACGACCCTTTCACAATATGCTCCTAATTGGTCAAGCTCTTTGGTCTAACATTAATAGTACATTAAAGTGAAGTTCTCCCTTCTTGGAACTGTAAATATAAATCCTACAGCTGTAGCAGAATCTGCTCTCCAAAGCAGAAGTATTAATCTCAATGGTCTGTACCATATAGCAATCCTTATGGGGAAACCTTAAAAAAAAAGGTGTGGTGACACAAAATATACACCTGAGGGAAAGTACAGTCTGATGCTGCTGCTGTCTTTTCCATGGTGCTTCTCTGGAGACATACCATTACATTCACCGCCTATTTAGCACCTAGATAACACTGCAGGGGACATAATTAAGTCTGTCCAGCAACAAGTTTCTCAAAGCAAAGGATGAGTATCTCTGAAGTATCTGTTTCACTAACTTAGGTAATTTCTCAGGCCATGGCTTGGAGTTTGATGGAAATGAGTCAATGGAAATTAAAGCAAAATAAAGCAGGTAAGCGTGAATGGTTTGCAAAACAGTAAACTTCAGATTCAAACTAACACCAGGGGCCAGCAAAAGACCTACATTCTCAAATTCTTAAACTAGACTTAGTTGAGGTACTGTGCAAAAAGGAATGCCTTGTGAGGGAAAGGTGTGAATGAAAGTCATGCAAAGTTCTGAGCCGCTGAGCTAGTCCTAAATGGCAGGGGAGTCACAGAGTCACAGAATCACCTAGGTTGGAAGGGACCTTTTAAGATCATCTAGTCCAACCAATAAAAAAACAAACAAACAAACAA
>JAOTQQ010000019.1:65426034-65445089 GCA_026546715.1 Gallinago undulata | reverse complement strand
AATACCTCCTTTTTAAACTTGAAATCTCAAGAAGGGAATAGTTTCTGCCTTCAAATCAAGTTTTCAACATAGAATACAAAGTCCCAAACCTAAACAGGTCAAAAGGTAAAAAAAAAAAAAAAAAAATTAAAAGTGGAAATTTAGAAATTCCAAATGAGTTTTGGTTTGATTTTGACCATAAACTTACTCTCAATAATCTTTAACATCTAAATGATCAACCATAGAACTTAATTCCAAATTATCTTGAAATGAAAACTCTTTCAGGAATAAAGATTAGATTTTTTTTTAATTGTCATCTAAAAAGAAAATGAAATCATTTTGACTTGACAAATTAACTTTTCCTTATTAAAAGCTTCAGTTAGAACGTATGGTATCTTTTTGACAAAGGATTAGTCTTCTTATAAACCATCAACCAGATCAATTTACTATTAAACTTAGACCTGAGAACAGGCACAGTGTAGACTTACCCACTCCATAATTAGTTTGAGACACCTTCCAACACAAATCTTTACTCTTGATGAAGAACTGGGGGTTTTACTCTGCAGTGACTCAAAATAACATCTCCCACTGTGGTCAAACAGGAAGAATGGTATCAACCAATTTGTTCTCACTATTGGTGTTACTTACTCAAGAGTATTATAGAAAACCCTTACTGAGAGAGCAGGGAGGAGATAGAGATAAAAATGTTAACTGTAGTAGCTCTCAGGATGACAATTTGAAGAATTTCTGTGGGGTTTGGTTGTTGTGTGAAACCTCATCTAAACAGCACACTGTCAGTGGAATGTACTTACAGACCTGCATCCCAGGACGTGCTGTTTTATATAAAACCAGACATATGCTTTAAAGCTCTTATCTTCTTGTTTCTTGGTTATGGTTAAACATTCCTTGTGTCATTGAGGACATATCATACAATCATGATGAATCAGATGGAGAAAGGTTAAGTAAACATTTCTATTTATTACAATAACCTTGAATTGGATTGAGCTTTCTGAGAGATTAAATAATAAAATGTACTCACCTTTGTCCTTTAACTCATCAAATTACAGACTACTTTTAAACCTCCAGCCAGTATTTCCTGGAGAAATTTCTTTAACACGCCTGCGCACAAGCACAGCTGCAAAGCACGGGCCAGTGGAGCTCTTTGCTCTGCTGCCAGCAGAGCAGCACAGTGCCTTGCATGGACACAGGATCTGGAGGGGGAGATCAGCCTGGGGCTGACTTTCCCCATCCCACCGCTGAGGCCATTCAGGGATAAACTTGCTGGAGTAGGATGCACAAGAGAGTTAACAGTGAGAGAAGGGAAATCCCCTGTATAAGGGGCACGTCATGCTGTTGCCCGTTGCTGGTCTCCCAAGGCCCCTTTGCAGGCTGCCTGGGAGCAAGCTGCTCGCAGTGTGTATGCTGTGCTTGGAGAGCGCTGCTGCTGAGTGCCACACAGGGGCTTGGAGGGATTCTGAATCTACTATGACGATTTACCTTTTTTCCCCAGAAACCAGAGAGCTTCTTTTCTTTTGTCGTGTGCTACAGAGCAGTAGAGGGCGAGGACACCAAGGAATTTAGCTGTTGGTTTTGAAGGTCTGTATTAGGTTTCCCACAGGTGAGAGACATGCAACTTAACTTCTATTGTATCTTCCCTCTGTTCTCCGGCCTTTGTGTTTGTCTAAGTAGGAGAGGAGAGGGGAAATCTAGAAATAATTCTCCCCTCAGCTGTTTGATTTGTAAAACTACAGCTTCGCTTCTGCTCTTCAAAAGAGAGAATTGGTCAGGTCAAGCAGAGGCACACTGCCATCCGCCCACACAGACTTCTCTTGCCTTTTTTTTTGTGTATGCAGACAGCGTGCTTTTAGCTAGAGGAGAGAAAATAGCAAAGCAAAGAGGCTGAGTAAAAGGTCGTAAGAAAGTGTCAGAAGGCTTTCAAAATTTTGAATTAAAAATTCCACTCTCTCATCTTTGAGGTGAAACAATTAATGTGAGTTCACTCGCTCTTCTTTTACCATTAAAATGAAACAATACAATCAACCCCCCATAAAACCGGTTGAGAGTCCTCTGCCTGATAACTGCAGAGGCACTGAAACTCCTGATAAACAAGTATCTGTTTTCACCAAGTCTCGAGTTCAGGCTCACTAGGAAGTAAAATTTCCCCTTACACAGGATGAAATAAGGAAATCATCAGTTACCTTAGCAACCCTGCAAAAGAAAAAAGTGCACCTATCCAAAGGGCAGCTAATCTAATTATAAATTATTGTGAAGGTTATGTGAACGACAGTAGCAAGGGGAAGCTACAATTCATTATTGTAGTCTGTGGGAAACAGTATTGCCATTGTATTCCTGTATGGGCTGTTCTGCTGCTGCTTTCTGTGGACCATCTGCCAGGGGCTCCTACTTATCTCCCAGGACTGACCAAAATGCACCTCCTGAAAAACCCGACCTGGGCTCTTTGGGAGTCCAACCCTTTACCTCTACTGGTTTGCAGGTTTCACACACTGGAGGGGCTGGAGCCCAAAGCAGGCATTTGCTTCTTCAGTCCTGTATGTTGCTGCTGGCATGAAAAACCTTTCAAAAACATTTAAGATCTGACCCCTCCTCCAAGCACTGCTCAGAGCTGCCTACCCTTAAATCTCCATCTGCATTTTAATAGTCACCTAGGTGGTGGGCAGCAATGTGCATTTATCCTATAGCTACCACTTAATTACACGTACCTTACAGTGCGGCTTTAGGTAGCATCTCATGACAGGTTGGGAGTGTGGGACCAAGGAAAGACTCCTTCTCCCCAGCACTCTTCTGAAAACACCACGTGCTCCTCTTGAGCAATTCTACCCTCAATTTACCCCACAGTCAGTGTGAGCGCTCGGGAGGTTGTGTCTCCTGGAGCAGAGGAGGTCTCACCACAGACTCCAGCTTTCGGCTTTGCTACGTGTTTTGCCACAAAGATGAAGGCTCCACAAGTGCCGCTGCCTGAGCGGTGGAGGGAAGACATGGTGAAGCATTAGGATGGATGGCAAAGGGGGAGGACGGCAGGTTTCATGGATGAGTTCTCTGGCACGAGAAGTGATCTGTTCCCTTCAGCGGGAACACAGTTTAAAATAGGTGAAGCAGAACTTCAGCTTCATTGTTTTCTAAATATGATCCTTACTTAACAGGAAGAAACACAGGACCCTACCGGTTGCATCTTCCTTAAACTGTTTCCTGTACTCCTAAATTAATGCAAGAAATTCTTTCCTGGCCAGGTTGCTTAAAGCAGCTAAAAGTCTCTGTGGTAGGAGCTGGACATCTTCACCCAGT
The DNA here is from genome assembly GCA_026546715.1 of Gallinago undulata. Taxonomy (NCBI): domain Eukaryota; kingdom Metazoa; phylum Chordata; class Aves; order Charadriiformes; family Scolopacidae; genus Gallinago; species Gallinago undulata. Next base: position 65,441,807 of record JAOTQQ010000019.1, on the reverse strand, counting down.
TTTTCAGCCTACCCTTCCTGAAAAGTCGTGAACGTAAACTGGGACCCTAATAGAGCCGTGGTGGGCATGAATGCTGGGTTAGGTTTTATTTATAATGCCATGGCCTTCTGCTCTTCTGGGATGACACTGGTTGGACAAAGGAGTTTCCAAGGTGCCAAGAGAACCTGCCATTCCCTAAAACAGGCAGCAGCTGTGCCCATCCTTCCACCTCAGGACCTCCACAGCATATCCCATGCTGCTAAGCACAGGGAGAGCCCCAGCCACATCCCAGTGGCATGTAGGATGTACTCACCAATCTCCACACAACCTGAAGTCCTCTAGAGGGACATCTGTGTGGGAAACACTGACTTTCCTATGTTTAGATGCCTCCAGATATGTGCTGGCCATGCGTTCTCTCTGTTGAGTATCACTTGGAGTCTTCCACTGTATTGTCTTTGGCATATTTGCCACAGGTTTCCAAATTTACTGCAAGGGACACTTTCTGGGCTCAGAGGGAGAAAAACTTTGCTGGGAAATCCCTGAAATCTCAGCAGGTCTGCTGAACCACACCAGTACAGCCACCAACCACTCTTGGTTAGAAGCTGGGAGAACGTCTGGTGAGATGGAGAAGTGGAGACAATGCTTTCCATTCTCTTCACATAGAATGGAGCCATTTTATATGAGCAAAAAGGAGGCCAAAACCCACGTTGTGCTGGTATGGCAGGATTTTACATTGGTTTTCACAGGGGCATATGGACAGCAAGGTATCATCCCTTAAAATGCAGTTCAGAGGCAGAAAATGAAACAAGACATGAAGGCAGGATGCTTATCTATCACCAGGGAAAGGCACAAGGGTCTGTGAGTAAAGGCCTAACAAAGAAACCTGTGCTAGGAAGGACCCAGTAATTTTCAGTTTCAGTGGCTTGGGGATTGCTTCCTTCATTGACTTCCCACTCCTGGAAGGCAGCTTTGACACCTTCTCCCACCTCTGGGTTTCTTTAACACCCCAGAAAGCCAGAAAGACCTCAGTCCACCCAAAGCAGCCTCCCAAATGTCAGTGAAAAATAGTGAGATGCTCCTCGTGCAGCACAAGTGAGGATCCCCCTGCCCTTTCCCCTCGGCTCCAGAGCTGTCCAAGTCGTTACAGAAAACTTTGTATTTTTCTGGCACGACCTAACCAAGGAGCTGCAAAGAGTTTATGCAAGCAGAGATCAGTCTTGCTTCACCCAGGTATTTATTATCCAACATTACAAACGGGAAACGGAGGTACGGGGGAGTTGCAAGGTCACACAGGAAACGTGCAGCCCAGCTGGAAATAAAAACATGGGTCTCCTGACCACTGTGACCAGCAAGCTCTTTCCTTTTGGCAGTAACAAAGGCAACTCCGCAAATTGTCCTTTTGTCTGACGGGACAGGAGCGTTTTGTCTGCAGAAATTTAAATTATGTTTTATCATTATTAGTATTACTCTCTCTTTTCAAGAAAGCTGTTCAGAAAGGAAAATCTCAGCTCTGGGTCATTTTCTCTCTGCCTTCATCTTCTGTGCAAATACAAAGTTGTCAAATCTGCATTGGAAGTGTATTTCAGTATTCCTCAGTTGCACTTTGAACGAACAGATCTCTGTTCCTTTCAAACTGTTTTAACCCTGTGCTGTGATGTCTCAATATTAGCAGTAATTTAACTGATAGCCAGCAGGAGGAGAAAGAGACCAACGTGTGATTTTCCAAGTATGAAATATGGCTAAAATGGTTTTTATGGAAAGATGAGATTAGTGGGAGCTTCATGTGGAGCAGGATTGTGGAACTGCCCTTGCCAGCAGTTTGACAGGAGAGCATTTTTCGAGCTTCAGGGCTCTTCTGGTATCTCCAAGGCTCTTCTAAAGCACAGCGTAACCTGGCCAGTCATCCACGGTTTTCAGACTCGTTAGGCTGCCCCTGCATCCTCCACTTGCCCGCTCTGGCTTTGCAAAGTGCCACGCTAAGGAGCAAATATGCACAAGTCCTGTCACATCTCTCTGCACAAGTTTTATTTTGCCTTTCTTAGACCTGCTCTGCAGAGCTGCAATGCCTCTGGCCCCACGCCGTAACTCCTGATCCCCTCAGCCCAGGTGGCATCAGGCAAAAGGCCCTGCAAGGGGGAAAGCTGCAGGAAACCTCTTAGGTGTTCCAATCTATAGGAGTCACGTAGAAGCTTGGGAGTTTCGCCGATATTGGCACCCTTGTTTGTGCGTAGGCCGCTGTGATTCAACCATCAAAGCCAGGGGTTGTACAATCGGCTGCTACATGGGAGCACAGAGCAAATTCCTGTAAAAGGGTGCGGCCAGGCAACAAGGATGGAGGTTCCTTGCTTGTCTTGTCAGGACCGCAGCGGCCAGGGTCAGGTCTGACAGGGAGAGCCCTCTTTCCCAGCAGCTGCTGAGCACGGTGGGGATGGGAAAACCTGCCAGCCTCTGCGGCGGGGGCGAGACGCCCCATCCGGAGGGAACCGCAGTGAGTCGACAGCACCACTCGCTCCCGTTCAACCTCAAATGAACTGTGCATGAAGCAGCGCACCACTTTCTTTCATGTGTGATGACCATCTCCCCTTGGCATGACTTGGTCTTAAAAAAAAGGTGTTCCATTTAGGGCAACCAGTTTCCTTCACTGTAGGGTTGGGTGTTTTTTTCAATTTCTTCACATTGGAATATCCTTCTGTGGCAAGAAAAAAAAAAAAGTAGGACAAGGAGATGTTGTGTCATTGTGAAATCAGTTTGGAGACTTCAGCAAAAGCCATGGGTAAACATCCTGAAAGTGCTGTATAAGATCCAAGGGAGAACATGCACTAGGAGGAAAAATCAGATCTTTACATATAAACCTAGCAATGGAACACCTTCCAAATTGTAATAAAGAACATGGGTTGCTAAGTTGTGAGAGGAATTACGGATTTGTGCTCCCAATATCTTGACTGAATCACTGACATCCACTTTAAGCAAGAATATTTGCTGCAGAAGAGTACTTATACTAAAATAATTTTAAGACTCATGTGCCTTTGGCACTATGCAGTAACATACAGCACCATGCCAATAAATGACTTTTAAAGACAACAATAATGGAGCAATGTCATGTGTAAGGAAATGAGAAAGAGCATACGCCCTGATCCAGATCTAAAGGCTTTGCTGCAAGAAAGACTTGGAGTTGTGTGTTTACCAGTATACTTCTTCTCACGTCTGTGGTTCTGCTTTTGTGCAAAGCAAGGCCACTGAGCCAGTGCTGAGCATCTCGGCAACTAGATCGCACAGTACCAGTCCTTACCCTGTGTTCCCTTTGACATTAGCACCCTGAGCGGCTCAACTCTGTTGCTGTATCACACATATCCTCAGGGCACAGACACAGCAGGAAGCACACAGCCTGCAGCCATTAGCACTTAAAAGCAGGGAGGAAAGGCTAAACTCACTAGTATATCTTTTAATATATACCAGTGGTCACAGCAGTGACACAGGAAGACCAAGTTTCAGGTTTGACTCCAGGAGAGGCCCAGGCATCCTTTCCCATTGCCACCGAAAGGCTGGAGAAGGGATCAAGCCCAGCTGACCCCCGCCTTATTGCCAGGGAAACCTTGGTTGAGGGAGCCACAGAAGAGATCCCCTCTCTGCGGGCTGTTGCAATGACAACTCTTCCCTTATTTTTCCTCCAGGCTACTCTCAGCATCAAAAGCTCTTGAAAATCTTCCCTTCCCCTTGCAAGGCAAGAGGGATAATGCTAACATTTCCTAGCCATGGGCATTTTGTCAAATCCTCTTCTCTTAGCTGGCCCTTTCCATCCCCCCTTGAGCCTAAGCAAAGCAGAGTGAAAGCACGCAAGCTTCATGAAGCTGTCCTGTCACCCTTGGTTACATTACGTTGGTACTCTGCAGACCTCACCTTAGGTCTCTAAGAGGGAGTGGTACACACATTCCTCTCATGTAGGTGAATTTCAGACAATCTCTAAATTTTGATAAGGAAATTGTTAATTGTTCCTTCTTATGTAGCTGGTGTATATTCAGTGTGTGGCTTGAGACAGTTATCAGAGAAGTGTGGATGGAATTCAGCACAAATTATTCTTTACCTTTTACAAAGTCAGTTTGGCATTTTTGTTCAGCAAAGCAGGTGAACCTGCTTTTCTTAAGTATAATTTAAGCTAAAAGCAAACATATAGCAACATTAAGAGTGGATTAAATGTGTGCCTTCCACCCATCTGACTGCATTGCCAAAGGGTATCTTGATTCTGTAGGCATCTCACATAGATCCCAGAGACTTCCTACGGGGCAACATTACTGCTAGCTGAAGAGAAAACCAGCTTTCTAGCAAAAAGCATCATCCCAACAGCAGAGAAAGCTTCTCTACCTATCAGCATCATCAAATTTATTTCATCTGTTTTGTTTAAAACAGTTCTTCAAAAACATTTGTCAAATTTATTCTTATCAGTTTGAACTTGCACTAAAGAATTAATTTTCCTCTAGTTTTTATCCTTTATGCTCCAAAGAAGCTGAGCTGCTTTAGCTGAAGTAATTCACCATTAAAAAGTAATCACAGGGTAATTTAGATTGGACGAGACCTTATAAATTGTCTGCTCCAACTCCCTGCTTGAAGCAGATCCAGTTATATGCGGTTCTCCAGGACTTTGTCCATTTAAGATTTGAATATTTCCAAGGTCTACTCTGGGCCTTGTTCCAATATTGTTACCATCCTCATGTTGCAAAAGTTTTTCCTGGTGCCTAATGGGGATTTCCCACATTCCAGCATATGCCAGTTACTCTCGTTCTGTTGCTGTGCATCTCTGAGCAATGCCTGGCTTCATCTTCTCTGTACTGTCCCACCAGGCAGTTGTAACAGCAGCGAGGTCTCCCCTTCTCCTCCTCTTCCCAAGTCTGAACCAGCCCATTTCCCTCCACCTCCCCTCATATGCCCTGTGCCCCAGCATGGGGACTCTCCACTGGATTCACTCCTGTATGTCAGCATTTGTCATCTGCTGGGAGCCCAGACCTAGGGAGAATGCACGAGGAGTGGTCTTACCAGTGCTGAGCATTTGGGAGGGATCACTTCCCTTTGCTGATGCAGCCCTGGATGTTGGGGGCTGCTTTGCTGCATGGGTGCACACCTGCCTCCTGGCCACGTTGTGTCCCCCCAGGACTCTGGGGCCTCTTCTGCAAAGTTGCCCCCAGCTGGTTGGCCCCAGACTGTCCTACTTCAGGGCTTTGTCCATCCCCAGAGGCCAGCTTTGCATTGGCCTTTGTTCAACAAATCCTGTGATGTTCCTGTCACCCAGTTTCTCCAGCCTGTCCGGTTTGAATAGCAGCCTGCCTTCCAGCAAATGAGTGCAACCTCCAGTTTGCCATCTTCTGCAAACAATCCAAGAGTGCTGTTCAACTCATCATCCGGGTCATTAATGAAGGCCTTGAACTGTACTTGTCCCACCGCCACTCCTTGAGGCATACCACTACTAACTGGCACCAGCTGGACCTCATGCTGCCATCACCATCCTTTGAATCTGGCAGTCCAGCCAGTTTTCCACCCATTTCATTGTCTACATAACGCAGCTTGTATCTCACCAGTTTGACTGTAAGGAGTCTATGGGAGATCATGCCAAAAGCTGAGCTAAAGTCAAGGTGTACAGCACTTTGTGCTGCCCTCCCCTTTTCCACACAGCCACTCACCTCACTATAGAAAACAAGCAAGTTGATTGAACAGGATTTTTCCTTGGTATGTCCATCAACTGGGATACTCCCAGTCACTTTTTCATCCTTGTCCTTATCATCTTGTCCTTTCTCATCAAGGACAACAAGAAAAACTTCTATAAGTATTCAGAGGTAGAAGGAAGACTTGGGGTGATGTGGGCCCTCTCTGGACGGAAACAGAACACCTGGTCACCCAGGATATGGAGAATGCTGATGTACTGAATGACTTTTTCGCCTTGGTCTTTACCTGCAAGGGCTCTACCTACATCACCCAAGTTGCAGAAGGCAAAAACAGGGGGGGTGAGAATGAAGAACAGACTTCTATAAGAGAAGATCAAGTAGGAGACCATCTAAAGAACCTGAAGGTAAACAAGTCCATGGGACCTGATGAAATCCATCCATGGGTCCTGAGGCAACTGGTGGATGAAGTTGCTAGGCTGCTTTCCATTATATTTGAAAAGTCATGGCAGTCCGGTGAAGTTCCCACGGACTGGAAAAAGGGGAACGTAACTCCACATTCAAAAAGGGAAGACCCAGAAAACTCCAGGCTGGTCAGTCTCATCTCTGTGTCTGGGATCATGGAGCAGATCCTCCTGGAAACTCTGCTAAGGCATATGGAAAATAAGGAGGTGACTGGTGGCAGCCAACATAGCTCCACAAAAGGCAAGTCGTGCCTGTAAAATGTCATGGCCTTTTACAAGAGGGTTACAGCATTGGTAGATAAGGGGAGAGCAACAGGTGTCATTTACCTGGACTTATGCAAAGTGCTTGACACTTTCCCACACAACATCCTGGTTTCTGAGTTGGAAAGACATGGATTTGATGGATGGACCACTCAGTAGATAAGGACCTGGCTGGATGGCCACACTCAAAGGGTTCCGGTCAGTGGCTCGATGTTTAAGTGGAAGCCAGTGACAGGTGGCATTCCTTGGGGGTTGGTACTGGGACTGGTGCTGTTCAACATCATTGTTGGTGACACGGACAGTGGGATTGAGTGTCCCCTCAGCAAGTTAGCCGATGACACCAAGTTGTGTGGTGCAGTCGACACACTTAGGGGAAGGGATGCCATCCAGAGAGACTTGGACAGGCTTGAGAGGTGGGCCCAAGCAAACCTCATGGAGTTCATCCAGGCAAGCACAACATAAGGCATTTGGCAAACCCAAGCACAAATACAGGCTGGGCAGAGAATGGCTTGACAGCAGCCTTGAGAAGGACTTGGGGCTGTTGGTGGACAAGAAGCTCAACATGAACCAGGAATGTGTGCTCACAGCCTGGAAAGTCAACCAGATCCTGGGGTGCATCAAAAGAAGTCTGGCCAGCAGACCAAGGGAAGTGATTCTGCCCCTCTACTTTGGAGTGATGCCACCTGGAGTACTCTATCCAGCTTTTGAGTCCTCAGCAGATGAAGGACACGGACCTGTTGGAATGAGTCCAGCAGAGAGCCACAAAGCTGATCAGAGGGCTGAAGCAGCTATGCTATGAGGACAGGCTGAGAGAGTTGGGGTTGTTCGGTCTGGAGAAGAGAAGCCTCTGGGGAGACCTTGTAGTGGCCTTCGAGTACCTGAAGGGGGCCTACAGGAGAGGTGGGGAGTGACTCTTTATCAGGGAGTGGAGCAAGAGGACAAGAGATAGTGGTTTAAAACTGAAAGAGGGGAGATTTAGATTAGATACTAGAAAGAAATTCTTTACTGTGAGGGTGATGAGACACTGCAACAGGTTGCGCAGAGAAGTTGTGGATGCCCCATCCCTGGAAGCGTTCAAGACCAGGCTGGATGGGGCTGGACGGGAACTAGATGATCTTTGAGGTTCCCTTCCAACCCAGACCCTTCTATGATTCACTCCCAGAGGCTGTGTTACTATGCTCAGGAGGCTGAATGGCTTGACAACAAACCTTTCCAGTGAAAAGTGAGCCTAATCCTAGGAATAACCTAGGTTGGAATATCTAATCCCAAACGGTTACAGTTTGGCCAAGTAACCAGTGAAGAAGGTCTTCTTATGGGAGCTGAATCACTGAATAAGGTTAAAGACGCAGGGTGCAAGAGTGAGATTTTTTTCTTTTGGAGATTACTCAAACTAGTGATTTTGCAGGAATGTGACTGAGGTAAGCCATCTTGGAATCACTTAGTGTGGTGATAACGATACGACCTGTGTATGCCCTGTTGCATTTACCACTTCACCTAGCAAGTTCCTGTGAAAGAAATTATAAGCTTGACTTGTGAAGTCATTTTTTCAAAGGATGTAGGAAGGCTTCTTATTTAGTCTCGAAAGGATAAATACATTATGCATAATGTAATGTGATCCCTATCTGTTGAGATGTCTTCTATTTCAAAGCACTGAAGTTTGACAGAATAGCAGAGGCAAAATCTTAATGTCTTGGCACACTGTTGATCCTACATATTTGTGCTGGAAGTAGATGAGTGCCAGAAGCACACACGCCTACATAGATTTTAGCAGTAGGACAGATCAATAGGCCAGACATATGAGTCACACCTAAATAATTGTCTATCCTTTAAATCAGCTAAAGGCCATCTCAAGTTGAACACTGAAAATTCTTGTGGTTTTCAGATTTCTTTTGCGTTATCAAGTTGAGATTTTAAAAAACTTCATTTTATTTTTAGCAGAAGATGTGCTATGGACAGGACTGATGGCTTGCTATTCCACTCAACAAAACAACAACAAAAAAGATTTCTTTGTGGAAATGCTTCATACATTCCTGGAATTTTCCCCTTCTAACCACAGTGTTTTATTTGGCAATTGGGAAGTATGAAAAGAATGCTTATAAAGCCATTGCTTATCAATCAGGAAGTCAATGGATCTAATACAATTTATTTTAAAGGTACCCTGAATTCTAAAGGTAGACGACTATCAAATAAATATTGGCACTAGTTTAGAAGTTGAACAAATCTGATCAAATACTGCCAGAAAAATCTATAGTAATTTTAGCAACTAAAGAGGAATAATTTCAATGGATCCAATGTTAATAATAATATTGTAAAAATTGATAATACAGCTTTCTTTTGGAAAACAGGGAGGGTTGCCATAAAAATGCAGTAAGATGCAGCCACGTTCTACTTGGTTATGAGTACATTTCATATCACAGCAGACCAATGCAACCTGGTTTGTTTATCCTCAGACTACCTACCGAGGAGGTAGTATGATCTCCACCTTTTGCACGTGAGAAACAAGGAGAAGTGCTGAACCTTACAAGAATATCTGAAGCAAAATGCAGAACTGAGCCCCACTCTTGTAATTCCCAGAAGAGTACTTTAAATGAACCTTCCCACAGAAAAAAACAGAGGAGACACACGCCGGCAAGGATGCTGACTTTAAAATTGATGTGAACAATGCGTGCCTAGGGCAAAGCGAGACTTATTTGTGTTTCAAAACACCACCCTGTACATAAACCTATCTGATTATAATTTTTCCCACAGCTCTGTGGCCCTGGTAAACTCAAAGCAGATTGAGTAGCCAAAATCTCCTGAATTATTGATTTGCTCTGGCCTAACTGTCTACTTGGCCTTTATCAAACAGTTTTACAATTCTATCCAAAACTCATTTAACTGCAGCTTAAGTCACACTTAATCGTTACACCATACGCTTAGATATAAAGCTTGTTTCCTGTTAGCTCAGCTAACATCTCTAGGCAACACAGTTCTCTCCACCAAAGTAAGTCGCAGATCATGCCTACAGATGGCTTTCTCTACCTAATGTGAGAGCAGGCAAACCCAGTACCACGGGCCAGGGCTGTTTAACAGCCACACTCATTATGTGACTCGTGAAATCAATGATAAAACTCCCTTGGAAAAGAGCGGGCTAGAACTGTACTGTAAGGGAAACGTCCTAAATCAGCAGGGCATAAATCTACCCCATCACAGAAACGGGACTGCCTTCATTCTTGTACTCAGCTGTTTACTGTCTTTCAATGTATGCATTTGTTGCAAAACAAACTTGTAGACAGCCTGATTCACAGCTATAATCAATGCTGGAGTTTAACATGTTTCTACCTATAGAAGAAGAATCCGTCTTGACTCACCAGTCTCCTGGTTCAGTTTTACAGGAGTAATCCTTAAAAACACTTTGCTTCTCACAAGTCAAGCTTATTTTGTAAAGCAATTGCCAGAACAGTAAATACTGGGTTCCGTAATAGACCCTTTACTAAACAATAACTTTAGATATGAGTAAAATGTTAGAGATAAAGAATTACTGCCTATCGCATATGTATATAGGTATACTGTACTTAACATAGAATTATTCAGCCCTATTGTCCCCTCTATGATAACAAAGTGTAATGAAACGTTTACATAATCCTAATAACGGAGAAGAAATATGCTTAAGCAAGGCTGTGTAAGATTGAAGAAGACCTGGGACATTCATGATTTTTTTATGGGAGGTGTACAAAAAGTTGCTGGTTACATCCTGAAGTGGGATGAAAACAAAGTTTAATTTTAGGTCTTCTAGTTGGCCTTAAACCAGAAGACGTTTTCACGAACCAAAACTGGAGGCGGAGGAGGAGGAGGTGAGCTGTGAGACCCTTCAAAACAAAGCTGCTGAATGCTGTATTACAAAGAGATAGATAAATGAGTTATTTCATGTTACACTCTTATTTCCTTTGGCTTATCAGACCTACGGATAACTTAAATCCTGATTAGATTTTAAAGCCGTGGGATGCATACAGGGCTGTTGCTATAAAACTGCATTAAGAATATCAATGTCACTAAAAGTAGTTTTTTGCTAGCCTTGGAGTTATTACTGTGATGGAAAAAAAATGGTTTGTTCTTTTAAAACTTTGCGATTAATTAGTGACTGTGCTGCTTTAACAGTATTGCATACAGGAAATGAAAGAGAATAAACTTATTTAAATGAAACATGTATTGTATACTACCAAAGATGATTAAGTAATCATGACAGAATTCTTTCATATCTCTGCAATCATGGTAGTATTTACATGAGATTTTAATTCTCTATTCTGAGTCACCTCACAATTTTCTTGAAGTACAGGATAATTGTGTTATTATTTATTAATCTGAATAATTAAAAATGATACTACCTTCTCAAGAATTTTTGTAGCAGGCTTGGCTATTGAAAACTCCTGTTATTCAGGTGTTCCCATTTCACTCCCTTGCAGCACATTTTAACTAGAACATCATCAAGTGTTATGAGAATAAGACAATTAAGTTCAGTACATGCAGTCTTTCTGCAGGTGATCATCAAACTGCAGGACAGTGTCTAAGACTGAGAACCAACAGACTCTTGCCCACGCAACAGTCACTGAGTGGTCAGCACAGATCATGAAGTGGACCATTACCTTCTCTCTCATGTGCCACCAGATTTCCACCTCCCTGCATCCAGAACAGCAATGTCCTCCCTCCCCATGTCTGCACATATATCCGTTGGGAACTTAACTACCTCAGTTTCCAGCTGTGTTCCCCTTTGTAACTCTCCTTAATCCTTAGCATCTTATTATATGTACACAGTTCCTCCTTGACCTTGGGAAAGGTCTGTGTTCTTTTATCTGTCCCTGGGCAGAAAAGTTGTTTTAGCATTTTAGTCCATTTGACATCTGGAGAAAGGTGGTGAAAAACACATTGGCCACTCAAATGATAATATCTCTGGCAAGCACCCCAAGTTCTCTATTGAGCACCAAAGCACAGGGCATTTTAGACAACAGGAGTATACCTACCCATCTTCAGAGGATCAGCAGGAGAAATTCTGTCCTTGTCACTGACAAATACATAGACATCTCCTGTCTGAGATGGAGAGCACCTAACTGAGGAACAAGTGCAGTCCCCAGACGCACTGCTGCCCCACACTCTTACCAGCTGCAGCCAGCTGTATAGACATATTTCCGCCCTTAGAGGCTTCAGAAGAGCCATGGCCCTGCCTCTGCTCTTCCCCCTTCCAGTCTTGTATGAGACTCCCATGGAGCCCACAGCTCTCGTCCTGGGAGGTCATGGGACACATATTTCTTTGATGCAAGCAGACAGGCAAGAGGTTTGTACAGCTGAGCTGCACTGCTCTTCCTGACAGTGGTGACGTATTCATCACCTGCCATTCCAGAGATTACAGTGCAGCAAATAATTAAATATATACTGTCACTTACTACCATAGTGTTTCAGCTTGTCCAAGACAGTAAATGGACACCTCAGTGTCTGTGGGTTGGATAGAAGTTACCCATTTATACCAGGGCTCTCATCTGGCAGCTATTAGCCATGCTCATGTCTGCTCTTTGGCTTGTCTAATGGCCAACTTTGTGATTGTCTATCAGAAATAATTTACTAAGTTGTTGTTGGTTTCCTCCCTCCTTGCAAGAAGATGTCACCCTCATACACCATTCTCAGCTCTCCATAAGACACAACTCAAATCAAAACAACACAAGGCTGTTAACTTCAAAAGCTCAACTGCTGCCTTCAGCTGACCATCATGCTTCTTGAAGGCAGCTGCTTTGTGTCAAGCTATTTCTCATTGAAAATTTGCCATTAAATATTGAAGTTTTGACTCCTGTCCTGAAACCTTTCTCTTCCCCAAGGCACTGGTGAGCTCCTGGAGAATCCTGTGCTAACAGCCACCTTGAGCTCTATAAAGGACAAGCTCATCTTTCCTCTTCAAATAAAATCCAATCATAAGCCCCTGTCTCAAAAAAGAATAGGCCAATGACATTTGCTAGGAGTGAAGGATCTCAGCCTTTCCCTTTTCCCTGTGGAAAACAGGTGTGAAGACCCTCCAAAGTGCCTGCAAGTTTGGTGCTCACTCCCAAAACCTCACTCAAGATCCCTTAACTCGCCCTGGCTGGAGCAAAATTATAATGGTAGGCAGATATTAGTTGTGTTCTGAAAATGGACAACAGGGAAAAAAAGTGGTCTTGTAGTCCGTATCAAAATTATGTGGAAAACATGCCTGTGCCTCTTGAAGTCTAGTTCATGCAAACTATTTTTCTTTAGTGAGGATAGTCTTCAAATCTTTACAGCTTAAAGTGGATTGTTCTAGGGTTGTAGAAAATAGTCTGTCTGTCTTACAGCTTTGGAGGCAGCTGTTTACCCTGTTAAGACACAAAAGGGCAGGTTCCCCAATACCTTTGGGGTAGGGAATGCCCAGGAGTATTTTAGGAAATTCTGAAAGGAGGGATGCACTCCATGCGTGGGTGAGAGTCTGACAGTTCTCATTAGATCATGGGATACAACAAAGAACATGGGAGGCCTGAATAATTATGGGGAGATTAGATTACTCATAAAAAAGGAAAATTTGACAGGTTGCAACAAGTCATCTCCCATTCACATCTTTTTTTCTTTTTTTTTTTTTTTTAATGTTTGGAACATACAGATGTATGTAGTCCCATTACATGCATTGTAAGCAAACTGCCAGACACAATGTTCCAAACGTGATTTAGAAACAAATCATTTCACATTCCCTATATTCTGCTCTTTTTTTTCATTTTGTGACGGTAGGAGAAAACAGCATTTTTAATTTAACGCTTTCTAAGAAGTTGCCACCCACACTGTACGCATGTATGTGTAAATAAGGGTATACATTTTTTCTGATTTTCCTGTATGATTAAATCCAGGAGCCTACATTTAAGAAGAACTCAGCACACTAGAATCAGTTAACATTCACTGCAGCTTTCTTTTTGCATTATGTGAATTTAAAAAAAAAAAAAAGACATGGTGGCATTTTCTTCCTCTTTCAAATAGACACTGGCCCATGGGGAAAGCAGAGAATTCGAGAGCGGAACTTTGTGCAGGACCAAAGCGTCTGTTAAGATCAGTGCAGCCCTGCTTTCCATGAGGTAGGTCTGAACAAGCTGCTCCCATCAGCTTTTCCATTTCAGGTCCTGTCTCTGCTGTCACTCACTACTGCGAATAAAATGGAAAATAACCCCAGCAGTGCTCCTAACAGAGTGTGTGCAGGCAGGGCAGCAACGAGGAATGGGAGCGGCAGGACTGGAGCTGAAACTGTGCCAATTTAGCTGGCACTAAATGGTTCAGAGGCATCTATGACGTGCTCACTATCATAATCTTTCTAGACCTTGTACTAGTGACTGGAACATTGCCGTGGTCCCAAGGCTGAGTAGAACACATGTTATCACAAGGCTATTTCACAGTATGATAAAAGATTTGCCTTGGAAGATTTTTGTTTCAAAGATGACTCTACCTCCTTCTAGGGCTGGAGTGTGTGTGTGGCGTAGAAGGTCAAGACCGAGCTTGACTAGAGAGGCTGGTGGGTGTGATTCAGACCAAAGTGTACGAAGACCTTAAAACCAGGGTAGCATTCATGCCGCTTCGCGGCTTTGCTCAGAGATAGATTTACTTTCAACTTTCCACTTACATAGATGCATGCAGTTACTCCACTTGCAGAGGTATGCAACTCATTTCCATCTTTTTCTGTGTCCAGTTGTAGACGCCCACTTTTAAGCATGTTTCTAAGCACACAGCAGGCAACATTGACTGGACGGTCATAGAAAACACATAAAATTCTTTTAATTCCACTTCAGAGGACCTATGGAACTGTATAAGGAAAAAAAAAAAAGTGGTGCAGAATATAGCTATAGCTATAGCTATTTGCATTTTTCACTTGTGCTAATAGGAGTAATGCTTAACGCACATGAAAAGTCTTGTCTCTGGTCCCACCTCACACTTGAAAAGGCTTTCACCACTTGTTATCTAGTTAAGAGTAGAATGGGAGTTTTCAGGCAACTGGAGAAAGCCAGATCACGGAAACTTCCCGCTGAAATTCATATACTATCTCTAAGAGGAGCCACTCCTTCAGGTCTGAGTCTGACTTCTGCTTCTGTGCAAAAAGCTTTGCAGTGTTTGGGGGGGGGGGCATTTCAGCGCAGAAAAGGGCTGGGGAAAATTAAATTGCAAAATTTTGAGGCAGGATGGGAAACTCTTTCCTCAAGAGGCTTCATCAGAGTGTGCCCACCTTGTAACTTAACTTTGGTCTGTGTCGATGTTATCTAGGCCTCCCTGACCTGGAAGACTTAAAAGAAAAAGCATATCTAAATAACAGACAATAAATTCTGTTGTGACTAAACACAACAAAGAAAAATCTGGTTTGCAGCATTAATTGCAATTCCATAAGAATCAATTCATGTGATGAATTCGATTACAGCTTGGTATTTAAGATTTAGGGAAGTCCTAACGTAGCTTTTCATGCATCTTTACTCTCACACAGGAGTGTGACACCTCACCCCCCTCCCCCGTCCCGAGTCACTCTAGTGCTCACTCACACCATAAAGTCAAATCTTTAACAGATATTCTCCATTGCTTCACACCCACTTGAATTGTCTCTCATGCAAGACACTTGAACACCTCTGGATGAAGCCAGAATTCGAGCTTCACACCCAAAGCCCAAGTGAGCAACTTCTCAAGTCGTTCCCTTGAGACATCCCCACTGGCCAGAAAGTGCTGCTGCTGCTGCTGCCTCTCCCCATTGCCCAGTGGGACCTTCGTCTTTCCCTTGGAGCACAATGAATTCTCTCTTTAGAAAAACCCACGGTTGGTGCTAGCACTTACATAGACTTTGCAAAGTCTATATTCACTGGGAGAAACGCTGGAGGAGTAGACTCCATCCAGAAAGCAGTAGCACACACAGTTAGCAAGAGAATACCCTACTCTTCCATGTACTGCTTAATGTCCATGTTGGAAATCACGTCCTCGAACCTGTCATGCACGTTTAATTAATTCCTCTTTGTGGGATGGGAATCCTCTCAGAGCAACAGCTCTGGAGAATCACCTTACAGAACAGCACCAAGCCACATTCTAGAGTCTTCCTAGAAATTTCCATTTCATGGAATTTAGTAGATTACAGGGTTTTTTAAAATCCCTTACCAACTTACAGGACTGTAACTGGTTATTGAATCTGGTGCAACAGGTACCCAGAATAAATGAAAGGCTCTTTCTGATTGAGCCTTCTCAGCCTGGAGAAGAGGCTCCAGGGAGACCCAACAGTGGCCTTCCAGTACCTGAGGGGGCCTACAGGAAGGCTGGGGAGAATCTGTTTACAGAGTCCTGCAGTGACACGTCGAGGGGCAATGGGTTTAAACTGAAGAAAAGCAGATTGAGATTGGATTTTAGTTCTGGAAATTAGTTATTGGAAAAAGTTCTTTAC
>JAOTQQ010000019.1:65388786-65415949 GCA_026546715.1 Gallinago undulata | reverse complement strand
GCTGCGCGACCACAAGCACATCCCAAAATCTGATAATATTTGTTTTAAGTCTGCTGAGTGTCGGTACCTGTATTTTTATCTCTGAGATGAAATGAATATATTGTACACAGGAGAAAGGCTCCTCTGGCTCATATGGGAGGTGATCGTCCCCCTGTACTGGGCACTGGTGAGACCCCACCTCAAGTACTGTGTCCAGTTTTGGTCCCCTTACCACAAGAAAGACATTGAGGTGCTGAAGCGGGTCCAGAGAAGGGCAATGAAGCTGGTGAGGGATCTGGGGAACAAGTCTTATGAGGAGAGGCTGAGGGAGCTGGGGGTGTTCAGTCTGGAGAGAAGGAGGCTGAGGGGAGACCTTATCTCTCTCTGCAACTCCCTGAAAGGAGGGTGTAGAGAGGTGGGGGTTGTTGTCTTCTCCCAAGTCACAGGCAATAGGACAAGAGGAAATGGTCTCAAGTTGCACCAGGGGAGGTTCAGATTGGATATTAGGGAAAAATTTTACACTCAAAGGGTTATTAAGCATTGGGATGGGCTACCCAGGGAAGTGGTTGAGGCACCATCCCTAGGAGTATTTAAAAGATGGCTTGAAATAGAGCTTAGTGACATGGTTTATTGATGGTTGTTATCAGAGTTAGGTTGACGGTTGGACTAGATGACCGTAAAGGTCCCTTCCAACCTAGACAATTCTATGATTCTATGCAGTCATCACTGTACACATCCCCAACTTGCTGCTGCAGGCAACACAGCCTGGCAACACTTCTGCCTTTGCAGCTGAGCAATCAAGAGTATCACCCCACAGCGATAAAGAAGGGGTGTGCTGTGGCTCTGTCCCATACACCCTGCCTACCCAGCAGTTGACCTTCCCTTCCCGGCCATTCTCTGGTAACAGTGAGTTAACCAGGAAGCTCCCAACAGCACAAATGCTTTCACTGAATTGAAAGTTCCTTTCAAAAACAGCCTGTACATTTTTTCCCCCCTTGCTGCCTTCCTTGTGAAAAAAGGCTCTAATGCCACTGCTAAATGTGAAAAGGGAACACAGGCTTCTGTCACACATGATTTACTAATCACATCATTCTTGTTTCAGGTGAGATTTAGAGACCATCTGGGCAAGAGTTTGCACATGCACTTCCCTGTTTCTTTAAAGTCCAACAGCTTTGCAGAGAGAGCTCCCAGAGACTTTCAAAGAGGAATGAGATCTTCAGTGGGAGCTTCCAAACAAACATGTCTCGGCCTTTCAATTTCTGGTTGGGTCTCCTTAATGCAGGGCAGCTCCAGTGAGTGTAATATCAGTCCAGCTTTCTTTACAACTCATCTTGAGATCCATTAGGAAAAAGAAACTTCTCTAACAGGCCACCTCTGGCATGCTGAAGAAAGCAGAGGCATATTCCCAGAGATTTCAACATGCCTGCTTTCTTTCTGATAGTCATGTAGCTGGCAGTGGCACACCTTCATGTGTCCTTGCCCTGGAGCAATAACCGTCCTGAGGAGCTGCAGGGATGCACCTCTGCCAAGAGCCCGTTCAGACTTATCTGCAGAATGACTGAGTGGAGCCTCTCAGACCTTGTGGCAGCAGAGAGCCCAGGTCTGTGTGAAACGGTGAGGGATCTGGGCAAACTAGAAGGCTATATGCAGACAGCAAGAGGAGATGATTGATTACAGAACAGCCATTGAGGAGTTAACAGCACAGCCCATAAATGCTTTGGGATAATGCCATGCGCTCAACCTCCTTTCCTTCCTGTTCATTCAGCAGGAGTCATCGCCCCTGCACACTATTAGGATGCAGCTGAAATAAAAATAGCCTGTTCCATGCAATGCTCTGGACAGGCTTCAGCTGGGCAGGGGTTTTTTTGTGCAGGAAGGGGGATGGAGCAGAAAGGGAGGAGAAAGATTTATCTGACAAATCCCTTTGCAAGTCTTGCCACCTCAGGCAAAGGCAGCTGGTCAGTGTGCTCCTCTCTTACAGCTTGATCTCTTCGCCAGCCCCCCGTGAGAGTCTCAGTTCCTCACAGTGCTCCAGAACAGTGGGATGCTTTCTGCTAATCCTCTTATCAATGGTGACAGAGAAAGACCACCATTAAACATAAAGCTATGATTCTATTCAAACAGCAGAACAATACAGTACAGTATTATTATTTGGGATTTTTCTCACCTTCAGCCACCTAAAGATCAAGAAATAAGGCTACTGCAGCTGTTTTGAGTTTCTCTGCATTCAGAGACATTCACTTCCAGGAGGCAGCTGATCCCATTTTTCTTAAACACTCATTTTAGGGTGATTCTAATTTTTCCCTAAGACTAGATTAATGTGCTCCCCAGTAACTGGCATTTCCCACCTGTAAGTCCCACCTGACTGAAAATAGCTATTTAAGGCCTTCCTACAAACTAGATAATACCACTCACAAAGCTATAGGCACAATAAAATGGTGGTGCTAACTCTTACTAATAAAAGTATATCTGAAATACCAAAGACTAAGTCTCACCAGAGGTTGGTGAGTTCTGTTAGCAAGGGTTAGGGCTCTATGTTACTTGCAAATAATACAGCAGTTGCAGATTGACCCTAGAAATCTCTGTCCAGTCCTGATGTCTATGCTTCGAAGTATGTTCTGGCAAAAAAGCCACAAGAACAATCCTTAGTCTTGAAAGCTTTCCTTGTAAAAAGAAATACTGGAGAAACCTCACAGATTAATGGAACAAAAATTTAAACAGTTATTTGGTGACAGCCTGTCACTACCTACATTGGGGAGACATCTCCATTACTATATACTTCTTTCAATCAAGCAAGTAAAAGACATGATGTCATAGAATCATAAATAGAGTTGGAAGACACCTTAAAAATCATCGAGTTCCAACCCCCCTGCTGTGACCAGGAACACCTCCCACTAGAGCAGGTTGCTCAAAGCCCCATCCAGCCTGGCCTTGAACACCTCCAGCGATGGGGCAGCCACAGCTTCTGTGGGCAACCTGTTCCAGTGTCTCACCACCCTCACAGTAAAGACTCGCTTTCTAGTATCTAATCCAAATCTCCTTTCCATTTAAAACCATTACCCCTCATCCTATTGCTCCATTCCCTGATAAAGAGTCCCTCCCCATCTCTCCTTTAGGCTCCCTTCAGGTACTGGAAGGCCATTATAAGGTTTCCCTGGAGCCTTCTCTTCTCCAGGCTGAATAACCCCAACTCTCTCAGCCTATATTCTTAGGAGAGATGCTCCAGCCCTCTAATCATTTCTGTGGCCCTCCGCTGGGCACAGTATAACAGGTCCATGTCCTTCCTGTGTTGAGGACTCCAGAGATGGACACAGTACTTCAGGTGGTGTCTCACGAGAGCAGAGTAGAGGGGCAGAATCACCTCCCGTGACCTGCTGGCCACACCTCTTTTGATGCAGCCCAGGATGGGGTTGGCTTTCTGGGTTGCCAACACACACTGCTGGCTCATGTCAAGCTTCTCATCCACAAGCACTCCCAAATCCTTCTCCTCAGGGCTGCTCTCCAGTCATTTTCTGCCCAACCTGTATTTGTGCCTGGGATTGCCATGTCCCAGGTGCAGGACCCTACACTTGGCTTGGTTGAACTTCATGAGGTTTGCACAGGACCACCTCTCAGGCCTGTCCTGGTCTCTCTGGATGTCATCCCTTCACTCTAGCATGTCATTCAATAGCTGGAAGCTAAAACTGAACAGAATCAGGCCTACAACAAAGCTGTGTATTTTTTAAAAGGAGGATGATCGGCCATTAATGTGGTGATTGATTCTTTGCTAGTGAAAGGTTTTTGATAAAAAATTCTGATGTTTCTGCAAACATACTGAAGCTCAACTATGGGATTGATACAGAAATTACTAAGCAAGTTTGATAGCTCATGCTGTTTGGAGCTGGTAGTAGTCACCCACTTTTCTCCCCACATGTACAACAGTTTCTTTGCCTCAATCTTTAGGGCTTTCCTCAGGAGTTCTTTGTGCATTTCAAAAGAAGGAAAGGAAGAGAAAGGAACATGGGGGAGGTATTATAGAATATTTAAGACAGTGATAGGTAACAAATGAATGAGGAATTCTCAAATGTGTTTGCAGCAGAAAACAACAGGGTGCTTGATGCAAACCACAATGAAGAGATGTTCTGTCTGTTTGATGTGACAATGACCATAAGAGGTAGATCTTTGCAATCATTATGACACTGCAGTATCTCATTTTTTCCTACTAGTAAAATCCATAGTGAATAAGAGATCATATCCTCAAAAAATAAATCTTGGTTGGCATCCCAAGAATGATTGCAGCTGGCAGTAAAAGAGAAACAAGAAACCATTGTAGACTTCAAAACACAGAGGAGATATAAAACTAATTTTTTATTCTTTCTCTGAACTTCTGAGTTTTCCTACCAGCAAAAGAATTGATAACTATATCCAGACTGTCATTCCTTCCACCACGCCTTGTACTGGAGTTGGGCTCCAGTACTGTGGGCATCAAGACAACCATGCAGGGTCCAGACAAAAAAAGACATTCCTCCCCCAATCCAGTAAAGGCACAGCTGGTATAGGCTCATCAGGCAACATATACCTATGTAGCTTAGAAAACCTGCAAGTAGCAAATGAGAATATAGTCAAGGAAAACAGGTGGAGACATCAATGGGCTCTTTGCAGTGTTCTCAAAATTCCCTGATAAAGGCAGAGGCTTAGTTATAACGAGTCTGCAGGCAGCAACAGCACATTTTCCTCCATCCAAGCGATTGGATGATCAGACTCGTATGATTGCCTTTTGTGTGGTGACTCACCAGAGGGCAGCAGCCTTCCAGATGTGATGTCAGCCCATAAAAACGTGAGACGTCCCTTTTGCTCTCCCGGTCGGACCGTCCCTCTTCATACTGTACCCTGACGTCAGCAATCCCATTTTGCATGCTTGGCTGGCAAGCTAAACATCGCTATGTTTTGGGATAATGGCAAGTTAGGTCAGGTATCAGATGCATCGTTAATCCACAGCTCAATGTCTCACCGAGGCGTCTGTAGTATCAAAAAAATCGCACACAATTAGTCTGCAGTGAGTAACTGGTCTAGGTCTGCTGCCTCGTACAGACAGACTTTTCTGTCACTCCATGGCATATTTTAAAGATTTTTTGAAAGAAACTTTACAGTTACATATGCTGGCAGAAGAATAGCCCTTCTTCTCCCCAGTTTTCTACTTTTAAATGAAGCATGAAGAAAATTACATTTACCCTCTATTAAGGCAAAAACTCTGTCTTCCAGGAGTATTCTCTGGCAGGGAGACAGCCTGACATCTGTGTGCCTCTGGTGATGAGTATGTCTGCAGCTACCCTTTGTTATTAGCTCCACTCCCTTTCTTATCCCCTCATTTCCCATGCCAAAATCAGGGTAATATTTCCCTCCCAGTGGGAGGTTAGGAGAGTTTCTGGGAGGCACTGTGTCACATGTGCCGAATGGCAGCACAGAGCACAAGAAGCAAGAAAGCTTCATCACAGCAGAATTTCTGCTCTTGCTGCCTGGCTTCTGGGTGGCCCTGGTGTTAAAACTGTAAAACCAACGCCTCGAGACTTCCAGCACAGACTTGGTGGTGTCGTTCTTTACGAAACTGGAGATAAACTAACTGCAGAGACTGAAGGACTGAGTCCGTTTCCATTTCAGCTGAATGGGAACGGTGCCACTGAACGGTGCCAATTTGCCACGGGCAGTGTGGAGAGAATGCCTTTAACATTCATCCCAAAGGGAGCCCACTGAGGAAGCACAAGGGACATATGTCCCCTGAGCAGCCACCAAGATTCCACACAAGTACAAAATGCAGTCATGGCAGAGTTAGAGACAGAAAACCAAAATCCACCGGTGGTTGTTTTAAATACCTCTTGTTAGTCAAGTGCTCCTGGGAAGGTGAGAGGAATTGGAACAAACATAATAGGAATGCAAAATCTTATCAAAAAATCCCTATCATAAGACTGTAAGAATTTGTTAAGTACCAGGGAAGTGTGCCATACATGTGCAGGACTGCAGGCTGGAGCACAGTAGGTTCATAGCAATGTGTTCAAAGTATAAAGCCCTCTCCACGCATCTTTTGCACTTGAGACCAAATTTCTCAAAGGACCCTTAAGTGTTTGGTTTCATGTGGAAGCACTAACTCAGAACAGAAACTGTGATTGCTGCATAACAGAGGGGACTTCCACCTTCCATCAGCAGATACCACTTAAGAGATAAATTACTTGAAGCTGAGCTTAAACATGTATTTTCGGTGCTGCTTGAACTGGAGCAGCAGTTCCAGATTAAATCATAAGTCTATTATGTTAATCACTGTACACATACAGACTGTTAAGAAAAGGCGGGCCCTTCCCTGAGTTGTACACTGTCTAACTAGACTGGAAGAAGGATGGGAAGAGAGAGACACAGAGAAATGAATGGATTTAGCCAAGGTCCTACTGCAGCAGAGCAGGAGCAGGTCACAGCTCATCTCTCCCCCATCATTTCTGTGGTTGGTGCTCACCAGCTTTCCCTTCACCACAGGCTCAGTTCTCTGCGCTGTTGTTATAACTTCTGGAGCAACGTGAGAGATGACAATAACATCTGGCAAGAAACACTGTTGGGAAAGGGATGCAGGTCCTCCTGCATGTCCGGGTAAGCACAGCACACCAGAGGGAAACTGAATGAAACAGTTTCTTGTGAAAGAGAAGACCTTTCCTAGTTACCCAGTGAAAACAAGGGAGTGCTTGCGGCTCATCCACCCAGTGGTGGGACCACCCATGGCCACCCAGCTGTGGTGCCCACACCACAGAAGGGTTGCACAAATGCCCTCCCCACTGTCATGTGCTCCTGCAGCCCACACAGGACCCTCTGCACAGCCCAGCACACCGGCTCTGGCTAGCAAGTAGGGAAAAAAACCCAAGAAAACAGGGCTGAAATTGTCTACATGGGCAAAACACCTTTTCTTCAGTGTACAAAATGTACTATGGCTACACGTGGGCAGATAGCAACTCCTCTTCGCTTGTGAACCCTCCTCTGTCTGGTTTGTAGTTGGAAATTCAGCCTTCAGGAGCAAGAGCTAGAATCCTGCTTTTCCTACAGAAGTACTGGTATCCAGTAAACCCTTCATCTGCCGTGTACAATTAATCAGGGTGGATACGCTGTTCTTTAATTACTATCCCAAATCACCTGGTTTTTTCATCTTCAACTGAAATCTCATTTAGTTCAAGTCTTTCTAAAATATATTAATTAAATTAATAATTTTTTTTTGTCTGTCTCCATTTTTCTACGCTTGTGTACCAGCCATTATTTTCAAATATTGGGGGGTGGGGTGTGAGTTAGGATAGCAAAGACTATTGCTTTGGATTTAGGAGAAGAGCATACATCTAGTATGTATCAGGTTGTATGGAAACAAGGTTTTGCCTAGAGTGTTAAATTTTTTTTCTAAGATCCTTGATAACAAATTAATAATGATGTGGCCAAGCAAACATTTAAGCACTGTAAACTGAAGACTTTCTGACAGCTTTAACAAAGTTTGTTCTTCCAGCAGTCCCTGTCAAGCACTATGATATTGCTCACCCTCAGGAAGGATGGCACAGAAGACTCACAGTATTTAGATTTAATAAGAATGAGGGGAAGCAGGCAGGAAGGAGCAACATGAATTATTCATATTAGCTGCAGCCCTGAAAATTAATTCTTAGTGCAGGAGAAAGACACTCTTGCAGAGCTTACAGCAATCAAAGGACAGCCTGCAGCATCAGCAGGGCTGCAACCAGAAGAGGGATCAGGTGAAATGTAGGGTATGGGTACAAAGAAGAGCTTTGGAAGCCGCTGCCAACCATTCAGAGGTCAGTGCATTAGGTTCCCCAACTCATATTTTGGAAGGAGCTCCCTCTCTGTGGTGCAATAACCACCTGCAGGTGTTCATCTTGGAGAGCACAAACCAGCCCCACTCCTCCATGGGTTCACACCACGGATGTGGGCATTGCTTAATGCGGTGGCTGCTGGGTGACCTCAGAGGAAGGCACTGCCTGCTGAGCATGTCTGGCTTTCTAAGAAATAGGAAAAAATTTTTCAATACCCACCCTCCCATAACCACAGTTCCTTTAGTAGGTGATATTTTTATCACTGATGACTGAAATTGAGCAGTCTGCAAGCCTGCAGCTGTATTCTTGTTTTCAGGCTTAAGACATCAATCCCCGGAGCCACCAAGAGTTGTCCTCCCAGTTTTCCTCTGCAACCATCCTCCTTCTCCCAGGATCCCTCCAGAAGACTCTATCCTCGCTCACCCTTCCCTTCCCACCACAGCAGCACCCCACCTCTCTGCTCCTTGGGGACAGCTCGTGCTCCCCAGTGGGTTTCTTGCCTCTTGCCCCCTCCTCATCACAGACCAGCCATGGCACTGCTCCTCTGCTTTTCAGTCTGCTGAGGGATAGTGTGAGGGATAAAGCGTGTAAGCAGCTATGGAAGCTGTCAGAGGGGACCGACTGCCATTTTTCTGCTGTTATTTGAATGGCAACTCTTCGTTAAAACTTGTACAGCATTGTCCTTTGCAGCTCAGCTGAAAAAAAAAAAAACTACACAGGCACATTAACACAAAGACAATTATTTAACAAGAAAAAAAAATGTAAGCTTCATGAAATCCTTTTACTTCCTTCATGAAGTAACTAATCATGTAGCATTAGGCTTCTAAGCATAATACTGATTTTCAGAGACTCGTTAGCTTACTAAGGGAAGAAATCTACTGTATAAGAAAAAATCTACACTGTATAAGAGTAGGTGACAGCTACTGGTAGCAAACAAAATATAGCTGCAAATGTTTACTTTTTAATAGATAAGCAAGAGTCTTGTGTCTTCCTGGAGCCCGGCTGGAATTCAGATATTGTTTGACTTTTTTTCTCCCACAACACACATTTGATTTTATAATACTTTTGAAACCTTGAGCAAATAGAATACTGCAAGTTAAACATTACATGAGTCAAATGTACCCATTACCATGACTTCAAAACAACTGCTCAGAAGAACTTAGATCTGCAATCAAATACTTTAATGGGGAATTAAGAGTAACCAGTCTTTACCACAGCTGACTTTCTGTGGTAAATAATTCACCTGCCACCTCTGTGAAGATTTCTGAATGTAACACCTCTCCTGTCCATTCCTACAGCTTCTTTTTGTTGGTGGGTGTTTGGTTTTTTTCCCCATTGGAGAAGCCCAGAACATTTGACATCTGTGGGTTATTTACCCAGTGCAGTGCACTTGGCAGGCACAGCCAGTTTCTGCTCATTTCATCACAAGAGCAAACCAAGGCACAGCCAGGCAGAGCCTCACAGACAGTGTTAATGGCTTACATGGCACTATAACAATTTACAGCAGGTAATGATATATCCAAGGATGTTAAATTGGTTGCCAGGGCTATGAAGTAAGTCAGGGCAGAGCCAATAGCAGCTGGAGACATTGCAGTGCCGGTCACCTCTGCTGACCTGCTGACAGCACAGCACCTGCAGATTGGGAGTTTGCCATCAGGAGTGTCAAGAGTACTTTTATTTTCCTTATTTGAAAATTTAAAAGAATAACCCACCGGGCAATATAAACACACATATTTGAGACATACGTAATAAAAATATCTCAAAGATTGACATACAAAAATGCAATACTTATTTTCAAAATTACAGTCACTCATCCCCTCTAAACTGAATTTCCTGTGAGCAAACATAAACCAATGACATTTAAATACAAAATTTTCAATGTTTTGGTTTGGTTTTTGTTTATTAAATTTCTAAATGTAGATGACTGATTGCTGACCCCATCAAAAATAATGCCAGAAGTCGTTCCCTATCAAGGACAATGCCAGATATAGCACCTCCCCTATGAAGACAGGCTGAGAGAGCTGGGGTTGTTCAGCCTGGAGAAGACAAGGCTCTGGGGAGATGTAATAGCAGCCTTACAGTACCTGAGGGGGGCCTACAGGAGAGATGGGGAGGGACTCTTTATCAGGAAGTGCAGTGGCAGGACAAGGGGTAATGGTTTTAAATTGGAAGAGGGGAGATTTAGATTAGATACTAGGAAGAAATTCTTTACTGTGAGGGTGGTGAAGCACTGGAACAGGTTTCTCAGAGAAGTTATGGATGCCCTGGAAGTGTTCAAGGCCAGGCTGGATGGGACTTTGAGCAACCTGGTCTAGTGGGGGGTGTCCCTGCCCAAGGCATGGGGGTTGGAACTTGATGGTCTTCCAACTCTAGCCATTCTATGATTCTATGAAACTACCAGTACCTCAGTGGGGTCAGGACTTCACCCAAAATAATATGTGATCTACTTCAGGCAACAGCTGAGAACAAGTATCCTGAAAATGGCACCTTTGCTTGCTTTTATAGCTTGGGGATGAGAGGCAGATACTTTTTTAGGATGAACATAGCTTATAACATGCTGAGTTTGACCTCTGTAGCTTCCTCAGTATCACACTGAAGCAGCCCAACAAACACCCTTGTTAAAAAAAAATAAAATGGCTTGCATAAGGTACAAGTTGGTCTAAGCATCCTTTGGAAACAACAGCCTGAAGTAATACCTACACTTTTTATTAAAATCAATCTCTGGATTATTTACGATATCTTCTCTAACCTTTTTTGTTTGGGAGTATATTTTTCTATTTTAAACATTATTCTTCCTCCTTTGTCTTCAGACCTATATTTTAAGATAATGTGACATTAGTTCTCCAGCAACAAATCAGTTTCTTGACCCAGAATTTTATTTTTATTTCCATATCAAATCCAGTGCAATTACTTTGTTTACTTCAGTAATTTTCTCAGAGTTTCAATAAGGCAAACTTCATTTATTTACAGTTTTTTTTAAGTGTAGTTACTGTTGTGTTTAAGTGCCAGAATGAAAATGAAGTGACAAATAGTAATTTCAGGATTTCACTCTTCAATTACAGAAATCTGCAGCAGGCTAATAAGAACCAAATTGAAGTATGCTAAGACAACAGTATGTGTACTCCTGAAATCAGTGGAAAGATGCTTTAATGTTCTTTAGTACTGCTAGCTCTAGAAATGATGGGGTTTTATTGCTGCCTTCTTGAGCAAACAGGTATTTTCAATAGCATTAATTCAGAGCCACAGAGCTTTGAGACCACGTGGTCCACCAAAACCATTAACAGATCATTTGTTTATTTTAACAGACAAACAAATGCAAGCTCCACCCTGGCCTTGGAGTCAAGAGAGAGTGGGTGTAAGTCATTTGCTTTCCTTCTGAAAAGGACATTTCAGTAGTGTGAACTTCATATTTATCTCAGAATACCCAAACAACTTTGACTGCATTGAGAATACAGGTCGTGTAATATGTAAAACTGTACAGTTTCATCATGTTTTGTTTTGCCCCCCTCATTTAAATCTTTTTCCAGAGAAAAACATTGAAAAGGTAAAGTTATTTTAATAAAAAGCTGGGTCCCCAGCACAGGCAGGTTCTGTGGCTGATGAGAGGGCAGATACTTACATTTCTACAGATCTTTTCTTGGAGAGGTTTGCCTGAAATACACACAATTACAGGAAAGTTAACCAACTTCAACTTAGCAACCCGAACCAACATTACAACAAAATAGTGTGTATTTTTTAGCAACTTACAGTAGAACAGCTATGATTTTATGGTTATTTGTTTTTAAAAATTAAGGACTCCAGTACTGTAAGAGTAATTTTATTCCTGGCATGAGCAGAACCTAGACTTTTGTGCATACATCTCATCTTCTGCGTTTAACAGACCCCAACTTTGGGACACTCACTGGGTACAGAGATATTCTTCACTTGACAAAGGCCTTTCACCTTTTTGGCATTAAAAAGGAATATCTGTAATGTTTGCACTCTAATAGAAACCAGACGTGGCAAGAATGAAAGCAGAGCCTGAATCCCACAAAGCAAACTTTGGCCCCAAAGGGCTTCAGCCGAAGCTAGTTTTCCTCATCTGTCCCCTTCTGCCTGGATTTCTCCTTGGCTAGACAAAGGTCTCCATGGCCACCAACATTTCCATGCCATCTTTCACTGTTAGTATATGATGTGCATGGCCTCTCTTTCCCAAAATCAAGTGTTAGTGGGTTTTGGGCAGCTGAAAGGAAGGTGCCATGGGACCAACAAAATGAGTTTTTTGCTCCCTACATGTGACAACTGTGTTTCTGGAGGCATGTCCTTTCACAGCTGCAGTTCTTTGTGTGTTTGTTTGTTTCTAGGAGCATGACAGCTCCTCAGCTTTTGTCTTGCGCAGTGGAAGGCTCTGAAGTGACTTCCATTAATCTCTCTCAAGATACTGCAGTGACAAAAATAAAACCCACCACAGCCATAGCAATTACTTTGTGGTTACAGACCAAGGAATGAGGAGAAGCCCAAGAAGGGCTCTGATGTAATGGCCTTGAGCTCAGGAGCCAAACACAAACTGTAGACCAAAATACCTCCTCCTGAAATACAAAGTCCCATGAAACAAATGTACTTTGTTGAAGATTAAATAATGGCCATATTTTGATGGGAAATTTAGTCTAAAAAATCTTTAATGTTCCATTACTATTTACATGTGGGTTTTTTTTAATTAATCAAGCTTCAGTTTCCATTACAGAACTTTGAAACCAAAGCCCTCTGATCTCTCTGCCCTTGAAAAATGTTGCTGCTTTGATATTCTCCCTTGTTTCTTTAACAAAGCCTGAGAGGGCTAGCCACGGGCCCACCAAACCCACGGGCCCACTAAACCCCTGTTGGCTCCATGCAGTAACAGCCTTGGATTTCTTTCAGTTTATCCATCAGCGCCTTCCCTTGGCTGCTGCAGCCCATTCTCCCAGCCCCAGAAGGCACCAGAAACTAGCTTATACCCTCACTCCTCTTCCCCTCCTTCTTTCCCTAGGGATATTTTCTCAACTGCCTCCTATTCCCCAGCACACTTTGTTTTGTTCCTCTGTGGAGGAGAGGCTTTTATAAGGGTTCTCCTTCATCAAAAGTCTTTTGAATGTTCACTTGCACTCAAAATAACAGGGAAAATCAGGACCCCCACGTGTAGTGCAGCAGTGCTCCTGTTCTGTTACTGCTCTTGTTGCAGCAAGCTACAAAATCCTGCCACAGATTACAACTGACAAATTGGATAAGTGTATTCTTGACTGTTTGATGTGGGATTATATCAGAGGCCAGATACAAATGATCCACATATTACCTGTTGTACAGATACACATTTGTCCAGATCAAACCCAGTCCCCATCAGAACAAAAGCCGTGGTAGCAATACTGCCAAGATTTGAAATACTTATGTATTTTAGCCCCTTGTTCCCAACCGTTACCCTTCGGGGCATTACAGAGTGCCTGGAAAACAGCTAGCATTTTGCACTCCTCCTCTGCATAAAACAGCTGAAACTGTGTTTGTTTTTAAAAATTGCCTAATAATTGAGAGCTTCCTTGCCAAGATTCAAGCCCGAAGCCAAGAGCAGAGACCATATTAACATCTTGGAGTGGGGGAAGGAGAGTTTTTGAGGGAAAGAAAGAAATAAATTCTCTATCACAGGAAGAAAGTAGAGAAAGATAAAAAATCAAAGCACTGAGTGATGGAACAATGAGTAAAGGACCTGAAACATAACCATGAAAGGGAGGAGAAAACTGTATTTTTCCCTATGGATATATCCTGGTATTATTGCTTCTAAGATTATCTTAAAGCAAACTTTTTTTTTTTTTTTTTTAATAGAGAAGGGGATGAGAATAAATTAAAATTCCACAATTCTTTTAAAGTGCAGCTTTCATGGTTCCTTGCATTGACAGTGTTTAAACACTGAGATTTCAGTGACATCTTTAAAATGCTTAGAGCATCAGACTGCCAATTCAAAATCTTCTTCAAAACACAAAACATTAGCTTTATCACAGGACCACTAACTTAAAGCAAACAGCTAACATAAAACTGAACAGGGAGTTTCCTGAACCCTCTCCATAAAAGATGGCAAGACTGTCTGTCTGCTGGCAGTTCCACTATCACTCTGAGACTCAGGACGTTTGGGTACCATTCCCAGCTGTGTCCCAGTACTCCTTTATGCACCTTGGACAAGTCGTTTACCACCATATAACTCAATATTCCAAATGCAAAATGTAGAAAATAGCTTTATGCTACATATAGTACTCGCTTATACATGTACACATGACATTTATTACTACAACCAGAAGCATTTTTGCTATATTCACTTGTTGAAATTCACTGACGTCTCCTTTTCTGGCTTTAGTTTTGAAAACATAGCCTTCGATATTTAATTTTAAATGAATAAATTTAGGATGCAGTACGCCTTGAAAACCATCAACCCAGCACAAATAATAATAATGAGAAGAAAAGCACCTGTTTATAAGTAAAGGTCAATTCCTTGAAGTTTGGAGTAGTTAATTTGAAACACTGCAAGTTAAATACCTCCCCTTGCCTGGAATACCAGGTCTCCCCTTAGCAATTTGCAGTGATCAGGGTAGCCAATCCCATTCAGAAAATTTAGGTTTGAATCAAAAAAATCAAGACTTCTACAAAGCCTGAAACTGCCTTTTGCCTGGTACAACTCCTGAGACGGGTGTACATCTCCCTGTGTGTCTGCATTTTTCACTGTATCCACATTATGAATGGGTAAACTGAACCACAGAGGTTAAATGATTCACCTACAAAGTCTTTGGACACAAATAAATTCGCATTTCCAACCACCAAATCTAAGAAAAAAGACGAGTGTCTCACTAGTACAGAGCCCAGTACCAGACAAATCCATTTCAGGAGGAGGAAGTTCTCCAACAAATGCAACACAAATGCATTCCTTTTAACTGAAGAGAAAGATCTGTCCTTAAGCCATACTCTTCCTGGTTCATATAAGCCTCTCCAAGAACCAATTTTACACAGCTGAGTTTGAGTCTCTCAGGTTAATGCACTATTTTCCTTCTCATTCCTTGATATCAGAGGTACATCTCGTAGTAAACTGGGATAGATGCTATCACTGGTGCTGGTTACCAACTGAGGACGACCCAGGAGATCCCACAATCCTGGATATGCCATGTGCATCTAGCTGTGGCCTCAGGCGGGCAAAGATCTTCCAGTCTTCCATGGTACCACGTGGAAATAACCTCTGCCATATGTGCATGCTCCAAAGGTCCTCTCAGTCACTGGACTCAATAACTTGCATGCAAGATTGCAGGCACTTCACGTAGTGCTCCTCTGGAACCATGACATCAAAAAAAGAGCAATGCAAGCTTTCCAAGACAAGCTTCCCATTTCAGACCTCCATCATCCTGCTCTGAAAGACCACTGCTAGTCTGTGAGTGTCTTGTTCTGTGATTACTTTGAAAACTATTTTGCTTAGGCTGGATCATACCTGGAGGCTTCCTGAGAAAACCCAGCAGCTTTTGCATATAAAACTTCTCCTTCATGAGGCTCAGGCCCTTCTATTCTGTTTCCTTTGTGTTCAAATTTGCTTCTGGTAAATGGTTTTGTTTTTCAGATTTAACCAGTACGAAGAATTTAAGCCAACCAGATGGAAATACCTTCACAAAATTACTGAGAAATGTCATGTAGTAATACTGTGAATGAGTTCCAGGAATTACTGAAAGTCACTTGCTATTTATTGTTTAGTAATATAGTGCTTGAGGTTTCCTGTCACTAGTTCAGTTGTGCCAAAGCTCAAAAACCTAAAATATAGTTTCACATGTTTTGCAAATGTGTGCTTCTACCGGATCACTTTACAAAAAGAACTGACCTGATATTCAAGTGCCCAGGAAGAAGATTGGAGGCACTTTCTTCATTCACTTTGTGACCAAACTGCTTGCAAAAACTAACCATGAGAGCAAGAGCAAAAAGGATAACACAGAATTAAAGTGCAGTAGTCATCATTCTCCCATGATTCCAGAAAAATAATTCTGCTGCCTTTACCAAATAACCGAAGCACGACATTTCATGTTCGTTTAAACTTGCAGTTACTTGGATAGGCAGCCCCTCACCACCACAAGAAGAAGGGCTACTCTGCATTCCCCTCTGCTCCTGAGGCCATCAGCTGAGACCAAAACATGCCTTTCATGACTGTAGGGAACTGACCTCCTTAGAAGGAACAAGCAAGTGCTCCTGTTCCCAACTGAAGCACTGCAGAGTATCTAAAGATGCCCTGCCTATATGTCTGAGGACCACAGACTCAGGCAGCCCATCAGGGACCCTGAGAGGTACTACCATCTAACCCACTGCCCAGAGCAGGCTCAACTGTGTGATCAGACCAGGTCATTCAGGTCTTTTCATGCTGTTGGGGTTGGAAGAATGGAGATGGCACAACCTCTCTGGGACCCTGCTGCACTGCTGGGTGGTCTTCATGGGGAAAAGCCTTTTCCTTATCCTCAAGCTGAGGATCTCGTATTTCAGTCTATGACCATTGCCTCTCACTCTCCTGCTATTTGCTGCTCTGATGAGCAGTTTTCTCTTCTCAGCAACCTCTTCACAGATCCTGGTGGTGAGGAAGGCACAGCAAGAACGGGGCTGCTCCGTGGTGGGTACAAACAGGGTACAGGCAGTGCCCAAAACAAGCGTCAGGTTGGTGGCAATGCCCAGTCCCATCTGCAGCCCGAAACAAGGTGAGGCAACAAATCAGTCTTTGGGTCCACCAAAGGATTCCAGCCACAAATAGAAGAAGACAGGGCTACACCCTATGGTGTAGCTCAAGCCAGAATGGCTTCCCCTGATGGGCCATTGGGTTGGACTAGAGACCCCCAGGGCTCCTTCTGACCTCCACAGTTCTGTGATAGATCATTTCAGACCTCATGTTTGTGTTCTGGTAATGTAGTACTGAAAAGTAAAGTGTTTGACCCATACACCGGATGATCTCCAAACTCTGAATCCCATTTCATAAGAATAGACACAGAGTAAACTGAAACAACAGACTGTGTTTGATTAATTCCCTTGTGAGGTTTCTAATACAGTCTGCTTGCAGACCCAGATTCTGTAACGCAGAATCTCTTAGCAGGTTCCTCAGCCTTTTTCAGAAACACCTTTCAGTTTGTTCAGTGTACACAGGAAAACCACTGTCACCATCATGCACTGTATCCATCTTTGCTTCTCTCTCCCCTGGTAAGCCTCCAGCTCGTGCATTTTCCAGGCTTGGGACAAGTGACAATACTTGCCAAATAAAGACAATCTTGTCAAGGAAGTAAACACCATTGGTACCCTTATCCAGGGGACCGTCTGCAAAACTCGTCTTATCCAGAGGACTGTCTAGTCAAAACTGAGAGACCAAGGCAACTGTGAAGCCCCAAGATATGAAGCTTTTTTTGAGCCAAAGCAGGGTGCACTGACCAAAAGGAGGAAATGGGGACAACTTTTACATTTTTACAGAAAAAAAAAGTGAGCAGAATATATATTATTCTTGATCCATTTTAATTGCCCCAAGGGAACACAGCTTACACAGCCAGAGCCACCTCCCAGTTTCATGCACTGCCACTCTCAGCAGTGAAAATACAGGCTTGTCTGGTGACAGAAATAGCCCTGTGTCTCAAGCCCAAACAGAGCTGGTGTGTCTGGGAAATTATTTCTGCTAGTCTCTGCATGTTTCCCTTTCAAGGAGCCTGATTAGGTCATGTACTCTTCCTTGGAGACCATCCAGATTTTAAGGGATTCATCTTTTTGCCCCATAAGTAGTCATGTCTATATACTGGCACAGCACTCTTATGTGATTTTCCACCTACTTATGTGAGTAATGCTAACTGTGATACGAAGCGTTATGGCCACCAATTCCAAGGAAACACCCTACAGCCTTTCAAGGATGTGTTCCAGCTCGGGTCTGCCAGGAAGAAGTCAAGCCCACCAGCACCCTCTCAACCAAGACAGAGGAAATAAGATAAAACAGTGAGAACTAGCACAAAGGAGGGACCAGGATCAAGAATACTCTAATTCTACTATTTTGGGATAAAATTGAGTGTGCTGGGGATTTCCAAAAAGGACAGCAGCCCAGAGCTCTGACAATTTGGCTTTTGGGGACAGGAGGAGAGGACAGCCCTTTATTTTGCAACCCCAAGGAACAGACAGCAGGTGGAAGATTTAAGGGCTTTGCTAAACTGGACGAGATCTGGGGCTGATTGGCATGCTTGCTTAAATAGAGTGTGTGACCATCAGAGAGAGCAGCCTCCTCGCCCTCACCTTCTGCTCCCACCATGGTTCTCAGCCTCTGTTCCTGATGTCCTCCCCTCCTACCCATCACTCCCGTCTTTCTGCCCTAACAGTTACTCCAAATGACATCTGTGATTATGCAGCTCCTCGAATGCAGAGGTTCAACACTGCAGCATCTCCCAGGACTGGCCTCCTGCCTGGGAGGCTGAGGACACGCGACTGGCAGCCTGATGGATAGAAGGCGAGTGGGTCAGGTCCCACGTCAGACAGAGGAACAACAGCGGTTATCTGGTTGCTGTCTGTGCAGTGAGCAGGCATAGCTTCACTGACACCTGAGTGAGTAAAATAAGCTATCATTTCTCCCATTTAGTGTTTAAGGAGCAAAGCACTATAAATCAACACACCTCTGCAGCTTCCTTTTACACATTTTGCTGTGCAAGAAGAGGGGTGGTAAATACCTACACCTGCTATGCCAGTATTTATTTAGCTGGCAGAAATTATAATTTTGCAAAGATCACTACAAACAATATATTACTCTTAAGTCTTGGAAAAGAAACAAAAATGCAAACTGATCCAGTGGCAGACATACCTAGAAAGCAAACAAATGAGAAATGTCTCATCTGTTGTTCTCACAGAAGAAAGAAGAGAAATGAAAAGACTAACTTGTGGTTTATTCTCAGACCAGCCCTCTCATCAGGCAACACAGGCAAACACTGAAGGTTTACAGTATCTATGAGTTCTTGTTTCTGTAGCTATTAAATTCTGGAGCTTTACTGAAGTCATTTAGGGAAGCATGTTTTAGGGAGGGCACTGACTTGGGAATGCTTCTGGTTTTGGAAGTATGAGTTTTAGCCAGCACATAATATTTTCATCTTTCTGATATTTTATTGTCAGCAAAGTTTTTGATCCTGATGTTTCCAAAACAGGGCACACAAAAATCAGCTTAGCTAAAATGAACCTTTAGGTGCACTTGTGAAGTAGGTTGTGTATTTAATATTCTGGAAGTTCCCAGAGGTCTCAGAAGTAGCATGTACACTGAGAAGGAGAATGTCAATTCTTTGTGATAGGCACATTTTATCACACATTTTCAGGAATACTTCAAGAATTCTCTCTCACAGTCATATGACAGCTATGGTGGTACTGCAGAAGGGAGGACGTTATATCTTTAAATCCAAGGCAGTGCTATCGGAGGCATGCAAACTGTGGGTGTTTATACCAGAAAACAAAACCACAGCTTAAATAAAAATGTTAGTCAATATTAATTATTTAAATGTTAATTTCACAGCACTGCTAAGGGAGGAAAAAAGTAGAGGGATCAACAGATGTTTTCCAGTTCTTCACCCTTTTTCTGGAGAACCAGAAATATGACATAGTATCAGAAGCAAGAATAAGAGCACAGGTCCTGGTTGAGACAGCCTTAAGATTCTCCACATCTTGAACAGGGCAAAGAACCTTCAGCAGGAGCTGCTTAGGGGAGACAAATACCTGACACCCTCCTCAGAAGGGGCTGTTTCAAGATTCAGTCAAAAGCAGGTGAAGGCAGGAAAAGAGTTGAACCATGCTCTTTCACACTTCTCATGAGGATGGGGACAAAGGGGTAAGAGACAGAGCCAAGGAAGTATTACCTAACCCTGCTTCTTTGTCCAACTCCAGGAAAAATCTGTGGTCGTGAACTCTGAATAGATGCCCTTTTCCAACTGGTTGTCATCTTTTAGGGTCTTCTACCTCACGAAGCCTCTTCCTCTCCAGAGAATTTCCTAGGGTGCCTTATGGGCTTGCAGGCTTTTGTGAATTGCCTCTGTCTGGCAGCTGGCGATTCACTGGAGGTTTAGGTGGCTCTGCAACTCAAAATTTTCAGCAGAGGTTTAGGTGGCTCTGAGATCCAGTTATGACTGAGTGTTACTCTAACAGTACTGGTCTAGCAATGACTGGTCATGACTAGGCTTTCTTCTGTGAAGCAAGTTTGATTTTCCTTTCATCAACACGGGAAGGTGAAAACTCCAGCAACAGTGGAGGAGATCTGAAACAACACAGTCTACCAGCTTCAGATGCCCTTTCTGTAATGGGACCTCAAGGCTCACCAGAGCTTTGAGATGGATTTGCTGAGACAATTTTCTTATAATGAGCTCCCCGAAAGGAAGCAAAAAAGCTTTCAAATTCACAAAGCCTGTTTTGGTTTAGAATTGGGAAAAGGAAAAAATTAAACCAATGAGGTCACCACAAATGTAAAGATGTTTATAACTAATTCTTTTCTGGTACTGGTGTCCCTGTTTCCATGCCTGTCTTCAGCCACCTCGGGGGCTACCCAGACTCCCTGGTGCCTTAGGCATTTCTCGGTCCATCACGATAAGACCACCTTCTCGGACTTGTTGGATATATATCCTGCCCTCTTCAGCCGTCTCTGCTGCAAGGTTCCTGCTCTTTCCTCTGACTCTAGAAAAGTATCAGGGCATCTCTCAGTGTCTGGGACCATATCTCCTTGAGCACATTCAGTTGCTTTTGAAGGAAGGGACACTCTTGTCTCCCTTCCAGAGGTGTCCACCCAACACAATTCTTATAAATGAGCTTAACACAGGAGCTGCAGGCAAGAAGGAACAAATAGACACCGTTCACCACCCCATCAGATTCTCAACAGGAAACAACAGAAATTTCCCCTACATCACTCTGAAAGCAAGTCTATAAGTAATGCTGGGTTTCGCAATTTGAATATATTTTCATTTAAATGGTTGATCTGTTTATGAATTGGCTTCTTTAAATTTCAGATGAGTCTTTTATCAGCTTCTTAATTTTTCAGGTGCAAATCTTAGTCATTTTGACCCTGAGGCAAATTATGACTACATCAGCACATGCAAAACCCAGAACTGAAGTTAGGTAACACTGCAAATAAAACCCTGAGAGGAGGAAAAACCTGCTATCATGAATGCATGTAAAATGCAACTATTATCACCATTTTGCCCCTTAAAATGTAAAAGGAAACTTTTTGTGTTTGGCCCTATTCCTCTGTAATTTGTAGCAAGTCCTGCATCCATTAGTCCAACTCTCTGCTTCATGAAATTTTTAAACGAGCGTAAGTGAGGGAACCAGACAGGAAACCCTAATCCATCTTAGGTTTACATGGCTGTGTCTCAACATTTGGCTCAACATTTTTGGATCTCAGCTGTATCTGCTAGCCAATATGAGTAGGGGAAGCTCAGCATGTGATATTATTTCACATATGAAGACAGATGAGAGTACAGCTGGTATACCAGGTAACTATGAGAAGGTGAGGTGTGATGGTGTAAAGTTCTCTGGAGTTAAAGATAGTGACAGGTATGTCCATATGGCAGTAGGAAAGGAAATGCAAGATTTGCTCTTCACACTGGTAGGTACTAGTCGACAATAGCTTCTGCTGAGATGTATGATGTTCCTGCACCTCTCCAGTAGCACCACCTGATAGGTGCACCCTCTCCCTTTTTTTCGTATTTGCCGCAGGACACGCGTGAAGCACCAACAATGCCTTCTGACTTTCCAGCTTTATCTGTTAATCAACACTGCAGCATGGCTCATCTGCACAACCCCTTCTCTGACGGGAGAAAAACAGAATAAAAACACTCCCTGTGCTGAACCCCTGGGTAACAAGAGCTTGCAATACCCAAACTTTTAATTCCTTTCATGACTACAGGTAACAAGCTTTGGAAAAGCTCTAAGAAAAAGCTTAAGGAGAAAAAAGAAAAAAAAAAGAATCATATGTTTGTCTTGATTATAGCAATGGAGTCAGTCTTTCTGTAGTCCTTTCTGTAGCAAGAAAACACACCCAGCTCCACCTCTGAGAATCACAGACATGTCTCAGGACCTTCTCATACCCTCTTTTACCAGAAAAACTGGTTTGGGAGACAAGAAAGAAAACATAGTTCTCTTTATTTCTTATTTGGTGGCCTAAACAGGGAAAGAACCTGGAAGAGATGCCCCTGGATTTGAGTCACCCCAGTCCCTGATGAAAGGGTGCTACAAAGGACTACGCAGCCCTAAAATGTCTCCCTTAGGATGCTGCCACTGCTAAGCCCAGCTAGTGCACTGCAGTAAAGCCACCCAGGTGCAGTCATTGAATGCTGCTGTTTGCAGGAAAGGTGGTTATGTGTCCATCCCTGAGCACCCCTCAGGTATTGAGCACCTGATCTCAGCAGTCAAGGTTGCCATAAACACCCCCAAATCTTCTGACAGAAACATCTGGAGTCCTGTAACCTAACAGACTATTTCCTATTTTGTAGCAAGAAGTTTGTTAGAAATTGCATGAAGACTGATGACCCAGCATGGCGACCCAGCTGTGGTATGAAAAAAGCCAGAGTACTAATAAATCAATGAAGCGCAGGAGCCTGGTAAGAAACTGCTATGTTTTGATTACTTCTCCAGTGCTATTTGGAGAATTTCCAATCGACCAGAAAACTAGGGATGGTTGGGATTTCTGCCTGGCCAGTGGAAGTCTACAGAAACAATGCCTTGAAATAGGATTTCTTTGTCTCTGACTAGAGTCATGTCTTTCAAGATAGAGAAAGAGAAAACAAATATAACTCATTAATTCCTTGTTAATCCTTTCCACAACTCCTCTGAAACAAGAATAAGCACATGCAACTAACAGAATAAATTCAACTTGAGCAATTTGTTCAATGCCACAGAACAAACCACAGTCAAGTAGAACCCGGTCCCATCCCTTAGCTATCGTTTCTGTCTTCTTACCTGATGTACAGTTAAACTAGTAGTGTTAATTTATTTCATAGGCACTGTTGATCATGCTATCTCTATTGCTTGAAGATAGTGAACACGGAGTATCTGCCTACAATAAAAACTGCTGCAAAATGAAAACAGGAAGTCTGCAGACTGTACTTTTATCATGGATTCTCTAGCTTTTAATAAGCTGAAAATGTTCTAATTCTGTTTCAGTCCCTCTGTTTCTGCTGTACCAGAAACCTTTGCTCCTGGTTCTTGTGATTTTATCTTGTGATTTTTATTTCTTCAGAATTCCCACTAATCCCCATTTCAGGTTTAGCTTTGTTGGTTTTATATTCCTTTCTCTTTTCCTAACCTGCATTAAATGTTCTTCTCTGGAAGATAATTTTTTAGGCTCTAGGGATTTCTGAGAAGCTATTTCAACCCAAGCTGCTTCATGTTGAGCCTTATACTGTTCATATCCTTCCTATAGGCTGTCAGTGTCTTCTTCTTGTCAAATGTCTCATTGTTTCACCTTAAAAAAAAAACATAACCACAGCTCTAAACACATAAAGATCCCTAAAGCATATTTTAAAAGCTACATTTTTTTCCACAAATGAGAGCCAGAGATAAAGGTGAGAGAGCCCAAGGCATTTTAATCTCTCGCATTGAAGCTGCTCCACTTTGTGAAGACAGGGCAGGAACCTAAGCCTTGCCTCTTTTCCTGGTGGTACCTTTCCTTTCAGTAACAGAGGTGTTGGCTCCACTCTCATTGAACCTAAGGGCTGAGAGAGCAATTGGAGAGTATGCCATTGTCCACCGGTCAGAGTACTCATCAGAAAAATGAGAGCTGTGGTCAAACCCCTCAAAGAAAGGGGGGAGAGATTCAAGTTCAGGTTAATGAACAGATGGTCTCCAACTCCATCACATCATACAGCTATTTTTTATGAAATTCTTACTTTAGTAAAAACACCATGATAACTCCTACTGCATCCAAGTAGCACAGAAATGCCTAGGCTATTCCAGCAGGGATCAGGCATGGCTGACACATTTGGCTCTCCAGTGTGTTTTAAGATACAGATTGTTCTGGTAATATACCTAAAGTCTTTCAGAAATGCAAATTTGTGCATCAAGGTCCTCATATGTCTCTATGGCTAAACAATAACTAAGCAAGGAACTCCAGAACATAAATTTGGCAGTTAAATAACCGTGCCATCTTGCTGTGGTCATTTCCAAATGACACCCAGCTGGTGGGAAACACAGAAACAGGAACACAGTGGGCTGTGTCAAGACGACCTACATCTCCCTCCAGCATGTGTGTTATTGTTTAAGGAAGTCTGATAGCGTTTCCAGATTCACAGAACTGCAGTTTTCACCAGGTTGCAGAAGACAAATGACTAGCCTGCAAGAGTTGGACTTCAACCAACAACTGGTGGACTTTGTTTCATTATTATCTAATTACTATCTCCTTTTATGGAAAAATCAAGCAGAATGACCCACAAATAATAATGACCTAGGCCCCTATGCTCTATATTGTATTTGAAGATTCCTTCTTGTTCTATTCAAGCTGCCTTTTCAGACATGCAGAAATATACAAATGGCACTTTAAAAGTAAGCAAAATAAACACAGAAATTGAAATGTAGGCTCTGTAGCATCTTAATGCAGGCACTTTATCCATTAGCAGGCCAGTAGGCTGGATCCATAACTACAGCCTGTTAGCTTAGATCTGTGTTAATGTCCACCACAGTTCACAGCAACTGGGGGGTCTGTGTGGTGTTGTGCAGTGAGACAGCAGCTCCTACCTTGTACACAAGCCCAGCCTTGATACGTTTTTCTCCCACCATGATTAATTTTCCTTGGCATGCAGATACACCAAAATTTGTCATCCAGAACAAGATTGTCACAGTATTTACTCAGCTGTGATTGCAAGCCCCGCTGCCAACAGAGACAAGAAGAGGTAGTAATTCCCGTCACTCTGATATGGGTACAGGAGCCAGTAAGGGAGATAAAGCTGCCAAAAAAAAAAAAAAAAAAAGTAGCACTCTTCTCTTCAGAGCAACCAAAGGGAGGAGAAGGTATTTCTGGACTAAGCCATGTTGTCATCTGCCTACTCAGTGGTGCAGATTCTAAGGATACTGACTGTGCTATCAGTGCATCTAAAATGGCTGGAAAAACATAGGGTTTAAGTGGGACTGGGAGATTTTCAGAGCAGCTAATAAAGTTGTTTCTCTGGAGAGGAGACAAAACTTGTTATTCCAGCCCATTTTGTAGGGCTAATTGGATGTATAATCTGGTTTCTAGTTTTTTAATTTCCTCTCCTTCCATCTGTACTACCAAACATCCCACAAAGTTAAACAATAACAGCAAAAGGAAGAAGAAAAAGAAGTTATAAGTGAGAGAAAAACACATAATTTCAGAAAAAGACTGTATAAGAAGAAAGCTTTAAAAAAAAAGAAAAAGGCTTTAATATATTTTTCAGAAACACATATTTTTTGAAAGTGAACTGATCACTTTCAAAGCAAGCATGCAAGAAGCATCTCCTTTCTTGACGTTTTGTGACAAATTTTAGAGTTGTTTTGGGGTGTTTTATAGAGCACAAATGAACAAAAGTGAGAGAGACTTTCATGCTGGGGAATCAGGAGCAAAACCTGTAAATGCAAGTTTCCAAAAGCAGCTGGTGAATTTGGGCACTCTTCTGAGTACTGACAAGGCCTGTTTTTGCAGAAGCCCTGAGAGTGTGCAAGTCAGCGAAGAGTGAGGAAACATGGTAGGATATAAGCATTGATAGAAAGAGAGAAGACAACACCCAAGTGTTGTGTGACCACTTGACAAAAAGAGAGCTCTCGAATCCAGAGGTGGAACCTGCCATGCAATTTTGTGGTGTACAGTATCTAACCTCAACATCTTGCACACTAAAGACATTTTTATGAGAATATCAGCACAGGTTGTGGTAGCTCCAGGCGCTTAGGAAAAAAATAATCAAATTCAGCTCTCCCATACCAAATCACATCACTGTTATTCCCTAAATTAAAAAGGTGTTTGTTACGGATTCCAGCTCTCCCGCTGTCAAATCCTTTGCTCCTCCTGCATCTGAACCCCACCACGGGCTAAATCCAAGAATGACTGCTGAATAAAGCCATTTTGCAGACACACAATGAGCATTTTGTTCAACCCATTTAAGACATATTTTACAATAAATCTTTTCATTATCAGAGGCATTTAAAAAATGTTTTCCCTTTAGTCACAGTTTACAGATTCACTGTGTACAGTATTAAGTTTGGTATTTGATGCACAGCGCTTTTTTTTTAATGCTTAATCACTTTTAAACCACCCCATGTTGCTAGAGAGGGCCAACTAGGGGTAAGTAAATGTTATTGTCCATAGCACATGTTTTCATGTTCTTTCTCGGAATAGAAAGTTAGGTGATAATATCTATACGGATACAACTGCTTTATAGGGTTGGTTTCTTTAAGGTGTTCCCCTGCAAGTCTTTTTTTAAAGGTCACTCATTCGAGATCTGCAGAATCCCATGACACCCCCCAAGGAGTCTGCTTGGAACTAATGAAATGTACTGACTGGTATCAAAACTGTCTCCTCACCAGGAAGATCTAGCTTCACTAGATCAAAGTGACTCAATTGAAAACTCTGCCTACTGATGCGAGACCCATGATGGGTTAGCAGAAGAACCACATTTCCCTGTGTGGGAAACCTTCTGTATGTTAAAAAGAGAAAAGGACTCCCCCCAGTATCTCATTTTTCATGTTAAACCTTATGCAACAACAATTTCCTCAACAAAGGCATCTGACTCAAAGGTGCAGGGAGGGAATGCAAGGTTACAGCCACCTCCTCATCTGCTTATGCCTCCTTTATTCATGTCTTCACCCCTCATCTTCTAAGAAGTAAATTTATCCTCTATTCTCGTCTAAGAAACGAATGTGTCGCTTCATTATGCTGAGGAGTTTGTATTTTTCTTCTCTGGAGGGTGTAGCTGAACATTACTTCTCCTCTTGCCTGTGGTTTAGGCCCAACTGGGCAATTACAAGATGACAGATGCTCACCCCGCCACCTCTTGCTCCAAGAACAGGAGGAGCAGACATAAAGAAATGTACGAGTTTAGAAGTAACTAAACAGCTATAATGAAATAGTAACAATAAAATAAAAATAAAATAATTAAATAGATACAGTATATACAAAACTGTCTCCAGAGATACCTCGTAGTGGCCTTCCAGTACCTGAGGGGGGTCTACAGGAAGGCTGGAGACAGTCTGTTTACAAAGCCCCGCAATGACAGAACAAGGGGTAATGGCTTTAAACTGGAGAAGAGCAGATTTAGATTAGGCATTAGGAGTAAATTCTTTACTATGAGGGTGGTGGAGCACTGGAACAGGTTGCCCAGGGAGGTGGTTGAGGCCCCTTCCCTGAAGACCTTCAAGGTGAG
>JAOTQQ010000019.1:65372882-65388686 GCA_026546715.1 Gallinago undulata | reverse complement strand
CCTGCTGACTGCGGGGGGGTTGGACTAGATGGCCTTTGGAGGTCCCTTCTGGCCCAGATGATTCTATGATTCTATGAACACTGTACAAGGCTCCCAGGATGAACTCTCTCCTCTGCACACAACAGGCTAATGAGTCTCATTACATACTCTATGCTTGTGTACAGGGAGGCGGCAGGGAGGCACCACTGCTGTGTGCACATGCTCTCAGACTTGCTTTAGGCAATTTTTAGCTAATGTGGGTACAGGAAAGGATGAATTTGCAGCAGTGTAACACTGAGCGCTTAGCCACTGGAAGCACTTTCACCTGGACTTCAGTAACCAGCCGAGGTAGCTCAAAGGCAGTGCCAGTGTGGCTGTGTATGCCCCCTGATTGTGCGCAGGGGATTTCCCAAAGTGCCTGGTGCTGCCATGAGGTACCTGATTTTGCCAGCACAAAGGCTTGCACAGCATTTGCTCTTTGCTGTGCAGCATCCCAGACACAGATCCTTCTGCTGCTGCGCAGGGTGGTACCTATGGGCCACAGATCCGGCCAACCTCAGTGGCCCCCAACCTCAGCAAACAACACAGAGTGAATGAGGGGGTGAGGCTGCCTGTTCCTCATACAGGTAAGCTTCATCACTTCTACACATTTTAGATAGTATCATGGAGGGGGAGACAAACCACAGGTTGCCATCTGAGCTTGCCCCACTGTGTTTGCACCTTTGTCAGCTTCTGCCAGGGAGCAAGTGCCTACAAAGGCAAAGCACTTCCTATTAATTGTTGTTCATTGGATTGTCACTTGCGGTAAACACTTGGAGATGCCGTGCTGTCAAACAGCTAATAGATGTCATAGACTCCCCTCTGAGTGAGGCCCTTGTGTGCAAGGCTGATGTCATCAGATGAGGTTATTGAAAAAGGCCATGTCAGATACACTGTGACCCTGGTTAGTCATCCCTTAATATTAGTCACTTATCAGAGGAGTCATGAAAGGTTTCAAAATGTGGACGACGTATTTCTTTTAGGTGTTATTCCAATTTATTTTTGAACTGAGAGGAAAATTCTTAGTTCTTTAAAGCCACTGAGGCACTATGGCTTCTATTTGGAAATCTTCAAATGAAGCTTCAGTACCTTTCAGTGCAACAAAATCAGGGGAAAGTTAGCAAATGTGACAAGCTGGTCTCATGTCACTGCCTGCATATTTTGCAGCAGCAACCACAGAGTATTTCGCTATGCTTCAGCCTGTATATGTCTCCAAGAAGCAAGTGCTTATTAGAGCTCTAATTAACAAAATGTCACTTCCCCTCTGCTCCTTCAGCTTGAACCTATGGCCCAGGAACAGTGATGGGACTGTTGACTTTAACTAGGTCAGCTCACTAAAACAAATGCCTGATCTGAAACCAGGGAGCTAACCTGGCCAAGCAATGGCTGCTGCACTGAAACCCTGCTCTGTGGTTCCAGCAGTGCTTGAAGATTCATGCCTTCAAATAGTTGAGGGTGTCTTGCCCGCAAGAAACTGTGCAGATGACTCCATGGGGAATCATCTCCAAGTCAGCGTAGGTCCTACTTGAACAAGTATTCATGGCATGGGTTGTATAACCACACTTGGGCTCTATCTATTTTATGCAAAATAAAGTTTAGTCATCCCGCAGAACCTCAGTACTGGAACTAAAGTGAATGGAAAGGAAAAGATTTAAATCTGGGGCACATATTTTCTGCTACATTGCATAATCTGGGCATCAGGGAATGAGGTTATGAGGCTCTGCCTCTTGCTTCTCAGCTGCTAACACTCTCACAAGCAACCATTAGTTTTAATCAGACAAAGGTGTCCCTGCTTTCCCAACTTCACAAACAGACAGGCATGGTAAAAGTGAGCACTGCAAACAGAAATTTAAGAGAACAAGTTAAAAGTGCTCACTGAAATTAGTTCTGCTCTGGGGTCAGTTCTTTGTGAGCAAGGTCCTATTATGGTAAAC
Organism: Gallinago undulata; assembly: GCA_026546715.1. Taxonomy (NCBI): domain Eukaryota; kingdom Metazoa; phylum Chordata; class Aves; order Charadriiformes; family Scolopacidae; genus Gallinago; species Gallinago undulata. The sequence goes on along the minus strand of JAOTQQ010000019.1, from coordinate 65,386,734 downwards.
CAGGATTTTTGTAAGAGACCATCTGGATGCCTGTGACCCTGATCCAGGAGTTGCTTTGTGTCTTAATAAACTAAGACATGCTACAAGGAACTACATGACCAACATCCATCACAGCTGTCTTCTCTTGGAGCAGATATGCTACAAAGGACTGACAATGCTGCAGGAATAAAAAGCAACCATATTTATCCTGTGATTTTCTTTGCTTTTTCTGCTTTTTCCTAGTATTTGTTGTTCTGTATTTGTAATTCCCATTCTTCCCTTTTCATCCTGTTTTCTCCTCTCTTCCATTATCTTATATTTCCCACTCCTCACAGCAACAATTCTCATTTCCACCTACTCCTCCCTGTGTGGCCTCATCCTGAACGGGAGATCTTCTGAACTTTCTGTCAGCTGATGTAAAGCTGGTACATGCCAGAAGCATCAGATCATGCAAGGTTCAAAAAACAGGGAGACACAAATTAAAACTGAAGGTTCTAGCAAGAGGGAAGGACGAAGTCTGTTTTTGCCAGGTCAGAGCTGTTTCTTTCTGTGTCTTAGCTATTAGACAGCATTAACAAATGTCAGGACTGCTAAAATATGCAAACAAAGGCATTATCTCTTTTACTGGAACAGAAAAGAGTACGGTGTTCTCAGCCTCTTTTCCAGGGATATGCAAAAGCTTTGCAAACACAGAGGCACAGCACACCCGTTTACTGAGATTTCCTGAGGGAATTGCTGGGTGTTGGGGTTTGGTTTTGATTTTTGGGGTGTTTTTTTTCTTTTTGCAGATCCATTCTGCAGGCATCAAAGTTCAAGCCGACCTTCCAGATTGTTCCACACCCGGCGGAGGCGGGGGTGGGCGATGGGATCGCGGAGCGCAGCGCGGGGTCTCCCGGCTTTGTCATCGTCATCGTCGTCGTCATGGTGGTGGTCCCCGTGCCCGCTACCCCCCCACAACACCTCTCTCCCCCTCAGCTCCCCCCCCCCCGCCCCAAACCTGCCGTGCTTCCTCTAGGTGGCACACGTACCTCTCCGAAAATTCACACCGAAGCGGGCACCCGCCTACGGCATTGCGTTTGGCAGCTTTTCTGCAGGCTTTTGCAATAAAATAAAATAAAATAAAATAAAATAAAATAAAATAAAATAGGCAGGCCCGCTGCCCCGCCAGGGAATGGGGCTGTGGGAGCTCCGCGGGGGCAAGTCAGGGCAGTGAGTGGGAGATGGGGCACCGTATTTGCTACCCCTGATAAAAGCGATGAGCTCAAAGAGTAAAGGTCGTCATTGGGCAGAACGCTCTTTAAAAAAAAAAAAAAAAGTGCCATTCGCTTGGAAATCTGTGGGAGCTAGTGGAAACTGTGGGAACTGTTAAATAAAGTCAAACTTACAAAAAAAAAATATATATATATATATATTCGAAGACAGCAACTGTGTGGGGAGTACCAAAAAGCCCAGTTCTGCCCCAAAAGCAGCCTGCTGTAGCCGTGGAGAGGTGTGTACCATCAGCCCCAAAAGTTGGAGTTATGCCTGCTGGGGCTGGAGTGTGCCCCACACACCTCTGTGCGTTCTGCTCCTGCCTGACCTGGTGTGGCATCCTGCGTGGTCAGGGGCTACCCCTGTCACAGGTGCGACCTTCATCCAACCTGCTACGCATGTGAAAAGTGGTATCTCATTGCTTGCAGGCATTGCCCACATATGAAGGGCACGCTCACCCCACATCCCATTTCTCCACTTCCTCGCTGTGCTCTTACCTCTGTGTTTGGAATTCCTGGTTCTTACTCCTGATGCTTGAACACAAGGTGTTAAAAAATACTTTCAGGGAAGGGAAAAACAAATAAGCAAAGAGCCACATTATATTTATTGTTAAAGGCCTTATCATACAGTGCTCTACACTAGTGGCGCTCTACTTTGCTTTCATCTCTAACCAACACCACAGATTTAATTAATAAACTTGGGATGGCCCCAGGTCGTGACACAACATGTGCCATGAATACAGCCAAAAAACAAAAAAGGATAAATTAAAAATTATAAGGAGCATTCTCCAAGTCTTCCAAGATTCTCCAGTTTCTGTGCTTAGTATTAAGCAACGATTCTTTTATCTTTTAAAATTTGCTTTCAAAAACACATAAAACTTTGCTAGTCAGAAACCTTCCCCACTCACCTGAATAGACAGAGAAACTACATCTACCACATGTGGAGGAAATCACATGCCTGGTATGCACTGTAGGCACCTGAAAATGCTACCAACCCACACTAACCTCTTGGGAGTCCAGCACTCCACCAGCTGCAGCAGCTGACACACCCCTGCACCCAGGATTTTCTGTCTCTCTTAGGTACAGTCACTGCTTTGGAGTCCAACCAGGAGAGCTGCTGCCAACATGATGAAAGAAGAGATGACAAGCAGGCTTAGGATGTGATATTAATGGTTAGCTTTTGAATAGAGGCTGTGCTGCCAGCTGCAGAAACTCTGTCATTCTTCAGTGAGGTGTCAGACAGGGATCTGCGACTCAAATAACAAAATTTGGCTATAGAAGTAACAGAAGAAAGGCTTCTGATCTGTAAAATGTTAGACTTTAAAGGAGGCAGCCAGTGTGGGGGGCATGATCATGCAGATGTGCTGCATCAGTACGCTAAGGATCATTGCAAGATTGCAGATAGTCTGGAAGATGTATTGAACATGGCAGCAGTTACTGAAAGAAAAAAAAAAAGAAAATTAAAAAAAAAAAAAAGAAATAAAAGAAGGGGAAACTCCGCTTTCCCTTACTGTAAATAAAGACTTCTGGAGATTTTTTTCCATTGAAGCAACTATTTCCAATCACATTCCACTCCTAAATGAAACCTGGAAGTAAGTGTGTACAGCTTTATAGAGGACTGCACGGTGGTTAGAGAGAGGTGTCTGGGACTCTAGGAATGGTAACTGATGTGCATGTGTGCTATGGCAGGTGAGCACAGCGCCATTCCGGAGGCAAGAGAAAGCGAAACACCTGTGTTTCCTGGGCAATTACTTCTTTCGTGAATATGTAACTTGAAAACAAACACATGCCCAAATGTGCCCGATAGCAGTCACCATAGGCCATTCCCAAAAGACACACTGCAACATCAGCAGGTGCAGCAAAAGCAGCAGAGCATCTGTGTCCTCCCTCCACACACAGCAGCTGCTTCTGCTGGCTGCTCAGCCTCTGTAGGAGAGCAATGAGGGAATCAGAAGCTATCCCTGCCCTTCAACAGGATGCCACTAACTGGTTGTTCAATGTCACAAATCATTCTGAGCTGCTTTTGTTAGCGGAAAAAAACCCATGCACACCCACGCGGAGTGCCAAACCTATTGTCCTTTCCCCACTTCGAGCACCCTCTGTGGCTTACAGCCAGGAAAAGCAGCTTTAGAGAGATTAATCTTACTAAAGGGAGCAGTGCTATAGAGGAAAGACTATATCTCACCAAGCTAAATGGAATCTGAAGAGTTATATTGTAATATAGCAGCATGAGAAACTAGTCAGGTAATTCTATTTTTAAGAGGGTATCATAAAGTTGCAATCAGTGAAGAGTCTGTTATCACCCCACAGATAGGATCTCCAGAGTCTCAGTGCCTCTTCCACTGTGAGAAGACTATACTTGTTGATAAAGAAAGATGACTCAAACCCACATTTCTAAACAGGATTGTTCTTTGATAAGTTGTCTTATCAATGCTTTTGTAGGAAACACTGCATACATAATAAGTTTAAAATGCAATTTGACACAAGTTTAACATGATTTACCACTAAAATAAAATAAAAATTTAAATTAAAAAAAATCTGAAGTTATTTTAAAACATTTTGTGTTAATATACTCTGATTTTGCTGAGCTTGTCTTAAAATATTTGGTAAAACACTTATTTTTCTATCTACTCACATTTCATAAATTACAAGGCAAATCTCTTTCATTATTCTATTTAGTGAAAGCATCTGTGTTCTCATGTTAAAAATAAACCCACTGTACCTTAAGTACAAGGTCACGGGCTTTTAGAAACTATAATGTATCAAGGCAGGTCTTTACTGACCATGGTGTCTCCTTGCTTATCCATAATTATGACAGCTAAGAACAGGAAAAGTGTTTTTATCACTGAATTTTGGATTTACAGATTCTTGTATAGAAACCTTTGTCACTGAAGATTAAAACATCAGTATACATGTTGGCAACAGATTTGATTGCCTGATTAGTCTTGTTTTACTGTGGGAGATGTTAGCTCTCACTATCAGCTGCATCTACAGACCTAATCATAACACAAGCATCTCCTGAAATTATTTAAACAGAAAAGAGTCTTACGAATTAAACAAGGCGTTTGACTATGTCCAGAACTATAGAAAGGATATACAAGGCGTGAGCCAGAAACGCCAGTAAACCCAAAGTGGAGCACAAAGAGAGACTAAATCATGTCTGAGAAATGTATAGAAGGCTTAACAGTACCTGATTGGCCCATCATTAGCATTTCAGCAGTAAGTATGAACTCTACAAAGCACGTGTTGCATGGGCAGATACTGCACACATAATATGTGCTCAACATTTTACTGGTTCTTATAGGGTAGGCTACTGTGTATAAAAACTGCAGGATAGTAAAGGAACCCAAACACCAAACAACATCCCGTCATTAGTCATACAGAAATACTGAATGCCTTCAGTCAGGTCTACTACCTACCTCTGCCCCACAGATTTGGCTTCAAGTCAGGCTCAGGCCCGAAACTTGTTCCTCAGCCCTTCACTCTGCCTCTAGAGCTGCCTGCTGTCAGTTTTGGCAGCATACTCTGCAGCTATAATACACACTTTTTAATGCATTTATTAAGAAAGAAAAACTAAAATAGCCCGTGTTCAAAAGTGGAAGGCAAGCTAGACAGAAACTAAAACTTCATCCTATGCTTTTTCTCCATCCGTTCTGCAGCACAGATACCTAAGCTTCTGCTACCAAGGCCTCAGACATCAACTGTCTCTCCATGTTTCTGCGATCTAACCATTGCAGAAGGTCTTTGGATGACAAATAGCAAAAGACAAAACAAGTGGCAGTCGTATTTCCCAGACATTAGGAGTGCACATCTCCTTTATTTTGGAATCATAGAATGGTTTGGGTTGGAAGGGACCTTAAGGGTCATCGCGTTCCAAACTTCCTGCCATGGGCAGGGACACCTCCCACTAGACCAGGTTGCTCAAAGCCCCATCCAGCCTGGCCTTGAACACCTCCAGGGATGGGGCAGCCATAGCTTCTCTGGGCAACCTGTTCCAATGTCTCACCACCCTCACAGTAACAAATTTCTTCCTAATATCTAATCAAAATCTCCCCTCTTTCAGTTTGAAATCATTATCCCTCATCCTATTGCTACACTCCCTGATAAAGAGTCCCTCCCCATACCCCTTTAGGTATTGGAAGGCTGCTATAAGGTCTCCCCGGAGCCTTCTTTTCTCCAGGCTGTCTTCATAGGAGAGGTGCTCCATCCCTCTGATCATCCTTGTGGCCCTCCACTGGACCCATTCCAACAGGTCCATGTTCTTTCTGTGCTGAGGACTCCAGAGCTGGACACAGTACTCCATGTGTGGTCTCAGCAGAGCAGAGTAGAGGGGCAGAATCACCTCCCCAGATCTGCTGGCCACGCTTCTTGTGATACAGCCCAGGATGTGATTGGCTTTCTGGGCTGTGAGCACACATAGCTGGCTCATTCTTCTGGGTTGTATGAAGCCTACATAATGGAGGATATTATGACACATCAAGAGGCAAGAATCTGAAAGTTTCAACACTTGGAAAGAAACTGCTTGAGGAATTAAAAATATTATTCAAATTTTCAGCTAAACACTTACTTCTAGCATGATGAAAATTAGTACAAAGCAGAGTGGGCTAGAGGGAAAGAGAACTCCTAATGCTCTTCTTTTTCTTAAAATTTCCTGGCCTTTACAAAAGCAAGTCAAAACTAATTTAATACAAATTCTTTGCAGGTCAGCTTTTAAAAAATGTCTTGACCTCTCTGTGTAGGACAGGCACAGCTGCTGAGTGAAAAAATCAGAAATATTCACTAAACACTCAGCTAGCCAAGCACACTGCGATCTGACAAAGCTGACAAAAGGTCTGAATAAAAATCGAAAAGAAGTAATTAGTCCTTGATGTCCATGGTCTCAGGTAATTCAAAATGTCATATTCCAATATTAGAATCATAGAATCATCTAGGGTTGGAAGGGATCTTCAAGATCATCTAGTCCAACCATCAACCTAACTCTGACAAAACAACCATCACTAAACCATGATCCCCAGCACCATATCAACCCATATTTCTGTATGTTGAAATAATGCACTAAATTGCACCATCTCCATGACCCCAATCCTGTTTGGAACAATTCACATCCTTGAGAGTTGACTATAACTAGGAAATCTTTCTCCTTTGTTTCCTGTGGAGATATAAATACGTAGCTACAGAGAAAGAGCAATAAACAAAGATAATTTACTACAAGATTAAGTTGAACATACAGATTCTGACATGTCTTTATATGCAACTAAACTGTAGCGAGAAAGTCAGCAGCTTTTAACAGCTAAACGTGACCACTGCACTCCTGATCAAAATAAAAAAACTAGCACAATGTAACTGATGGTCCGTCTCCATTTCAGTCTGATAGATGCATCTCAGCTTAAGCAGAAGACTTTAACAGTATAAATCCCTGTACATACACTTGAGGACTGGAGTAAATGTTTGATTAAAGACATGCTCATTGTGAATTTTATGGAATTCAGTAACACAGTCAATTGATGGTGGAAGATGCCTGACATCTGCCTGACATGTTAAGCACTGCTCGGCTCTCAGGCAGCATATTGCGTGACTCACACTGAAGCACGTCATGACAGACGCTCCAAGGACGACAGCAACTGCAATTGCAGAATGGCAAAGCCCGTCACCAGGATGCACAGTAGATTTTACCATTTAATTTTCTGTACTGAAAACGTATCTCAAATCCACTAGCGTTTCTCCTGCTGTCCCACAGGCCTGTGAGCACCATCCTTACATGTGTAAGAGAGCCAAAGAGACAGAACCACAGAATCACAGAATCCCTAGGTTGGAATGGACCTTTTAAGATCATCTAGTCCAACCAACGGAGAAAAAACAAAAAACAATAAACAACCAAAAAAACTCACCACAAACCACACACCCCACCACACCCTAAAACAACACCAATCCACTACTAATCCATATCCCCAAGCACTATGCCAACTTGTCTCTTGAATACCTCCAGGGATGGTGCCTCAACCACCTCCCTGGGCAGCCCATTCCAATGTCTGATAACCCTTTCAGAAAAGAAATATTTCCTAATATCTAACCTGAACCTCCCCTGGTGCAACTTTAAGCCATTACCCCTTGTCCTATCCTCTGTGACCTGGGAGAAGAGACCAACCCCCGCCTCTCTACAGCCTCCTTTCAGGTTGTTGTAGAGAAGCAAAGTAATTTCTCAGTACTGTGCAGTTAAGTGGTGGGGACATGAGAATTATTACTTAGATTCCAAGTTGTTTTGCTACACAGATGCCACAAAAGCAAGCTGGGGCTGTGCTAGACTTTGTGAGCTGGGGAATGTGCCCTAAATTCTGCATTCATGGTTTTCTCTGTAGTCAGATAAACCTTTGGATATGAAATCTAAAATGTCTAATAATCTAAAATATAAAATTAAAAAATAATATAAGACCCCTAGATCCAGACAGCACATGTTTTGATTTTGTGGTTTATCAGCATTTCCATAGTACAAAACCAAATACACCACAGAATCAAATCATCAAACCATCTATGGATCAGGAAACTCTTTCTGGTGGAACAGAACTAAATCTCAAATATCAAAATCAGGGATAGCTTACAGAGGAGATAGTCCACTAGCATCTGCTTGTATTTCAGCAGCCCACAGCTCTCTGACATAGGCAAGTCACTGGTTTGTTTTCTGGTTTGAATGCTTCCTCGACCACTGTTTCAGCTATTCTGGGAGAACATTTTGTCAAAAAGACCCAAGGAAAAAAATGTCATACCCAATATGACAATATTACCAATATGGTAACCAACCATGGAAGCAAGTTTCACAGTCTCTCTCACTGAAGCAGTCATGTTACATCTTCAATAAGATATCAATAAGATAGAAAGTTCATTTCAAACAGAGCTTGGCAAATAGCCATAAAATTGCCAGAAGTGTGTCTAAGCAGCATTTTGCAGTGGTCGTGCCCACATTGTTTGGAATATTACATGAAGAACTACTTGATAAAACAGAGAAAGTCCACTTCCAAAATAGTGTCAATATAATTAAAAAGAGAGACAACTAAATTTGAGTTAGTGCTTACACTTCCACTTGAAAGAGATGCAAAACCAGCATTTTTTCTGTTCTCATTTACTTGTATGTTGGTTTTGATCCAGACAAGGAATGGTAGGTCACCAGTGCTGTCCATCTTCCCCTTCCAAAGAAAGAGACCCAGCTGAAGGAAGAACAGAACGTCCTACTCCAAACATAACTCCCTAAAGGGTGTTAGCTGGAAGAAAGCAAATCTGTGCCAAACCTGCCAGTAACTATTTTTTTTTCCTGCCCGGGGATAATTAGCCCGATTTCTTGTCAGACCAAGCAGAAGAAATTGAGGAAGAAACAGACTTTTTCACACAGCCAGATTCTCACCTGCTAGGGTTAAGACTCCCTGATACAGGCAATATCCATAATATATTGTATATCTATGATACTAATATAAGGCAATTAGTTTTTGAGGGGGGTTTACAGGTAAGCAGACTGCAGAGCTGTCACATAACTACTGTGAGGTGCAGTCGGTACGAGAGCTGACCTGTGAACAATTGATATTTTTGGAAACTGGAAGCCCAAAGTTCCATTTGTGTTATTACCCAGCTTGAGTATTTTAAAGGTTTTCTGCCAGTTTCGTTTATTTGTATGATTTTGTTTTGTTTTCAAATCCATACCACTGTATGCCCAAATTTTCCTATTATCCTGTGATATTCCTTTATTCTTGACAGACATCCCTGGTGATTTCCTACAGGAGTCAACGATGTCTATTCTCCCCAGTGAAAGCAGTAATATAACTGATGATGGGGATTTTTGGTAATACCTGCACCTACTTTATTAGAAGATGATACATTAAGATTATTCTACCCACACACACACACACAAAAATTATGTTGACAGGTTTTTCAAACTCCAAAGCTCTTTAACCTATGTACTATATTACATTTCATTGTGGCACTGAGTTGTTTGGTCTAATTTCAAAACAATGTTTTGAAAGAACTTCAATTTCCCTGAAGTCAAATCAGTGAAAACTAAGAAAATCTGCCATGAGTAACATTTTCCTTTGTGGTAAGCTGCTTTTGAGTAATATTGAGCTGATTACACGTTATGCAGACTAACAATTACCTTCCTGAATCTCTTGGTATTTCTCTTTTTTCCTTTTGACTGTAGAAATCAGTATCATTGTGGAGTGCTTATGAGGTCTACCTGCTTGCTAAGTGATTTGTATTTGTTTGGCATTTTGTCAATGTCTATACGCATATTTAATAGGCCTGCAGCACACATTTGTGATACAGCTATGAAAGGCATGATGCCTCCCTAAACGGTTGTTTTAAGGTCATGATTGCACAACTTACCCTTGCGTGATTAACTTTGAAGTGGGAAGAAGTCACTTCCAACCGTGTAACAGCTTCTTTCAAGTTATCATCAACTGGACAGTGAAACTGCCCTTCAGCCAGAGCAAAGGGAAAATGCTGTCTGAGATTTCAGCTCCAAAGCAAGCAGTTTTCACCTGAAAGACCTTCTTTTCTCTCATGAGTGGTTTTCCAGTTCTTGGTTGGGAGAATACACATTTATGAATTTGCAAAGGCAGCCTTTGTGAGGGCAGTCTTCTTTTCCCTAATAGCAGGGTGTCTTTTTCTGAACTACAGGAAAGGACTCCTTACTTTGTCATTCATGTATGTTTGGCAGTGTTACTTCTTGAGGTTTGCTGAGAAATGCCAGCCTCTTCTGAAAGCAGTGGGAAGCAATATTTTGGCATTTGGTTGTCTCATCTACCACATGGCCTTGGAGTAACAAATGAGATAAACAAATAGGTAGCAAGCCTATCTTTCTTTAGACATGATTTTCATACTTTTTGTTTTTTAAAATAACGTGCCCTGCTTAAAACTTTCACAAACTTCCAGAAGACATGGACTGGTTTTGTGAATCTTAGGGATATATCACTGACACCAAAGCCCTGTCGGAAATATTTTTCTACCACTAGTGCATGGCTGTCCTGGAGTTGAGAATCAGGATCAGTTTGAATGCTGAACTCTGCTGCACTGATTCCACAATATTACTATTTACTCCAGCTGCTGTCAAAATTAGCTTGCAGTCTTTTTAAGACTTAAATTTACCTTTCACTACTTGGGTGTTTCTGCTATACAGTGGTCTACATCCTGGGATATATAGATTTAATTCTTCCTCTTCTTTCCTTTCTTTTACTATAGAGGTCTGAAGTATCTTTATTTTCTCATTTTTATGGCACCCAGGGCTTGAATCGCAAATTCATTAGTAAAGAAAGGGGAAAGAATTCAGTAGAATTCAGTGAAACTCTAAAATTCAGTGAAAGAAAAAGAGAAAAAAAAAAAAAAAAGACCAACCAAACAAAAAGCAACCAACAAAACCAGAATGCTAGGAAGTCACCAGTTCATGTGTAAATACTCAATTATGTAACCAGGAGCAACTATTTATATCAAGAAGCTCTTTGTCATGAGTGGAACTCCACCCATTTCTCTGTATCTGAGCGCAGAGATAGTAGCCGATGCGAGTGAAGAAGCAGAATTTGGTACTAGGCTGATTTGATTGTAGGAACATGGCAAGTTTGCAAATAAAACCACAAACTTAACCTGCACATGGACAGTCTTCACTGGCCACACCAGTTGGCACTGTTTGCTGCTGTTGGAAATCACCTGCACAATTTGGTACCGAAAGCAGGGGGCTTTCTTGCTGGCATGGCTGTGCCTTTCTACAGTATTGGGCCAAGAAAGTAACCTCGTTGTTTTGATAACGTGTGACAGTCGTTTCAGTTAAAGGGTAAGCAAGTGGGCAGCACGGTTGGCGGGGGATTAAAAAACAGAGAACGGCGAGTCGGTGCAGAAGTATGATTGCAGGCTTCCCCGGGAGAACGAGCAGAAGACCCTGCATGTCCCGCGTATCCCGTGGATCAGAGTCCATGTGCTACAGCGAGGAAACGGACCGCTGCCACTTCTGGAACCTCCAGAAGCAGCGTCGTGCAGCCTACCTGAATGAAGAAAAAAAAAAAAAAAAAAAAAAAAAAAAAAAAAAAAAATAAAAAAAAAAAAAGAAAGAAAGAAACGAGGAGCTCTTACTTCCTCTTACTTCCAAGAAACTCCGCGCTCCGCCCAGTGCCGTGACTCGGGGGTGGGCTCAGCAAAGGGTATTTTCCCTGCCCGCCCCGGGAGGTTCCCCCTCCAGCCCCCCGGGGTGACACAAGAGGGTGGGCGACACACGGGGGGCGGCCCGGCCCCGGGGCGGCGGAGGCCGAGGGGAGAGGAGGGGGGGAGAGGGGGGGGGGGAGCTGTCCGTGGTGCTGCCACCGCCCCCTCCCACCCCGCCCCCCCGCCCCGCCCCGCCCCGCCGCATCCCGCCCCCGCCGCTGCTCACCCCACAGCTGGGTCCCCGCCAGCCCCTCGCCGAGTCGGAGGAGAACTCGCCCGACACCGCGGGCCTTTGTTTGGAGGAAGGGTCCAAAGTCTCGGCCTGGTGCGGTTTTGTTTAATTTAAAAATAATTTTTAAAAAATAAATAAAATAAAATAATAAGATGGAGAGACCGCCCCGCCGCCGGGCGCTTCCCCGGCAGCCCGGCCCTCCCAGGGCAACGCAGGGCGCTCCGCCCCGTCGGGGCAAGGCCGGGGAGGCCGGCCGCTGGGCTCCCCTCCGCCGCGGTGACGGTGACACGGGAGCAGCGGCGAGGCGGGTCCCGCGGGGCCGGGGCGGGGCGGGCCGGGGCGGAGCGGCACCGGCCGTAGGGAGAAAAGAAGCGACGGGAGGCTCCGCCGCGTACCTCGGCAGGCGGAGGCGGCCCCGGCGGCGGCACCGCGCAGCCACCTCCGGGCCGGGGCCGGGTCGCGCTTGCCCTCGGGTGCCGAGGGCTGCCGGGGGACGCGGAGCGGCGGGGCCGGGCGTTCCTATGGGCTGGGCCTTCCCCGCCGGCCACCATCGCCCCAGCCCCGAGCAGCGCCGGGCGGCCGAGCGGCGGCTGCAGCGCTCCGCGGAGCCCGACCGACGGCGGGTGTGAGGCCGGGGAGGGCCGGGGCATGGCGGGGCGGACGGGCGGCACGACGGCGGACGAGCTGGCCAACGCCGCGGCCCGCGGCGACCTGCAGCGCCTGAGGGAGCTGCTGGACGGCGCGGCGGACCCCAACGCCGTCAACTCCTACGGCCGGACCCCCATCCAGGTAGGGACGCCCGATGGGGTGCGGGCGGTGGGGCCGGGACAGCGGCCGCTCCGCGCCCGAGGAGCGGCGGCAGCGGCCCCGGGGCGGCCTCCTGGCGGCGGCCGCCCCCCGACGGCTGGGCTCGGCTGCTGCCGGAGCGACGGTTCCCGTCGCCTTTCTGGAAAGGCGAAAGTCTGCGACGGCCGCAACAGAGAGGTTTTAGTCTTAGCAACCCTTGACTTTATTTTAACCAACTGAGATAGGATGACTCAAAACCGAGAACTTTAATGCTCATCTCGCAATAAACGTGCAATAAAAAGTAACGAGTCACCTTTTCAGAAAGAATTACCCTTTCGTCGTACCTCGTTTTCTGCTTTCTACGTCTGTGTAGTATTTTTCCTCATCTCTCCCGTGAAAAAGTATGTTTTCCGATTCTCACGGTATGTTCACTGGCCTTAACGACCAGAAATATCCGTGTGCCATAGCCCTGCAGACCTGCAGCTCCTGCAGGTACACAGCTAGCCGTCCCTCTGGGGCTCAGTCCGCCCACGTTTTACAGCCGCATGAAGGTATAGGTAGACGTAGTGCCCAGTGGAGTCGTACGTACTAGATTTATAAAGCCGTGTTAATTTCCGAGGTAGTTCTAGCCAGCTTCTTCTTAAATTTTCGAAATAAAACGAAACTGGAATAATCTGAGAAGCTATATTTAAATTTTACGGCCAGTGCTTGCGAAACCCTCTCCTACAAAATGTCGGTGCAGGATTTCACTCGAAACACGTATCTGTTGCCGTCGTCCGACATGTTTATTCTCTGCACCTTTGCGCGGCAGGGATTTCGCCCCTGCGCTGAAGGCACTGCGGAGGGCGCTGGGGGAAACGCCGCTTAGAAAACGGCGAGCCAGAGGAGGAGGGCTCCCGGGCATTTTGGTGCTGCACTAGGCAGGGGGGTGGGATCAGCCTAAAAGTGCGGTTTCAGCCTCTCCTGGGGCCGAAGGAAGGGCGGGCGCCGCGCTGTCGGGAGGGCAGTTTCTCTGCACACGAGTGTCCCCCTTGCCAAGGACCTCCTGGAAAAGCACCCCGGGTGGGAAGCGGGACGGCAGCCGCCCTGCGGGAGCCTCTCTACCGGCATGGCTCCGCGCTGGCCGTTGGAAAGCGGCTCTCGGTTCCCGCGCCGGGGTGCAGCAGGGCGATCCCCTTCCCCTCAGTCCCTTCCGCCCCCCTGCCGGCTCCCGTCGCGGAGCAGCCCCGCTGCAGTCCGGTCCGGTGCGGTCCCGCACGCTCCGTCCCCGACGGGGCTCCCCCGCCTCTCCGCCCCACCCCCGCTCCTTGCCGCGGGCGATCCCCGCTCCCGATCGGGGGCCGAACGAGAGATCCCCGGCGGTGCGGGGCGGCGCTGACGCTGTCTCTCCCCGCAGGTGATGATGCTGGGCAGCCCGCGGGTGGCCGAGCTGCTG
>JAOTQQ010000019.1:65314177-65361312 GCA_026546715.1 Gallinago undulata | reverse complement strand
TCATCTACCTTGACTTCAGCAAGGCTTTTGACACTGTGTCCCATAACATCCTCATTAGAAAATTAAGGAAGTGTGGGATAGATGAGGGGGCAGTGAGAGTGGATTGAGTCCTGGTTGTGTGACAGGACTCAGAGGGTTCCAATTAATGGAGCAGGGTCAAGTTGGAGGCCTGTGACCAGTGGAGTCCCTCAAGTGTCAATACTTGGCCCAGTCCTGTTCAATATATTCATAAATGACCTGGGCAATGGGACAGAGTGTATCCTCAGCAAGTCTGCTGATGATACCAAACTGGGAGGGCTGGCCGACACTCCAGAGGGCTGCGCCACCATCCAGCGCAACCTGAACAGGCTGGCGATCTGGGCAGAGAAGAACCTAATGGTGTTCAACAAGGACAAACAAAGGTCCTGCACCTGGGGAGCAAGAACCCCAGGCACCAATACAGGTTAGGGGTGGATCTTCTGGGAACCACTACTGAGGAGAAGGATCTGGGAGTCCTGGTAGATAGCACACTTTCCATGAGCCAGCAATGTGCCCTTGTTGCCAAGAGGGCCAATAGGATCCTGGGCTGCAGAGAGAAGAGTTTGGCCCACAGGTATAGGGAGGTCATTCTCCCCCTCTACTCTGCACTGGTGAGGCCACAACTGGAATACTGCGTCCAGTTCTGGGCCCCCCAGGTCAAGAGGGACAGGGAACTACTGGAGAGAGACCAACGTAGGGCAATGAAGATGATTAAGGGATTGGAGCACCTCCCTTAGGAGGAAAGGCTCAAGGAGCTGGGACTCTTTAGCCTGGACAAACGAAGGTTGAGGGGAGACCTTTTATGTTTATAAGTATCTCAAGGGTGGGTTAAAGGATGTTGGAGCCGAACTCTTTTCAGTGGTTTCCAGGACAAGGGGCAACGGGCTCAAGCTGGAACATGGGAAGTTCCATTCAAATAAGAGGAAAACCTTTCCGGTGAGGGTGCCAGAGCCCTGGAACAGGCTGCCCAGGGAAGTCATGGAGTCCCCTTCTCTGGAGATCTTCAAGACCCGCCTGGATGCAGTCCTGAGTGATGTGCTCTGGGCAAACCTGCTTTGGCAGGGGAGTTGGACTAGGTGATCTCTAGAGGTCCCTTCTAACTCTGACAATTTCATGATTCCTTGATACCGATTCCGTATTTCCCAGTCCTTGGCTAATACAGGCACACCTCCAGCTTCGTGCCTCCGTGCTGTTCACAATCACCCACTTCCATGCAGTCTCCTCTCTGCATACACAGGGAAGAAAATTAGGCTTTCAGCATTTATTTTTAACATACCCACTGTTTCCCAGCTGCGTTTCTCTATTCCACCAAGGCAAAGCCTGCACAGGAGCATGAGACTGGCCTGTTCTTTAGTTCTAGGGGTGATCTCTTTCTCCCAAAAGCCTTGAAAGCATCCAAGCTACACAAATCAGCCAGTGAGTTTAGGAGAATTCCACTGGAGAATGAGAAGCAGGATTGAAAAACCTAAGGTTAAATTCCATTAGCTAATACTTTACTAGGCTTTCCATGGTTCTAACCGATCCTACATGAGACATGCCATTTGTTCACAGAGAAGATGCTTCATTTGCTTCAGTGCTCCCTATTTAAGTACCTGTGTTGAAATAGTGTTTAAATGAGAGTTTAAAATGTTATTGACTTTATGTTAATGCTGCATGAGGCACCTCCCGATACCAAGCCTGTGTTGACAGAGCAAATAGGTATCATAGAAAGGTTTGGGCTGGAAGGGACCTCCTAAGCTCACAATAGTCCAACCCTCATCCCCACCATGGACAGGGACATCTGGCACTACAATCAGGTTGATCAAAGCCCTGTCCAACCTGACTTTGAACACTTCCAGGGATGGGGCATCCACAGATCCTCTGGGCAACCTGTGCCAGTGTCTCACCTGCCTCACAGTAAAAAATTTCTTAGGTCCAACCTGTATCTACCATCTTTTCAGTTTAAAACTCTTGCCCCTTAGCTTGTCACTACAGGCCCTGGTGAAAAGTCTCCCTCCATCTTTCTCATGAGGCCCCTTCAAGTACTGAAAGGCCACAATAAGGTCTCTCCAAAGCCTTCTCTTCTCCAGACTCCAGAACAACCCCAACTCTCTCAACCTGTCCTCGCAGGAGAGGTGCTCCAGCCCCTTGACCATCTTTGTGGCACTCCTCTAGGTCCTCCCTAACTGGTCCATTTCCTTCCTGTGCTGGGGGCTCCAGAGCTGGACACAGAACTCCAGATGCTGTCTCACCAGAGCAGAGGGGCAGAATCACCTCCCTTGACCTGCTCATCAAAAACAGCACCAGCAAGTCCTTTCCGTCAGAGCTGCTCTCCCTCCCTTCATCCCCAGACTGTCTTGATGCCCTGGGGTTGCCCTGACCCAGGTGTAGGACATTGCACTTGGCCTTGTTGAACCTCACAAGGTTCACATTGGCCCGTTTCTCAAACTTGTCCAGGTCCCTTTGGATGGCATCTTGTCCCTCAGGTGTGTCAACCACGCCACTCAGCTTGGTGTCACCTGCAAACTCAATCCCATTACCTTGTATTATTGATGACAGTATTACACAGGTATTGATCCCAGTACAGGCCCTTGGGGGACACCACTTACTACTGGTTTCCATTTGGACATTGAGCTATTGACTGTAACTCTTTGGACAAGGACATCAAAGCCAATTCTCTATCCTTACCTAGTGTTATCATCTAGCCTTGCAGACAAGGATAAAGAACTTTAACAGCAAAAACACTAACTGTGGACCTGCTCTGTGGCACACTGCCCTGTGACATATATATGGAGTAAACAGTATATAAAAAAGAAAATTAATACAACAATTATCTTTGCAATTCACTAAGGAATGTGAAAAAAACACAAAAATCAAGGGGGATTGAAAATGGAAACCCAGATACAACTTTCTCTTAGAACATCCAAATATGAACTTCATGGCTCCAATCCATTTCACTAAAACTGTCTAGGGGGACAAAAGTAACAACAATGAAAACCATTTTTAAGGTCAGCCATCTGATTTGGCTAGATATTAAAGGTAGTAAAAGACATGTTGGATCTGTAGCTGCCTTCTTGTCAAGCCTCAGGCTCTTGTTCACACAATCTAAATTCTTTAGAAAACCGCTCAAAATGTGGAAAGTTGGTTAAAATGTTTTCCCCAGTACCTGAAAAGCACCTGTACTGGTTTTGCTAGGGAAGATATATCCAAATCCAAAGGCTTTCACAGCAGGTTGTCTAACAGAGCAAGACTAGCAAGCTAAAAAGCTTACGCAGTTGCTATTGTCCTTTGGATTTTTTACTTTTTTTTTTTTTTTTTTTTTTAAATTACTGTGTGAATGCATAGCTTTCAATGTTTCTTATTTTTCCCTTGCTTGGCTTGGACAGTGTTCTGATTTACTTCTGTCTCAGCAATCCCTGTTTTTTTCAGGGTCTTAGAACCCGCAGCTCTAAGCAGCACAGTATTTTCTAAAAGCAGTGTTTACAAGGTATCACCACCACCCTGTTCCATGAATGGCAAAAGTCATTGTCAGACAAACAAAATTTACTCACCAATGGCTAGAAGTAAGTAAAAACCCCACAATTTCCACAGTTTGGAGAAGCATAGGTTTCATTCATTTTATTTACTAGACAAGAAACAGCAGATTATTTTATTGAAGTAAAACTGTATTAAAAAATGAAATGTACACATTCAGATCACTTAAGCATGTTCATCACGTAAAATGCCAACTAAACCCAGAGTTCTTCAGATCAACAAAGTGACAAAAGTCCAGCACAGGGTTCAAAACACTGACAGTGTTCTGAACACAGGACTTTTCTGTACAGCTCTGTAAGTCATGTAAGCACATTTTCAGGCACAAATTTGGCTTAGGCATTACATAAATTTTTAGAAATAAGGACACTAATTCATTACACAACTGCTGCTATGAAAGAACCAACAATTACCAAACCATGTCTTCTAGCAAGTAAATAAAAAACTTTTTTTTTTTTAAAAATCCCCGCTGAAATAAAAAATACGGATAATATATAAAAATAGTATAACTTTATTTTGAAATCATCTGACGTGAAATGTAACCATTTGCCTTCCTTTGCTGAAGGAAAAGATGAGAGGCAGAAACAGCAAAGCAAACAGCGTACTTGTTAATCTGCCTTCTTAGATCTTATTTTATGAAACTGCAACAGAGTATTACATAGCTTTTCCTTTCTTTCATCACCTAAACGGTATCATTGAATAGGCAATGACAACTCACTACTGACCACCTTCTTCAGCCACTGTCTGACCCAGCTTGACAGCAAAGCTATTCCAAGTTTAAAACACACTCAAAATCTAATTTTAGTCATCCTATATGCTATCAAGCATGATAAAGATTATAAAAAGCTGCTTTATACATTATCATTGGTCAATGCTTACTCCATTCTTTTATGCTTGCAACAATTTTTGAAGATATTATAATTTCTGGAAGCTCGAAAATGATCCTCTCTTCCTTGTAAGCACCCAAACTTCAAGGCCCATCCAGGTGGTTACTGCTTTGGCAGGATGACTGAACACTGCACTGTTGTCTGAAATAAAAAGCCAAAGTAGATAAATGCTTCCTCTGCCAATGCAGAGCAGAATTACTTTTCAACGTAAAGGCAGATGACACAGCTTCTATTTGGATTACAAACAGGTGTAATTCTTTCCATGTGCACAATATCTAACTTCGTACAACACCACAAGTGTTCGAAGAATTACAGGGAGGGCATATCCTACAACAATTCAACAACTTCTCATTACAACTTCTTAAAACTATGTAACAGACTTACTTGCATTGAGAACAACAATCTGTGTTGTGTTTGTGTAGCAAGATTTTGGTAGCGGGTGGCCTCTGTGACAAGCTGCTAGGAGCCTCCCCCACGTCCAGCAGAGCTGCCGCCAGCCAGCTCCAAGACAGACCCTCTGCTGGCAAAGGCCAAGCCCAACAGTGATGGTGGTACTGCCTCTGTGAGAACATATTTAATAAGGTGGAAAAAAACCCCTGTGCAACAGCAACTGCAGCCAGATGGAGGAGTGAGACTATCTGAGAGCTACAACTCTGCAGACACCAAGGTCAGTGAAGGACGGGGAGAAGGTGCTCCAGGTGCTGGAGCAGAGATTCCCCTGCAGCCTGTGGTGAAGACCATGGTGAGGCAGGCTGTCCCCCTGCAGCCCATGGAGGTCCATGGTGGAGCAGATATCCACCTGCAACTCATGGAGGTGTCCATGCTGGAGTAGGCGGATGCCCTGAGGAAGGCTGTGATCCTGTGGAAAGCCTGCACTGGAGCAGGCTCCTGGCAGAATCTGTGATCCTGTGGAAGGACCCATGCTGGAGCAGTTCATGAAGAACTGTAGCTTGTTGGAAGAACTCACGTTTGAGACGTTCACAGAGGACCGCTTCCCATGAGAGGAAGCCCACGCTGGAGCAGGGAAAGAGAATAAGGAGGAAGGAGTGGCAGAGACAATGTGTGATGAACTGATTGTAACCTCCACTCCCTGTCCCCCTGCGCCACTTGTGGGAAGGAGGCAGAGTACTTAGGAGTGAAGTTGACCCCCAGAAGAAGGGAGAAGCGGGGGAAAGTGTTTTTTAAGATTTGCTTTTCTCATTATCTTACTCTGATTTGCTTCGCAATAAATTGAATTAATTTCCCTGAGTCAAGTCTATTTTCCCATGACATTAGTTGCTGAGGTTCCCCCTGTCCTTATCTTGACCCACAAGCCCACATGGAAGATCCATGTCTTTTCTCCCCCTGTCCAGCTGAGGAGAGGCAGCAATAGAGTGGCTTTGGGGGGCACCTAGCATTTAGCCAAGGTCAACCCACCACACAATTGTATTGCAGAAACACTAAATTGAAGACTTTTAGACTTGCAACCTACAAATGAAAAATTGTGCAGCTTGCTTTTCATTTCTAAGGCTAGCATACTGGCTTACATGCACCACATTGATAGCAAGGTCTTCACAAATATAGTCGTAACATTCTGAAAATTAAGTTCCTTAAATAAAAGTTTCTACTTTTCTACATGTTTCTTCATCAATTCTGAAGAACTGCTATCAAGAATAGAAACCTTTCTCTAAAGGTGCACTGGCTGATACTCATGTTATGGAGGGACTGGCAACTTTGACATCAGCCACATTCAAGGGCAGGGCCTGAGAAACACTTCAATCTCAGCTTTCTTAAGAGGTCCTCTGCCTGCAAGGACAATATGAAGACCACTGCAACTACAGATGACGTGAAGTCTTGATGAATTTTACCCCTTCACCTTATCCACCTGAGCCAATTCACTCTAGTCATACAGATACGTTCACTTATTTTTTGAGGGAGAAAATGACTCAAGCATATTTACAAGATCAGCTCTACCTACATAAATTATAAATGTTAGTTTAAGTTTGTAATAGACTAGAAAAAATGACTGAAAAATGTTAACCACTTGTTAGCTCCCAAACATATTAAAGTCCAAGTACACCAATGATGAAGGGTGCTGAAATACATCTATAGATACCTCGCCCAATCTAAACTATCCCACAGTATTCACTTACCACAGATTGCTTATGAAAATACAACATTATTTCTTGTATCAGAGGTCTGACAAATATCATTTTACATAGGCTATTAGAGAAGTTCAAAAAAGGCAGTTAACATCCTCAGAGTCCAGAAATCTATCTGAGTAGCATTCACAGAAGCTCTGACACCTTACCACAAGCTGATTTTCTTACACCCACGCTTTAAGAAAAATCAATTCTAACATGACATTCCTTTTATCATCCCAGTACAGGTTGTCTCCTGATTCTCATGGTATTGAACCATACCATAATAAAAATACAGAGCTCAGTTCCCAGTTGCTATGAGTTAAAATTCTTTTCCTCTCTTGCCAATAGTTTTCGTAACAATGATAAAAAAAATCTACTATATTGCTTCCCTTTTGAAATTGCTGTCACCGATTCATTTACTTCATTCAGCAATGAGCCCATGTTTTACTCGATCAGCTTTTGACACCAATGCAGTGGCTGAAGGTCTTGTTGCTTGTCATGTCCTACTGTCAATTACAGCCAAACTTGAAACCACCCCTACATGCCTTCCCTTGCTTCTGGATTCCTTCTTTGCAGCTTGTCCCTGCTTCCAAAATGCAAAATGCTGCATTTTTGCACTGGAGCCGCTTCCTGTTCAGTCAAGTCAGTTGCCTGACTGGTATTTCTGTCGATCTCTTCTGTGCTTGGAGAATGCTGTCCTTAAAGTACTTCCAGCTTTCTGGAGCCCCTTGCCCCTTCAGTTCTCCCTCCCATGAGATGATACCTACTACTTCACTGGTTAAACCCAAGTATGGTCACCTGAACTCCAGCATCTGTACTCTGCTATTTGCCTTCCTTGCTCCCCAGAGAATGCTGAACATCCTTATTTCATGAGCATTACAGCAACAACTGACAGTGATTATCACCTCATTAAATGGCTCTTCTCAGTGAACAGGAGATCCAGCTCTACATCATCCATGGTTGTCTCATTCTATCCAGAAATTTCCCTGACACCAGCCAGAAATGACTCAGACCACTGTGATCAATAGCATCATCTGTGTTTCCTGATCTATGAAATATATAAAATGTGGTTATACCCTGTCCTGAAAGAGTAAGGACTTTGTACCCTGGCCACGCCTCAAAATGACAAGAAGGAAGATGCTATGCCTGCAGAAAAGTTTGCTCCAAACTTTTTTTCCCCCCAAGTTCATGTAACCTGAGCCTGGAGAATTACCTCTTTTTACAGCAACAGAGCCAGGACATACTGGCCTGAAAAACAGTAACATTCAAACTACACCTAAACTCACTGGCATATCTCAGATGAAAAGACACATGAAAAAGAACACATGCCAGGCAGCCTATCCTTTAGCAGAAAACCAGCCCTTCAACATTTTTGCTTCAATAGTCCAGGGTTTCCTAAAGACTACTGTGAGATTCAGAGATGACACTACTGCGTATGTGTGGGTGGGATGCGTACCTCCATGGGAGGAGACAGACAAATGCAGCTGGGCAAACAGACTAGCAGCATACTTTCTCCTAGCTGGTGAAGTTCCTCCAGTCAGGGCAGCCAGATAACAGAGCTCAGAAAGGAAAAGTTGTATCCTTGTAGAGCTTTACGGTTTCACATGCTTCCACAAACACCAGACACTGGCAAATGCCCATTTGCGATGCCCAGCTGCGCCCTGAACGCAGGCTGGCACGGCTTTACATTGTCACTGATCGCAGAGTTCCAGCTGCAGTCTTGCTCAGCTCCCTTCTTGTCTGCGTTCCTTACCACGTCACCACAGGGCATGCAAGAACTGCTGCCTCTGAGCTCTAGGAAAAGGTGCCTCCAAAAAAGATCAGTTCAAGAAAATCCACCATCTGACTTTCAAAATTCCTGGATTAAAACATACAGAAGAACACTTTACAGCTACGAAGAGAACAGTCTTTTAGAATTCTTTATGGTTCAACCACACACTAGTACAGAAGCACATATTTATTTCTCTGCTGTACGGCATAATTGCCTCTCTCCTTATTCACTAACAGAGAAACCTAGGACCTAGTATATATCTTCATATACTTTACCACCATTTAATGCTTTGAACAGAAAGATTTTTAGCCTTTCCTGCCCTTCCGAAGTAAAATCGGAGGAAGCCTCCGAAACCTCAGACTTTCCTGTCACTTGGTTGTGAGTGCTTGGCTGTGTTAAATCAGAAACAATTGTGACTACCACTCTCCTGACATAAAATCTCAAGTCCCACTGCCAATACCTTGTTCCTGTTTCCAGTTCTTCTAATGCCTTCAGATCAACTCCCTTTCCCAGTGTACTATCACTCAAACCAGCTCCTATCAGCAAAAAGCATAAACATATTAGAATTGCCAAGCTGAAGTGAAACTATCTCAATATTCATCACTGATACCAGGCAGTAGCAGATGCTTAAGGGAAAGAAGGGTTAGTGTTTGTTAAAGGGGAACCCTGCAAACTTTGTGCCAGCTCTTTCCAGTCACCTGCTTTTTCACTCCCGATGAAGAATCAAGACAATCATGCAAGGGAAAGCAACAGGACACTGCTTACTGAAGGACACCTGCCAGAACTAATGGCAGACCTCTCGGTACCTAAAGAGCATTACATACTTAGGAATATCTAGTTTTGTTTTGTTTTTTATTTGTTCAAACTCTGTTTTTTGGGTGGGTTTTTTTTTGGTATAGCCAGGCACCTGTGTCAAATGAAAAAACTTCTTTATGTTGAGGGTGACAGAGCACTGGAACAGGCTGCCCAGGGAGGTCATGGGGTCCCCCTTCTCTGGAGATTCTCATAAACCCTCCTGGATGCAGTCCTGAGTGATGTGCTCTGGGCAATCCTGCTTTAGCAGGGGAGTTGGACTGGGTAATCTCTAGAGGTCCCTTCCAACTCTGACAATTCCATGCTTCTGTTAAGTGGAAAGTGTGGCCCAGTCCTCTGAAAATGTTTTTGGTGTATAAGGGGGACATTAAAATAACTGTTTCAGAAACCGACTGAGAAATCCATGACCTCCTAGTAACACATAGGTTTCCTAGAGAAGAATCAGCAAAAGACTCACTTCAAGTATTTGAGTTGGACCTCCACAAACCTGACCTGGTCAAGTATGCTTAAAAGTGTCTGAGTGAATTTTGCTTTCCTTCAGGATACCGACTAAACTAGAGTTAAGAGTCCCTGACAAGATCACCATATTGGAAACAAAACTAAAAATTTGATCCCAACCAGAAGACATAAAATATTTTTACAGCATATATAGTTCTGTTGGTAGTTCAATTTCAGGGACACAATTTCAGACACATGAAGTGTGTCTGTGTTCATTTTTCTTACACATTCAAATTTTAGTCAACACAGTGATTTTTCAGAAAAAATAAAGAAAGAACTGAAGAGAGGTATCAGAGACTGGACTCTTGAAAGCTTCCTCAACAGGCTTCCTCCTTTCCAGACTGCTGCTGCTTCCACTGACAGAGAGATCCTCGTGGTTCACTTCTGTCTTCTTTTTGTCTTTCACATTCCAATTCTCTTTCCCTGTCTCCCACACTATCTTAATGTGATCCTCACCTCCTCTTGCACTTCATACTCCTGTACTCTTGGAAATGCCTATTTGTCACAAAAAGCTTGTTGAGAAGTTGGATAGACATCCAAACTATATTTATTCTTTCCCTCTGTGCTCCAGCCAGAAACAAATCAAGCATACCTGTGAAATAGAGGTGATGTAAAACATGCAAATAAACTCTCATCTAGGAAAAATCCTGCCTAAAATTTCTCTCAGCAATATATTTTGGAATGCTTTTCTTTTCCGTGTTTGTTTTTTCATGCACGGTGGATCTTAAACCTGTGGGACAACACAATTCTAATAATTTCAATTGGGTTATTACCCTTATCTTGTAACAGACTTCTCTCCTTCTACGTATTAAATAGTAGATTTTTCATGTGGATACTCCCGTAGATTTGTATCTTACCTGTCCTATGAAGGATAACACTTCACCAACCATATATAGATGTCCTTAATTTTTTTACCTTTTGTAACACTTCTTGTAAAACAGAAGCTAAATCTTTGCCATAAAGCTTGATAGAGTCTTAATGAATTTGTTTGCCCATCCTGAACAGATTTTGTCTGTTGAAGGATCTACTCTAAGAAGTTATGGGTATATGTACACCATCCCCAGTACTCATTGGCCTCATGTGTGTACTTACTCTCAAGGTGTGCAGGGTGTCGGTCCATTCCATGGAACCTATCTGAGGTATAGCAGTAAGGAGTAAGCTAGTAGCCTTATCTGCATTCATTTTCAGTGTCCTTAAAACTTTATCCACTGAAACCTGGAAATAAGAGAAAACTGAGTGGTGTCTCTCAATTTGGATGACATGCATTTTAAATACTCAAATTCATTTAACTCGTCATCTCTATGTGAAAAGATGAAGCCTTAAAATGCCACAATCATTTCCACCAATAAAACCTTTCTTCTGTGATGTATGTCTGATTATACTTTACACAAATAGGAGAACCAAAGCAGACATCATTTTCAACAGAGCTGCAAAAGAAAAAACACCAGACCAGTTATGGGAAGACAAGTTCATATACAGAGCTGATGAGCTTTGTACACGAAGGCTGTTTCAGAGAAGAGGAGACAAAAAGTTTGCTAGTAGTGAGGCAAGTTTATAAAAATCAATGAGGTAGCATTCTGTTCTTACTTTCACAATCATTCATTCAGAATAGCTCACTGATACTGATGTAAGTAAGAACAGATTTAGTTCAGTACGTGATCTCTTATCAAAGCCTATAGGTTCTCACCCAGATCCCTCAGGACAAGACCCAGCCGAAAAAAACTTTCACTCACTGCTGCTTCATGTTCCTTCCAGCAGTCATAATCTGTTGCCATGGCAATACTAGCATAACTCATTCCAGCTTCTTTTGCAAGAACCACTTCAGGCACTGTGGTCATGTTGATAACATCAGCCCCCCAGCTGCGAAACATCAAACTTTCTGCTCGAGAACTGAAACGTGGGCCTTCAATTGTGATCATTGTCCCCTTGGAATGACACTGCAGCCCAAGCTTCTTGGCAGTCTCAATAAGAACCTGCAAAACACACAAATACCAGGAAAAAAGAAATAATTCCCCTGGTGCATTGCTTTTACATCCCATCAAAAAAATTACATGCAAAAGAAATTAACTTTATACAAAGCAGTGAAGCTCCATATGGCTTCAGCTGTCCAAAACCACAGATCAGCTTCTGTTTCCTTACCCAGCAAGAGAAATTAATAGTCCTACTAACAGGAATTATCTTGAACTCACCTGATTTTGTTAGTATCAGCTGTATTACTGTTTTCAATGCAGATCAAGAAACTGGAACAATATTTAGGCTGTGCTTACATTGAGAACAGAATGGTGAAAATGCTCCACTGAGCACTGTATTAGCACATGGTGGAATTAAGCTGGTAAGAACAGTAAAAGGAAATTCACTTTTTGAAAGCAAAACTTTACAAGCATATACTTGCTGTACACTTTGCATACACCCTGTACTTCACATCAGATTTTACAGACCCAACTAGTACCTTGTATATGGCAGAACCATCATGACTCTCGGTAAATGGTCTGGCCAACACCAGAAGAGTGTACCAGCATGTGTAAATAGGACTAGGACACCCATAACTGCCCTGAGTTGGAAGGGCAAAGTAACTGTATCTGTTTAAAATGGCCATCAACAGAAAAGCTTGAAAAGAAGTATAAAAGCAGCATGAATAATTATGACGGGACAGGAGAGACCATAACACAGCAGCAGTGAAAACTTAGTTTGACAACACCAGGAGCTGCCTTGTCAGCATCACGACCTTCACATAGGCCAGGTGGAGCAGCCCTTCTGCAAAATGTCATGAGAAGCCTGCTCTCCTGCTGGCTGGTGGACCTGCCATACACAGGTGCAACCAGAAGCGGTACCCCGAGGGTGCTCTGTGACCTGTGGGGTGCCCACGTGGGATCAGTGGACTGCGAGGAGTAGCCCAAGCACACATTGAGCTGGAGCACCCACATCTCCCACTGCAGATGGGTGTAAGCTGGTAAACCTGCATACCCAGAAGAGGGCAGGTATGCGTGTAACCTGTGTGTTCTGGGGAAGGGTATTTGTGCCTGCGACTATGTGAATACGCACGTAAGGGTAAAACAAAGCTTCTGGGAATTGGCCACAGAAGGACACTTACAAATTTTTAGGTGTTTATTAACACGCTGTATGTAATATTAACCACACCTAATATTGTGGTTTATTGCTGATATTCATTCTGAATGTATGATTCACTGATTGCCAGTTAATTACACATTGTTAATAAATCAATAGACAACTTCAGTTGTGATTTGACTTAAGCCACAGTTGAGCAGTATTTCCCTGGAACTCTTTACAAAGAGTTCTCTTTACAAACTCTTTAAGATGTTGCAGTAAACCCCATTTTCTGAAGGCAGTAACAACCAAGGTATCCTACATTATTCAAAAGTTTGCAGTCGGAGAAAATATGAACTTCTTTCAAATTCTCATGTAATTTACAGTGCGTAAACCAAATAAACCAGAGTATTTTCACACATTTGCACATACATAATATAAAGTTTCGGGCAAAATTAGCCTTCTACATTAATAGTTTTGGCTTTATTATTATTGCATCTATGTATGAATTTCCCCTGAATTAGGATAAATTGGGCTGAAATGACCTCAACAATTTTCAGGGATAGTTCCAGGAAAAAAGTTTAAGTCACTTTTATCTGTTATTTTCAAATGAAGTGAAAGTATCCCTTTTCAGCCTCGCCAACAGCTTAAACGCACATGTTCTTTAAAACATCTGTTAGGCTGATTAGAATACATAGGCTAATGAGATAATGATCACGTAAGACTGGGAAGTACCTAAATGTTTTTTTTTCTCTGTTTCAGAAGGAGCATTTCTCTGTTGGCTTTTCAAAGAATATAATATTCAAAGAACACTGTCTCTAGCTACTTAACAATCGAATGAAAACTAGCCTTAGCATATGTTTCCTGCAACCTCAGGAAATGGCTTATGCATATCTACTTACCTTTTTTAAAAAGCTGAGAAAGAGACACAGTCTGAAGTGCAACATTTCAGTAATAACATTTCAGTAGAAACATTTCAGTAATAACACTGGTTTTAATCCATTTCAGAAAGCGTACTTTTTATATTCCTTTTATCTGTTGTCATGTGACATCACGCTCAAAGTCAGTAAGCAACTATATGCCAACTAATCTTTGATAAGAGCTCTTGTTGCATGAAGTATTTTGCATAATTCGCTGTTCAATGGAAGAAGGGCAAAAGCATGCATACATATAATATATAGCGGTTTGTTTCCTCACGAAAAAAAATCGCAAACCACCTTGATTCCTAGTGCACTGAAGCATCATTCTACTAACAGTGCTGTGGACCTGCTGGTTGATATCTCAAAAGCACACCGTGCCTGGCCAATTAATAAAAATACCCTATAATAACACTGAAGTGAACTGGTGACAAGGGCAGAATAGCTCAGTAGTACAAATATATATGTTCTGAGTATAGTCTGGGCCACCTGCTTCCCAATTCAACTTTGTGCTGCTCAGTGTAGTAATTGATTCCGCAGAGAACAAGCCTCTTGGACAGATACAACTGACTCTGTAGGTGTTCCTACACCACAAAATGCACAATTCAATCTTTGCCTTCTCTTTTCCTCAGGCCTAATGATATGGCACAATGCTAAGGTGGCATATTTAATGACAGATACACCCCCAGAAGATTATAGAGGTGTTGAAAAACAGAGCAGTGTTTCACACTGCTTAGTTTAAGTGGTTTTGAAGCTTGAATACCTTGAAGTGACAAAACTAAGAGCAACATTTAAGAATACAAGACTACTATAAATTGGCTTCTTTCTATGTTTAACATCCTTTAAACTAAGCCTTGACTCTCTACCACCACCCACTGCTACAATACACAGAAGCAATATTGTAATTTCTGTGAATGCTAAAGTACTATTTATTTAATTATTTGTATTAAGTATGTAGAGTGCCTCTAGTATAGTCACTGTTTTATTCAGAACAAAAAGGAACTAATTACTAATTCCATCTTCCTGCTTTGTCCACTTTGTTGCTTTCTTGGTTTGTTACCTGATAAATAAAGATCGTTTGTCCTGTTATTAAGATACTAGGGGAATCTAGGTTGCTAACTGACATCTTCTGCATACCTCCCTTAGGAAGACAGCTTCGACAGACACAAGATCTTTTACTTCCCATGCCTTCCCAATGTTACACTTTTCCTTGAAACCATGACATACCTGACAAACAGGAATAAATAGGTATAGATTGCCTCTGTATTCTAAGAATGCATAATTAGACTAGTATATATATATACTATAACATTTCTAAATACCATTACAGAATTCACCAACCTCTCTGGTTTTGGTGCAGAATGGCTCCGCCATTGGAATATGACATACTCCTGCAGCAGCAGAGTGTAGTCCCTCGTATAAAGTACAATGCCTTTTAGTTGTCCTAGAAAAGCAGAAAACATGCTCAGAGATAAAAACAGGGAGAAAACAGAAGAGAAGGCAAGAAATTGACACAAATCCAACAAATCAGATTTTGTTACAACAATGTTAACAACATTTCAGATGTTGTTAGTCAGGCCTTTTTACTCAGAAAAGCCCTGAGGAAAGATCACATATGTACAAATATTAATCTCTGACTTTCAGATACCTGGCCTTCTTATGAAAGAACGGCCACATCACTACATGGCCCAATAAAGAAGTCCTACTATGGTTAGCATCATACATACAACCTGCATGGGAATAAGTAACAACAGTAAGTCCTATGACTGCTCTGAGCAATGGACCATATGTATTTGCACTCAAGACAGTATCCATTTCTCTTTTGCACGGAAGGCTGCAAGTCTGCAAAGGCCACAGCAATTTAATGTGGGGCCACCTGATAAGTCCGTAAATTGCTAGGCTTAGGGTACGAATAAAGGCAGATTGAACCAATCTCTGATTCTTGCTATCTATGAAGTGATGGCTGGTACAGCCTTTTAGGCTCTCCTCTTTTCTGTAGCCCTACTACTCAAGTCAGGAGCTGGCCATCCTGATCTGTTCCATTCACCTGTCCACAGGCTACAGGGCAGAAGCACCTAATTTTCACCACTGCTCAAGATTGTTTCTCTGCATCCCTTGTGGAAAGAACAAATGTTACAGAATCACAGATGCTTTCCTTGCCTTACTCTCACAGAGACCAAGGGCTGGAGAACAAAGGACAGTACCTGCCTCATTACAGGAGTTTCGAGACCCTTCTGCATGTACCCTGAGTGACACCTTATGGAGCCAGCAGGAAACAAGAAATAAGGAACTCAACAGCTACTCTTCAAAGGCTCTTCGATCACACAGTTTTAAATGTGCAGAAGTTTGCATGCCCTCCATCAGAAGCACAGTGAGCCTGCTTAACAACAGAGAATGACTACATGTTATATAATTGCTTGATTGTTTACATTTAAAACAGGAAGAAGTCACCATGTGCCTGCCCTAGAAACTAGCCACACTACTTGTAGTAGGAGCGCACAATCCAGAAGGATCGAGCATAGCATAAAGGGAAAGTACAGAGGTGTTCCCAGCAGGGGAGATCAGAAGCAGCACCTGAAAGCATTGAACTGGTAACCACGAGCAAGCAGCTAAGAAAGAGCTAGGGCTGCGTAGCTCCCGCTGGCCACCTGTACTGGGTCTGGTGAGGAGGAGTTAAATTTTCCCCACAGCAGCCCTCATAGTGCTGTGCTTTGCACTGGTAGCTGGAATGGTGTTGGTAGCCAACCAGTGCTTTGGCCACCGCTGAGCAGTGCTAGCACAGCACCAGGGATGTCTCTCCAACGTTACCCCTCCGCCAGTAGGCTCGGGGTGGGCAAGATCTTGGGAGGGGGCGTAGTCAGAACATCTGACCCAAACTGAACAAAGGGATATCCCATACCACATGATGTCCGCTCAGCAATAAAAACTAAGAGAAAGGAAGGGGAAGGGGAGCATTTGTTATTACACTGTTTGTCTTTCAGAGCAACCACTACATGTACTGAAGCCCTACTTCCCAGGAAGTGGCGGAACATGGCCTGCTGATGCAAAGTAGAGAATAAATTTCTGTTTTCCCTTGCTTCTGCGTGCAGCCTTTGCCATTGGTTCATTAAATTGCCTTTATCTTGATCCACGAGGTTTTTTTCCATCTTATTTTCTCCCCACTGTGTCCTGATGAGGAGGGGAGTGATACAGGGGCTTTGTGGGCACCTGGGCATTCAGCCAAGGTCATCCCAACACACCATCTGACCTCTGCAGGACTTTGTGGAGACTTCCCACTGGATCCTCATGCCGCTTCAGTGCCAAATGGTGGATGGCAGTAGAGGAGAAAATGGAATTGTTTCCATGGAAAAGGGGCATGTATGTTTTTATGCATACCTGCTTGCGTATCAAGTTCAGGATGACAGTGGTACTCATAGGTCAAACCTTTGCACTGTTGCACAGTTTTGCCATGCCTGTCTTGCCCTTACCGCTGTTTCAGATTCAAAGCTGCATGTACTGCAATTTTGAAGGTTTCCCCACAGCTTGTATTTCCTATATATAGAAACGTATGTATTTCCTACATGTTCCAAGCATGCAGAAAAAGCCACACTTTTAATCAGACAGTGAGGTGGCTTTTGCTCCTTTATTTTCATTCCTTCACAATAACACAAGGTTTTTAGGCAATGCTGACTATGACCAATGCTAGGGAGCAAAACCCAACTCAAGTAAGCGAACAAACAATCATTTCCATCTGTGACAAACAGTCCTCTACCACTTGCCTCATCACTGTCCCCTGTCTTCCAGTAGTGTTGAATTATCAAAAAGATACCAGTAACTTAAGAACAAAATGAAAATTCACACTGGCATCTGCTGTATAAAAAGGAGCCTCAGCATGTTCTGCCTCTTCAGGGACAATGAAACATTCTCCCACAAAAAATTTTTCAGAGTGTAACACCACTGTAATAATTGTAGTGGTATATGTGAAACAATGAATTCAAACAATAAAGTTGGCAGCTGTTAACAGGATTTCTTTCATGAAGCTATTTTCTTCATCTTCCTGACTGAGCTGAGTCATCGAAGTAGTTACCTTCTTAGTCTTTTTTTCCTAGCAAACATCAGCAGCAAACCAAACAGAAAGTATTTAAAAAAACCCTAATCTAGCCAGTTGACTAACAGCACTATAATAAACCAGCAGGAGCCAAAGAGAAAAAAATTCTTTTTTTTGTGTTTCAAAGAAGAAGAGAAAAACTGTTGTAGCCCATAACAGTACCTGTGGTTACTTTCAGATTTGGAAGTAGGAAGAACACCACGTAAATATTTTGGTACTTATTTAACAAAATGTACCTTTTACTGTTTAAATATACACACTAATATGTAAGCATGAAGAAAGCAGAGACTATATACAAAATCATTTACTAGGAGTGCTAATGATCCACAGAATTAAGCTCTCAGAAGTCTGGAAATGCTATATAGTTCCAATTACACCTATTCAGTGTTCCCTACTAAATCTATGTCAAACCTATGCCATGAACTAGACAGAAGTCCTACACAACTCCATATACTGAGATCCTGTCATTAATGCCACAGTGTGCATGACCCCAATGGGAGCAAACTACAATCGCTACCTACAGCTTTATGCTCAATTCTAGCCCTTCTCCCATTCCCATTCACTATTCATTTTTCTTGCTTTGTACCTAAAAAGAGAATTATGATGAGATAGAGATCATTCACACTGCAGAATTGTCTATTAAGAACTAGAGCCCAGGTACCAAAAGGTATCTGGTCACCTAGAAGGCACTGATTTTAATTGCAGTTTGAGTAAATCCTTCCAACCTGGACCCAAGCCTCCTTCCTATGTAGCACCTGTGATCAGTTAATCACTATATTGAACCCAGGGCACCTTTCATGAAAATTAAGTGGCAGTTTTTGCAGCTTTAACCAGTACCTCCTTTCCAAGTCTGCTGACATAGTATGTTTGCAGGATCTGACCCTTCATTAGAAGGTATTTCAGAAATTTGAATTTTTTTTCCAGATTTTGCAGCGTAATTAACCTGTGCCAGTGCTTGGTCACCCTCACAGTGAAAAAAGGTTTCCTGGTGTTCAGAGGGAACCTCCTGCGTTTCAGTGTGTGCCCACTGCCTCCTGTCCCATCACTGGACACAGCTGCCTCTGTTTTCTTTGTACCCTCACTTCAAGTATTTATATAACTTGATGAGATCCCCCCTGAGCCTGCTGTTCTCCAGGCTGATAAGTTCCAGCTCTTTCAGCCTTTCCTCATAAGAGAGATGCTCTAATCCCTTCAGCATCTTCATGGTCCATTGCTGGACTCTCTCCAGTATGTCCATGTCCCTCTTGCACTGGGGAGCCCAGCACTGGACACAGCATTCCAAGTGTGGCCTCATCAGTGCCAAGCAGAGGGAAAGAAGGATTGCGTCCCTCAACCTGCTGGAAACAGCCCTACTTATGCAGCCCAAAATAACACCATTAGCCTTCTTTGCTACAATGTAAATGATCCTCTCACTCATCTTCACATCAGAAGATCAGAATCAGACATTCACATAAATGTAATGATTTGTTCTATAACTTTTTTTTTCCATATCTGGTTCATTTCCTGGCTCTGTTAATGTCTTTCTGCCTGACCTCTGCAAGAGTTAGTTTCTCCATACTTCCACCCCTCATCCATAGCAGTAATTCCAACTGTTTCTTCTGGGCCAGAAGCTACTTCTTACCAGGCTTGCAATTCACAGCTTTGCATGGTTAGGCTCTCCTCAACTACCTAGTAGTCTGCTAGAAGATAATGCTGTCAAAACAACTTGCAATCATCCAAACCATGCACTCAATTATGTTTAATATATTTCCTAGACACATCAATATCAATACTAAAATTACTCATTTCCAAGTACTACTGGCAGAATAAGGATGATTATGATTTAATCTGTATAAACAAAGTGATCAGCCTAAATACTTTTAGACTTGAAAAAAATAACAAAAAAGCGCCATTGTCAGCAATACAGCTGCTCTCCACCCATAACTCAACTCTAGTATAACAGGAAGCAGTTTACATGGGGCTTGCTCCTGCAGGTTACTTAGTCATTTAGATACGCAGTACTTAAAACATACTCTCTTACAAGAAAAAGCAGTTCAGTCACACACACAAAAACTGTCAAAACTCATACAGTACTGCACTGTAGCAAACAAACAGAAGTATGCATGTCCAGTTGGCATTGAAATACTGCCAGCAGTATCCCACAAGCAAAAAAAGCTGCATAAACCATTCCAAACACTAAAATCATGTGGAATACCCAAATAAGACTTGCAAATATAGTACATCAATAAGTATTAATATTATCTTAATATTAAGATATGAATTAATATTAAATAGATCTTAAAAGGTCCCACTGTGATTTTTAAATACTTGGTGTAGTTGGTCATCTTTAAATGCAGCCTTCTGCCCTCCTTCCTCCACGATGCCCCCCCCCCATTCGATTTAATTTTTCTAAATATCACATGATCAAGGAGGGGAGGACAGACTGGAGTACACAAACTTTGGAAAAAAATTAATCCCTTGTGATTCTTGGCAAATAAAAAAATGTTAGCATCAATCCTTGTTTCAAAACAACTTCCTCTCTTTTCCCACTGAGTTCCATCTGATCTCTCCTCTGCAAAGACTCGTTATTACTGCATGTATTTCCCTACCTGGCTCCAACTATGCTTTCTTGCACCTTTCCATCTCCTTTGGGATTCTTCTTAGAACGGCCTGTGCTCTTACCTTCCCTGACATCTGAGAAAAGGAGATCTCTTCTCTTCAGAAGACTCTTCCCAAAGAATGATACAGGTCAAAGCCTGGTATTTCTTCTACGTCTGCTAGAGTTGAATTTGTAATCTCATTCCTGTTTCCTATCTTGTCCATTCTTGTATGAATCTTACTTTTTGCCATAGGAACCAAGGCTATCACCTCATTCTACAAGAGCTTAATTTAACATGTTTGTTATCATTTAACCACACTTGTCCCCTTTTTTCTCCCCCAAAACTAAGAACATAATTAAAAACAAATGTTACTCACCTGTCAATGAACTGGTCAATTATGACAAGATCACCAGGTTCTATTTCTTCTCGTAATGAACCACAGGCTGTAGTCACTAACACATGTGAACAATTTTCTTCTTTCAATGCCCAGATATTGGCACGGTAATTCACGTTTGATGGCATAACTGTATGATGTCTTCCATGTCTGCAAAGATACATGTGGCATGAGAGCAAAATAAACCAGACTGAAATTGCCTTCCTTCTCCCAGATGAAGAGAATTCCAATAAATGTAATTTCCCTAACAACATTGGAAGTGAGACTTATATTTCAGCCACTTTCAGTGTAGCTTGTTTTCCTAACTGCAGTAAGGTTCTCTCAGCATTTGATTTAAGAAGTAGCAGTGCAGTTTTCTTTTTACATGCAAAATTTTTAAGTTCAAGACTAACAAAAAGAATCTTGAAAATACAATCCAAATATACTTTGGCAGCTTCAAGAGTACAAAAAGCATTTTTTCTCTGAATTTTGAAAGTCAGTTCCATGGAGTCTGAAAACCCAGCTGCAGCAAATTAAGTCTTCCAAACACTACAATAAATTTGTAAGATTTATATAAACCTCTACAAATTTTCTGCTCAGAAGCACTGTTTATATTTCCAGAAAAGAGCGGCACATCACAGGAAATTAAATACACAAAGAACACATTGTTATAATCTGTCACCTTCCCAAAGAAAACAGAAGAATCATCACATTTTTCTCTTTGATCTTAAAATGATCTGACAGCTTTCATAAGTTGTAAGAATGACTTCACACTGTTGCAGTATACTTTTTCACCCAGACAGGAAATACTTAGTCTTAGAAGCACAAGCTTTTGTGTTATCTCCCCTCATTTCTACAGAGCTATATCACTCACACAGTGATTAAACAGAATCACAGAATGACATGGGGTTGGTAAGGACCTCTTGAGATCATCTAGTCCAACCCTCCTGCCAAAGCAGGTCCACCAGGAGCAGGTTGCACAGGAACATGTCCAAGCAGGTTTGGAATGTCTCTAGAGACAGAGACTTCCCTGGGCAACCTGTTCCAGTGCTTTGCCACCATCAGAGTAAATAAGTTCCTCCTCATGTTTAGATGGAACTTCCTATGTTCAAGTTTGTTGTCTGTTACCTCTTGTCCCGTCACTGGGCACACTGAAAAAAAAGGTCTCAATCCACTTGACACCCACCCTTTAAGTATTTATAGGTGTTGATCACATCCCCCCATAGTCTTCTCTTCTCCAGACTAGAAAGACCCAACTCCCTCAGCTTTCCCCCAGAGGAGAGACGTTCTAGTCCCCTAATCATCTTCATAGCTCTTTGCTGTACCCTCTCCAGCAGTTCCCCATCCTTACTTAAACGGGGCAGCCCAGAACCAGATACAGTACTCCAGATGTGGCTTCACCAAAGGGTGAGGGGCAGTTTAACCTTCCTCAACCTCACACTCTTTCTGATGCACCCCAGGGTGCTGTTGGCTTTCTTGGCCACAAGGGCACATTGCTGTCTCATGGTCATCCTGCTGTAGAGCAGGACACCCAGGTCTTTTTCCATTGAGCTGCTTTCCAGCTGGTCAGCTCCCAACCTGTACTGGTATATGAGGTTATTCCTCCCCAGGTGCAACACCCTACACTTGCTCTTGTTGAATTCATCAGGTTTCTCTCTGCCCAACTCTCCAGCGTGCCCAGGTCTTGCTGTATGGCAGCACACATTTGAATACTATTTTCAACCATGCTAGAGGAAAGAAGGAACTTAATTTCCTAATTGATTTCATAGAGATTAAAAGGTCTTAAGAACTTGACCATTTGGGAACTGGGAGTTGAACAAAACATGACCAAGGACTGTCAGGCAGGATTTCCATGTTGTCATTAGCATTTCTGATCAGCTACTAGGCATGTAGATTTATTGTTTAATGCACAGTTGTTGTCATAATCCTCTTCTAGAATACACATGCCTTTTTTTTAAGTCTGGCATTCATGAGCAAGTTTGTAATTTTTCCCAAAACATAAAGTTGCAGTTAGCCCCCAAAGTAAACTCACATGGGTTGTATGGGAACGGCCATAAATCCCAGCGAGGATGCAAACCACAGCTGAGTCGTTCAGCTACCTGTAGCCCAAGGCTTACTCTGACGCAGCACTGCTATGAGATCTTGGCTTAGCATTTCATTTGAGAAAATGAGAAAAATATTGTCCAGGTGTAGAAAGATACATGAGCAAAGTCCACACAAGATAAGACAAGTAAAACCACAGCCAGGAGTGTAGTTGAAGAGATGGTTAACAGTAAGCAACTTAACAGAAAAATACTGGCATGAAAAGATTTGGGGCCCTGAGTGCATCACTGGATTGTAATTGCCCTGGGAGCCTTGCCCTGGGCCTCCACCCAAATGCTTGTGCCCGTGAGCTGAGGTGCTCCTGCTCCAAGCTCAGGCCCCAGCCTTCACTCCCAGCCTGAGCTGTGTCACAGGTGTGTCTGTCCCCAGCCCTGTCTCCTGGATAGCCTTCAGACCTATGCTGTAGTTTGTCTCCAGACCTGTCTTTTGGTGGACTTCAGACACGTGCTGCAGCCTTGTCTCCAACCCTTGCTCTGGTCCCACCTCCTGCTGCTCCTGCCTGGACTCCTTGGATAGATCCTGGACTTGATTCATCACCTTGACTTCTCTGGGACTGCTGATGGACCCTGTTATCAGCACCTGACTCTGCCTATGCTGTCTGGATGCTAAGAACTGTGTTAATATTCTTATGTTTAATCTAGTAGCACACTGGTCCCAGACATCCATGGTTACATTAGCATGAAATTTCCATGCTTCCAGAGTCTCTTCTGAGTATGGTAAGAGATGTCTGAATAAAAATGAGCCAGGCAGAGAGAACTACAGGGGATGTAGCCTGCTAAGCAATAAAATAAGAGCCAGAGGACTCAATAATCAAAGGGAATGATTTGGAAGAGTCTCCAGTGGTTCCACACATACAGTTTATCTGTAAACTGGCAATTTACAAAGATCACAAAGGAAATTTGCAAACACAGGGAGCAGGCGGATTACTGGGGTTATCAGGTACTATGCACCTACCACCTGAGCAGGCAGCCTTGCAAGTTGCTGTTCTTACTGCAGCAGCGTGTGTGTCCCCCCACCCCCCGGATTTCTCTTTCCTAACCTAGATGGTATTTTTAATACCCTAACTCCCTGAAGCATCAAAGTTGTTCAGGAAAAAACCCAGACTTCTGTTGCTTTGCTAGCAACTACACAAAGCAAGATGAAGTCAGAGTAAAAATGCAGTTAACCTAATACAAAAAGAAAAAACTACTGAGAAAACTTCAAGACACATAATACAAACCCGCTTAAAACACCCATTTACCTTGCCAACAGCACACAATCCACATTTTTTATCTTTCCCAATATCAAAGCATCTGATGGCTGCAAAACAAGCAAACAAGAATGAGTTACAGTGACAATCACATTAGAAACCTTAACAGCTACTTAAAAATAAGCAGGATAGTTATGAAAGGAAATACTGGTTACCACTGTAGTCTCATATTTTCTTCAGCTCAGCTCTGTAATTTGATACAGCAGATTAGTAAAAGCGTCTGGCACTGGAAGTGGATTATCACAATTTTTCTGTGTTCTTAATGACATTAATATTGCAACTCCTTACTTTAGTGATTGAAGCAGTAATACCTTAAATACTTTAAATGCTTTGAAACAGTATTATTTCAAACAATTCTGCACAAACTTGAAAAAGCACATACACGTTGCCTTTAAATTGGCCAGCTGATCTGACTCTCCTTTTTGGTTCCTTTTTGCTACACAGGTGCCCTACTGAAAGTTTCCTCCCAACAGAAATCACATTTAATCTGTCCCTTTCCGTAACACCCACCACTGTTCTGTCCCCTTTCTGTTCTGTTCTGTTCACTGCTCTGTCCCCTTTCTACCATGACCCCTAGCTCATGTCACTCATGTCATACATAGCCTCCTCCAACCCACCCTTTACTCCCCCCCCCCCTCCCCCCATGTTTCTGCCGTGGGGAGTCCTGCTTTTGGGAAGTGAACTGTGATATGACAGAGAACTTCTGGTACTAGCCGCAGAGGCAGGCCTCTGTTTAATTAGATGCTAAACTGCACTTGTGGTGAACAGCTGTGAAGCAGGGTGTGCTGCTTCTCCTGCCCAATTCAGAACTGCATGCCTTTCACTCCTTTTATTGCAGTGTAGAAGAAACTCTAAATAGGCTGGAAGCCACTCTGCCAATCTCTCCTCCATGCCCTGGGATTTAATGCTGAAATACCTATTAATAAAATTACTATTTATTTACTGATCACAAGTTTGGATTGCTAGCTATGAGATTTCAATTAGCATTTAGTTTCACAGCTGTTAATTCAAAGATCTATAATAAAGTAATCCGAGTCCCACAACTGCATTTTAGAGACACTGATTTCAAATAAAATCACCACTTTCTACCCCCTATTGCACAGTTCTTTTTTATCATTTTTAACATGTAACCTCTCCAAAGCACTATAATCCATCACCTAGGTTCAAATTCTGCCAGACACAGATTTGCCTCTGTTTTTTAAGGGAATGTTGCAGAAAAATTTATTTTTAGAATTGTAGTGTATTTTGAGCTTTTTTTCTTAAAGTCTCCATTTAATAGCAACCTATTGACACTTAAATATTTACCTTAATTTACATATACTCTTCTGAACCAGGCATGGCTTTAAGAGTGAAATTTCACACAGGAAAAAAGCCTTGCTGTCCAGTTGCCAAGGCATTTTGATATTGCAACATTCCATAACAATGAAGGTTCACAATAATTAGCATTTGGGATTTTGCTCTTTGGGTTTTGTTCAGAAAACACACATTTGCTGTGTGAAGTAATAAGCACGCAACTTAGCTCACAGCAGGACACCAAAATACTCTTAAAAATTATGGAGGACTTCAGCCAAAATTCCTTTTCTCCTATCAAAATGAAAAGTAAAGACCACTAAGTCCAAGACTAGACCTCTTTGCTTTACAAGTGACAGATTCAAGTTTATTGCAAGCAATAGATTTAAGTTTATATCAATTTCCAAAAGATCTGGGATAGAAAGGTGCAATCTAACTGCTGTTTGATATTCTCTCCCACCACAGAACTCCCCTGAATTCTGGCATATGCTGCTGATGCAGCAAGAATGCAACAGCTCTGAAATCTAACAGGCTTTAAAATCTAGTTGCAACAGCCAAGTTTTCCTTCCCTATCTGCTGCCACCCTAGAAAGTTCAAAGGCTTCAGGGTGGCTGTGTAACAGGACCAGCTGCCAGCTTTAGACAGATTTCCACAGAGCTCACTGAGGACATCTTCCAGGTGACTGCCTGAACACCTTTCTGGCACATGACTGCTATAAACATGGCAGAGAAAAAGAAGGATTTGGAACAAAGAATGCACTCCTAAATTATGAACTGACAGTTTGAGAAAAGAATTTGCAAATACTGCATCATGGCTCATTAGAAGAGAGGAATTAAGGATAAATCAGTATGTGTAATGCTACAAGGAAGCGAAAGACACAGAAATTTCAGACTATGTGTTAACCATGTAACAGAGCTAGTGTATGCTTCTGTTCTGCTTTCTTTCACCCTCAAGTTCTTTCCAGCACTGTACCTCTCCACTATTACCTCAGTTGTAGTCAGGGGCTTTGAAACACTGATAGAACAATAAAAACTTCCAATGACACAATCCGAATTTAAAGCTTGGATACAGTATTTTTAAAGCAGAATTTAATAAAAGGCCAAACAAAAAAGTTCTCAAACCTTAATAATTCATATACCTATTTAACTACTTCCCCCTTCCACAAAATCCAAGTCAGATATATATCACTCAGTGTGGCAAAACAGAAAAGGAAGCAAAGAACCCCAAGCAGTTAACCCTACAATATGACAGAAACAAATAACTGAAATAAATCCCCTTTGTCTGCAACACAAATGACATAAATAAGCACAAAGTATTGTCAATGTGAGACAAAGAAAAAATTAATTTTGCAAGTCTCACCTTAGAAAAAAGCTGGAACAGAAAGCAGAATTAACAAGCAAACCAAAAACATAGGGAAAACCTGAGACAGAGAAGTATCTCATAGGTTCCCCAAGCCTTCATTTAACCTGTCATCTAGTTTAGGAACCAAATGATGGAAATTGTTCCGGGGAGGAAGAAGAGGAACTTAAGTGCTATGTCACATGCTCTGATTTTCCTGATGCAAGCAATGAAATGCTCATTTGCAAGGTGGAACCCCCTCCCTGCTTTTTTTTTTGCCAGATACACCTATCACCAAAAGAAGAGGGGAACACCTAAAATGATTTTCTAGAACAGGAAGATATTTTACTCATTTAGGAAAAAATTACTCTGAATCAAGTTTTGTTATCCAGAAAGTAAAACAATCTAACTGAACAAAGTTTTATTAATAGTTTCAAAATTCAATGAAGAAGACCAATGCTATTGCAAGCTATCCTCTTATCCTATAAGAGGACAATATTTTCCATATTTGGAGTTGGTATGACAAAAGGTTTTAAGGTATTTTCCATAGAAAATCAAATTATTTATGCAATGAAAATGGTGGAAACAGACAAGGGAGAAAAGAAGCTGGAATATTAACAGCTGTAAGCATATTTATTTTAAAAAGACCCACAAAACACTAATGTACTGCATTTACACTAGCATTACTAATGTAACTTGAAAGACCATGGAAGGACCAATGCCAGTAGAGTTTCATACAAGTTTCCTTTAAACTTTTCCATATTTCACATGAAAAAAATATCCCCACATGATATTCCTAATGATGTAAGTTTTGTTAATAAATTATTCTTACGATTCAAGAAGGTCAAAGCAGAAGACAACTCAAGGACTCTATACAAACAAAATGCAAGCTATTATTCTGCTTCTGAAAGTAAAGAAACAGCATTAAAGAAATGTCTATTTTGCCGTTGCTGAATGTCAAAGGTGCCAAGGGATGTCATCACCAGAAAGGCTTTCAGCTAAAAGTCTTCTGGTTATGTTCTTGCCAAGAAACTTAAGAATTAAAACCGAGTATTTAAGGAAAGTAAAATTGTATACTTTGCATTTTTTCAGGATAGAAAAAAAAATGACATATATTTTTTAACTATGCCTTTCATTTTCCTTTTGGTATTCAGACATTCATTTTCATTCTTCCTGGTTTTGCTTGAACTAAATAGGCTTAATGTTGCATCTCTAATTCTCTCTAATCTAATCTGATCTCTAATTCGCAGACCACACAGGTCTGCACAGTTCACTTACATTAAGCTCTTTACCTCTTAAAATTTCAGGTAGATTTGCTGAAGCATCATTAGGCAGAAAAATCCCAATTTGGTTTTCTTTCAATAACAACCAAGAACAAGGCACACCTTTAGGAAAATATACTAACATAAACCACAAACTTCTAAACTTTTCCAAGCACACTTAAAAAAAAGTTCTCATTTGTCCTTTTGCATTCAGCAATAGCTACTTTTCTCATCTCTGTTGTTCTGAAAGGAGAGAGCCAGGCTGTGAAACACCTCCTTCCTGAATGCTAAAGTCTCAGCAGCAAAGTAAGCAAACCATTGATCCACCCAATGACACCAATTAAATTTGTGAGGTTTTTTTCTACTGCAATTGAAGTTCACCAACTTGACACACTCAATACATTTTATGCCACTGTAACTTGTGGTCTAAGCCCTGCACATCTCATCACTAAGGCTGATCCATCAGTTGCTCCATTAGGATGAAAACTACATTCAAACACTGAAGTTAATGTAATTCTCTATAGGAGTGAATCTACATGAAACAGCCATCAGAACGATGGCTTGCGTTCTTAGGAGTTTAGAACTGTAGCAGACAGAAGAAAGACAGGCCAGCAGGGGTAAGGACTAAAGCGCAGTAGGGCTGTGCTCCCTGTCACAGATACGGAAGTCCCATGAAGTTGCAGTTTTCCGTCCAGGTGAGCTCAACAGCCCCAGTTCAGCTCACAACAGTACCTAGCATCCACACTTGGGTTATACCTCCACCTCATACACAAAGACACAATACTCACAAGCTTTTTCTTGAAGTCGAGACTATGCTAAATACACAATACACAAGCTCAGACACAGCCAGTCCATTGATCAAAGTTTCTCACAAACCACAACAGGCGCCCAAAATTTATTTCCCCCTATTCACGTTGCATTTTGTGAAGAACACAGAAAAAAAGACAACAGCTAAGCTGCTTCCTAAATTAAATTTAAAAAGCCTTCCATAATGACCAAAGCTACAGGATTGAGGAAGATTTTTCCACTCCCCTGTGCAGAAGCCATCCTGCAGGTACTCCTATTTTTCTCAGTAACACTAAACCCTGCTGTAGGCCACCTACTGGTTTGGTTTAGCCAGTGGATTCTACTTCAGACCAGTACTGGCTACCATTTGGAGAGCAGGGTACAGAAAATGGAGGATGCAAGTTTCCTTCATTCTCCTGCAGTCTGTTAACAGATTTTGAAGTCTGTGGAAAAGTCAAATATATTTTTCTGGTTATGCTTTCTCCTCCCTTAATCTTTATCTCCTTCCCCTTCTTAAATGGTATGCACACAAACTCCACTTGCTTTTTACACTTTTATTTTCCTCTTAAACCGTTTTGCATGGAGGCATGGATTCAGATTTTTGAACACACGCTATAGCACTGAGCTTTCTGGCAAG
Organism: Gallinago undulata; assembly: GCA_026546715.1. NCBI lineage: Eukaryota > Metazoa > Chordata > Aves > Charadriiformes > Scolopacidae > Gallinago > Gallinago undulata. The sequence goes on along the minus strand of JAOTQQ010000019.1, from coordinate 65,332,026 downwards.
CTTCTACCCATAAAAGGGCTCTTGCTGCCACATGCCAGATGTCTTATCGTATGTACACTAGCTTACAGTGGTAGATTTCATTGGGTATAATTCTGATGGCAATTATAAAGCACTCAGACTCCCCTGGCCTTAGGACACTAGAACCTTTCCCCTTGATCTCCTGCCTGCCTCCTCCTATGAGACAAATTCTCTCATAATTTGTCTTGCCTGTGCCTACTATAAATGCCTTGGGGCAGGAATTGTCTCTCACAACACACTTGGCACTCTGTACATAACAACACCCCTAGCCTTCGCTCGCTTTTGCTGAGGAAAAGGGCTGAAGCAATCTGAAGGAGTGTTGGTCAAGAACACCTGTGCCCTACGAACATTTTCAGAGCTTCGTTTTCAGACCAGTTTCAAATTATGTGGTTATAAGCATGACTGTTATGACACCACTGGTAAGTAAAACATAATTCAATGGTTACAGGGAAAACGGTGGCCATATACTTCAACAGATGGTTTTCTGTAATTCAGAAAGGTTCCTGGAGCAATCTAACATACACTACAGGTTACACAACTGCACAAATTTGATAGAGAGAGTTTATCCCTGTTGACTGCAAATTCAGGACTGAGTTTGTAAATTCATCCAATCTACAAATGAGAAGACGTAGTGTCTCCTTTGCACATCATCTTTCTAACACCTTGTTTCTACAGACTAAGAATCGCACAATACATAGCAACTAAAACAAAATAGTCTTGTGACAGTACCTCCTTTATGCATCCATATAACAGTCTAAAAATTCTTAAAGCATACACACATATTCAAAATCAACAAGAAGTCTCAGTAATAAATAAAAAAAAAAGGTTATACAGACCTTGCCATAAGGAGTATCAACATATTTTTCTGTTCTTCCTTCCAAGATATCTGGATCATCCAGGCCAGTTCCACCAATAATACCAATCTTAGACAGGAAAGTACATATTAGTCTTTTTGAGATCACACTCCGTCTAACAGCATGTCTGAAAAACTAACTAGGCAGCTACAAAATGTATTTTCTGCTTGAGATGGGGGTAAACTACTCCAAGAAAACATAATATGCCCAGCACAGTTTCCCAGAAAGGAAATTTCAAATCACTGATTTTAAACAAGCATATTTAACTTATCAATTTGTTACACTACAATTCTCCTCGTTAAAGATAGCAAATTAAAAAAGCTATGGAAAATGCACACAGACTTGCCAATTCATCATTTATTCCTGATACAAAAATGAAGGGTGTTATTTGGGAATGCCTCGAATGAGTGAGAAATACCTATATAAAGCATATTATAGCAAAGGCTTCTTATTCATGTGAACAAGACTGACATACTGAATACCAGAAATTATAGTATTTTACATACAAAATAATTAAAACCTTTTTTCAAAAAATTAGATATTTTTTGTGTTTACTTGCCAACATCTAAGCACTTTGCTGTTTCTGCAAGTAGTCTCTGTAAAGCTTCTGAAAAGGGGGATAGGAAAACAGCATCTTCACAAAAGAAATAAAAAGAATCTGCTGACAATTTCACCTGCTGTGACCACTGCTGAATTTCTTCACATATTCACAATCAGGTCACTTGGTACGTAAGAAAGTAGAAGTGCTCATTCAAACTTTGCCTGCAGACGGGTCACTGTCTTCTGTGTATGCCCACTGGTCTCAGGTTCTATTCAACTCACAGCCTTTCCCTAAGTATAAACTTAGGTTTTTATTTTTTTAATGAAATCTTTTCAAGTCTTTTTCCCCAAAATTTTTACAAAATCTCAAAACATAATGGAAAGGGAAAAGAGAGGGCAAAGCAAAGGGCCACTTGAAAAAAATACATTTTATTTCCTTAAGAAATCAGGCTAAAAGTCCTATGTTGTGTTTGATATAACTTCTAGTGAAGAAGAATAAAGTGACTGCCACCTATCTATCATGCTTTAGTAATCACTGATTTTGTGTTCTCGCTTGTTGTTCATCTGTCCTATTTCTTTTTAAAAAAGGGGAAAGAAAGAAAAGGGTAATTTGAAACACATAATCTCTCTGAGACTAAACTCACCTGTGATTTCAAACTCCAGCTAAAGAAAATGCATCTGAATGCTCCTGTTTCTAGCTCTTCATTGGAAAGTATATTGGTTTTGTCTTTTTAGGGACAATTCCATTTTCAACCGAATCAAGTTTTCCCTTTGAATGGAATGGGTACTGTCAGGCCCTTCACAAACTTAAGCTTACTAATTGTATTTAAAAGTAAAGACACCATTTATCACACACAGAGAAAATGCTACAGTGCTACTGCTTCCCCCCCCCCCAATGCAACCAGATGTTGCAAAGTTTCTCTCATTTTGAAGTTGAAGAATTCATATAATGGCTGAGCAGCCCATCATGGAAAAAAAATTGAGCCATTCTGGCATGACTTACTAAAAATAATAAAAAATGGTGGAACTACGCAGTAAAGACAGAAAATTTCTCAAGTAAAACCTCCAGACTTCAATGTACAACACCTCCCCCTTCCACAACATCCACCTGTCTCTCATTCTAGCTTTTTCTTAACTTTCACATTCATTTTTCAACCACCATATTATAGCTGGCTTATCAAGCACTTCGCTTTAACAAGCCGAGGCTCTGTGGTCTTCCTTATACATCAAATACCTCTCTCAGAAAACTTTCCACACCAGATAGTATAAATGCTGATACGCTGAAGTAGTTTTAACAGCGCTCCTATTTCTCCTGATACTACCCCCTTGTGGAGTACGACGAGTAGTGCAAAGGAAAATGCCAGTAAAAATCCACAAACTTCAACCCCGGTAACACTCAAGGGAAGACCTAGATCATTGTTTGCAGTAGTATTGATGGGTCTGTTCCCATGTTACTCATGTTGCTCATTTATCAAAAACACTGATTGTTAGATAGTTCAGGAAAATCCTGAAAACTACATAAATTTTAGGATAAATGATTTTTTTGCCTTAAAAAACATGTAATAAGTACACAACAGGAGCGACCAGAAAACTCAAAATCAACAAAAGACCACCTTAAACATTTTCATGCACGTATTCAGTAAACACGGAAGATTGCAAAATTAACAGAAGGCAGGATCAAAATGGTGCCCTTTTTTTTTTTTTTGAATCCAGGAAAAAAATATATATTTAGTTTGCTAAAAATATATATTTAGTTTGCTATAAAGCTTTTTTTTTATTAGTGCCCTATGACTTATGATTGAGAATACCCAAAAGGGAGTGCTTATCTGCCTCAATTTCTATGTCTGGCAAAGTGACAAGTCCACCGACGGGATTGAGGAAAATTGTGCAATGCTGGAGATAACAGCTACATGACACAAAAGCTATTTTGGAACTTGCAATGCTTTAAGGTCCTTAGGAACACACAGATGCAGAACTGCAGCAGACCATTCCTGTATGAGCCAGCAGCACGCCTGACCTGTGGCCGCACAAACCTTGCTCAGCTCAGGGCAGGGTAGGCCTGGGGACCTTGCTTTCAGATTTGCTCTCGGGCTCCTGACTTCTCCTGCTGCAGTGGCATCAGCACATGCTGGTGCTGCACAGCTCAGCCCCAGAGCAGGCTTTTGCAGCGACAGCCACACTGTCAGAAAACGTCAGCAGTGCAACCAGCTGGCAAAATGTTCACAGCACCCTGGGTGAAGAACCCACAGCATAGAAGAGCTACGCTTCCTTGCATTTGCTTTCGCCTTCTCCCTCCCTGCAAAACACCTGAGCAGCAGTTTGGTGAACCTTCAAGCCACCTTCAGCAACACTGGCTAGAGAAACGCTGGGCCCACTGTAATTCACAGGAGAGCCTCTACAGTAGAAGGAAAGTTTGGCCAGCAGAGATTTGTTGAAGCAGAAGCTTCTCCAATCATGTGATGCCATCTTGGAGGCTCCAGCCCTAAAAATAATTTGACCTCCCTGCAAGAGAATTATTTTTCCTCCAGTTTACATAATCTCCAGGAACATCAGCCACGTCCCGGGGCTGGAGACCCCAAAATCTGGTTGTATTTAAAGTTCTGCTTTACAGACCTTCTAGTGAATTACCGGAAAAGAATGCAGCTGCTCTAAGCTCCATGGGGAGACTCCTTGCCAAGCAAACCAACGTCTATTTCCACATGCATTGTGGCAAGCAGCCTGGGCACTGAAGGCAAGGGATGGCAGAGAGGTGTTGACTCAGGGAGGAAAGTCTCACCTTTCCTCAAAAGGCAGAGACAGCCACATCTAGGAGTGACCTCAAGAATGGAGAGATGCAAGATTGTATGCTCCATTCCAAATTTTGCATCCTACAAAAGGACACAAAGGATATAACCTGTAAAAATTACTGGAGCTGTAGCTAAGGTCATCTGGAATTAAGTATCTATTGAAATGTCATTGTGGTGGATTGAAACACGAAGCATTTTACTATGGTAAAGTCTATCTCAAACACTGGGGTGAAAAGCAACAAAAGTGAAAGCTATCAAAAAGTTATCACATCAGTAACAAAATTGACTCTGTGGGAGTCGACATGATGATCCCACTTCAGTGTATGCCTTTCTGCACCTGCTGTTTGGCACAAGACACAGCAGCATCAGTGCAGCAGCAGTCTGCACCTGTCCACCTGAGGGCCTTAAACACTCCTACACGTTAAGCATTGTCATGATCAGCTATGAGTCTTTGTGCGAACCAAAAACCAACAAATACATCTGTATTCCTCGCTTCTACTTTGGGGATAATGTGAAAAGGAAGAGGATGGCATTAAAAAGACTTTCACTTACAAGGAGATAAGCTGTAAGCTACACAAAACTCACAGTTAAGGGAATAAACCTACCTCTGCAAAATAAAAACAGCTTATAACCGATTTCTACACACCATAAGAAGGGGTGGGAGTGGGGAGAGGAAGAGCCGCTTCACCTCGGAAAACGAATTCGGACTTTGGTCAGAACACAAACCCGCAGTTTCAGTCTCACTGGCCCGTTCGCCCCCAGACGGCAGGCCAGCACCTTGGCCAGCCATATTTTATTTTTTTAAGCACATGGGGCAGGCAAGCCTCAGGCAAAACTTGCGTCCCGGCGGACTTGAGCGGCGGTAGCGGGGCCTGTGCACCCCGCCACAGACACGCACACGCATCCGCCCCGCCTCCTCTCACTGACGGCTCCCACACGCCGCCCGGACGGAAGCCCTGGGAAGCAGAGGTCACCGACTTCCATTATTTTTTTTTTTTTTTTTTAAAAAAGATTTGAAATTCGTCCCTTCCGGGCGGGCCGCGGGAGAGCCACTGGAAAGGCACCGCGCGGGCGAGGCGGCGGCCCTGCGAAGCAGGGGAGGACGGGACACCTCGGCTCGGCGCAGCCCCCTCTCCCGCCTGGCACCGCGGAGGGCCGGCGGGGCGGCTCCCGCCGGGCGGAGCGGAGGGGAGGCGGGAGGCTGGAGGCTGGAGGCCGCCGCTTCCTTCCCAACCCACGGCGGCGGCGCGGACCCGCGCTTACCTTCACGGCCGCGGCGGCAGCGGCCATGTTGGCGAGAAAGGGCGAGAGCGAGGCGGTCGCACCGCGTGGGGCCCGGCTCCGCCCCCTCCCGCGTCGCCCCCGCTGCCCGGCGGGGCCCCCAGCCGCCGGCCGGCGCTCCGCGCTCCTCGCTAGGTGGCAGCGCCCGCCCGCGCTGAGGGGTGGCCTCTCCCCGACACCTCCGGCCCGCGGAGGAGGAGAGCAGGGAAGGCCCGGCAGATCCGTGCCCGCCGCCCGGGTGGGAGAGGCCGGGGGTCGCCTCTGCCTGATGCCAGGCCACCGCTGGGAGCGGCTCCGAACGTGCCACGCAGAGCAGCTCCGTGGAGTAAAATCTGGTTTATCGTGATTTTGCGTCACAGCATGCGACATCACTGCTTGTTCCCCCCTCCTTATGACCCCCCACCCCCCGGTATCTTCTCTCCAGAAGTGGGTGGGTGCTGCCACCCCATTGTTTCTGAGTGTTTCTGTTGGTACACTTGTTCCTACACTTTGCTGTTGTTACCTCACTTCGCTGCTGGTGTTCCTACGCTTTGCTGGTGACCTCATCAGAGCGTCTCCATCCTGCTTTTGAAACATGGCTGTTACCTGTGAGCCCTGAAATGTTATTACATCCTTGAAAGATACCCTCAGTGGAGGCCTTAATACTTTTTTTTTTTTTTTTTGTAAAAAGCTTTCATCTTGACAGTACTTCTGTTAAGTCAGTGAGAATGCTGCCGTGTTTAAATGCTGCCTGAAATCGCAGCCAGGGTACCCATTCCGCTTTCTTTTTAATATGTCTGAGCTGCTATTTATTTCATGTGCGACTCTCCAGGAGCCTTCGCTGCCTTCCTGTAAAGGGAGCGATGCTACAGCTGATGGTATGTAAATACTTTCCCAAGTTATTCTGTGCTTCCAGAAAACGCTATTCCACAAATGCCGTGGTATGGTAGAAATATTTTATCTACTTGAATGTGTAAATGTGTGCTGAAAATGCTAAGCATTGTCTCGGTCTCTCTGAAAACTGATTTTCAGATGGTCGGTATTTCAGCCAGGCCACCTACTGAATCCTGAAGACAGTGTGGTTTATTACCCCCCCCCCCCAGTTCCTCAATTTGTCAGCAAAGTGTGGCACTAAACAGCAACACAAAATCCCTGGAGCACCCTATAAAATGGTGGCATCAAGCAAAAAATGCTGGTTAGTCCTGGCTTGCCAGAAATGGCAAAACGAGACCAAAATTCCAGCTCAAACCTATGTGAAAATTCCTAATTTATAGTATTTGTGCCTAAGTGGAAGATGTTTGTTTTCAATTAAAAAGCGGTTCATGTAGAGGTTTAATATGATTTAAATTAAGGTTGCTCTTTTCAATACTCAAGAATGACTCTGAGAACAAACTGGAGCATGTTTCGGAAAACAAAACAAAAAAAAGGAATTTTATTTTCTTTCTGAAGTAAACTTATATAGAAAGTACATATGTTTAGCTCTGCAAGCTAACTATACCTTTAAGTGATATGAATAGGTAAACGCTCTGTATTAAAAATTACAAATTTGCTGTTTGTGGTATTTTTCTTGTTACCACAAGCCCATGCATTTAAGTAACAAGACTTAAATGTTACCATTTACGTAGAACATCTGTTTAACAGGATTTTACATTTTGAGAAACATCAATAGTTTTGATGTATTTATGTATTTTATTACTCTATTTAGTTACAACTATCAAGTGTACTTTCAAAAATAGCCAGTATCTTGTTAATTGGAAGTACTTATCTTTTTAAGTATTTGTAGTAGATTTTCTTTAAAGCAACTTTGTCTATCAGAGAGACCTCAACCCTCCAAATGCACCATTCTCATGTGCCACTCAGTGCTGTTAAAAAAATCACCCATCAATGACATTCAAGTAAATGCCGACTCAGATTCATCACAGTTTATCACAGCTGAGAAATCTGAGATCTGTGAAGCAGTTCATTGTATATCAGAAAAAGGATATTCCTGGTAAGGTAGTAGCAGCTAGTCCTCAACTTGTGTTTCAGCAGAGGAGATTACTCTCTGTGCAGCTTGAAACACTTTATCCTCTTGTCTTCAGTGTATGTTAGGGGTCTTTATGCACTGATCTTCATACGCAGCTGGGATGTTTGTCACAGAGACTGAAGTCTCTCACTGCAATTCAGAATGTGAGACTATACTGATGGGAATTGGACTTTTGAAAATCTTAATTTAATATTAAGGGAGAAAGAAGGACGTGAGTGAAGTTATGTGTTAACTTCTGAAGTGGGGGGCAGTATAGCCATAATGCCATATTAAGACTGAAATTTATTCTATTTTTCTCATTCTAGGTTGGCTTTTCTATTGAAGGTGTACTACTAGACTAGATGATCCCTTCCAGCCTATGTGATTCTATGATTCTGCTTTCAGTGTGCAGAATGTTCTAGGGAATAATTTTTGCTGATTCCTTCTGTTCAATTCTACTACAATTTTCTTCTGTTGATATCCTTATAAAAAGCCATGTCAGTTGCATTGCAGCATTCATCTTTTACCACAGCTATTTACAACTTGTTTGCTTTTCTATTGGTTCTATTTTTTGCTTCTTTTTTAATATGAGGGGTTACTTCATTTAAATAGTGGGAAATAGTCGCTATTTGAACTCTTGGGGACCTCAAGTTAAGAGTCCTTTCTTACTCTAGTTTAAAATTTGAGCTAGCTATGTCTGCACAGGCTGTTCCAATGGGAATTTGGTAGCATCTCTGTCCAGAGAGGTACTGCCTTTCCAACTTCTGCTTATGGACTCTTTGTACTATATGTGCTTTGTAGGGGTATTACTCTGTGTAAAGCTCTGTTTATATCCAGAGTAAATCTGAACATACAGAAAAGCCTGCTTAAGGTGAATTGTTAATGACATGGATATTTCAAGAAATGTTGAGCTGGAAGCTCCGAAGGAGCTTCATTAGATAGGGTTTCCAAAGATGTCAAGTCTGGCACACTGTTTTGTCACATTTAAGACAGTGGGTGGACAGCTTATACTCAGAATCAGAAAAAGAAGATGAAAAACTATACCTTTTCAAATTTAATACCATGCTAATTTCACTTTAGCAGTTCAATAGTAAGGAAAACCTGTGTCAGTATGAAATTTTCCACTTGTTCAAGTGAGTTCACTGTATATCAACAGCTAGTGAATTCCCATTACTCACACCAGATTATAACCTAGGTCAAGCTATACATGCATTAAAGTCTTGAAAGTGATTTAAATGTTCAATAACAGGTAAGAAATATTGCTTTGTGAAACAAAAATTTTTAAATGCTTTAATTTCTGTAGACTATATGGTTTTGGTAACTCAGTTTTGAATAGCATAAAATTAAAATCCTATTATGGGACTGAGAGGTGGAAGTTGTTTCTGTGACTGTTCATGAGTAAACTGTAATCTAGAAATTCTTAATGCAGCATTTATCATTGTGAGTAATCAGCTTTCCACAGCAGCCATTTGAAATTGGAAGCAAACACCACTCCGCCAAAACCTCCAGCATAAGTTTTAGGAAAACAGTGTGAACATGGATAAGCATCACTACTAAAAAGAAACTGGTTACAGAATTACCAGGGAGGCTGCAATTTCAGTTCACAATTCCAACTCTGACATTTTTAGAAATCCTTGAAATAAAATAATAGCTTTGTATTTCATATTCTAAATGAATGAATGTAAGTCGATTTATCTGAATAAAAATTAATCATTTTGTGGAGTTTCATTTAACTTTTTCAAAATGTAGATGTGCCATGACTTGGAGTCTCTCTGCTTTGATTTCTCGGTATGTCAGGTGGCTGTGTCATCGGCCATGTTTCCTTGGCTTAAGTTAAAGTAATACGTAAGAACTAAGTCTCATTTACACCTTACACCACCCAAAAAATACAAAAGAACCTTTAGATGAGAACAAGTCATTTATACACCAGATTAAGGCCTTTCCGACTTAGTTGTGAAGTGTCATTTGTTCATGCCTTGAGAGAATCGTGGTGAAAGTGTGCAGGTAGTCAATTCCTGAAGACCCTCTCCTCCTGGGAAGTGCTGATGGCATGGTCGGACAGTTTAAGGTCCCTGCAACTACCTAACAGTTTTGGCCTTGTGCCTGACACAGCTGAGAAATCTTGGCCATTCTTGTTTGTGTAAGAAGCACTTCAATTACACAAGTAGCATATTATTTAGTTAAATATAGAAAACAGCCTATGTATAAGAAGATAATTCTTCATGGTGCAAATCGAGGTTGGGAGAAGAGAGTCTAGTGTTGTGGGCAGGTAATTAGCACATAGTGACCCTTGAGTTTTAATCCCTCTTCTGACATCAAATGCTTTTGTTCATTTAAGTAATTTAAACCCTGTCCCTCCTGTAAGTTCATAATCGTGATGATAATCAACCTTAACTATGTTAAAGGGATGTTCATATTAGCTAGAGCGTATTTGTGAAAATGCTTTGAAGATAAAAAACACTGTATCAAGGTAAAAGGTCTTGCTGTTTTTTTTTTAATAACAAAAGTTGCTGTAAAGCAATAGCAGTGCTGTGTAGACATATCTGGGCTCTGAATTGCTTTTGCTAAGGTTACTTCAAAGAAACAACATTCGCATCGAAGAGAGGGGAAAATAAATTCTCAGTCAAGTCGCATTTGTCTTCTGCAAATTCGTTCACACAGACCTCAGTGTCAAGAGTTCCCACTATGCTGTACTGCTTGTAGACTTTGTCCTTTCTGTCCTAAAAAATTCACGAAACTTGCTTCAATCGTGATAGATGTTAATGCACACATGTTAAAAGCAGAGCATCCTCTGTGTCCTTCTATACCAGCCATGGCTTAGCCCAAAGAGGAAGCCCCTATTAACCGTATGCTCTTGCCCTGAAACTGGCTTGCTCTTGTGCATTCCATGTACATTTTATGTTATCTTCTGTATACTGGAAACTATTTGTTGGACCCTGTCCTTGGAGTAATAATTTAAGAATTCAACCGACTTCAGAGCAAAGTTTCCGTAAATTTCTGTGTTTGGTGTTAGGACAAGTATATTTTAAGCATAAATAAAGTTGAAGGCTATCATGTGGAAGCATCCAAGCATCATGTTCAGGAATATTTGAAGACCTAAGTTTCCAGCTGTTTATTACGACCCACTACCTAGAATTTATTGTTTCTACAGCTTCCTTGGGCAGAAAGGCCTGTGAGCTCTCCCAAGCTTGCCAGCCAAAGGCTAACCAAGGAAGTCCAGGGAACATTTTATCAGTAGCCGAAGTGAAGATGGCTGTCTTTATGCTGATGCTGCTGAGGGACTGTAACACTTTATCTTGGTCCATTCCTTTGCAAAATGAACAGTTTGACTTGTCCCCCATTTGCAACAAATGGAAGTGTCTTCAAGGGACCGTTTTAGCAACACAGAAACACCAGAAAAATCCCTTCCCTAGCATGATTTTTTCTCCAGGAGGAACCATCAAGAAGCTGACTTCACCACCTCAAAGCTGCGATGGTTTCCTTGAGCACTCAATGACCTTAATGAGATGAAGATTGCACAGTCCGCAGACAGAGCAGCTCTGCCAATTGCAGGTGATAGGAGGAGAATTTTCAGCATACAGGTAATTTACTGATGTAGCCTTTTGGAAAGCTTCCATGCAGAGAAACACACACTGTTTGAGATCAGGTATATAAAATCTACTACAAGTTAAGATAGCTGGGTCCAGAACCATGACATTTGACTTTACTGACAAAAGTTATTTCAGGAAATAAAATCCTTACTGCTGTTAAGGAATCATACTTTTCTTCCCGATTGTGGTGTATTAAAGTCCCCATTATCTTCAGTGAGGCCACAGAGAAAAGGGAACCCCAGATCACGTAGGAAATTATTACAGAAGACGAACATTTCAATTAACAGCCGCACTGGTCTGTTAGAATTAAAGGTGTGTGCTTCTCCCTAATACTGCCCCCATACCAGTTAATTAGTTTTTGTGCATGAGGAATGTGAGTGCCTCCATACCACCCGTGCATATGAGTGTTTATAAAATTAATCTGGGTGGTGACAGTATGAGCTGCCTCCACACGTGGCTGTGCTGAAACTTGCTCATCTACATGCTTCTGCATCCAGCTTTTTTTTTTAACATACACATCAGCTTAGCTCTGTATCCATCACACAGATGTTAAAAGGGGAAGAATGGAGAAGACTGGCACGCGTTGTCCATTGGTTTATGCTGAGGTGCAGTTACTCGAACACCAGCTGGGTTTTGTTTACTCATAACTCCGCTTTGACTGCCTCTGGACTTCAAGTGCCTTCCTTGGCTCTGCTTGGGCACCCCTTCTCTATCACTTTGATGACTACAAGTTAGGTGCTGGTGATTGCAAACCCACCCCGGGGCACTGGCCCTGGCAGGGGAAGGTGGGCATGGTGACTCAGAAGCGTTTGACGCAGGCTGCCTCCCCGCTTCCTCCTGGCCCCAGGCATTCAGGGACTCACTGCTGGCCTAAAGCATCCTTCAGTTATTACGTGCCCATCCCACGCAGCATTGCTGTGGATGGTGAGTAGCAGGAACGGGGCCAGATCTTCACCGCATTCCTGCCTCTGCCTGCTCCCATTAAGTGGGCTCACAGCCTTGTTCCCTGGTCCAGCAGGTCCTCTCTGAAGGTAGATAGGTACATGGGCATTTAATGCTTCATTCTGGGGTTTCCTGGTGTTTCTAGCCAACATCTGGCTACGCTGTGCCAAATAAAACCTGCATCGCTCTTTCAGGTGAGTTCATTGCAGGTACAGGTATGTCCTTCAGCTAAGTGATTTAACTCTAACAGCGGAATAGCTCCTTTACCTTGGATAAGTGGCTTCTTTGCTAATGCAGCCTGTGTGGCAACAGTGGTTAAGCCTTGATGCATATTTCATCTTGTAGCTCATCACTGAGCTTTAAATAACAATTAAAAATTAGGCCCATGCACGTTATCTGCAAAAGAGAGCTTTATATGTCTTCTTTATATTGCCATCTTCCAAAATAATAAAAGAGGCTTGAGCCAAGAAGGCGACAACTTAAAAAAGAACTTAATTCTGTAACGATTATAAAATTCTTAGAGTGAAGCTAAAGAAGGTGACTAACACAATGTAGTTAAAGCAGTAAATTAAAACCCCTAAATCAAAGGACATATTACTTTGCAGCTTAGTAAAGGGACAATGCTTTGAAAAAAGAGTTCATGTCTACTAGTATGCATTATATGTATGGCATTCATCTTATTATAGTTGGGAAACACACAGTCTTTTAAAAGTATTTCTCCTAATATCACCCAAATGAGTTGGGAAAGCTTCTTACTGATGATAGGCTAAAGGCATGATAAAGAAGGAGGTCAGAGTGTTGAAATACTGAAGACCTCAGCTCGTGCTCAGGTCTCTATGGAGGTGATCAGTTAATGGGGAGAGCTGCACACCTTGTAATGAGATCAAAGTATCCCAAATGCCAAGAGAGACATCACCCAGAACTCATGGAGGAACTTCTGTGTTGTCCCTGCTACAGGTTGAGTCTTTTGGCAAATTCAAGCAGGAAGGCAGTGCAATCGTAGTCAGTAATTCTGCTATGGTCACATGCATAGAGAAAGGAAAGAATTCCCCAAAAAGCCTTTTCCAGGAGAATTCTCTGGTGCTTGAGTGAACACAGAGGTGCATACTAAGACATCACTGATGTCTCAGGCATCTGAGCATCTGAGCCTCACCCAGACTCAGGCACAAGGAAATCAACTCCTTGATTGTGACAAGGAGTCTCCATCAGATGCTCGTGTGACAGAAGGAATTTTCAGAAGGTGAAATTTTGTCTGTGAAGAAAAGTCTATCTAATTTCCACTCTTTACCTCTAAACAAGATTTAAGAGATAGCTATAAAGTAAAAATCACAGGTCCTGGGATCAACATCCTTTGCTGCTGTTTTTTAGTTGCTGTAATAACTAGAACATGATTAACAAGGTATTATTGTGCAGGGAGTCTCTGTTTGGAAATTACGCCTTGTTGTAGCCACCAGTGTATCTTTGCAAGGAAAAATCTTCAGTGTGTACAAGCAAAAGGGCTACTAATTTGTGAGGGCAGTGCTTTGCAACTGCACAGTGTGTATTGAGGTGGTCTCTTCTCCAAAGAGTATTCTGCTTATGGAGATCCAAACAGGCAGAGAGGACACGAGACACAAACAGAAGCAACTGAAGCTACTTGAGCAATAAAAATACAGAAACAGAACTCAGGTCTCCTGACTCCCAATCCCATACTTTTTCACTAACCCAGACTAAGTTTCTGCCTGTGAGCTTCCTCAAACAATGACAAGTTGTAATGGTCCAAATCCTACTTTTGAGCTCATTACATTAAAAATTCACCCTGATGTTGCCATGGATCTACAACAGGAATGCCATGTTGTACATGAACCATGATGTACTCATGGTCCCCTCACTCTCCTAACAGTTCAACGTGCACTCCTCCCTGCTTAAGAAAAGAACTTTGCAAGAGCTTTCTCAGCTTTCCTCAGGATAGTATGTAAGAACAGATTTAAATTTTAATGGCTTCAGAGAATTCTGAAACAGGTTGAAAAGCAGAGGAAAGCAATAGAAGACCATGACTGTCTCCAGCGTTAATCAGTCTCAATTAAATGAAACAGCAATAAGTTTAGGAGTATAAAAAAATCACATGGGTATAATGAACTGTTTAACAGGTTTGTGAGCCCTGTAGAATCACCACTGTGCTGGTAAAATGTCTTTACCCCCCTGTTTTCTGATTTAATAGCGTAGATTTATTTAACAAGATCATCTTTTTGTAAGCAATTAATATAAATCTTTGGATGAAGAAAGGGGAAGGGTAATGCTGAGGTAACTGATTTGTCTTGTTACTAAAATGCATTATCAAAATCATTTGACTTTAACAAGCTTTAGCAAACTGTCAAAAGCTGTTAGCAGTGTAAAACCCTGCAGCCATAAAGAAGCCTCGTGTGTTGATAGTCCTGCCATGAATTAAAAGCAGAGGGCTAGAGAAAACAATGCACTGCATAGACACACTGTGGGCCCCTGTGGGGATGTTCGCAGCGGGCCTGTGATTGCGATTTGTGCAAAATTAAGAGCTGTGCAATCTGAGAGACCACATGGCTGAAAAGTATTTCTTAGCAGCCCTGAAACAGGATATAACATATTTTATGGATTTATGTCAGAGCTAAAGGACAAAAATATTGCTGGAGGATGCATGATGGAGCTGGGGTACTTCAGCTGCTAGATGAAGACACACCTAAAGAAGTAATTCTCCAAGCTCTATTTAGAAAGTACTTAAAGCCACTGCCTTTGGTGGGGCTCTACAGAAACTGTTTTCAACCAGTATGTAGGAAAACTGCTTATGCTACAACAAGGTGAAAAAGGTGCTAGCTTAAAAAAAGGGCAGGAGAGAAGCCGGGGATTTCAAAAACTCTTGGCAAAGAGCTACTGACTCAGTGGGAAGAGAATTAACTCCAAACCCGTCTGAAAGCCAACAGTAAATGCTCCTTTATCTTTGGTATTATTAACAGCTGTGTCAGAGACTTTTCAGTGAAGTTAGCCTCTAATAGCCTTTTGTATAAGACACAGAAAACAATGTCTGTGGAAGGAAAAAACCCAAGCACCAAACTATAATACACAGCTAATATGTCTAGCTACTTTGGCCTGATCGTCTAACCTATTTTCAAGCTGATATTCTTTTTCGGGGAAATTTCTATTTAGTTATCTCTCTAAGTAAGGAACTGATAAGAAAGCAAACAAAATGTTCTTGCCATGAGGCGATGCTCTGCATTGTATGTGCTCTGATGTTCTGGACCACAACGGAAGGTGACAAGGCCTATGGAAACAGAGTGCACATTGGTTCCCTGTGGAAGGATCTTTGCACCATGTGCAGAGGGAAAAAGAAAGAAGCTTGGATCCTTCTAGACAAATGTAGCCATTCAGTAGCTTTCAGCCTTGACATTCCTCTACAAAGAAGAGTAAGGAAAGAGATAAGAGTAGAAAAAATTTGGGTAATACTTAAGTTTCATATAGTTGTTTTAGAGGATTTTCCTGGTGACAATTGCACATATTCAGCCATTCTGCCACTGTGTGTGTCTGCACCCTCTTTTCTCAACCCCTCCCATTAACATTTGACAATATTATCCAATGTTAATCCAATCCAAGGGGGGGGGAAGCTTCAAAGATACCGGTTCCTTTAAGATATGTGAAAAGATGTGACTAGGCAGAAGAGGGAGAACCAGTTAGTAATCTCCTCTTTCCCAACTCCTCTTCCAAAGGAAAAGGCTAACACCCTGTCCTTTTATTGTCAAACACAAAATCTGTTGAAAAGTACAGGAAAGCAAACTTTAGTGTTTCTGCTACTCAGATGAGTACTTTTATTTTTCAGTTACATTCTGGCCAAAGAAGCAAGTAGGTACCGTATTTTTAAAACTCATCTGTAAGTGTGCAAGTGAGTTATAACGCATTAAGCTGAAGTCAGCAACAGTCTGTGCTTGCTCATCATTAAGAATAGGGATAACTGCTTTGAGAGCATGGACATGTTGGGTCAGGTTCAGTTTTCAAGCGATGCTTCCTGTTTGAATTCTCTTTACCCTTTCTCAACACTGGCAATCTTTATCATCTCTGCGGGATGTAATGACTGGACAACATGAAAGGAAATGGAAATCTCATTTCTTACTGATTTAAACCTCAAGCTAAGAAGCACTTGGAGAAAAAAAAGTATCCTTGGGCACAAGGAGTGCAGATTTACCACATTACTTTTTTTAAAAAAAATGGCATGTTTTATTCCTTTTCGTACTTTTCCCATTCTCTTTAACTGTAAAGCTTAAATCATATATTCTTATATTCTTCTCATTCTCCTTTGTTTCTAGGCTTCTGTTTTGTTGATCTTACTCTATCTTCCCAATTTGCCTGATGAATTCTTCCACCTTTATTTTGAGTTTCCTGGAAAAAAAGGGAAAAAAAAAAAGTAAAACCCCAAGAAACCCAGAGAAAAACTCAATCATCTCGTAACTACTTGATATCAGTGTGCCTTCCTCTACTTCCAGTACAGTGGCAAATACATATGTGCAGCAAGCTTTCTCCAAGAAATTATGTACTGGAATAAATTTTCATTTGGATTGTTCACTGTAACCATTTTCTGTAACTTCATCATTCTGTGTTAATATTGTATTGATGTTTGGTCATATTAAGTCTAAATAAATAACTGGCTGCTTGACAAGCGTTCAGCAAACTTACCTGGCATTATTTCATAGAATCATGGAATTACAGAATGGTTAGATTTGGAAGGGACATTAAAGATCATCGAGTTCCAACCCCCCTGCCATGGGCAGGGACACCTCCCACTAGAGCAGGTTGCTCAAAGCCCCATCCAGCCTGGTCTTGAACATGTCCAAGGATGAGGCATCCATAACTTCCCTGGGCAACTGTGAGACCACCCTCACAGTAAAAAATTTCTTCCTAATATCTAATCCAAATCTCCCCTCTTTCAGTTTAAAACCATTACCCCTTGTTCTATCACTCTACTCCCTTGTAAAGAGTCCCTCCCCATCTCTCCTGTGGCTCCCTTCAGGTAGTGGAAGGCCGTTACAAGATCTCCCCAGAGTCTCTTCTCCAGGCTGAACAACCCCAACTCTCTCATGCTGTTGTCATAGGAGAGGTGCTCCAGCCGTCTGATCATTGTCATGGCCCTCTGCTGAACCTCTTCCAACAGGTCCATGTCCTTCCTGTGTTGAGAGCTCCAAAGCTGGACACAGTACTCCAGGTGGGGTCTCACCAGAGCAGAGTAGAGGGGCAGAATCACCTCCCTCGACCTGCTGGCCAAGCTTCTTCTGCTGCAACCCAGGATGTGGTTGGCTTTCTGGGCTGTGGTTGCACATTGCTGGCTCATGTTGAGCATCTCATCCATGAGCACTTCCAAGACCTTCTCCTCAGGGCTGCTCTCCAGCCATTCTCTGCCTAACCTGCATTTGTGCCTAGGATTGCCATGTCCCAGGTGCAGGACCATGCACTTGGTCTTGTTGGACTTCAGACGTTTGCACGGGTCCACCTCTCAAGCCTGTCCTGGTCTCTCTGGATGGCATCTCTTGCCTTCAGCAAGTTGACTGCATCACACAGATTGGTGTCACTGGCAAACTTGCTGACTTGCTTGACTCTATTCTTTATTCTAGTATGATAGTTTATCGAATAGACACAGAACCCAAATCCTCCCAACAAAATAGAAATAATTTCTCATCTATTCAAACAAATATGGCATGTAACTGCCATTCATTTAAGAAGCATGATGACAAAGTGACTCACTTGGTGGGTGAAGGCAAGGCTGTGGATGTTATTTACATGGACTTTAGCAAGGCCTTTGATACAGTGTCCCCCAGTATCCTCCTGGAGAAACTGGCTGCCCATGGCTTAGATGGGAATA
>JAOTQQ010000019.1:65280712-65314077 GCA_026546715.1 Gallinago undulata | reverse complement strand
ATCTTTGTGGCCCTCTGCTGTACCGTCTCCAGCAGTTCCCTGTCCTTCTTGAACTGGGGAGCCCAGAACTGGACACACTTCTCCAGATGGGACCTCACCAGAGCAGAGTAGAGGAGGAGGATAACCTCCCTCAACCTGCTGGTCCCACTCTTTCTGATATACCCCAGGATATCATTGGCCTTCTTGGCCAAAAGGGCACATTGCTGGCTCATGGGCATCCTGTTGTCCACCAGGACGCCCAGGTCCTTCTCCTCAGAGCTGCTCTCCAGCAGGTCAGCCCCCAGCTGGTGCATGGGCTTATTCCTCCCCAGGAGGGCAAGAGTGGGTTTTAATGCATAAAGCTCAAGAAAATGTGGAGGAATTGAAATTATTCAAACATAACACAGCTAAATGGTTGTTACTATGGGGATTTGTTAATAGGACTTTTATGACTGAAGTGTTTATATTAGTGGTGGAGACCTATTTACAAATTGTTAAAAGGGAGGCAATATATTGCTGATTTTATCCAGTTGACAACTTGGAGGTCAAGTTAGTGAGTCTGGTAAATGACTGGATACAAAACTTTTTAAAAAACCCCAGTAAATTCAGATTTAAGAGCCAGCATACTAAATTGATCATCTCTTCTCCAAGGCACCAAAAGAGAAAGGTTTTTATCCAGGAGAAGTGCAGTTACGAAGATGCATGCTAGAGAATTTGAACTGACACCACTACTAGTACTTTACTACTTACACTTACTAGGCTTTAGATTTCCTATAGCTCTCAGAAGTTCCGCTTCCTCTACCATGAAAGTAATGCAAGAAAGTCACCAATGCTCTGTGACAAAAAAAACCCAAACAAATCACCCACCATATGTCTTTGTATGCATATATCTAGGAATGTCATATTAGATACAATATATGCCATAAATTTTAGTAGGCGCCAAATATGCAGGTAGTCTCCTAGAAATTGTATTAAGCTTCACATAGTGATAGTTACTAACTACAACTTGGAAAAATATTCATTTCCAGAGTCTGGGAAGAACGAGAGAAATAATATGGGAATGCTGGATGGTCAGGTACAACAAATCTCAGAGCAATATGACGTCATGTAATACCTGAATGCTACCATATACATGTTCTCTTGTTAGAGAACATTAATATGTGTACACCACCTAAAAGTAGGTGAAACAAGTCCTGAAGTCCCATGGGCCTTGCTGGGTTCAGGTAGGGTGATGGGGAAGATAAACACCAGTGAGTTCAATCCGTCTGTGTCCTGAAGGGATGACAGGGACAGGAGACCTGCATCCTGGACCCTTCTTCTCGCAACCTTCAATAATAATCATCTCCTGTCATAACAAAACCGAGCTGGTGTGTGATGACTGTGTTGTAGATGTTTTGCCCTGCTTAGCCATGACTCAGCAAATCCCAACTGATGGCAATTTATAGCAAATATGCTGTTAACTTGCATTAAAACAACAGAAACAAATGAGTGGCTTGGACACGTGCCCAGCTCTGTATGGTGCACCCATTAGGGCAGAGGTAACCTACTTAGTCATCTCTTCATGCTTCCAACCTTGGTTGGTGAATTTGCACATGCAAATATTCTGGTTGATTTGAAAATCTCCCAAAGCTTTGGTTTGAGTGTTTTATAAATCAGATCACTGGGATAGCACTCTGTAACAAAACTTATTCAAAGTATGTTTTCCTCAAGAGTCCTAAGACAGGCCCTGTTCTTCCTTAAGACCTCAAAAATCATTTTCAGCATTTGATGGGAGATGTAATGGGACAAAAACCACATTGTGATGAAGAGACTAGTACAGACTGAGAAATTCTGCAGCTACCACTTAGGGAGGATCAGGTCTGTGTCTTAGGAAAGAAGAAACTCAGCCCACTTTAAATGAACCATGCTATCTTACGTAGCACGCAAGACGATACATACTTTGTAAATTGCAAATGACACAGACAAAGAAACACAGCAAAGGAAAAATCCTTGTATGAATTTGTAAGAGGAAACCCAATGGTGGTAGGCCTCTCAGTTCAAAGCAGGAAGAGGAGACCACCACTGAGGGACCATAAGGCCTTAATGTAACTTCCCCTGTATGACATAACAAACATGACAAATAGATTTAGCACTGTTCATGGTGAAAGACTAATATACTAATACTAATGTGCCATTGGCCCAACCTAACTATAAAGCCTTAGCATATTTGTAAGACTACAATGAAATCGCTGAATGCATTGTCACAAAGAGATTGAGTGTTCTACTAATTTAACGTTATTTGTAGAACATAGGACAAAAAGTGCAACAATGGCATAGTTAAGACACCTGGGGCAATGAGGAAAGCAGCTTTCACCTCTGAGTTGGTTTCAGGGAATGAAATCCCCTGGGGAAGAGCTGCAGGATGAAGACACAGTAATAAGTGGGGTGCTGTGACTCTTGGGTCAGCTCAGTAAGTGACTCAGGAATGATGAATCTGTCCAGAAAATGGAGGAAATGAAGCCTAGAGGGCCACAGGTCATGGTGTCCTAAACAGCTAAATGGATAACCCAAGGGTGACAAGGGTGGGGTCAGCAGAAGGGCACTGGCATTGATGACACTGGGTCATGAGCTTCAGCTGCTATGGTGGCCGTCCTTCTCTTCAGATCACCCTGACCATATGGGACAGCTTGAGGCCCCGTGCTGTCAATGTGAATGCTCAGGGACAAAAGAAGTCTCTTGCAGACCTTGTAGTACCTGGAGAATCCAGGGATTTGGGAGTAGCCATCATAACCATAGCAATGTACTGCTAACTCTTCCATGACTGCACACTGCTAAGCTTGTTGTAGTTATCCACTGCCTTCATCATAGTTATCTTATAGGTATCTTACAGCTGAATACAGCTAAACCATAACTGTAACCACTATTGTTATGCTTGCGTTATTATGTTTATATGCTACAGTTGTATCCACTACTGTTATGTTGCATTATTATGTTTATATATTACGGTTGTATAAACTGTCACACTACACATGCATCATTTTAGAGACCTGACATAGTCACAGTCACTTTTCTTGCTGGGTAATACTTCTGCATTCTCCTGCCTTTCTGCCACGAGAGCTCCTCTTGCTACCCCTGCTACATAGTTATTTTCCAGGACAAGTTGTGTAAAAATTTCTGCCTGTGCCTTCTCCACCCCCCCCTAGAGGCATCTGTAAATCATATCCCCTTTACTGTGTCAGCCTTCACAGTGACATTTCAACATGTCAGGGTGGGCAGATGGTTTGTAAACAAGGTCTGTCTTTCCAAAATGCCCCAGGTGTTCTAAAAAGGGAGATGTAAACCCATCAAACTATAAAAAAAATAATAATTATGAAGTGAAAAGACTAATAGAAGAAGGTGTGCTATGAATATCAGGGATGGAACTACTTTTTTGTTTCATGGTATGTTAAATTATGAATTAATTCTAAGTAACTAGAGAAACCTGTTTTGGTGGAGGAGTTGCAAATAGTGACATGAACACAATGCTCAAATACCTGTTCTCTGGACAGGTGTGTTATTTGCTCTAATCTATGAAGAAAGCCTCTTGATGCATAAAGATAGCTTAAAAATTTGCAATAATGCAGAAAATTTTCTCTGTGCCAGGTAGAAATTTTAACAGTCCCAGTGGCTTGACCAGATGACTCTTAACCCAACCACTTTCTGGGGTATCTATCTGGGGGCTGATACATTGGCCTCATAGCATAGCTCACCGAGCAGCAGACTGAGACTTTTTAATGCCAATGTGCAGTTCTGACTCCAGCAGCAACACTGGTTTTACTGAGTTTTCCACTTACCTGAGAGACATTAAAGGTCAAAGACATCTGGATGAAACCATTTCCATTCCAGTACTGACACAGATCAGAAGGAAAGGGATTGGTGAAGCTAACCACAAACTGTTCCATGGAGTAATGCCAGCATTTGATTTGTTCCACAACCAAATCTCTGAGACTTGGCATGCAATTTTGGCTCCATCTTCAACATAATCATAGTGTGGTGAGGTGCTGAAAATATGAGTAACCCCTCATTCTCTGCCTTTCATACAGAAGAGGCAATTTGGCTTTTGAGGATGCTATCCTCTCCTCTTAAATGATAAAACATGGAGGAGGCAAAATTTCCTGACAGTTTTGAGCGTTTGAGAAAAGTCTATGTCGTGGCAAACATGGAAAACCTTTCATTTAGAAAGTGTTCCTTTGCACTTCTCTTGGATACAGAAGATGTCCTATTAACAGTTAAACAGGCCAATCAGTTCCTCAGAGAACACTCAGTTAAGCTGCACATGCTTATGGCTTTTACTCTTCATGTAAACAATACAAAACTTAAGACAAAAATAAAAATGCACCAGATGCTGCAATTGTAGAAATTCCCATCTGAAGAATTCTCAACCAGAGACAAAGGAAGCTGAAAACAAATACACAGGAATCTAGAAAATATAAAACAGAACAGCGGTCTGCCTACAGAGAAAAAAAAAGCAGGGAAAAAACCCCACCAGACCAGAGACAGTAAGATTTTGAGCCATATGGAGCTGGATATTTTGTCTATCCCTGCCAGACAGATTAAAAAAGTTAATCAAACCACAAACATTTAGGTATAATCACTGTCTCATCTTGCAAATATTTTTGTATGTACAGAACTCAGTCTTTATCATAAACTCTGGCGACCTTAAGAAAAGGCCTGACTCCTCACCCATATCCAAGCTCTGTCTACAGGAGGGGAAAGGAGGCTTGGCATTACCAGCAGCAGCTACAAAACAGAGGGTGGCTTCACCTCTCTGCATCCGACTTACCAAAGGATGTCCCAGTTGCCCGGCCAAGCACTGCTAGGGCACAGCAATACTATGGCCATATCCTCCCAGGAAACCATCAACTTCAGGGGTACTTGGCACTGCAAGAGTTGCAAAAATGGCTAGCCCATATCGTAAAGAGAAGCTAAGTCAAAGTATTTAAAAGCAGCAGTAAGGGCCTTTTCATTTGTAAAAAGGTTATTTTCAAGTTGAAATGATTGAGGGTCTATGAATTGGTGATACTGGGTTCTTCTTTTGAATATTGAACGTATTAGACAGTCTCCTCTGACTTTACAAAACGTACATCACATAAAACCCAATACATGATTGCACATTTGCCAAGTGTCTTGTCCAGGTATGTCTAAATTTCTGTGATCTTTATTTATGCAGCAGTTCATCACCATTGCATATCATAAATTAAAACCATCAGTAATTGTGTTTATCAACTGGATTAGATTTAGTAACTGGAATTGACTTAAATTCTATATCCTGCTTATCATGGACAAATACATATTACCAGTTCAGAGGAAGTATCAGGACTACTTTGTAGTGAATTATACCAATAGCGTGATAGGTGCAGATAAGTAGAGTGGGTGACAGGAGTAGAGACCAAAATATACACCCTCTTGTGTTTAAGAAGTTTGCTCTGTATTCCTCCTAGGAATACCTCCTAGGCATGTGTACACACATCAGTATATATGTGTGTCTGTGCAATGCACACAGACCAAAACAATCATCTGTATGTGCGGGGTTATCTCCATATGCATGGGTTTAAAAACTACGTCCTGATCGGTTGGTTTGCAGTGTCATGCATGGTGCACCCACAGCCATTTTCTTCCTCAAAACCACCCACTCCCGAGTAACCATATAGCCGCTGACATAGCCTAGGGCAGGAGCCAGGAGTACTTCTTTCCTTTTCTTATTCTCCAATACTGGACCTTCTGGACACTAGCTTAGCAGAGAGAAGGGGCTAGGAACACTTCTGGGAGCTGGACATGCTCCAGGGGTGCAGCTCGTGCTGTGCTTTGCTGTCTACTGATGTCCGTCAATGTCCTCTGGTTTCTTCAGCCCATGACATATTCCCTTCCCACCTTGCTGCCTGCCATTATGTAATGGCTCTCTTGGGAGGAAGTCCTCCAGGGAGAAGGAAGGTGTTAGATTTTCAGAAGAAAAGCTAACAGCACTTCACTTTCACAACAAGTTCATGCATGTGCTCAGGTTGCTCCTGTGTATAATGCTCCTGTGTGTCTGCTGGAAACAGGTACAAAATGCAGTTTGGTGGGTGAGCAAAGGGGCATGGCTTTGAGAAGGGAGACTGGAGGTAGTCCTGACTTCTCAAACCTGTGTGAATTTGATCTATAATGAAGTTTAAAATAAAAAAAAAAAACCTTCCTTTTTTTTTTTTTTATGGCTTTATGTCTGGGGCAGGGTGCTGAATTCTCCAAATGGAGGGTGGAGGGGAGAGCAGGAGCCAGAGGAAACGCCACCTCCTGCGTGGTGGTCACTCACCTGGAGGCGAGTGTTGGGCAGCATGGAGCGTGGCTGAGCCCTCTGAGGAGGTCCACGCTCCCGTGTTTCTGATGTCAATAACCTAGCTGCATTGGATCTTCCAAAGCCACAAGTGTCCATGACACACAGCACAGCTGCTGTGTACAGCAAAAGTGTGAGGCACTAATGGGCTGAAAAATACCTAATTTCAGGCCTGTCTTTATAAGCCACCTGGATGCGTGTCTGGCTGTAAAACTTATTTTGAACAAAACTTTGTTTGTACATTTTAACCAGTGCCTCTCAGAGTGTGATTTCAATAGCATGATGATTGCAGATAAGTAAAGCTGATGACAGGAATTGAGTCTGGGACAGAGATGAGGATCTGTTTAAAGAGGGAATACTTGGCAGTACCTGAAAGGGTGGAGAGGGAGAGGACAAAAGATGAGAAGACTTAGGACTGTAAGAAAACTGTTTGCTTCTTCCAGAAGCCCTTGAATATCATACTGCATGGTCTGCCCATTTCTCCTGATGGCTAATAGACAACCCCACGTATGGTCACTGCCCCCACTGGTATCAACATAAGACCACGTCTCAAATTAAGCAGTTTTGCTTCCAGTAGCATTTCAGGTTAATCTTTCCCTGGTTAAAATGTCACTGAGCACCTTACGCTTGTTGTCACTGGGTTCCTGAGTTGGGTTACTCCACACATATGTCCTCAAATGAGTAAAAAGTTGCTGTGTGTGATTGGGACCACTTGAGCTGATAGCAGTCTGTAGATTATTTTTTTTTTTTTAATGTTATAAGATGTTTCCCTATTTAACCCTCAAGGTTATACAAAGACAAAGCTACATAAGAGAGACAAGGCAGCCACAGACTACTCCAGGTCAGTTTTGTTCTCAAAAATGAAATCTTGTCCCCTCTCTCTCACATCCTTTCTGTATGACTGGCTGTTGGCTCAAGCTCAACAAGGTTTTTGAGCCATCCCTCTGTCTTGGCAGGCTTTCCCCACTTTCCCTTCTTCACACTTACCTGCCACACAGACTCTTCATCTGTAATATGGAATGGACAGTCTCAGTGGCTGCTCTTACAAGTCTTGGGGACGTGTGCTGTGCAATGTTTCCTGTTTCTCAAAGATGCGGCCACTCTAATGGCATATTTCATTTCTGCTACTCTCCAATTCCCACACCTTCATCACAACATTATCATCCCTGACTTTGGCAAGCAGGGCCTTAGATCAACCCTTTCTTTTCCTATTTGCTTCTGCTTTCTTAGATAGCAGCTTAGACAGCCTCAGTCTTGGTGCCACAGCACTGCTTCCCTCTTCTTCTTTCTCATCAAATACAGGTGACTTCTTGTCACTGTCAAGGTTCTTCGTGTTCCAGTCTCTACATTTTCTCTCTCTTTTTCTGTTGATAAAGTGATTGATACTGCTGAGTAGTTCACAGTGCCAGAGTTTGCTCCATTTCATTTTCAGGTGAACATCTTCAGATTTTCTCTTTCATTGCCCTTTATACTCAGGGGAGATCAGCAAACCTCATTGATAAGATATACTGTCACCTGTCTCACACAGGTTATATGATAGCTGCTTCTGTGTAATTGCCTTGCTATGCTTTATTAGCTCTTAAAGGTTGTTATTTGATTCCATATTTGCACAGAGTGCAGAAAACTAGGCTTGCTTAGGCTCCCTGGCAATACAAATGTGACTCAGAACAGATAAGTTTTAGCCACTGGTGCTCACAAGCACTGGTACTCCCATTTTTACTTTGGGAAGAACAAAAATGAACATTTTCACTTCTGGGTATGAATTACTATATTATGAATTCAGGTCTGCACCAAGATGACACATTACTCACATCATTAACCTTAAGTCCTAAGGCACTTTTCACAAGCTTAAAGCTGAGCGTGTTTTTAAAAGGTTTCAGGAATGTGCCTGTAATCTTCAAAATTGCCACAGTACTTTGGTTTTCACGAAATTTGTTCACATGGAACAAATTCACATTTCCTTAATTCTAACAATATATGATTTATTTTAAAACATCACTACAAAGGTTTTATTTAACTTTTAGGACCAATGCAAATTGAACCAGGAAATAATGTAAAAAAGGAAGCAAGTTACTTTTGCCAAAAAGAAGGGAAAAAAGGCTTTTTTTCTTCTGATTGAGCTTTTACATACATTTGTTTTAACAAAAGCTTTATGTGCATCTGTTGTCTCTTCATTGTGAAAAAAAACCATGGGGGGGTCCATGTGATATAAGGCAGAAGGGAGCTGTGAGTATAAAGACTGGCTCTGTCCTACATGAGTTTGGGCAAGTCATTTTACTTCTCTTTGTCTCAGCCTCTTCCACCAGAAAATGTAAATGCTTGCAAGACACTACAGTCTACAGAGGATGGACTGCTGCAGGAGCACCAGTGAGTGTTACACTTAGTAAGGCAGAAGAAGACAGAGAAAAATGGTGAATGTACCGTTACATCCATAACAAGGCTATGACTTCATTGCACAACCAGGCGGGAGGAAAAAGAGACTACCAGATAACTGGCAAAGGGGTAAAGAAAACAAGTGAAAACAAGGCATATGAACTTTTGCATGTGCTACTGTTGAAACAGGGAGAAACAAACTCCAACCAACCTTTCAGATGTTTCAAAAACCTTTCCATCTCCCCCCACGCAAAGCTTTGCACTCGTATGTGGTCTCTGTCCGCCTCCATAATGTACCAGAAATATCTAATCACCATTGTTATCATCTTTTGTCATGACATAGATCAGTTCAATCAGATGCAGACAGTGAGGTCAGCATAAAGTATGCAAATGATGACAGAAGCAGTTTGCTATGCATAGACTTGGTTATTATATCACATTTTAAAATTTATAGGTTCGGTTCATCTTTAGCTAAATATCTAGTTATTTAACAGCTGTTATGAGTCTGCCAGAGAAAGGATTAGTTAAAAAAATGTGGTGGTAAGAATTGCTTTAATCTTGAGCTACAATAGAAGAGCAAGTCTGGTCAGGTCATGTCTAATAAAGTTGTAGTACTTAGTGCAGTAGTACTTAAGAGTTATCACTGTTCATACAAAACAGGAGATTGTTTGATATAGTTAATCCTGCCATCTTCATATTAACCCTACCAATTTCAGAGATAGTTGGGAGAGATTTTTTTTTTTCAGGGCATGGTACCACACTTGAACACTTTCAGATAAGAGAAGTTTGAAAATGGGTAATAAAGTGTTTTGTTTTATGCAGAGTCTTGTATACTCATAATTCTGCCATGATTCAAGGTTCTTGGGGTTTTCCATGGTGGTAATGTCTTAATGACTTCTTGCTGGCATGCCTTCATGTCACCTCTCTTGTAAACTTACTGGAGACATTGAGACATGAAGTCAGTGTTGCAGTTTTTATCCATGTCATTTACCTCCAGTGAAGAAGCATAAAGAGAATACAAAGCTGTAAAGCCATCAGAATGGCTATTGAAGCTATCTTAGTTTGAGCAACACACTTATCTTCTAATGTTTGGGAAAAACACACTTTTAGAAGACTCTAGTGTCTGATTTTGTGAAAATATTTACTTTATAGCCAGCTATGGTTTGCAGGTTTCCAGGTCTTGGTGTTTGGAGCCTTGCCAGGTGCAGGGTTGAGGAGTGAGATCTGGGCACTCGACCCAGGCCAGCCAACGGGATTATTTCATACCATGAATGTCACATTCAGTATAAATTAGAAAGTTTGCTGAGGAGCTTGCTTGCTTTTCCTTGATGGCTGTGATCCTTAGACCTTCTTGCCTCAGTGCCGGACCCCTGAGCCCTTCTCTTCTTCCAGAAGCCGCAGCTCTCCTAGTGTCCCACATTTGCTGTCCACTGCTGGAAATGCACAGCTTCTACTGATAGAATGGGCTGAGTATAATCCTTATGTATATTATATTGGGTGGATAGTGGTTCTTTAGTGTTAGCAGTATTAATTATTTAGTCTTTTTCTATTAAATCTGTTTAGATTTCAACCCCTACGTTTCCTTGGTTTTTTCCCAATTCTACTTCCCAAGTGGGGACAGGTCATCGGGTGATGGAATAATGGTCTAAATGACAATAAATTGTTGTGGGTTCCTCAATCATAACACATAGGTTACCAGTCTAAGGTCTCTGCACCATATTTAATTCAGCTTGGCTGCCACAGGTATAGACTGCCAGGAGAACAGGCATGGAGGAGAGGCACAAATGCTAACCCATTACTCCCGAGATTCAGGTGGTCACTGATGCCACCGAGACATGTTAGAGCAGCCAAATAAGAGCAGCCCCAATGCAACACAGAAACACAGGTATGAAAAGGTTGACTTTAACTTCCCTCCGGTCTAGAGAAATACGGTTAAAAACCCTGACCTAACATCGTTGTGATGGGTAGGTGCTAAATGTCTCTGAGCAGAGCAGGGTGTGAAAACCAACACAGCACCCCACCAACTGCAAGGCTGAGGATCTGTCAGCCTTGAACCTTTGCGGTCCATATCAGTATTGCCTCTGAAAAACTTTCCTGAAAACTGAAAAAATCGGTGGAAACCCCCTCACACAGAACTGAAATCCCACTGCTGGGAAAAGGTTAACTCACTGAAGTCCCCATGGAAAAGGCAGGCTCTTAAGCATTTCAAGCACTTACTAGCTCTATAGCTGGTTTGTCTGCTTTTTAATTCAAATTATGTAATAACCCGTAAAAAAAGGAGGCAACATTTTTTCACCGATATTTATTAAAATAAAGACTGCTTAGCTAATGTTCAGCAACTCATCAAGGAGCATGCTACCAACTGGAAGCTAAATAAATAGAACTGCATTTCTAGTCACATTTCTAAGGTTGTGTTGAACTCCAACTAGGCAATTTCTGAAAAGCCCAATTGTTCAAGGAGTCAGTCACAAATCAGACAACAGAACTATGAAGCCAAAGCACTAAAGCAAAGAGAAAGTTTCTGGCAAAGTAGAAAAACTGTATATTCTCTGTGCACTTGTTCTTAGCATTTCCGTCAGCTAACTGGGAAACAGGATGGTAGGAACCAGCAGACAACACACTGATTTGCATCCAGACATGTAAAAAAATTTCTGTAATGAAAATTCAATTTCAGTCCAAATGTGAGCCCCAGTGATTTATATTTCTCTTTTCATTAGTAGCCCAGTGGTGTCACAAAAGATCTGTCAGAATTATTTATTTTCTTTAATGTTAATAACACTAGAAACTTGCAAAAAATTTGCAACATTCAAGCAGAAAAACAGTGAATTAAATCCAGGGAGCTTATCCTGTTTAAGCAAGAAATACAGGTCTGTTCTTAAGTAAAACAGAAAGCCTGAGGGAAACTCCTTAAAAACTGCTCTAAAATAGGATTACATTTTTTTTTACAAGAATGTATGTTTTGAGTTTATCAATACTCCTTATTATTAAGAATTATGTCCTACATTCGACCTGATTTGCAGCTTCGAATACTTTAGAAGGAGTTTTGGTATTGGTTCTTTTCATGTGGTCAGACCCACATGGAAATCAGCATATTTTCTGGAAATTCAGGAAAATGCTGGAAGCTGATTTAAAATCTAACATTTTCCAAAGACAAACTCTGTATTTGTAACTGAAAAGATGTTTAAAGTATTCATCATTTTTTAACCTATCATGTTATCATCTAGCCTTTTCATGATGGAGCTTCTCAAAAATAGACCTGTTCACACGAGCACAAAATGTGAAATTGTTTTTCATTCTTGACACAGTTATAGAAATTGTCTGCCTCAGGAAGGAACAAAGAAAAATCAACATTGAGTTTTCACTAATTTTAAGGCATTAATTTTCCACTTAGGAGCAAGTAGGGAAGGAGAACAAAACAAAGAAAAAATTAGTTGTGCATAATTACAGAAATACACCCTTTAACTGAAATATGTGCTTTGATGAAAAGGGGCAGAAATAAGGAGGCACTTAAGTGCTTTCCCATACTTTACCTAAAGACCAGCTTGCTCCTGAGGGATGCTCTCAAATGCACAACTTTGAGCACACCCAATTTCAATATATTCCACATTCAAAGCCCTTCTGGTTTTAGTCCATTTCTTTCTAAGACTGTAAAGAAAAAGATATTATCAGTATCTTAACAGAAAATATAGCTTAAAAAAGTAATAATAAGAAGGTACATCATCAATTCTCATGGAAATTTCCATGATTTCTTGGAGAAGAACACAACACTGAGCAATTATGTGCCTGAAACATTGATTCGGATCTCGTGATTTAATTAGCAAATTACACCTTTGTAGAACTTTTCACTGAATGATAGAGGAAAAGAAAGTAGGTCTTTAATTAGTCATTCTAAATTATCTCCATATCGGAATTGTTATTTAATGAACACCTCTGATTAATTTTGTTTCATTAAATTGGGAGATCTGAATCATACTACGAGGCCTGTATAGACTTATGAATGTTAAGAGGGAAGGAAGTTAGTCCAATATGTGTCAGCTTGACCTCTAAATTATTCATCTTTTAGCTAATGTTCTTGGGAGTTGTTGATTTTTTATTTTATTAATGACCGTACTGTTCTATGGCTGAACTCCTGTTGTCTTTTTCTTTAGCCTGGCTTTATGAAATAACAATTAATACATAGGATCCTAATTTGCAATACCTTAGTGTAATGACCATCCTTAAGAGACAAAACAGAGTTTGAAATATTTGCTTTGTTTTGGACCACATGGTGTTTTTTTCTGATTGAATTTTTTTTTGATTAAAGCTGCAAGTTAGAAAAACCCAGAAAATAAAATAGTTACACCATAAGAACCTTTACTGTGGTGATAGTCATAATGAGATAAAGATGGGTTTTGCCTTTCATTAGCAGAGTAGCTGTGGCAATCTGAACACCTTTATCTCAATGCAATTCTGATCACAATCTTTTCCATTAAGTGTTGAAACACTTTTAAAGTTCTTGAAAGATCAACATTAGGCAACTTATGTCCCAAGAACTAAATAAGAAATATTAACGCACAGAAAATTCAGGATCTATTGCATAGCACTGTAAGTCTAAAGATTGGAGTGGTAAATCTGAGGCATTCATGATAAATAAGCGTCTTGAGCTGTAATTAAAAAAAGCTCTTGATTCATTGTCATCCTGATATTTTTTCCTTTATTCATGCTGAGTAATAGTTATCAAACCGCTTTCGATTCAGGTACTTCCATAGTAATGCAATGTACAAAATAAGTAAGGTTAAGGGAATGAATTCTTACTGATGAAGTTATTCAGAAAAATAAACAGGTTTTGCTTTTTTTTTTTTTTCTTTGAAAGATTTAAAATTTAGTTTCTATATCATTCTATATTGTTCTATTACTGTGATAGACATTTCTTAGAATTACTAGAATTTACACCATTGTGTCATTAGAATGACTAGAATAACCAGGATTTTCTGGAATTACTAGAATTTACAGCATTATCACTAGAATATGCTCCAATGAGAGAAGAAGGAACCTCTTCATTTACAAAATAAAACAACTCCAGTATTCCAAGTTCATTTCAAGAAGTGCAAGCTTGGAAAAAAACTGTGAACGTTGGAAAAATCTTCCTGAATACTACTTCTTTAATTTAAAAAAAATTTTCTACCCAAACAAAAATATATCTCTAAACACAAGCAAATCAGATTATTCTTCATTTGTAACGACACACTGAATGGAATTGTTCGTAAAGAGAGTTTATTGTCAGTGTCGTCACTGTTGGATACTGCCAGAACAATAGCACAAATTTTTTTGTCAAGTTTGGTCCTGTATGGGTAATTAGAGATGTGTGCTTTTAAATGCCTTTGAGTCACTCTCATGCAACATTTAATAGGGGCAGCTTTAAGAGTAGACAAGAAGTTACAGTGACAAAGAAGCGATTTCTAAAATCCAAGTTATCAGTGAAAACAGCTTCCATTTGAAATTATTAGCTTAATTCATCTAGTATTTCATAGAGAAATTTTAATGGGTGGAAAGGTGAAAAGGGTCTCCTACTCCCCCTTGAAAATAGGCTGGTTCTGGTCTAAATTATATTCACAAAATGTTTCCAGACATACTCCATATTATATAAGCCATTTGCATTTGCTATTCACAATTCACAGCAGTTGCATGTTTTCACCTCTTCCTGAACATTTTTGTTTAAAAGAGAATAAAGAGGGGCATGTATCTAGTTCTAGACAGAATTAACAACAAAATCAGTAGGAAACGGTTCAAGTTCCGGTTCAAAATTCCTACACCAGACACCCAGCACGGGGTTTCACCCCTCGGTTCGGTGGCAGCAGAAGAGGAATTAGCTGCAATGCTGCTGCACCTCAACACCCCGGTGGCAATGAAACACCCCCCATCCCACCCCACCTCCACCACCCCCGCTCCCCCCCCTGCTGCTTCCAGGCACGGCCCCAGTGCTCTTGAGGTGGCACCCCGCCAGCCTCAGCAGATCAGGCTCACACAACCCACTGCAAGCCAGAGCAGCAAAAAAGCCATTCATTATTCCTGGCTTACAGATAAGAAACCAGAGATCCAGGAAAAATAAGGAAAATCGTAATTTTCAGAGAGAGGATCTGAACTGGGATCATCCAGGTTTGCTAGCGTTGGGATACAGCTGTCCACACCTCCCTTTTATTACTGAACAAAAGCAGCTACCTTTTTGTGATGGTGTACAGCACTCATCTGTCCTGGACTACAGGGCAGCCCCAGGTTACAAACACAATCCAACATGCAGTCAAATTTTTCCGTCTGCTAATCAGAAATTTAAAACTCCTGGGTAATGAATGCTTCCCAAACTACTCAGCACAGGGTTAAAATGAAAATTTCCCCCAGTTTTCACTATGGAGTTATTATTGTAACTCCACAACGTGGAGCTAAATGACCCAAAAGCATGTTAACGCTGCCGTAGGACACATGAAAGTCATACAACTGCATTTTCCCTGAGTGGGTGTATTCAGCTCATTTAATAAAGATCGTGAGTGGCTGCACCTCTTATTTGGCTACGACACACCTCAAGGATAGAGAAGTTTAATAGCATATTAGTCATCTGCCCAGAGGTGAAGTATTTCATAATGAACTGAAAAGCCAGCAAATTGTGTATATGTGTGTGTTTTAATATTACTCTGTTCCTACTAATGAAATTTATGCAAAACACCACAAAAAATGATGAGTGTACATCCACAATGTGACTCAAAGACATTGCAGGTTGAGTTAGGGTGAGGTGTTAAATTATTTATTACATGTCAAATTTGGTTTTTTTCTTTTAATTGCTTTCTTGGTATTTTGAAATTATTCCTGCCGGCGAGTAAGAAGCATAAAGGTCAAGAAAAACATCACACATTTTTGTTTCTGCTGTACCGTGTGCATTGCCCAATGAAGAAGGCAAAGGCAGGGTTATATAAGGAGTATCCCAAAACATCGATAGGCAGCAAAATTTGATTTTTTTTTTTTTCTCTCCATCTTTTAAAAAACATCATGCAAGCTAGGGGTGGGTACAGGTGAGGGGGAAGCAGGGAAGGACACGGTGATTCAGAGGACTGGCAGTGGAATAAAGAATACATGGAAAATGAGTTTTGCTTGCAGGCGTGGGGATGACTGATGGCATGGCTGAACTGCCTGCTCACCTTTTGAGCCCTGCCACATACACCCGCAGCCCTGTGCTTTGCTCCATGTGCCTCTCAGGTGATGAGCCTGGCTGCGAGTGTTGTGGGGGCACTGTGGCCACCGCTGACCCTGCCCTTAGCTGTCCACCTTGCCCACAGACCACCAGGGTGATGCTGATGGCGAGCACCAGAAAGCCAGTTTCCCTACCGTCTGGGACTTGGCATGGCTCCGTGCACTTCTGTGTTGTCAACCTGATGCCAGGGAGAAATGAGAACGTGCCTTGCACACCCGGCTGGGACTTGAAATCAGCTCAAGGTCCAGCGAGCCAAGAGGGGCCAGCAGATCTGCAGTGCTGCTTCCTTCACCCGAGAGGAATTCCCTCCCATCCTATCTGCCCCGAGGTCCCACTGCTCCTCCAAAACCTCCACAAGAAGCGATCTTGAGAGCTCCACATGCCGGATGAGCCCCTCATTCTTCCCATAGAAGCAGCTGCTCATTTTGGGTTTTCACTCGGGGCGTGAGGGGCGAGAGACGGCTCCCTTGGGTTGGAATGCACCGGAGGGTTACTCACAGCGCCCGGATGCCAGCCAGCAGCTGGATGGCAGAGCGCTGCCTCGCAGCCCCAGCGCTCCCCCGGCAAGTACGGATCTGTGGGAGCTGGCGTCTTCCCTGCTGCTGCTGCCGCGAACAAGTTGGGTTGGCAAGCATGCTGGAGACCAAAGACGTCCACAGCACTTCACCTGGCCTTCAGTTGAAGGCATCTGAGGGATGGCCAGGGACAAGCTTATAGGATGTGGCCGTCAGTTCCTTGTGATGAGGGAGAGACAAAAACGGGGAAAAAAAAAGAAGAGTCTTCTATTTCTGGCTAAAAATTTTTAAAACACATTGTGAGCGCCTTGGGCACTAGACACTAAATTGATGTCTTTAGATTTCATTTGTCTGGATTTTTGCTGAATAGTTTTTAATAGGATTTTTACCAGTACCTATATTGTTGCCTGAGAACTTAGTGACTAATGAGCGTTTTAAAACCTATGGTGGTTATCAGGTTTTCTTCCAACTGTCTTCATGGCAAACTCTGTTCTTGTTGGCAGTGTGCAAACTAGAAGAGGGTAAGACTTAGCCTGGAATAGCCTCTTGTCTGTATTAGCACACCACACTGAAATAAACAGCTGCAAACTGTTTTAAGGAGGGAACAGTAAAAGCTACAGATCAAAACAAATGTGCAGGTATGTACTGCATGCAGCTGTGCATGTGCTTAGAGCAAGGATGTGCTTAAATGCATTGCTGGACTGAAATATGATGGTAAAAATTATTGCCCAACTCCCAAATTTCAGAGTCTTAATTCAGCTCAAGTCACATGTTTGATATTTTATGCACAATACTATAATAATCTATTAAAATGGGTCACATACAAACAAAAGGTACCCTTACTCTGAGTCACTTCCACAGTATACCTATCTATATTTTAATTGTCCAGAATGCACATTTTGGGAGAACTAGTCTTGGTTGATTTCAAATCCACTTTTTTCAGTTGATTCTGAAATTTTTCCAAACCAGCTCTCCCTATCTTTGAACGATTTTGAGTCATGCTTAATAATAATGATCATGTAAGGTTGAATGAAAACTTTTGGCTTTTTTCAGGTATTGAGGTTTGCATAAAACCTCTTTACAAAAATGACAGTCTTGGTCCTGTAAATTTTTCACGCATGAAATTTCACAGTACTTGAAGTTTTGCTGTCCCTAGTGAGGGCAGAGAAAATTCACTCATGAAGGAGAAGAGAGAGCTCTTTGGCTTGTTGAAAATCACTTTTCTGAATGCATGCCTGGGCAGAGGTATGCTATAAATTGCTCTTTCCAGAAACCAGTGGAAAAATCTTCAACAGTATAAGAAGAAATTATTTCCTTTTCATGTTAGCATATTTATGGAATTCTAACCCACCTGTTGCTGTTTTAGAACAAGTATATGCAGTACTTTTTACCTAACTGGAGGGAAGTTTGCTATTCTGATTTTTAATTTTTGTTAGGTAGAAACAATCTCAAAGACAAATCTGTGCAGCATCAAAGCCCCATGCTACAAAGGGCCTGATACTGTTGTGTATTGCCTAACATCAGAGATAAATCTTACCGACTTCAAGCAGGTTTGATATCAGCCTGTGCTTCTCTAACCACTGCTCACTAATAAGGCATTGTTTATAAATTATGCACTCCTACTAACACAAACCACTTTCTCTTCATGTTATTGACTCTTTCAAAAATTTCTCATTTGAAACCAACAGGGAAGTTGGCTGGCAAGACACTAGTAAGAAGCTTAGAGATAAAATACAAGCCTCTAAACTTTTTTCTTCAGAAATTAAAGAGTTATTTTCCTTACATTCCCTAAAAAAAAAGTGTGGTTCTTGGGGCTTGCACTTTGCATGTCAAAACTCAGCTTTCTGTAATATCCCTCCTGATTTATGGTTTTAGGAGTGATTAAAATAAACAATTTTTTTAAGCATATATACAAGCATGTGGTTCACAATATTTTCAGTCTTGTCTTTTTAAATTTGTGTTGTGTTGATTTTGTTCTGTCCCAGAATAGGACATAATCTGAAAGCAATCAAAATGTCTTCTTTCCTTCTTAAAAAACTATTTCAATGCCTGAGAAAAATGTAATCATTGAGAAAGAAGAACTAATCCATTGGGATAGTAGTCTTCAAAAGTTACATGAGATAACCATCATACATGATAAAAATTATTTATAAAAGAAAGCATATTTCAATTTCAAGGTTCCATGAAATTCCACTGTGAAATGAAATGAGATGGTGATGTCACAGTGGGCAATGTAAACACCATTATGCGTATAGATCACTTTAGATTCACGCACACAGAGTAATGAGAAAGCGTGAACCAGCTCCCCAAGAAAGGCAAATATTTTGCAGCAACTTTTGCATCTTACCTCACCAGCAATTTACAAACAAGAAGGAAGAAAAAGACCCAAACAAGTTGTGTAACCCAAATCTAAGGCAGTCTCAGACATTACATACAGAGACTTCTTTTAAAAAGGATCCCACATCAACATAAGCTGCCTATGAAATTTCTGTTAATATTTCTTAAAATTTAGGTCAAATTTAATGTCAGGTTTTTAAAGCATTAGTAAACTCTCATGTGTCATTCTTACTCACCCAAGAAACCTGCTTTCAGTATAAAGAGGTGGTAGACATGCACTACAATTGTACCACTTTTAATTTCTTTTTTAAGTAAAGTGACTAGCTCTCATACCATGTACCTACTTGTTAGGTGAGAGGGAATATACCTTAAAAAATTATAAATTAGAGCAGGAATATGAAGTTCAATCAGAGTATTACATAGTCTTATAGGCAATTATTGGGGATCTGTCAAACCAAAACACCCACTGACAGCTCAGCTGACCACCTTTACTCCTACATAGGAACAATTTCATTACAATAAAGGATGTGAAATAATAAATGCTGTATTTCCTATGATATCAGAAAGCGAGGAAATAAGGGAGACAGTGTACAATTAAAAAAATATGCCAGGTGTGTCAGGAGAGGATGCAATTATTTTGACCTCCCCTCTAAGTGCATTCACACGTCTGCATTGCTGTATGTAAGTCTGAATAATGTATACAGACAAGGAAAGCTTGAAATAAAGAAAAAAAAATCCAACAGAAATACCATCTAAACAAAGTTCTTCCAGGACCCAGTGTCCTGAGCTCAGGATAAGAAGAAGAAAGAACAGAATCGCCCGCTTCAAATACCTCAAGTTTATAAGGACACTGGCATACATCGAAGAAGCAAGAAAGGATCAGTTGTGGCACTTCAGAGAACACACAGCCCACATATTCATACCACAGCCTGTTTTGGGGCAAACAACCCTGGCTCCATCCTACAGCTCTTTGGCACACAGAATGTGGACCAGAATCAAGGGTCTGGGAGCAGAAGGAGACTTCCAGAGACAGGCAGGAGCAATTTCATCTCAGATTCCATTCCTCCAAACCCCACAGCCTGCGGTGGCTCTGAGGCAAGCCGAGCTGTAACTTTACAGAAATGGCTTCAGGCAACATGTACGAGCTGGGAACAGTCATTTCTGTACCCGGCACCGGTGGGGAGGGTCCGATGGAACCACAGCCCACCCTGAGGAGCAGCCTGCACCACTCGGCTCACCCTGCAGTTTCCTTTGCCACTCCAAACTCTGTCCATCTGTTTGAAGCTTTATATGTGTTTTTTAACTTGCAAAGTGCCTCTGAGCACCACATAAGACAAGAGAAGTGATGGAGAGGAAAAGAAGTGAAATGAATCTTTCAAAGCTTCAGATCCTACTAAATGGGAGGACTGCAAAATGGCAAAACAGTGATTTTCCAGCCCACAAAGTCAGTAAGTCTCTCTCGCTTCAAGAAAAAGACACTTTTTTTCTCAAAGTCATCAACACTTTATTGAGCTTTATAGGCCGGCCTTCACTTTTGCTATTTTATGTATGCTTATACATAAATACATGTTTTCATGTGCATATTTCTGTGTTTGGTACAAAAACAGAGGCACAGATATGTATTGGTTCCACCTCTTTCATTTCCCTATTCACATAAATGCTGAATAATTGCTTACAAAGAAGCCCCTTACCATAAACCTGTTTCCAGTGCTTTTATTTAATCGGTATCCAGAAATAAGGGGGACAGCCAGTGCCATATACGGGTCCTGAGAAACCTCTGCAGGGACCTCTGGCTCCAAATCAATACAGTTCCCTCTAAAAATGGCCAAATACAGAGAAGTGGAGGCTGCAGCGACAAAAGCGCTGCAAGCAAGAGAATTTCTGTGAAATTTTTGCCAGTGTGAAACAGGTGCACAGCATTACCTCAGCATTGAATTAGCATGCCAGTGTCTTAGTTTTCAAATGCACATTGAGTATACCCGGGGAATGCATGAGGCTTTTTATATTATGGCAATTCTCAAGATTTTTTTGGCTACATTTATAGTCGAGGGGCTGTGTTCACTAGGTAAAATCCTATGTATGTTAAGTAGTCGAGTCCAGAATAACAAACTGTGGCTGCACAAGAGGTTCTGTCCCAAACTTACAGTGCTGCCCTCCCTGCCATGTCTGAATTTTGCATAATATCAAATATGTAATTTATATGCGTGCATATGTACACATGCATGCTTACACAAAGGAGAGGGAACATTCCCATCCTTGTGATTCCCTGCTCAAGAGGAAACTTGACCTAGGAGCAATGGCCAGCACACTCACTCTATTTATTTCCAAAACAATAACATCTATTTTGATGACTTACATGGGTTTTAGAAGATCAAATATTTTTACTGCACTTCTGTCCACCATAACCAGC
Organism: Gallinago undulata; assembly: GCA_026546715.1. Lineage (NCBI taxonomy): Eukaryota > Metazoa > Chordata > Aves > Charadriiformes > Scolopacidae > Gallinago > Gallinago undulata. Next base: position 65,292,916 of record JAOTQQ010000019.1, on the reverse strand, counting down.
AAATAAAGTGAGAACCCTGTTAATAATAGTGACACTGCATACGTGTAAAACCGAGTTTTCAGCACTGGGCGTCTCTGTCAGTTCATATCTTCTCAATTTCCTTCTCAGTGGAAAACTGGACAGAACGGGGTGCACAATGATGCCTCGTTTCAAAACGAGCTTTTAAGACCAGTGCCCATTCTTTGAAAAGCAACAGAGTTTTGCCTTTGACAACGTGACACGCTTCAAATTTATCTCTGGTATTAAAAAAACCATGAAAAGTACAGCTATTTTTCCACCACACTGAGCAATTAGTATAATCACATGGACTGTTTCAAGACATACAAAAAAATTAATGATTATATTGCTCTTCATTGCTCTGATTTCTTGCCTGCCAGTATTTAGGGAAAAGCTTCAATCTCTTACAACATAGTTTATAAAAAAACAAATAAATATTCTGTTATAATTCCAAAACTAAGTACTGAACAGAATAAACTGTGCACCTTTCATCTACTCTGGCATATTTTATAAACACTGTAAATGCAAATATTGCATCTGGATACAACATTTGCACATGCTAATATTTGCAGTAGGAATTTGTCATATTTATCTTATTACAGTTTCTTTGAATTATGAATATAACATCAGATTGGTAAGTCTGAAAAAGGAAGAAGAGGGCAGGCAACAAGCACCAGCAGTTAATTTATATCAAACCTAAACAACTAAACTGTGATATTATTGCAATAGTTGACTTTTGTCTACTTCATGGTCTTTTTTGCTGTTAACACTTGAATTATCCCTACTGTGTTGAAAGTATTGAGTTCTGCAGGCTGAAATTCTCTGTCCAGACAACATGTGCCTCCCAGGCGACAGAATAAAAACTCTTTTCTCCAGCATGCCGAGTGCACGGGTAACCTTGGATATAAAGGGAATCATTGCAACAGTAGTGAGAATATCCTCCGTCTCTCTCCCTGCTCAGTTTGTTCCATTCCTCAGGGCAACAGGAGTCTCGGCAGGCCAGCCTAATCTATTAATATCCCAGAAGAGCTTTCATACAGTAAACATAGCTTTTGGGGTGAGTAAGGAACAGGTTGTGTTAGATATCTTGGTGCAAAATTTGTAAAAGCACAGTCAACATAAATTCAGGCTGCTGAAAAGATGTCCTCCGAGAATAAGCACCATGAAGTGAGGGTATAAGAAGGCAATTTTTGTAATATTTTTCTTTTCTGTCCTGTACTGTACAGTAACTAATACATCCCAGAAAGTGCATTTAAATGCTGCATTTCAGTAAGTCAAGTAATCCCCCCAAATTTTATTTATTGATTTTTTTAGAGCGTGGGCAGTCCAGCAGCATACCTGAGGGGAATCATATAGGGATTACAGTGGATGACAATCTGAAAATTAGCCAGCAGGTCACAGCTTTTGACAACAAAGAAACCAACCAACCCACAAGCTAAACAAATAAACAAAAATACCCACCAAATTGCTGTCAGTGGTGGAACTAATGAAATGGGAAATTGCGTTTCTTTTCTTCCAAACCAACAGCTGCAGCTACTCCCTCCTGAGTTTCATCTTCCCCCAAAAATACTTGCAGCACACTGCCACGTTTTTTAAATTCCCCTCCTTATGCTCCCTTCTCTGCCTCGCAATGGATAAGCCAGGTATGAACTGTAACGACAGAGCGGACAGGACATACACGTCAACCAGCCAGGTGTCTCCAGGAGGGTTGCTGAGCCATCTTTGCCTGCCCAGTGACTGATTTTTCATAAACTCATAAGAAACTGTGGATCTTCATGCATTCTTCTGACAAATTTGGTTGAAATTGACCAGTATATTAAGCATTTGTTCAGGAAAGCTGGCAGGTATGGAATAAGATAGGGCACAGCATAAGCTCCTCAGAAAGAATCAGGAAAGGGAACTTATCCTGGGATGTTATTCAGAGGAGTGGTATATAGCAGACTTGGGAGCTAATTATTCTAACATTGATTACAGATTAAGGGCTGTGTCCTTTCTTGGATCTGACTTTTAAAAGAGATTAACTGCAAAGCACTCAGAATACAAGAATGGTATAAGAGACTGTGAAAACATAGAGTAAAAGGTGAAATCAGTGGTGGATATGTTCAGCTTTGAAAAGATAGAGATGAGAGGTTATGTAAAAGATTTTAATGAAGTGATCAATTGCTCTCCATGTCCAGGAAAGAAGAGACTAACTTAAATAGCAGCAAAAAAAAAATGGGTTAAACATTAGGAAAAAAAATATTGTGCTGGTAGAAACAGTCAAACAGGCTTTCCAAGGCACTGCACAATCAACAACCACGGAGATTTTTAATGGCAACTTACACAAGCACAGTCTTTTGCAGGAACTTTCAGCTTTACATTTTTGTCACTGCACCTTAAACCTTTTTCTTTGGGGACATTCTGGGGACACACTGAGGACCACTACAATTACATCAGCACAACTTGGGCTCCGTTTGCATAATTTGCTAAATTTCCAAAATGTAGATTGCTGCTCAAGTGATAAATCTGAGAAAAAATCCAGTCAAGGAAATGTGAATCTTGCCATAGGCTCAGTTTATTTAAGCTCAGGATCTGAATACACAAAGACAACATACCTGTGTATTTTAGCATTTAACAGGGAGAAATGCCCTCTGTTCATACTCTTTGCTTTACCAAACCAATGAAACAAAATCAATTCAGAGTAAAAATTAAATATTTTTCAAGCTTCCCCCTTGTGAGGATTCCAGTCTAAGGATTAAAACAATGAAAATTAAGCTGCAAGTCCAAAGTCATGTAATCATTTCCCAGTAAAGATTAATAATAAGTTTTGCTTTGTGGTTATTTCCTTCTCCTCCCTCTCCCAAAATACTTTTAAAAAAACTAGTTAACAACTCTAGAGACAACTCTTCATTTATGGAGAAGTTATTTTAGCCAGTATTTCCATATAGGGCAAACTGGACTCAAACAGGTTTGTTTCGTTTTTCATCTGGAACACAGTAAAGTATCAGCCCTACAAATCTGTTCACCTGTGGACAATCCTTCATGAGCTAAGAGCTTACTAATTTCAAGTGGGACATTTGTGTGAATAAAAATCCATCAGCAAAGATTTTCGAAGATCAGGACCTAGAACTATATCCTGACTATAAGAATTGAAAGGCAGGTTCTTTCTTGGTTGATATACTGCAAAGAGGATGTTACTATGAAGCACTTTATAGGATTTTTAAAAATGCAGAAGCTGGACTACAGCTGACATTATTTTAAGAAAGTTGAATTTCATTAAAAGCAATGTATAATTAGTTTACAAACACTGTATTTCATCCATCCATCCATATTAATACAGAAATGTGAATGAAATTTCAGTTGTTAGATTTTGCAAAAAGGAAAATGCCAGAATTATGGCCTCTTTTACATATACACTTCATATCGAACACATCAGTTTCTTGTTTTTAGTGTATTAAGACTGACAGTAAGTAATTTCTGACTACAGTCCTGCTACAGGAACAACAATTCCAAACTTTGACACAGGAGGAACTGAAATACGAGATAAAGACACAGGCACTTGCTGAAACAGCAACAGAAGAGATAGGAGACCTCACATGCTGGTACTCAGCATAGATTTTATTTAACATGGCAATTGAAAGGTGGATCAAAGGATTGACCAGATGCATAATAGTCTAGTGAAGTCTCCCCTTATTATTCTCTTAATACTCTGCTTAATTTTCAGGGAAGAAATCTCTCTAAATCTAGTATTTCGAAAATCATAACTATTGGTACATGAGTCACATTTCTTGACAGCTTTCAAGTTGTTCTGATTGGTAATATCATGTAGTTATCTTGGTACAAGAATTTCAGGTCTTGGGGACTCAGAGCCCTTACCACACGCATTTTTTTAAGCATGTGAGTAGTCCAATAAGAGCAAATACGATAACTCCCATGCAAAATGTGTGGCTGGATCTGAGGCCAAGAATTACACATATAAGAGAGGGAAGAGAGGAAATTCCACAATAATGACTGGAGCACAGTCAGAAGAAAGATAGAGGTGCCAAGGCAGCAGCAGTTTCCTGAACCACAGCCTTGAGCTGCACCATTTAAAGTTATCATATTTGGTCCCAAGTCAATGGACACATAAGATCAACAGCTAAAGAAAAACACCTCCAAGAAGACAGTGCCCAATTAGCACCATCACAGGAAGCCAAGGCTATGTTTGCACCCCCAAAAATTCATGCAATGCTTGCATGTTCAAAAGATTTCAAAATCAGCAAATATCTCACTTTGCTAAAAATCCCAGTGCCAGGAGCCATATGATTGACTCAAGGCAAAAAGCATTTCAAGTGAATCATACATCCAGGCAAGCCCAGACAGGACACTACCTATCAGTTGGCCATCTTAATGGTTATCTCTCTTTAGGAACTTCAGTGTCAACAAAACCCCTGGCAAACACAGACCAATCTCACATGCCGGGCCCAGACCTGTACTTCTTCCCATGGTAAAATTCCCACAGGTAGCAGTGGAAATTTTACCTTAAGATCTGCACAGCTCTGTTGTTTGTGTGAAGGTCAGAGCTGAGCCTTCTGTAGTGAACAAGTAGCTACGCATATCTTCATACTACCATGTTGCATCCTGACTAGACAGCCTCCAGCAGAGTACCCGAGGAACAGGGAGTGAAGGAAGAGGAAAAGTGTGGTCTCCCTCTCTTCTCCATTTATGCATCAGCTTATCAACCCTCCTTCCCAAGCACCCCTCAACAGCCATGGGAAGTCACTCAACAGAAGTTCTGTCCAATGCTCAAGGTTTGTTTTCTGCCATGCTTACACGCCAAGTGGGAAATTTACAAAAATACACCAGGAAAAATGCATTGCTTAGTTAGATGGTTCTACTATCAACAGAGTGGGTATGAGCTCTGTGATCTACAATGACCTGAAACTGGCAGACAGCTTGGGCCGATGCTCCTATGGCTAAGCATCAGCAATTCAGACTTATGGGAATATATCAGATGGCCTCCCCTCTCCAGTCCTCAGCTAAAACTCTAATTCTCCAGTGAGTCAGGCTCTTCTACTAAATTCAGCTGTAGAACAGCTTAGAACAGAAGTCAGCTGATGATGAAGTGGAAAAATTTAACTAGCAAACATGGTGTGGAAAAAATCTGAAGTCAGCTGAAGCTGAACAGGAGGAATTTTTTCTGTTTGCATGTTTTTCTGTTCTTCCCACAACTGGATTTCTAATATCATATTCAATCCAGAAAGATGAGCAGCCTCCACCTGCAGGATTGTCATACTACTTCAACCAGAATCGAGGTTTTTCTCTTCCAGCTTTGTTTAACTGCCCACTTGGAGGTGGTGGTCCCCACTGAAAGCAGGTGTATATGGCAGGACAATGTTTTGCACATTTGCTGTAAACTGTGTAGCATGAGTTATAAGACTTAACCCATAAAAACTTCTGAGATCATCAGATAGAATATGAAAGCAAAATTTTTCTTACAAGTCTTGCAGCTTTTTTTCCAAAGAGGAGACATCTCTCTGGTATTTCATTGGCCCAACTATCTTGCATTTATTTTCAACTGAAAACATTTTTTTGTACTCCTCCTAAAAATTGCCACACAATTGTTTTGGTGCCAAAACCCTCCCATTTTCCACCCCACAGACAGTTGCAGCAGAGAGGTGAAGCAATGGCAAAATGCCGCCTTGCTTCTATGAATTATGTGGACAGTGGGATTATTTTCCACCAAGGTCTTTGGGACATTCATTGTAGAAGCCACTGTCCAAAATCAACAGATGGAACTCAGACTTTTAAGGAAAGTAGTTCAATGTAATCAGTGCACAACCTCTATTTTAATAGTTATTAACATTTAAATTCAGTCATAAAATACAGATAAAAACCCCCACATGTTATCGTTTCAAATTAATAAATAATCAATATATAAAATAAAATCTCTGTCATGGCTTGAAAGTAGAATTTTAGGATGGAATAGCCACTGCACGACAAATGTGAAACAAAGCCAAGCCCAGTCACAGCAAATGATCGAAGTGTCAGAAGAACTCTCTTGCTGTGACCAAGTAATGATGATATTTCACCTTGGGCTTCAGTGATTAGCCAATATGCTGTCTTTCATGGAGTTACTTCAATTTGGAAGATGAACTGCTAATATGAATACTTTTCAATTTTATGGATATTTATTTAACAAAAAATATAGATATATACAAAGTTTTTTTTTCCTGGAATCTAATAGAAATGAACAACAGCAGTAAATTTTAGTCAACAGCGTGCTTGAAAGGCTCTGCATTTGCAAGAACTGTACTCACAATTGCTTCCTTTGCTGGCTTAGTTGACAAATAATTACCTCCTTGCTGTGTTTTTGCTGGTAGTACCAGCTAAATGCCTGAAACTACAAAACCTGGCCCCGCTGTAACTTTCCAGCCACTGCTCTTCAAGGCTTTATTCAAGTTTAACTGCTCAGCCTGGCAGAAAAGATGCCAAACATAGCTATTGGCCCAAACCAAGCCTCCAGCTGTCTCTGGTTCAGCTTCTGATGCCTGGCAGGCATTGACACTCTCCACAGCAACAATTCCATCCCTGGAACTGCCTTTTTCTTCTACTGAAGCTGGCAAAATATCACTGGGGCTAACACTAGAACTGTAGACATTCAAAACAGGTTCAGGCAGCTACATTTTATAGACTGGTATGAAAAGAAAAATAATCAGGAAGTATGACATAATTACAGGGTAATAAAACTATAAACATTGTTAATACATTAATTTAATATTTGGCTTTCTCATCTTGGTGTACAAATCCACAGATGTCCAATTGTTTCCATTTTAGGTTTGAAGAAGTATTTTTTTTGACTGATGTCCATCAGTAGATACCTATTTTTTTCATCATGATGCAGAATGAAAGGTGTCAGAAATATTACCAAGGGAAGCTCATCTCCCCAAAGAATAAGCAAAAAATATAAAATAAAAACTCTCATCATATTATAAAGATGTAATTTGTCTGGGTGTGAAAAGAAAAAACCTCTACTAGAGCAAAAATGTTTCTACAAGAGTAGAGAAGGCAAAATATTACTGCTACTAGAAAAAAATGTTCTTGACATCCAACTTTCTGACTCCTTTCTGAATGTCTGTGTTGAAATTCCTAAGCCCTCAGAAAACATATTGTTTCAGATGAGGCCCATAAACGCACAATTGTCCTGGCTAAAACCTTCTCATGCTGAAAACAAGGTCTTCATAGCCAAGAGAGGGAAAATCATTATAGCTTTAATTTTCAAAGGAGCAAAAAAGTCAGCTAATGAGAGCATCACTAGTGAGCAGAGATTTATGTTCACCTCTCCTGAAGACGTGATGCCTGCAGGAAGGGACAACATCACAGAGGAGATCTGTGACTCATGGCAGTAAGGGCAGAGTGGGAGGGAACAGAGTTGAAGGGAGAGAAGTGTGTGGGACTGCAGATGAGGACAAGAGGGATACTGCAGGAAGCAAGGATGGCTACGAAATTTGGAGAGATGTCAGATGGTCATTCACCAAATTTAGAGCTGGTCCAAACCTTACTGCCAGCAGAAAACTCGCGGAGGTTCACCAGTTGCTGGTTTGAATAGAGTGAGCAAACGTAATCGTCTGAGAATACCAGCCTTTTTTTATATCGAAAATGACCCTATGAAACTTGTTTTGATTTGCTTAATTTAAGCTACCTCTCCAAAGAAGAAACCCTGAGACTCTTTGGGAACTGGACATACTATTGTTTTTTATTTACTTATCTTTTATACTTGAAAAAGTACCAGGAAAAGATGCTTTGGATGAAGAAGGAAACACCAATAGCCTTTAAACAGTTGGTCTTGGTTGTCAAAGAGAGAGTTTATGTGCCTTTTCCTTTTACAACAAATGCAAAGCTGCCATAAAGCACTCCACCCCTTATTTAAAGTGAGAGTTTCTGAATATGAAAATCACCAGATGAAAAGCTGTTTATGCCGCCTACAGAGGACAGAGATGTTCCAAGTATGCCCTATATCACTTATCAACAATAATATTCCTGCATTTAACTCATGGTTCTGCTGAAGTCTGAAAAGACTGTTGTATTTTTTCAGGAAAAAAAGACCGACCAACCAACAAGCCTCCTGCAAAATGATATTGAAATAGTTGCAAACATACACAGTACTGTAGGGAATTCTGCATATGCCTACTACAAATAATTTTGAATCACTCGTAAGTAGGGCAGAAACCTCTGAATGGCAAGTAAGATAAAAGTCAGTAAAAACAGCTTGCCATTAGACCAATGATGTTTAGGGATTACACTGTGAGATTTAAGGAGGTAATCTCATTTTGTCCATGTGGGATGAAATGAGTGTGCCCTACTGTGGATCTTACACTGCTCTTCAGAGACTTTACTTTGCTTTTCTGCATAATTGCTGGTGTTGTACAAGTTGAGAACAAAGCACTATATTTTTCAAATGATCAAATGCCCCTTTGCAGATTATCACTTTGAAAAACTCATTATTTAAGAACAGGTCTGAACAGAAGACATATCCTAAATCCCTTCGATGCAGGCAGTGATCTTCTCACAAGCCATTTTACCCCAAAGTTCCTTTGAAGAGAACGTAGTGCTTGCCTACTTTCCTACCAACAGTATAAAGTCAGCTTTGGGCAATATTTTAAAATAATACAAAAAACTGGAAAAAAATTAAACGGTTGAAAAAATTGCAGTTTCTTAGGCAATGGTTATAAAATTCTATCTTTTCAGCTATGCACTTCCAATTGTTACTATAAACAGGATCACAGTGTTCTTTGCTAAAATGAATGGTCTAAAAAAAAATCATCACAGTTACTTGTAAGGATCACAATACAGTTGTATCATTCCACCCTAAAACAAAAAATAGTGTAATTTTTAAAAATTCTTCAGAAAGCTCAAGTCAACAACATATTTTCATAGAAATCTCTCTATATATACATATAAGATATATATGCACACAGATATATAGATTTATATGTATAAAAAATAAACCCCAGCCTTACCTACAGTGATAATCTTGCAGTCATATAAGAACGAAGCCCTTACTCATAATGAGAATCAGATCGTGAGAGGAAAGAAGGTGAAATCTGGAAGCTAGTTCCTACTCGAAAAACCACGACCGTGAGGAAGGCTGTAAGTTTCTCTATGAATCAGCCAAACATCTGATCTCTGGGGATAATTAACTGCCTGAAAATAAATGCATCTGGAATCTTTTTTGTGGAATAGGAGGTAGGAAAAGAATAGAAGCAACATAAAAAACAAAGCTCAGAAGATTTTATCAGATAACTGCTGTAAAGGATTTCACAATTCCTTGGTAAAAATCAGTGAATATTGAACACAAAGCAAAGAAAGTAAAAATTTTAGCAGCAGCCAGTACTTTTTGATCTACACAATTAAAGGAAAAAGAAATTACAGAATTACTGAAATAGTAGTATCACATTTTTTAAAATGAAAATACTGCAAATTAAAATGTTTGTATGCTTTTTTAACACAGACATAATGACCAGCTGGAGTGCAGGCTTCCTGCAGTACACAGATAACATGGATGTCTCCTCACAAACTGACGAACAACAGGAAATACAAATCAAAGCTGAGACACCATTTCTAACTTGCACAAGTGTAGCAAAAGTATAAGCCCAGTTAAATTTCCCTAGGCAAAGGTCTTGCAATCCATGTGCTCTGTAAATACAGTCTAAGTGATGATGACTGCGGCACTTATATGCAAAAGCAATTGGAAATATGGTCTGAATTAGATGTTTACTTGCCCCACTATGTATACTGTAATGTGTGTTTAGGCTTTATCTTTTATTTAGGGCATTTAGGGCATTTAAAGTTGCTTTAATTAACTCAGAATATGAGAAATACTTAAAGATGCTTAGATATTTTTAATCTCTATCTTTCTGGTACACATTACAGGCAGAGGGTAAAAGCACTCATAAAAGTAAATAGCCCTCTAATTGAAAGTTATTTAATTACTTCACACTAAATGTAAGGGCCAGAGGTGCACCACCCTAATAATGCACTTTCCTTTAAAACCAAAAGCTTGTGGAACTGAGCTGTTTTATTTGTCTACTCCTGTGTATAATGTGGATATTCAAATGTTACTCTCAAACTGGGAGGAAATTTGCATTCTTTAGAAAAATCAGATTCCTGGCAGTGAAGTGGCTATTCATTGACTTTGCAACATTCAATGCTGTCTTAAGACAGCAAAACCAACTGATAGTTGCAGTTGACATATTATTATTTTTCCTTGAATGAGCAAATCTCTTCAAGAGGTGTTAAAGAAACACACACACAAAATAGGATTACAGGGTACTTAATTGTAAACAGTTCTTTACACAATTCTATAAAAAAGAAACTAAAATCAGTTCTGACCAGCTGAGAATGTGAATTGTATGTTCTAGGATTTGCTCCTGCTGCTAATAGGTTTTAAGGGAAGGGCAGCACTGAACACTGAGCAGCTAGAAGTCCTTATCACAGAAACATATTACCACAGGCAGCAATCACCCAGAAACGGAGCATAAACTAAGCTGTGACAGTTTCCCCCAAAATAGTACAACAGATGAATATAAGAAGGCGGCAAAAAGCACTGTGCAGAGGGCAGAAGTTCACATGAAGAAAATCAGATTCTTCCAAGAGGTGATCACGAGCCTTTGTCCAGGTGGTTACCTAACATTTGTTTCTCATCTCCTCCACCTTTGCATCTCCCACTGTCTTCAGCTGGGATGAATGCATGGATGGACGTAAAGCCCCAGCTGTGTCCACAGCATTACACAAAGACTTTCCTTGGGGTGCAAGTGAACTTTAAACCATTTTCAGTGCACAGCTGTAACAGATTGGTAGAAGAAGCTCTGCAGGAGGACATTCTGGTACAGTGCCCCTGAGGACTGGAAGCCTAGAGAGACCGAGTGCGGAGTACAGAGAAGTTATGGGTGCCACAGTGGGTTACCACCATGCAGGTGGCTATTGGGGAACATTTTTCCCATGTTTCAGTCTCTCAGCAGCCTACGACTTGAGAAAAGCCTCCCTGATCCCCTAATGCGTAGTCTGGCCAGCCCACCCGCTCCTCAGGAACCCCTCATGCGTCACTGCCAACTGGGTGCTCGGCTGCCTGTCCACACATCCCACATCAGTGAGGAGGTTTGCTCTCACCACACCCCGTTTCAACTACAGCTAGATTATTCCTCATTGGAATGATTGTGTGTAGGTGGATTTTGAAAGCCCCGGGTTTCACTCTGCTTTGAAGAAATTCTACTGCCAAACACTGGTGTTCAGAGGGGTTCCTGGAACTGGTTGTGAAGCCAAAGCCAGTGCACAGCCATGGGGTCCTCTACAGATGACCTTGTCAGAAGAGTTGGGTTTTATTTGTGCTATATCAAGTTCTTGCACATCTTCTCCCCCCTGTCTTTTTGACTGTTTATGTCTTCTCTGGGCTGGGATACTTTTCTATAATATGTGCATAAACCCTGGGAGAACTGAATGAGGTTTCCAGGTGTTTCTACAAAAGCGAGTAATATACATTTTTCTGCTGGATGTTTTAGAGCTAGCTTAGCCATTTTTTGTACTTATTGTCTCCTAATTTACATACCATCATATCCATTTGCTTATACAGATGCAAATATGACTGGTGGCAGGAAGTCTGCATTTGGATCACCATTTCATCTAATTTATGAATTTTCTCTCTTATGGTCCCTTCAGTCCTTAGTACCATTATGATTTCCTTCTCTTCCCTTTAAAGGTTTACTTTAATGAGGAGGAAAAAATGCTGTCATTTCAGTGGCAAGGAAAAAGAGACATCTACTCCATTGGGTCTTGTCTTTGAATTTCCCTTAAAATTGCACAGTCTCTGCTGCATCATAGTACCTTTTCCCTTCTTTTGCCATAAGGGCCAGCAATTACCTAATGATAACAGGGAGCCAAGTCTGAATATGCTTTATATTAATTTATATTCCCCTCATCTGATTAGCAGCCGTTCTGGGAAGAAAGCAAGGAGGAAATTTCACACATGCTGGAATTTTCAGGAGTGTATTTACTGTCTGAAACAACTTTTGGAGATTTCTGATCTAACTAAAGAGACAATTATCTCCTTACATCCAAGGGCACTGGAAATAATGACTTTCTGATTATCTGTTGTTTAAAAAGAAGTACATATTTTATATATCACAGAATCACAGAATCACGGTGGTTGGAAGGGACCTCAGAGATCATCAAGTCCAACCACAAAAAAAAAAA
>JAOTQQ010000019.1:65268982-65280612 GCA_026546715.1 Gallinago undulata | reverse complement strand
CCAGCCTTCCTGGACTCCTTTGCCCTTCAAGGCTGCCTCCCAAGGGACTCTGTCAAGCAGACTCTTGAAAAGACCAATATATGTATGTATGTATGTATGTGTGTATGTATGTATATACACACAGATGGGATAGATTCCACTCCAAAAGACTCACAGCCCAGCCCAAAGAGCACCATGTCATGTATCCATCAGAGGTGCTCCCAAGTACCTGAAGCCACATCTGGTGTAAAGAGACAAGCCAGTGCACAGAGGTTAGTTACATTAGGTGTTTCATAGGGTCATAGTCACAGGAATTCCTCATGTGACCAAGACTCCCCAGTCTATTCTTTCTGAGACATAAGTGCCCAAATCAGCCATGTATAGCTCTCTAGCTTTGAAAGAGAAGCACAAATCCTAATTTGGACCTGGTGAATATGTATGGGCTGTCTCCTCAAGGATAATCCAGGGCTGCTCTCAGGGCCAGATCAGTTACGCACGCAGAGAGCAAATCTGTTGGTGCAGAGACCACTCGGCTTTTCCTACCTCATCCCAGTACAACCCCACTGATAACTAAATGCTAGCTAGAGACAAAAAGTGTTCTTGAAGTGACTCACTTTTCAATGGCATAAAGTTAACAAACCCATTACCTTACCTTTCCACCACTGATATACAATTAAGTGGGAAGCTATTGACTGGCTATATGTAACACATCAGCTGCTCCAGTGCAATTGTCTGTGTCCCCTCACAGTCTCAGAAGACAGAAATTGCATAAAAAGAAGAAACTATGCCCTTTCAACGGTAGTTACTAGGAATAGAGAAATGAGTTTGTCCAACATGAGAGAACCGGCACAATTACCAATCTGAAATCTAAATCTAAAGACCTGGATGTGCTTCAAGTCTTCTCCTTCTGTCCCAGGCCGTGTACTCATTGCTGACAAGACATGGACCCAGTAACTGTAAGGTTTTCTGGTGACTCATTTCCATGAAAATTCCTGGCATACAACATCTAATGAGTAAACCCTCAAATGAGCTTGCTCATGGTGTCACCAAGCAGGAGAGCTGACAGTCCTGCAGAAGGGTGTGTAAGAGACAAGAAGGTCATGGGTAGCAGCATGCAGACATGCGAAAGTAGGTGAGATTTTACTCAATTACCTCCATAGGACATAGGAAAAGTAATGGCTTTTCTTGATTTTGTTAGCTAGACCAGCCATGCAAGGAAAAGCAGTCCAGTGGGAAGCGAGAACCCTGTTGGACAATAAGTTGAAAAACCAGCACCTTTACAAAAGAGGGAGATGGCCATAGAAATCATCCAGGTAAAATAATCTCTATGGTCCCTTCCAACTCTAAAAATAATTCAGTGAAATTCAGTGAAATAAGCAGCAGACTATAAGGTGTTATGGGATGGGATGGTGTAATGATACCTCAAGGGGAGAGGTGTCATGATATGGATGCAATAGCTAGATGGCTATTGACTTCAAGAAGGGGAATCTGGAGTTGTAGGTAAATAAAGAATGGCTACAAAAATATACAACTTGCATATATTTGTAAGTCAGGTTGATCAGGAAGGAACCAACCTAGGAATTTTTCCAGATGCTGGGGTTTTTTTCAGCAGAAAATGACAGTTCATTGAAAACAAGTATTTGCCAGGAAAAGGGCAAACTTGAGGACTGTCATCTGTTCACACAAATTTCACTCAGCTTCGCAAAACATTTGGTTTAAAAGTTTGCAACTAAAAATATTTTATCTTACTTGGAGAAAAAGAAACCTATATTGTAAGTAAAGCGAAATTGAATTTCTTTAAATTTAAAAATATGTTACGTGCATGTGGTAAAAAACTATATGAATAGTTTCATTGCTTTAAAAATATCTCAAGTGATACAAACCATTATTATTTTTCAAAATTCATTAGTAAAGCAGATCTTTATATTTAATTTTGGTGAGAAATTAAGTGCTATTTAGCTCATTAACCAGCTGTGCTCTGGTTAGAAAATGTTTGGGGGAGAAGGTAAGTCTATCTCTTGAAGGACAAAACCACAAATATAACTTTTGTGTCATTGCAAGTGACACTATGAGGTTCAAAATTTTCTAAGAGAGAAGCCAGGCTCAAGTAATTTTATTTCATCAATATCTGTCCACCCCACCTCACAGCCAATGCACCTTTAGACATCCACTCAGAAAAAAAAAAAAAAAAAAATCTAAATGGGATTAAGTGGAGCTTGATTGAAATGACCGAGTCCAGGCAATTTGTATTTGGTATCTAAATGAAAACATGGAGCACAAATTTTTTCAAGGAGATGGAGGGGGGAGAGGGAGAAAAAGCCTAACTCTAAGAAGCATTATCTGAGTCATCGTGCAATTAAAGTCTGTGGGCTGATCTTGGGTCTGTTCCACCTGCTTTGCACCAATTCCAGTGGTATTATGCAGTTCAAAACCTAACTCAGCTGCTCATCAAACGATGCCTTTGGCGTAAGGAAATCCCCAGGAGTCAATCTTTAAACATTCCCTCCCAGGCTTTTGTGTAAGGGGCAGGGCCAGTGAAAGGGAATGTGGTTTGGGACATCCACAAGGTCCAACCAGTCTTTGGCTTCTGAGGTGGTCCCCTGGGGCCACAGTCAGTGGGTGCTAAATTCACTAGCCCATGGCTACTTTAATTTACACTGGAGGCTGTTATCAGGTAGCACCAAAATATGGCACATAAATATTATGAACCAGAGACCAACCACAGGAAGAAAGCAAGCTGCACTTTGTGCCTGCAGGTAAGATAAGTTCACTGTTCATGAATGCAAAACTAATAGACCGATTCTTTTAAAACAAGTCTCTTCCTTAGATTGCAAGGAGATATACAAAAGGAGCTGAGTTTCAACTGAATCCACTTAACTCACGCTGAGTTATGCAAGTGCAACATTCAGGGGAGGGATGTGAAAGACGAAAGGAGACATAAACCAAAAAGGACAAAGTTGCTTCAACATAATCTTTCCTAAAAATGAAGCGATGCTATGCAAAGGCTGGGATGAGTCTTATTTCTGTAAAAAGTCCAAACCAGCATGAGTGAGCAATAAAAGAAAAGGAAACAAGGAGGGCAGTTCTGCCTGGCCACCTTGAGGACTTCCTCGCAAAACCAGATTAGCATCTTATCAAACACCTTAAAAGATGTGTCAGAAGCTGCACAATACCATATGGTATTGTGAAGGTACGGCAAAAACCTCAGGTCGGTAGGACGTTTTAGAAAGATCGCTGGTAAACCAGAATGCTCCCTTAAGCCCAAGTTTTGCTCAGAGAAAGGCCTTCCATTGCCTGCCCCTGCCCCACCAACAGGTACGGCACAAAACACAGGGCAAAAATTCCCAAGGCCCCACACTCCACTACAAGCAAGTACTGAATCACGTCTTTCAGAAGGGAAACAAAGGAGCTTGCTCCTACTATTGAAGGTTTTATACAAATAATAACCGAGAAAGATTATCTGGAAAAACAAAGGAGCAGTTTTCCAATGAAAGCTGTATTCCTATTTGCAGCTGGGGTTTTGTGTTTTGTTTTTTTTTTGCAACACACAGGAGCCTGCAACTTAGCAATCATGACTGCAGTCAGCCAGTTTTGCTCATTTCTCATCAGATATCCCAATTAATTGATAATTCCTCGTTCTAAAATATTAGCCACCACATAAACTCTTTGATGCTTATCGGTCAACACTCTGAAACTGCATGTTTTTTTCTACTGCTCAGTATACCTTCTCTGTGCCATGAATATCTGCGCCAGTTAGCTTAGACAAGGAAATACTAAAAATCTTAACATATTGGAAGGATAAATGCATGTGCATGGGTATATAATATTTTTATGTATATATTCATACATGCACAGGCACATACCCAAAAATACTTCTACTGAAGTGTAGTGAGTTTTGAAGAGAACTTGGCACTACTGAAAGATTCATAGAAACAAACCTGAAAACTGGTTGTCAAATAATGCAAACCAAGGCACAGAACACCATATACTGTATTAAATACTTTGAGCTTACTGAGTTGCTTGCTTGGACTTGCAGGAGAAACCTGAAAACTGAGAGATACAGTCAGTATGAAACAGCACTTAGAAGTATGTGCTTTGCCTCCTACTCCTGCATATTTTATCTTTTATATTAATTATGACTTTTAATGATGGGTAATCTTCAAAGAGGTGTTGGAAGATCTCTGAGAGAGAAGTTGAATGCAAGGAATAGACTGGGTACAGTCACAAATCAAGAGGTGGAGTGAGGAAACAACCTTGGATCTGTGGGACAAACAACGGCATGAGGGGGCTAAATGTGGCAGTGAGTCAGAGACAAGGAAGATTTTCTCCTCGGGGAAAGGGAGGGGAAGATCAAGAACTCCCATGCAGGGATATAATCTGGAAAAAAGAGTTTGTGTGACATGGAAAAGAAGAAATATTTAGGATACCTGTGGGTGGCAGAGCAGGGATGTAAAGCCATTGTTGAAACAATAAAAAATTCAGATTTTTTAACCTGCAAGTCTAAGTCATCCTCTGGAAACTTGCATCCCTCATTGTTGTCCATCGGTAGCATCTTAGACAGCACCTACTTCAAAGCTTCAGTGAGGACCCCAAAGACAACTTGAAAAAACTGAGTTTCCAGCAAATCAACATATAAAACTTATCTGGGAAAAATGGAAAAATCCTCCTGGAGTTATTGGTACAATGTCTTCTAGGCCAGACCGCTAGTGTTCTTAAAAGAAAGGAAGAGAAAGATGCCACCACAAGTCAATACACAAAAACAAAGCCCTGATGTTTTATAACCTTATAATCTCTCAATATATACGTATGGTATAGTAGTGTGTATATATATATATATATGTACACACGGTCTATATATTCTTTCTCTCTCTGTACATACATGTTAGTATAAGCACTTTCCTTTCCTATCTTCTAACAAACAGATGAGAATGAACTAGAGAAGTAATGATGATCTTATAATCAAAAGGAAAAGCCATTGGCTGTTTACATCCCCCTATAGTTTGCTTAGAGCAGAACAACAGTGGACCCTGTTAAAGGATGGATTGCAATTGGCCATATGTTGAAATACAAGAGACTGCAAAGCAAGGTCCCTGCCTGAACATGTATCAGTTTTCCAAAATTATCATGGTGTGTGACAGCTGTGGAGCAGCCCCCAACCCCCCCCCCCCAAAAAAAAAAACTGCACTGCAACAGGAGGAGGACAGAGAAAGGAACTGGAGCCCCTGCATCTCCTTTGCTCTTAGAAATGCTGCTTATAGCCTGAACCTGCGGCACCCCTTGTTTGGTATCACCTCCTGCTTCTCCCACTAAATGTGCCAGTACTGAGGTGGGTGGATGTGAACCAGAGACAAATTCCCTTCTCACACTTTGGAATGACAATCTGAGATAACCCCATCTCACTTTAAGGAACCTAATTCAAAGCTGAATTTTCTTCAATGCTCATGTTCAAATATTTTTCAGCTGCTAAAATGAGGTATATTATTGTTTTTAATTTATGTATTCAAGCACTATTAGATGACTCAATTGATGAATAATAGTATCAAATAGTTCACTTGATGTTTAGCTCTTCCTGACTTTCAGTGCCCTCGTTTTCCATCAATATCAGAAAACCCCTCATTATGTGGAAATGCTATCTTTCCATGCCCGGGAAATTTGGGGTTCAGAATGAGAGAGACAACAAACCATCACTGCTGTGGTTTGCCCTATTTAGTATAATCAAGAACCCATTCCTGCAAGTTCCTGAGCAAAGGATTCCTGGTGGGTTCCCATTGGAAGGACAACACACCCGTGAGGCTTCCCCGCAAAGAACACTGGTCAGCCATCATGTTCTTTGAACAGGCACCATCCCTCATTTGTTTAATGAGATTTCTTAAATGAATTATTGCTGATTTGGAGGAGTTACGACAACCTCTGCAACCATGTCTTTCCAAAGTGCAGAAAATAGTACAGTTGCTCAACAGTCTAGATTATCATATGAATATAATGCATTTAGAGATAACCATATTCTGTTAAATGCAACTCTACAGAAAGGAAAAGTATCTACTTTGCTTCTTGAAGAACAGGCACAGGAAAAAAAAAAAAAGAAAGAAATTACCCATTAACAGCCCTTGAAGCTCCTTCACACTCTCATTTACTTCATGGAAATTTATTAATCCTGTTATGACTGAAATAAAAATGCTGAAGAGGACTAGAGAATTGAAGTCAAATGCAGAGATCCATACCTTTTCTTAAGCAGATCAGGTGGCATTTGAGAACAGAGATCTCTATTATGATAAAGAATGCTACTAGTACATTTACTTGTCAAGAATATGCCAAGAAAACAGCATCGAAAAAATTTCTGTCCGGTCAAAAAAATTGGCTTTGTATAAAAGAAGAAATAATTCTGCTGAAGAATGAGAAGAATAGAGATAGGGCTCAGTGAAAGCAAGCACTTCAACTCCTTTGAATTGAAGAAGTCTTTTAATTGTACCTTCACTTCTATGCTGTTGTGTTTTCTTGGCAGAAATATTCAAGAAAAGCAAATATTAAACTCCAGTCCTGGAATACTGAGTAAAATACAAGCCTGAGCAGGGTCCAGCATTTCATTTATGCAATATTTGCAGTTCCACATATGCCTTCAACAAGCAGGGTAACATATTAAGTAGGTCTGTTCTGCACAAGCGCAAACTTCAAAGAAAATGCTGAATTCTGTAGGCCATATGAATATTGTTACCTCGGGATCTGACTCTCTCCCTCCTTTTGCAATTTGCACAACAGCAGTTTACCACGTAAGTTTTTGAGTCAGCAAGGAAAAACAGCATCACAAGAGGATGGTGCCTATTCTGCTTGCAGGCTGCTTGTATGAAAAAAAAATAAAAATTTTGCCCATATTTTAATAAAGAGCACAAATGTTCTTCAAACCAAATCAGCAAATCTTCAGTAGAGGCAATGGTGTGCATAGCACAAGCAGCTCGCTTTGGGCTTTGGGTGTTGCACTGACTGTTTTCTATTTTTTAAATCCTAGCATAGCCCTGTGGATACAAACTGCTCTCAAGCAATGGGTGTCTGACTTGGCACCAGCTGCTGGGTACCTGTTTTTATGGGAAGAGAACAATCACAAGACGGTTTTATTGCCATCAAGTTATTACCACTATTAGCCATGGATAAGTAGCATCAAACAACAAAATCACAAGTAAATCCAATCTTCCTTATAGTTTTTGGAAGGGTACTGCACAACACACAGATTAAAGCTTCAGATGGGGGCCTAAGTTTAAACATGAAGGAGAAACTATTAAGGCTGTTTTACATCAGTTTCAGTGAGATTCATCATATGCTTAAAGTGGAGGGAGTTTCTGTGACAAACAGGTAATTTTTCACTCAGTAATTCCTATAAAATGGTTCCTGAGGGACATGGTTTACTGGTGGATTTGCCAGTGTCAGTTTAATGGTTGGACTAGACGTTCTTAAAGGACTTTTCCAACTAAACAATTCTATGATTCTCTATTGTGAAGCCACAAGCCCAGTGAAGCCAGCAGCAGTTTTATCCTTGACTTTGGTGAGGTCATAATTTCATGCATGTGCCCAAAATTTAGAGCATGAATATACTGGCATATTTTTCACCATACAAGCATATTTGTACCTCACATGAATCACATTCACAAATTCTACCAATTTATCCTTTTAATATGTATTTCACAGCCTTTACAGTAGAAATTTCTCTCTTCTAATCTGTTAAAAAATATTTTTTCTTATCTTCTTGGGTTTTTTCCTTTTCCTTTTAGGTAGAAAAAAATATATCAAAATGCTCCGCTTCTGTGATGCTTGAACCAGAGAAATTGGTTAAGACTTTGTATAAAACCAAACCTAACACACACAAATTTCACAATGCCCAAAACAAGAAAAAAATCTGTTTGTGCTTTAAAGCAGAATCTGCTTGAAAAGCAGGTATTGTCTCAGAGCATTTATAGTGCAAATATTATGCCAAGTGCATAAAAAACAATGAAGTTGATAATCTAAAAACTGTAGATAAAATTTTGATTGTATTTAGGTAGCTAAATATCCAGGCTGAGACAAGCAGAAAATAAAGAATTAACTAGAAGTAGTTGTAATATTGTTAATAATTAGGAAGAACCATTTCTAATAAAAGTGGGGGGAAATTCAAACCCAGGAACAGAAATGCTCATAAAAAAATGATTTATTAAAAAAAAGAGAGAAATCACTGATATAGGTCTAAGGCCACTACAGTATAAATGTGTAGTCAGGGATTAGGAAGCTATTTCTATATTCATGTGAAGAAATAACATTTTATTTCTACTTTGGAAAAGAGAACATGTGTAAGAAGTAAGACAAGATATGGACTGCCATCTAGAAAATAGTGCTGACTACTTACTCAAAAAAGTTCATGCCTGTGGTGTGGCTCATTTAACATAATCAGAGTAGAGATATTTTTCATACACAGCGTTATCACCGTTAGTAGGCTGAGAGCTGAAAGAACAGAAAGTGATTCTAAAATCAGGCCCTGATCCAACAAATTACCTAAATATGTGCATTACGAGGGACATGAGCAGTCTAACTTGCCGCTGCAGCAATATGCAGAGTTACGGACACACTCAAGGGCTTTGCTGGACACATTTTAGTCACACACTAAAAACACACACACCCTAAAAGAAAATTACTATGCCCTTTTATTTCTTTATTCAATCCTCCTATGCAAGGAGTCTTTGTCAGAAAAAAAAAAAAAAAAAGAAAAAAGTATCACTTACAAACAGAAACCAAATCAGTGCCCGTTTAAACAGTCATCAGGGACCATTTTAAACCTCAAAGCACTGTGAGTCAAGGCTGGGGCAGGACACAGGATACTACTACATTTCTGCGTTCTTCTGTGGCACATCCTGAAAACTCTGCTTTTTTCTGAGGTAGTTGGTCCTCAGTGAGGTCCTGTTTCTGCACTGCCAAGGTGTTGGCAGCAAGACCTACTTTGGATAAATGGTTGCCAGGAAGCCCTAAAGTCTCAGATTGCTGCAGCAGTCCCAGTTAGTCCATAATATGGTTCTTCCTTTGGCCAGGAGGATCTGAGAAGAGTAAATCTGATTTCATCTAGAACAGGGTTAGCTACCAGATGCTTCTATAGTGACTGCCAGCTTGGGTCACACATCAACCAGTGACACAACATGGACAATGTTCTAGCCCAGCAAATGCTCCTAGGCCTTCCTCACCTGCCTCTCCCCAGCTGGCTAAGATAGGTCACAAATTCCAATTGAAATGCAGTGGTGGGATTTTGCTTTCGAAAAAAATTACTAAGTGGAGCGTGTTATTTATTTTGATCTCAACAAAGAAGTATAAGGAAAACATAACAGTACGCTACGTGGATAAAAGTGTGTTTTAGAGCACATAGACACACATATTGCTATTGGCACTAAGCATAATTAAAGATATAAATTAAGACAAATATTTACAATTTAAATCTTGTTTGATTTACACTATTTGTTTTATTTTAGGTGTCATCTTTGACAGAAAATTGCGTCAGTCGTATAAGTGATTGATTGTATCAGTCACATAAGTTCTTATTTTAATGCTAATATGTATTTAGCTTTCACTTGCCAACAATGAACAGGAGCTCTAAAACATGTGCATTTCACTGCTATGAAAATATATATTAGTATTATAGTCATAAATGAAAACCTAGACAGCTTTTTCATAGACTTTCCTCTTCTTTCTTTCCCAAAAGAGCACCCTACTTCCACTCAAAATAGTCAGACAAGGGAATTTAGCTACAAAAGCAATGCCAAAAATATTCATTAATAAATAAAGTTTATGTTTAAAAGCACAACTACAACTCAAATGAAGAGAACCAATCAGAAAAAAAAAAGCAACCTACAAAGCTTTGGCATTGTATCTCTTCAGCATTGTACTTTTCAAAGGTTTGAGCATCTGTAAATGATTTATACCATATATAAACTGTATATATACTGTATATAACTAAAATAAGCTGTAAGGACACAGAACAAACTTTAAGTATAATGAAGTTGAATTTTAATGTTTTACTGCTTTGATATTGCAAACTTTAATTTATCAGTGCAGTTCTGCAAGTTTTTTTTTAACTCCTCACACATATAGACATTTCACAGAAGCCAGTGAAATTGCTGCCAGAAAGGCAAATCATGATAATCACGGACTGCAAAACTTGCTAATACGTTAGGATTTACAAAACCACATACATATCACCACATACACATGATCCTGTACATATACTACATTGAGCTTCTGCTATTCTATCCATTATAGTTGTGTAAATAACACAACCTGCTACGGAATCTCCAAACTCTGCATTTTAAGGAGATGTAGAATTTCTATTTTATATAGAAGTAAAGATGAAAAAAGGAGAAGTAGACAGTTTTTCTGAATAGGTATCTTGATCTCCTTTATCATGATGGACCAGTGCCAGCATCTAACAGATCTTACACCAGGACAAAGAAGTTAATTACTGTGTGTAAACTGAGTTCTTTTTATGACTCATTTGTTCTCAATGAAGTTTTCCTTATGCCAACTGTTAAAACAGTACAGTCATTGCATTTTTTAAAATTAATGCAAATTCCAGCACTCTGCTGCCGTCAAAAAATGACAACACCCATCCAATGTTAAAACTTGAATACTTTTTTCCAGTTGTCAGTAGATACGGTTATGTTACATCCGGTGCTTCATCCTGCAGTCTCTACTCATATGGGTGTTTTATCTGATTAATGATTTTGACACAGATGCCCTTGGGTCAAAACTGTTGCAATGTAATTGCTGTCTTCAGGGATTCCCAAGCACGGCCTGCACAACTTTTGCATGCAGCTCGGAAAGTTAGTTAAATCTTTGCCATCCCAAGTCACACTGCAGATCCATCTTGCTGTCTACTCCCTAGAGAGGTGTCCTGCTCCCTGCCTGGCCCTCCCTGAATACAGTTTTGAAACCTCTGTGTTAGGCTTGTCCCTGTAGGGGACAAGGAAGACACTCTGAATATTGTAAACCCTTCACTCAAAAGCCACACAGGGAAACCAGTCAACACGTGAAGGATGAAAAGGACCTGTGGTGCTCCACTATATCAAGTGGCAATCTCCCGAATCCTGCCCCCCCCCCCCCAAATACAAACCCAAGGGGAACAGCACCTACAGAAACCCTGTATGCTCCAGAACCGTTTCTACAATAAAACGGAGCTGATGTTTTCCAGCAGGGAGAGTTCCTGATTTAACTTAGCCATGACACTTTCTACTATGGATCTCTCAGAGGAGACATCACACAGGTATCATTTGTAAGATGTAAGTGGTACTTCTGATAGAGGAGTTGTGACATCCGTTGCCAAATCTCTGGACAGGCTGGATCAATGGGCTGAGACTAACAGGATGAGTTTCAATAAGGCCAAGTGCAGGGTCCTGCACTTGGATCACAACAGCCCCATGCAACGCTACAGGCTTGGGGAAGAATGGCTGCAGAAAAGGACCTGTCAACTGTCAGCTGAACATGAGCCAGCAGTGTGCCCAGGTGGCCAAGAAGGCCAACAGCATCCTGGCCCGTATCAGGAACGGTGTGGTGAGTAGCACCCCCTGTACTCGTCACTGGTGAGGCCTCACCTCGAGTGCTGTGTCCAGTTTTGGGCCCCTTACCACAAAAAAGACATTGAGGTGCTGGAG
>JAOTQQ010000019.1:65256285-65268882 GCA_026546715.1 Gallinago undulata | reverse complement strand
CCAGTTTTGGGCCCCTTACCACAAAAAAGACATTGAGGTGCTGGAGTGGGTCCAGAGAAGGGCAACGAAGCTGGTGAAGGGTCTGGAGAGTAAATCTTATGAGGAAAGGCTGAGGGAGCTGGGGTTGTTCAGTCTGGGGAAGAGGAGGCTGAGGGGAGATCTTATCACACTCTATAACTGTCTGAAGGGGGGTTGTAGAGAGGTGGGGGTTGGTCTCATCTCCCAGGTCACAGGAGATAGGACAGGGGGAAATGGCCTCAAGTTGCATCAGCGGAGGTTTAGATTGATTATTAGGAAACATTGCTTCACCAAAAGGGTTATCACTCATTGGAATACATTGCCCAGGGAAGTGGTTGAGGCACCATCCCTGGAGGTGTTCAAAAGACAGGTTGACATGGTCCTCAGGAAAATGGTTTAGTGATTTTTATTTCTTATTTCTTTTTTTTTTTTTTGTCAGAGTTAGATTGATGGTTGGACTAGATGATCTTTAAGGTCTCTTCCAAACTAGACGACTCTATGATTCTATGAAATTTGTCTGTTTTCTTTTCATGACAGTGACGTTCTGTTTACCTCTCTTTTTCTCTGCTTTCATGCCATTTGCACTGGAAATATTTAAAGGAAAAGAGTTAGAAGATATGGAGGAGGAATTGTGAAAGTAAGTGGAAATGACTTATTTCTCACAACTACTTATTTAGTATAAGGTGACCAACTTGCGTACCTTTACATAACCCATTACCTTATTCCCATCCTTAAGTTATAATTAAGTGCTTCAAAGACTATAATTTACATAATAACCATGTTTCATTATGTCTAGCACTGATGAAAGGCCAAAAGGAAGGGAGCAAAGAGTTTATGAGATCCCATATTTTAAGATTTTATGTTATTACCGTACAATTGTTAGATTTGTGAGATTTTTTGCTACTTTTGGCAGTCTAGATAGCAGCCTGTAAAGCACCTACAGATGTAATTTTTTATTTTATATATTAAGTAACTATACACAGAAAATAAGCAATCATCAAAATAACATAAATAATTAAAGTATTTTTCCAAAGAACGTCAGGACATTGTAACTGTCCCAGAAATTAAAGGGACTAAAAAATTCATACACTAGCCTTGAATCAGAGCAAGAGGAGAACAAACAAATAAAAAATGGTAACAGAGCTATCTTATGGCTTAGAAAGCACACTTCACCACCAAAGAATCTCTCTGTGATGGAGGACAATTCATTCATCAAGAACAGATGAGTTGCCACGGTTGCAACTTCCACGGTTTAGAAGGCTATTTGCAACCCAGTTCATTTCACTCGTTAGCATAGAGCACACTCCCCACATGTTACTGATGGTGGTAATCTGTTGAAAAGCTTGAAACCAGATTTATTACCAAGAAACCATACTCTGGAATCTCATCCGAACATGTAGTGTTAATGTAGCCTTTTAAGAAATATTACTGGACAAAAATTTACAAATATTCCCTTTGATTTTCATTTTCAAAGAGCTCAAATAAGGTTCATCTACATGGATGATGGTGTTATAATCCTTCATGATGAGGGAAAACCACCCCTTTCATTTTCCAAACAGGAAGGATGGATGCAAAGAGAGATTAAAAGCATTGCACCGGTTTTCAGAGCAGTCTGTGACAAAACTAGAGCACCGAAAAAACCATAAGGAAGGTGAATACTGGAAGAGGGTAAAAGGCCCAAACAGGTCTGACTTCCCCAACAAACTACATTTGAATCAGTGAGCCAAATTAAACCAAATGGGACAGAAGAACAGAGGCCTTAGAATTACTGTGTTCCCACAATTTTCATAATAGGCAGCCAAGGACAAGAGAAAAAAATAATAATCATCTACTTGCGCCCTTCCAGGCTGGAGCTTAACCCTTAAAAGACTCAGTCTTGATGTGCAAACTCACAGGAGGATAGGATTGCCGATTTCTGCTGTTCACACAACTGTCTGATTGTTCTGTGGCCTCTGTACATTTCAGTAGCAAATTCCCCAAAGCCTTAGTGTTTTAAAAGGACATGATCTACAGCTGAACTTGTCAGATCCAGTTCTTCCCACACCAAGCATATCAGTGGTGATGTCAAGCTTTGAGGATCATTGTATTTGGTGTTGAGCACTTATTTTGCTGATGTACTATGTTTCTGCTGGTCCTATCTCCCCAGATCTCACATGCCTTTTTGAAATAACCTTTCAGGACCATGATTTTGCTGGGACTGGAACATTGCTGCTGAAACAACAGCATCCCAAATCCCTCTCTTTATTCTTTATTGATGACGCCAAAGAGAACACAACCCAAAAGTAAAATCAGTGCTATCATACCTGTAATAATAAATACAAGCTCTTTCAAAATGAGAAAAAAAGAGAAATCATTTGTAGAATGAAAGAAGGCAAAAAATATCCCAACAAAATATTCAAGCTTATTGAAAAGTAAGGGATGCCCTCCAGAGGAACCTGGGCAGGCTTGAGGGATGGGCTCGTGCAAAACATCATGAAGTTCAAGAAGGCCAAGTGCAAGGACCTGCATGTGGGTCACGGCAATCTCAAGCACAGATACATGTTGGGTGGAGAATGGATTGAGAGCAGTCATGAGGAGAAGGACTTGGGGCTGTTGGCGGATGAGAAGCTCAGCATGAGCTGGCAATGTGCACTCACAGCCCAGAAAGCCGACCACATCCTAGGATGCATCAGAAGTGTGGCCACCAGGCCATGGGAGCTGATTCTGCCCCTCTATTCTACTCTATTCACCATAAGAAGAACATGGACCTGGTAGAATGGGTCCAACAGAGGGCCACGAAGATGATGAGAGGGGTGGAGCACCTCTCCTGTGAAGATAGGCTGAGAGAATTGGGGTTGTTCAGCCTGGGGGAGAGAAGGCTCCGGGAAGACCTTATAGCAACCTTTTCATACCTGAAGGGGGCCTACAAGAGAGATGGGGAAGGACTCATTATCAGGGAATGGAGTGACAGGACAAGGGGTAATGGTTTTAAATGGAAAGTGGGGAAATTTAGGCTAAATATTCAGAAGAACTTCTTTACTGTGAGGGTGGTGAGGCGCTGGAACAGGTTGCCCAGGGAAGCTGTGGCTGCCCCATCCCTGAAGGTGTTCAAGGCCAGTCTGGATGGGGCTTTGAATAACCTGGTCTAGTAGGAGGCGTCCCTGCCCATGGCAGGGGGGTTGGAACTAGATCATCTTTAAGGTGCCTTCCAACCCAAATCATTTTATGATTCTCTGATTCTATGATTTACACTTATTCTTGAAAAAGTAGAAATGTACTTGTCCCATTAATCCACAGGGAGTGGGCATGGACAGCTTCTTCCAGAGGGCAATTCAGGTATTTCACAAGGAGTTTCTTACAAGGAGTCAGTCATCCTCACTGACTACACACAAATATCCTTCAGACAGCAACCCATGAGTGAAAACTTATCTGCAAGTCATGGCCTTGTAATGCACTGTCTGAGTGCAGAAGTAAAGAGGTTCACAAAGACACCAAACCCAAAAGGCAAGCACTTCTTCCATGGGAGGAAATAGATCCCAACTGCATGTCAGCCCTTGTAAGGATAATGCAAGTCTATTTCCACCCTAGTTGCCGAAAGACATCATCCCTCGCTGAATAACTAATTCCCAAATTCCAACACTCCGTTAAAGCAACAGGGCTCAGTTTTAAGCCTTGTCTTAAACTGCTCCTTTCAGCTCCAGCACGGGCACCACTGGCACACGTTTGTGAGGCAACACCTCCTTCGCTGGGAGTGATACCTCCTGAATGCAGCTCACCTGCACCCACAGCAGGACATCTGACTAAGGGATGATTAACACCCGTAAAAAGTGATAGGCTTCCACTTGAATGTAGCAGGGGTTTAAGGCAAACAACGGCAGTGACAATATCAGAGCAACCACCTGTGTTAATGCATGTTAACTAGTGTATTTCACAATCCTAAATCACTAGAGATAACACTTTGCTCAGGCACTGCTGAGTATATGAAGTATAAAGGGGTGGAAAATGAATTTCAACTCATTACCTCGAGGGGAGAAGGCAAATGTTCAGTATGCAAAGTAGATCCATACCTCTCTGGCTTTGTGCCACTTCCTTTGGCAGCATTCTTGCTCCTTGCGTACACCTTGATAGGGAGTAACTCTGATTCAGACCAATTCCAGCTCAGCTTTCCTAGGAAACTCAGTACATTTCTGTTTGTTGCATGCCTCAGTCAGTTGCCAGGCCTCTCTTTCCAGATCCAATTTGAACCCCATAGTCATCAAATAAGTAGAGGTGTCAAGACTGGCAGAAACAGAGCCATGTGAATCATCTCACAGTAAAAAGGGCAAGTGAATTGGATGACTCCTTCATGATATGATCATCCTTTTGGTCAGCTCTTGAGGGCACTGACATGCCAGAGACATAAAGGCTGACACTGAAGGAAACAAAATCTAATTTCTCTGTTATTTGCCTATTGTTGATATACCATTTAGAATCTTAATTTTTGCAGAGAAATATCTGGTGACTCAATTTTGCTTGACCATTTCCTCATCTACTATGAAGCAGTTAAACTGTCATAGTTTCACCAGAAGTTGCTACTCTTGAAGATATTTGCTTGTCCAGAGACTACTTATTTTCCATCTGGCAGCACCAAGAACAAACCCACCCATTTTCCTTTGCTTGTGAGGTTAGATTTATAGTTTTCTTCAGAAAATATAAATAATAGGGGTATAAGTTATAAAGCAGCAGAAATATTTACAGTCAGAAATCCGGTTTTGTCCCTTACATGAGATGACGATGTGATATTTTTATATATACAGATATGTTTAATAATATATTTCTATTAATTTATGAAATCAGTTCAGAGGGATGAACAACTCAGCCCCTTCTTAGACAGGAAAAGCTGTAGAGAGGCTGTCAGGACAGCTTAAAGTATAAGGCTTTGAGTCTCTACCAAAACAAAAAGTTCCAAGCACTTCAGAATGGTCAGAATGATTTCTTGTTCAGTACTGGCATCATAATTCTGTTTCCCTTGTCCTGCCTCTGGGACAGGTTCAACAACCTCAACCCAGCCATGTCATTCAACTCCCTTCCTTCATTCACTCTTGGTCTGGTTACGGTGCCACCACGTTGTCTGCTGGGCTTGGGAGCACTGGGCTCAAAGCCACACTCAATAATCAGTGATTTTTAAACAAAACCTTCAATCTACCTCTAAGGGGAATCTTGATGGCACAAACAAGCTGGATATCATACTACTGAAGCCACTGCCTGCACTTTTCTCCCCAGGTAAAGACCAAAATAGTTGCAAATTTTACTGTAAGAAAATTTGTTCCTGTTGTGTTGTTTTGGGGAAGACAGACCAGCTCCTGGGGGCACTTCACTCCTACCACTCTGCGTTTGGAATATGAATGCAGAATGCATGCAATCATATGAGGCACACCAGCATATCTCAGAGTCCTTCAAAGAGCTGAAAAGCAGAAAAGGCTTTTCTTAAGCAGAAAATGTTCTTCAGCTTTAAGAAGATCAGATCTACTTCTCAGGGATACTGCAACCCATTAAAAGTTATTTCTTAATAGAAAGTAAATATTAAAAAATGGCTTATTCTCCTTGTCCAGTTTGGATATTACATTTAAGTCTACGGCTTTTGTTAATTTATTTCCAAAAACATCCCATTTATACCTTGCAAAATGAGGAACTTTATAAAGGAGTTATAAATACAGGAAATTACATCAAGCCTTCACAGGATGCAAAAGAACTTTTGTAACCACTGTAGTAAGTCTGTAAAGTGTTCAAAGACAGTGGAGGTAGACTTACTGTAAGAACTGTGATAAACTACCTATTGTGTAAACTGAAGCTTCTCTCTTTGAAAAACACATATGCAACAGTTTCATTTAAGACCATGGTTTTGTAAAGCAATAAATTTGCCTTTAGGGTTTCTCCTACCACATGAAAAACACTGTAGCCACATGTAGCAAAGCAGTGATCTAGTCATAAAGTCATTTTGCTGGTTCAAATTCATTTAAAAAAATGTTGAAGCTTCAATTTCATATGAAAGGTCTGCAGCCAAGATCAAGTATGGTCAACTTGCACAATTCTAATTTCATATGGGGTCAAGTATCATCGAACACGCATTAAGCTGACATACTCACTGTATGGAGCAGCAATCCCACAGAAATGCAGTTGTGTGCCCAAGAATATTTGGATCAACTCTAGAGTGATAACAGAACTGCGTCCAAAGACCTTGGAGCCGGGAGAAAAGCTCATGAGTACTCCCAAAGTCATCGTGCTTATTTTTGTTTGATGGTGTTGCA
This sequence comes from Gallinago undulata, assembly GCA_026546715.1. Classification (NCBI taxonomy): domain Eukaryota; kingdom Metazoa; phylum Chordata; class Aves; order Charadriiformes; family Scolopacidae; genus Gallinago; species Gallinago undulata. Next base: position 65,262,598 of record JAOTQQ010000019.1, on the reverse strand, counting down.
ACTGGTCCTAATGACACATTGACATGAAAACACTTTTGCTTCCTTAGACAGTAGGTTCAGAATTTGTCATTCTTAAGATGACATTTAGATGTAAATATAAAAAAAGACAACAAGGCACAAGGTGTGCCTGGCAAACCCAGGATATGAGTCATTTTAGATGATATTTGCATTATTTTCTTCCTACGTAGTAATTACATGAAGGAGAGGGAAAAAAGAAAGGTTAACAGAAAAGGATGGAAATATATTCCCTTGAGCCTGGGTTTTCCCTTTGTCCATACACTCTCAGACTAATCTCCCTCATCAATTAATTAGAACAATCACAAAAAGGATTAGTGAGAAACATCACAGCAAATCAATCACCAGTGAGAGGACAATTTGTTGACTAAGAATTACGTGTCTCCAAAGACTATAGCTCAAAAGTTCTCCCTCTGAATGGTAGGACTCATTCTGCTCAATTTCAAACCTACCTGAACAGATCTATGTGTGCTTCGTATTTGTTTGGTCAGCCAAAATGCGAGCACAAAAGAGAAGCAAAGCTGAGGAATACGCATGTTTTAGGAACTACCAGCATTAATTAAGCCATCTTCTTTAAAGACACTCAGATGCCAGGCACTAGAAGGTAAGACAATATTTCAGTGATTTTTTTTTCTTTTTTCTTTTTTTTTCTTCTATGGGAGCACCGATGGACATTCCGTGTAACTGTCAAATATTGATAATGATATCCTATGTATTTGCATGTGGGCATTACTGTTGTCTTTATGAGAGTATGTCCAGTGATAGAAAAATTCTGGGCAGTGCTAGCAAACATTCAGAGACTATAGCAATGTTAGGACAAACTGGTTTTTACTTGAGCAAAATTTAATATGCATCATGGTATCACTTTCAAATCTTCTATGACCTGGGGAAACACATATGCTTTGAGTTACTTCTAATTATTCTCCACTTATCCACCTTTCCAACCCTTTTGTGAAGGGTTTCTCTAAAGTACTATACTATACAGTATAGTACAGTACTATAGGCCAGTCCGCTCTTATTTTATCCTCATGTAACATCCTAAGCTACTGGTCAATGGGTCCTTACGAACTTTCAACAGATCAACCAAACAGCAGAGATTTATAAAAATAACAACAGGTTAGTGTGAAAATTGGTATCACTTGAGCAGACAGTGAATACTTTTGGTCCTGAATATTTTTTCAAAGGATGGCAGAAACATCCTCCTCTTCTCCATCCACACCAGCTACAGGAAGTCAGATTGATCTCCTTGACCTCTTAAACCAGATTTACACCCAGAGGCCAGGATGCCATTGAGAAAACATCAAATTTGTAAACACATCCAGGATGTTTAAAACGTATTTTTTTCATCCATCATTTCACCACCTCCTTTTAGTTAAAAAGGTACGCTAGAAATATTTCCTTTTTAGGTAGGCTATTAGCTTTTGTGGCATCATCCAATTTTACAGTTGGCTTGTAATCCCACTTCTAGCACAAGGCTCCCGAGGCTGAGAGATCTTTCTTCAGGGATATTCTGTGGTTTGGATATAAAGCGACTCTGGTTACAAATCAAGATAGGTGCTTTTAAGGCACTGTTTACTGCTATTGGCCACCTAGGATAAATCCTACTGAATTTAACAATACAAATGACTCACTTGTGCAAATAAATGCCTGTGTGTGTTGTGACATGTATCTCATGCTCATTCAGCTCCCACTCCAATTATCTTCATATCACTGATGGTGACTTTGTATATGCACCAGCAGGGACTTTTACAATTTTACTGCTGGCTTTGGAAATCACTGTGGCATTTATCTTTGAAATCACACCAATTTGTACATCTAAGTGTACCATGAATCCTTTGAATCCCTTTTCTAAAAAGAATTAAATGCTTTACATTAAGTACTAGTATTGTTTCATGCTAGTTGGAGTATTCGCATGTATCAGGATAATACTTGCAGAAGTCCACGGTCCAAGTCTGCTTAATAAAAGGGGAAAAGACACCTGAAAAAAAAAGGCTTAAAATGAAACTTCAAAATAAACCAATATTCCAAGTCCAGGAGAAACTACCTGCAACACTTGAAGAATGAAAAGTTTACCCAAAAAAACCCACTCTTTTTCTCTGCATTGAGCAATGCATTCATTGCAAAAGTTTTCAATCCAGTAGTTAATTTCTTTTCTGGAGAAAAATAGAATATGAAAAGAAAAATTGAACAGCTGCTCATGTGTTGCATTTTTATAAATTTTTACTTTTAAGTTTGAAACAGACTCTTTAGTACACACAAAGGAAATAAACGTTGCAGTATGCCACATATTCTGAACTGCATAATATCAAACTAGTCTTTAGAAAAGCTACTAACATTCTAAATATATTAATGATTGCATTCTTTTTCTACAAAAATAACACAAAAGTAATAATGCAAATCAATGAAAACATTAAAAAAATTGGAGAGCTGTTTTAAACTTCCAATAAGTAGCAAAGTTTCTTTCTCTGCTAGTGCAGTACTTTTACTCAAGCTAAGTTACACCTTGATTTGTCAGTTTAGCAAATAGTATTTTTCAAAATACTGCAGGCAACTTGAGAAATATTCTTACTAAACATTTTAGCTGTAAGTAACCTAATTACAGTAGGTGGTACTACCACAGACCTCTTCTTTACCTTTGAATTTTAGGACACTATCACCTTTCTCAATTAAGCCTGAGTCTGTACAGTTGCTCGTACAGAGTCTGCAGAATAGTTCTAGGGGTAAAACACAGACTTTTCTTTGCCTTTTGTAATGGATGCACAAAAGTGCCACCTGATCTCTCCCGTAAGGCTTTTCTAGTGAAAAAGCAGATAGGTTGGGTCACTGTCATTATGCTCCAGATAACAATAATCAGAAAGCCAGTAGAGATTAAATTAAAGTTATATTTAGTGACTCTGCATGGCCTATAGTCATCTCCAGCCTTCGGGGGACTTTTCATATGACAGTCATGAACATAATCACAGCCAGTCATTGCAACAGGTCTTAAGCCAGTTGGAACAGGGACACCTTGTTACTCTTCATGTCTTTAAAAACACCCCACAGGTGCCTTGCTTGGACCTTAATAAAGTTAGTCTTACAGAATGGGCAGATACTGGAAGTAGGTGATGGCCTAGTGAATCAATTACAAACAATTTCACAGAAGATGTAGAAATCACAGCAGATACCTGCAATGGAAAACCACGAGTAGCTGTTCAAAGCAGACTTAAAACCCTAACTGAGCAATTTATGTTAACTACAGCATTTGAAATTTAAAAATAGAAAAGTAGGCCAATCTAGCCCGCATCTATCAGCAGAAGATTTTTTTAGGACATTTTTTTTTTTGCAGCCCAGGTGCTCAACCCTAGGGTAACTTACTGTGGTAATTGCTATCCCGGCACGTGTGTCAATCATCCCGCAGCTGAATCTGGGAGAAAAAAACCCTTCTCTCCTACAGCCCCACCAAGAACGTGGTACTTTCCAAATTTTCTCCAAAGGCAAAATAATAATAGTAAGAAAAATCTACCTTGAGGACACCCCTGCCTCTAAAGCGCTTTTCTCCAGCTGCAGGGTGAAAGGAGAAGCGTTCGTACCATAAAGATTATTGTCTATCTAACACAGAGGGACTTATCAAAGGGGAGTGAATAAAATACAAAAGAAAGAGAAGCAGGAGGAGTTGACATCTGCCTTGCAGCAATAGAGTTAAAGCCAGATGGGATTTTCATCAGAAATATCTTGAGAAAATATACTGGTAAATGCAGAGAGCAGACTACACCAGGAACCTTGCCTTCACCACTGCTACAGCAAGAGAATGTTTTTGAGATTACTTGTAGGCAACAGATAGCTTAATCCGGGGCTTGCTGCTAAGAGTGAGGAGAAGCAAAGCAGAGTCTCTTATAACAGTACAAACAGCTAAAAAAATATTCAGGTTATTACCACATTTGAGCAATAGGCACAACAAACTGCATTTTATTAATTGATTTTAACTCTGCTTCGCTGAGCAAACTTGGGTATAGCCTGTGATCAGGCTGGCAGCATTAGGAGGAACCAGGAGAGAAGAGCAGGTCAGCACCCATTTAGGATGAGGAGTCTTACCGGTCAGCAGTGTCTTCGCTGATGTGTTTAAACAGAAGCCTGCCAGTCTCAGCAGCTACACAACTGTCCAAATCCTTTTTATCAGACTGCTGAAATAAGAAGAAACATTTTGAAAATATTTGGCCACTCAAGTCACTTTCTAAAATACATTCATATGGTAAAATATGTTCTCTTAGCCATTTAGAACAAAACAACACTGTGTTTTGGGAGGGCAGAGGAATGACAAATGTTAGTACACTACTATGCTAAATCGTATGGCTCTGCCTCTTGAACATGCTTTCAGTCAGAGATTCATTAAAGCATTAGAAAGCCCTTTCTGTACAGAAATGTGACTTCTGATGACACAGAAATACCTGTAAACTCAGCAAGGGTTTTCACATGATAGGTAACTTTCCACGATTTTATTCCAAGTGGAAAAGACCCATTTAGGAGATTGATTTTGAGAAAACCACTGGACTTCTCAAATAAAAAAATGAGCATTTCTGGGAGGAAGCCTCTCTTCATAAGTAAGGATAGTCTGAATATCTGGTCTAGGCTTTCCAAGGGGGAAAAAAAAAAAAAAGAAATTTTTTGGCCAACTACATCTCCATGGTCAAAATGGCAAAAAACTCCCTGAGTTAATCATTAGTTAATGTCTTGGAGCAAATATTTCTCTTCAGAAGGACTGTAAAAGCCCTGACAACTCTTTATTCCCCATATTGTTTCCTCTGAAGCTTTAAGTCCTCTATTTAACTACAAAGTCTCTTTCAGAGGTCTGAGAGTTCACTGTTCTATAACCACATTTTCCCTAGCTTTTCTAAGTTGTGAAATTCTTCATTCTTATCCCCTAAGTCCCAAGCGGAGTTGTGTAGAAGTCTAACAAGTTGAGGCATTTAAATTAAATTACAAAATTAATATCAATATTAAAAGGTCAGATTTGACCAACTGTTTATTTGACAGCAAAGCACAAAACATGCCCAAAAGACTTGGGAAAAGGTCTTCGTACACAAGAACTCTCAAGTATAATCACAAAGACTTCTATAAATCCAATTCTGCTTTACACATTATGCTTGGCAGTTAAAGGAAGCTTTCACAGCATTCATTTGCTCTTCCTTTAAGGTCCTTTTCTGTGTTCAGAGAAAGACAAAGGAATTTTGTTGTAAACAGAACAAAACTCACATCTAACTCAAACTAAGGACTAAATAAAAACAATTTGATACCAAACAATTAATCAAATTTAATATGATTTTCAGAGCAATCTAGGTGATTCAGTACCCTTAATTAAAAAAACACGCGGAATTATTTCCAGTGCAAAAATGTGTCCAGACAGCTTTGAAAATCTCTCCATTTAGTGTAATGTGAAAATCGCTGCTGGACCATTTTGTTATGTGCTGCATAAAGGAATTTACTGCTGAGAATTATAATAGATAGAGAGTAAAAGCTAAACCAAACAGCAAAGGCAGCCTTACTATTGATCCATTAAATTAACCTTCATTTCCAATGAAAGGCTTGTATTGGTTTCTACAGGACACAGAGATGATATGGCACTGACTGTGTATAACCCAAAACATTTAATGATGTCAGGGTATATTCCAGCCACACATAAAAGAAATAAATAACCCGGGAACTACTAATCTCAATTCATACTGGCATAAAGTTAACTTGTTTGTCATCCGTAGGTTTGTTAAATAGAGACCAAAATGTGTCTAAGAGATACTGCATATATAGGCAGGTTTATGTAAGGTGTTTCTTTGATTTTAAATTCTTTCAGTCTGATCTCATAGAACATTAAGCATCTCCTGCTGACCCTAAACCTTCTTTTGTTCTGCAAAAATTGTTAAGGATTGAAGGTGTTCAACATCCAGCCAAAAAAAAGCTACTATCTTTCATTATTGGACACAATTTCATAGATTGTGTGATGAAAGTATTCCCCAGGTGTATATAACAGACTATTAATAACCAAGAGATGGTGATGAGGACCGCATCTATACTGAGTATATTTTCATTTCAACTGGTGGTTAAAATGTATGCGTTTCCACAAAGACCTACAAATGCCAGTTCATAACAAAAATATTTGGAAATAACAGACCAACTTTGTTAAATTGTGGGCCTGATCCTAATTTTGAAGTGTGATGGATTTTATTAAACTTGGCAGCAAAGTAACTGCAAATGAATGGGCTGCCCAGGGAGGTGGTGGAGTCACCATCCCTGGAGGTATTTAAGAAACGTATCGACATGGTTCTTCAGG
>JAOTQQ010000019.1:65215319-65256185 GCA_026546715.1 Gallinago undulata | reverse complement strand
TTTTTTTTTTTGTGGTTGGACTTGATGATCTCTGAGGTCCCTTCCAACCACCGTGATTCTGTGATTCTGTGAAGACTGCTGTATCAGAGTGCCCCAAGACAAAACCTTTGGCTGGATAACGTGCTTACACAGCTGAATCAAGTGCTCCATAACAAGCCAGCCAAGCTGAACCAGGTCTCGCAGAGAAAGAAATAAATGGAGGCATTAAAATAGAATCAAGAATAAGTTATTTATTTCTTGTCTTGTTTGTATTAGTAAAAAAATGTGTTACTGTTGCACAGGTGGAAACAAAACAATCCACTGTCTTCAAGTAATTTAAATTGTTTAGAGCTGGTATCTACGACACACTTAAAATACATAGAACCTAAATCAGTAGTCTTTATGAGAATATTCTTAATCATGCATTGACAGCTCTAGAGACTCAATAAATAAGTAGCTACAAGGAAAAGATATGCAGAATTTGATCTATTTCTCCAATACAGAAATCTTTCCGACAGTACTGATAACATCCTTAAGAATATTTCCTATGGGATATGATCTTAACAATACCCTTCAGTCTCAAATGAACTTGCCTCTAGAAAAGCAGGAAGGAAACAGAAAACCCCAAACTGAAAGTCCCCGTGATAAAAAGTTATTAAATACAAGATGTTTACTATTAGGAAGGGCAACCACACCAACAGATGTGCAGATAAATCTTTTCCAGAAGATTCTAAGCATAAAATTTGTTTGTTAAAATAACTATGTCTAAACAAGCCTTTTTCTCATGGCTATCATAAAGGAAAGAGTGACTATGTCCTTCAACAGATTTTTAAACAACTTGGAACTATATTTGTTACCCTAAAAAGCAACAAAATATGGGTTATAAAGGAAAAAAGGCAGCAAGTTAGGGTAAGTCAAGAGCTATACTGTGCTTTCTGTAACGAGAAAGCCTGTGCTGTAACCCTGTAACACAAAACCAATAAGATAAGTATATGTATCACTCATTTTATGTAATACAGAAATGAGGCCTTAGTAAGGTATAAGAGAGAGTCCAGTCTTCCTACTAATTGCCATATTTTATAGAGGACTTTTATAGAGAATTGAGCTGAGAGTGGGGAATAAGTGGGAAATCTGCATTTACAACGTTCCCCCAGAAAACGTATCCCCCTGAAGCACAGAAGGCTTTGTTTATCACCTCTAAGCGTGTCTGATGCTTCAGTGTCACTAGAAGAAAGAGACAGTGAGCTTACACATTAGTTACCGTCAAAAAGGGCTAACTGGAAGCAGCAAAAAAATCGTAAATGAGACAACTCCATTCCTCCCTACAGGGGAGGGGGAGAGCAGAGCCACAGTGTTAAGAGCATGCACCATGCTCACTGCCACCACCTGAAGTCACCCGAGAGGGCTTGGCTGTTTGGAAGGGCGAGTAACAGCTTGCCTGCATGGGGAACCTATTACGAAATAAGGTCGGGCGCACTCGGCACGTACCAAATTGCTTCCCGACCAATTTAGCCCCAAACGGGTCCCAGCAAGGTTTTGCTCAGCCCACCCTTGTGGCAGGTTTGCAATAGGAAGTTGAGGGGTGATCTCATGGGTGGCCAGAAGGGAGAAACTGTTCACTAGAAGAAGGTTGAAACTAGACCCCAGACCTCATGTGCTCTAACTCGCAATCTCCAAGGATGGGACTGAAGAAGCTGGCTGCCTTCCTCACACACGCACTCTCTGCTGCTGAACTTCAGCTCCAGACTGCCCCGCTCCACTCTTTTCTCTTGCTTCTTGGCTTTGCGCTCCAAAACTTGTTCAAACTTCCTTATACGCCTTTACGATTGCATAAGGAGAAAAGCTTTGAGGGTATTTCTCCCTGGTTTTGAAGGAAATAGTTGCTGATCTTCGCCCATCAGCTCACAGAGGCTTGTAAGCAGACAACAGGGATGGTGTAAAAAAGCCTGAGTGAGAGGAACCACAGGAATGCCCACTGTGGTCTTCCAGGATCACTCTTAAGGAGAACGATTACAGACAATCAATACGATTCACCTCTTCCCTGCTTCCGTCACTGACTGTCTTTAAATTGCAGGAATGCCTAAGAAACACAGGGAGAGGACACAGATTAGCATTGCTGAGGTCTGTAAATCTCCAAAACTACAAAAACCTAATTTTCTCCGTTTTTAAATAAAGCTGCAAAACTAGACATATATTAAGAATAAGTAATCAAAATTCAACAGTAGACATCAGCAATTTATTGCAACCCTTGATCTTGCTCACAAATGCATCCAGCAACTGCTTATCACAGCAAGTTGTTAATACATCACAACAAAGTGTGAATTAATTAATTCTTTTAATTTATTTTCTCTAGTCTGCAAGTCATTAACCCTTAAGTGGTATTGATAATACAAAACTGTGTACAAACTTTCATTTTGTTTTCTAATAATGGGTGATCATGAGACACTTTGAAGATAAAAATATGAGCAAGTCAACATGCAATCAGAAATTTCCAGTAGAGCTTTACAATACGAAACAACCAGGTGGAAGGAGGCGTACATTGGCATTTAGTCATTCCAACAAAAAGAAGATTATAGGGATTGTGGCTGAAGAGGAAAAGGTTATTCATGATTAGTATCAGAGCTAGTGGTTGGTTAAAAAGGCAAGAAAATGAAGTAAGACAGAACTATCAGGTTATTTAGAAACAGAATATGTCAAATCGACCATAAGAAATTACTGGGGTAATGTTAAGTGCATATTTGTATATTAATATTGGCTTTCGTGCTTTCAGATAATACTTCTGGCTCCTTCTCTTTGAAATAATTTCATCTATGTTGTACAGGCTTTCTTTCTAAATTAGTTCATTTGCTATTTCACACAGGCTTTTCTCTACTTATTAACATAAAAGAAACCCTGAGTTTGATTTGTCATCAGAACTATGTCACAGTTAAACAATGCCCATGATGGATCAGTTGTGCCTGAACACCTACTAAAGAAAGAATGGCAAATAAAGCTACAATACTTCTCCAAATAAAAACCTCACTGCTTTAGTTCTGCTTATCTAAGAGAAATCTGAGACTTGACATGGACTCCTTCCATCTGTATTTAAATTAAAGCAAGTCAGCAGCAAAAAATATATAGGATGCAGTCATACTCCGGTGTTTTCTGGAAGGATCACTCAGATTTACCTCAACTAGAATAAACAATGAAGATTTTGACCAAGGGTCCTTTGGTTTCTAAGTGTAGGTGGAAGGATCAAGCTACCAGATGCCCCCCATCTTCCAAGATTTACAAATAAAAATGATTCATAAAGGTAAAGAGTATGTTCACTGCAACTATCTTGCCTATATATAGCATATTCCAAGATCTCTCCAAATGATCTGTGAAGTCCAGCTACTCAATTCTCATAGCCACTATGAAACAAAGCTAAACCAAAATATCTTCTAACTTACAAACTTTGCCATCTAAGTGCCTACACCACACTAATGTTTGAGATATATCTTTACTGCTATTGAATTACTTTCTTTGTTGTATTCTTAGAGTGTTACCCACTTCTGTGTCACACCTGGGCTACTGTTTGAAACTGGCTGATGTTTATGCACCCAGCATGTGCCTTTCTTGGTAAATGGATTCCAGAGCAGACATAGCTTTTTTAAATTTTATTATTTCTTCCATGCTGTAGTTGAGAATCCAAAGCTGCATATTGACAACACAGAATACAGACAAAAGGATGTCCAAAAAGTGTATTTCAGAATAAAGTGATATCTCAATCAGTTGAAACAGATCTTAGACTTCATAACGACTACTGATTAAGAAAGTGGATACCCTTTATCTAACTACCAGTGACGCAAGGGCAATCCATTATGTGAAGCAATTGTGCTTTCCCTACAAAGCTTTAAAAACAAAACCAAAACTATTCAAAGAACAAGAGGTACATATGTGGCACAGTAACAATTATTTCAACCACCAAACTTGGGAGTGGTTACAGTTCTACAGATGTAATCTCTCCATTCAGTGATACAAGTTCTATGAATGTTTATTTTGGCACTCATCTGTAAAAGCCACATTGATAATGAAAAATCGAATTACTTGCTCCCACAGTGGGTGTGGACATCATGAGATCAGTAGATGCTTATTAAAAGAGATTGCAAAATACTATTGTCTGTCTTTTAGAGTCACGTTGAAGTCTATGAGGAAGTGGCAGCAATTTTGATCGATTTCAGTGTAAAAGTTAAACCTGGTAGGTTTCATTACAATTGAAATTCTGCCTGACAGAAACTTGCTCGTTCAGCACCATGCGGAGGGTCTTTGCTACTCAGTTTAATGCACGTTTTAAGCGTCTCCCCAGTCTCCGAAGGAGAAGAAGAACAGCTGTAGTTGTGTGGGACAGGGCTTGTGCATCCGCATCCTTTACAATGTTAGCATGCCAGGGGCCGTGGCAGACTGCAAGCCCTGCTGCCAGCAGCTGGGTAAATATTCGTGCAGTGGCCTGCACCGCGCTCCCTGCTGCATCCGCGACTTTGCCAGCAGCATCCAGGTAGGAAGCTTTGCCCAGGTGTGCCCACAGGAGCTGCAGCGACCGCAGCGGGAACACACCCACCAGCCCTCCCCAAAATTCCACTTTCACTGGGCTAATTGACAAGCATACTCCAAAGTGAACCTAATTGCACGCTGGAGCAGACGACAACGGCGCTTATTATAAGCTGGGGCAGCTCTCTTAGAGGATGCTGGCTGCAGCTGCCCTCTGCACCCTGCCTTTTTCTTCTAGGCTTTTAAAAAACCGGAGACACCATTTATTAAGGCAGTATCCTCAAAACTGCTACTGACGGTTTTCCAAACATCTGCTTCCTTTAAGACTTTACAGAATAATCTAAACAGATAAAGGCACCCATATTGCCTTATAAATGGAGCCCTCCTTCCCAACAAAGTCATATCATTGAAGTCAAAAACTTGCCTTCACATATAATGGCAAAAGCTCCCTTACTTTAATAAAAAAAAATCTTGTTCGGGTCATTCTTTTTACCTTATTCTAAAGTTTTCTTAAAGGCTCTAATCCAGAAAATACTTATGCACATAGCTACCTATATGTATGTGTGTAGTCCAATTAAATTAAATGTGTGCTTAGACAATGTAATTTTGAAATAAAGGATCCATAAAAAGAACCCTAGAATAGCATGAATAGACACTGCAGCACTAGTTCTTTTCTTCACCATCAAGATACAGGATATTATTGAGGTATCAAGTTTAAAAAAATCAGTTTATATGAACTAGATCCATTTCTATCCACCTCTATCATTAACAATATATTATAGTCATACTCTCTAATCTCATGCCACACTATAATTCAAAAACTTCTGTGGCAGACAACTCTGTCCCTTAGGGTATGAAGCTATGAAGAGACTCAGGGATAATGTACTGTGCCCTTTTGCATTACAGTCTCTCATTTAAAGTCACATATTAGAATTTAAAAGTGTAACTGAACTGCTGTGGAGTAATAAACTCCACAGTCTTTAACAAAATCCTAACTCTCTGAAGAGAGAGAAAATGGACAGAAACAAAGGTCTCCTGTCCCACGTACCAAACAAAGATTTTAGGGCAAGAACCACAAGCATATACAGAGGGAAATCAAAGAACAGAGAATTAATCTGCTTTCTATTTCATGAAAATAAATGAATACTTTAAATGGCCAGGAATGCTCGGGAGACATCTGTTCTGATGCTCAAAGCAGGGCCACCTGAGGTCAGGGTTGTTGATGGTCAGGAAGTAGGAACAAACGCAAGGAACTCCCTAGCACCAGTAATAAAATTTGAACCCCACCAATGCCAACCGTCCAAATTAAAACCTAGTCTGTGAGACCTGAATTTTCATTTCAGTCAGCAGCACTCACAAAATTTTATTCACCTCTGACTTAATTCAGTACCCTTATTAAAAATATATGAGATAAGGAAGGAATCAATCACTTATAAATTTGCAGCTCTAAGAAGGAAACTTTAAAGAAGGTAAAGAAAAGAAGGGGAAATTCTAGCTCAAGCATGCAATCCTAACTGCCCTGTCTTGTCTTTTCTTTTAATGCTGGTTGGCTACAATGATGAGACAACAGGCCAAGAGCACTATAAATGGGATGAGACAATCTGAGCTTTCAAACAACACCAACAACACCCTGGAGAGAAAGTAAAAGGATAATCCTAAAGCTGTGCAAATGCGGTAAAGTGATACGACGCAACACTGCCGGGCCAAAGAAAAAGCTTCTGCCATGCTTTAAAGTGTGAGCATTTTAATTCTTGTAGCAAGAGCTTTGCCTTTGCAGTGCTGCCAAATCAAACAACAATAATTATATATATACACTAAATACATATTTTATATATGCTTTACATGTGGCCTTATATAATTTACAGATATACGGAGAAGCTGTTGAGAATAAACCTATTCATTCACGGACACTAAACTTTGACATTGACAAAAATGGTCTGATTTAGATGTCGCAGTGCAGGGCTCTCAGACTATTTTTTTTTATTTATTCTTACAGACAAGGCTGTCAATAGTTTGAAGTGAATATCTCAATCAAACAAGTTTATAACCCTTTTCCTGTTTCTTTGTTAAATTCTCAAAATATGCAAGATAATAAGTTGTTTCAAAAAAGATAATAAATTATTTCTTTTCTAAAAAACTATCCAGGAAAATCTAGTACAAACTTATAGAAAGCTTTCTTCCTTTTATTTCTGTCTGATGGAGTCTGCTCAAGGACCGATGCCTAGAGACTGAACAGTTCATTATTGACAATAGGCCTGGGACCTCATAGAGCTGCTGTGTTTTCTTCATCTAGGGCCAAGAGAAGATGCCTCAGCTATTTGAAAATGAATCATCCCTATCAACAGCAATAAAAAAAAAAATTTGGGGGGAAAGGGGAGCTTAACATTAATTGAAATGATGAATCAACTAGTAAATGGTCATAAATTGTTTCCAGAAAGCCTAATTCATATTCAATTAAATTCAAATGGTGCTTTTATACTGGCTTCACACGACAAGAGAGTACAGTGAAATACCCCTTTTATAAGATAGGTAACAAATTTAGCACATTCCAACTGTATATAAAATGAGGATTTTGATTATTATTGTAACCGGTCTTCAAACATCTCTCTCTGTACAAATTTAGTTCAGCCATAGAAGGTAAAAAGTATTTTCTAAATGTATTTTCATTGAACTGCTTGTGGTTTGCACAGCCTTTCCATGCTGCAGTAAAAGACCCCTGCTTACTAGGAATGGCTAATGCCTGACTAGATAGAGAAAATCCTCATCAAAAGATGAGTTAACTCAATGTCTTAAAGCAAGGGTTCCAAGGAAACAGATCTAAGCATAAAAACAAGTAGGTAGAAATATGTAAGACACTCACACCGAAGATTTAGGGATGAAAAAATTACCACTCCAATCTACTAGAGATAGCTAGAGAAGGAAAATTAACTTTTGTTGACTAGGTATCATAGTCTAAATTTAAATCACTCATGCTTTTCACCTCAGATTGAAAAAGGAGAGCCCACAACAGTTATTCAAACACGGCAGAAAGGCAAGAAAAATTCCAACAAATGCAAAGTGTCTCGCCTGCTTTGGTGCAGCCCACAAAACACAGGTAAATACAACCCTGTGTGTTAATACTCATGGGTGTCCCCTCTCATTGCTGCTTTGAGGACAGAGGTGAGAGGGAAGGGGTAAACACTACCAGCTGTACAAACCCTGGGGACCCCCAGAAGAAAGCCCCCCTGCATCCATGGGCAGGATGTTGGATCCTTTGCCAGATCCAATGTCCATGCCATCATGGACTAGATGATCTTAAAGGTCCCTTCCAACCTAGACGATTCTGTGATTTGTTTTGACGTGGTGTTGGGGGATATGGTGTAGGGGAGAGCTTTGTAGAGTGGGGTTGGTTGTTGGACTCGATGATCCCAAGGGTCTTTTCCAACCTGAATGATTCTATGACTTTGCTCCCTTCTTTCTACAACATGTGGGCTCCATACAGGACAGGCTGCCATTGCGTAGCTCCACCGTCCAGATCAGCAGCAGCTGTGGTGTAAAGCCCAGCTCTCTTCATGCCTTTCTGACCTTGCTGCTTCCTCTAGCACCATCTGCATAAAGCCTCCAAGGAGGGTCAGCCATGAGATATGAAGAACGATGAATTGTGTTCAGCCTGTTAGACACTCATGGCATAGAAGGGAGACCAAGGGAGACCAAGGGAGACCAAGCGTGGGTACTACGCTCAGACCTTTAAAAGCAGACAAAGCCAAACATAAGCAGAGATGGGAATTTTGCTCTGTAACTGAATTGGTTGAAGATCAAAAGGAGGATCTTGCGTGATATCCTTCTAGGAAGCCTTTTCCTGATTAGACACAAACAAGACTTCCCAAGTCAGCGGCACTGACAGGCTGATGAAGCCCATGGAATTAAACTAAGCAATTTGGCTCAAAATCTAGCATTGACTTTTTTGCACAAATCAGAGGAATTCCATAGATGTCTCCCATATTACAGTTTGCCTGACACCAGTAGGGGCCTCTTAAAATAGCCTCCATGTGTGTAACCCACACAACAATGTCACTCATGTTTCTGACCCTGTTTCAATTCCATGTGATATAAAAAAGTCACTGACCTACCGGTCTTACTGAGTTGTCATTCTTATCCCATTGCTCCTCTTCAGTGGTCGAGTGCAGCTGCAAGTTCACAGCAGCTGTGAAAATCACACTATTCATGGCAGGGTCACCTCACCTCAAAACTTCTGTCCCTTAAGAGAACAAGACTGGGATCTCTGCTTTAATGCGGGAAATAGAAAAGACCTTTTTATGACACCGTTATGTCCTCACATGGATTAACTGTGTTCTCTGACCCTAAGCTTCCTCATCAGTAAAGTAAGGCCATAATACCTACTCACCTAATGACACTTACCGAGGATTTTGTGAGCCAGTCAGTAACAGAGGCGAAAGAGAATTGCTGCTGTTTCTGATTCCTGCCTGAACACTATGGGCACTGGAACTTACAGCTACTAAATTTTCCAAAATTGCAGAAAACTGGTATTGGAATTTTTTAGAGACCTGAGTAATGAAAACTTATACAGAAGGAACAGTTTGAAGATCAGTCCAGTACTTCAATAGTTATTCATGTCAAGACTATATAAGCGGATGTTTATAAACATATACACATACATATACATGTATCTTTCTTTCATGAAATACTGTGCTGTAACTTAACATATCTATTCCGCATGCAGTGTGCCAAGAATTTAACAAACTACGGTCTGAAAAAATGGGCAAGTGCAGAGCTAGGGCTCCTGTAATGAAGTAAGCCTGTGGAAATGGTAACCCACAATTTCCTCACTGAAATGTGTGAGGAAGCTAATATATGTTGTAGTCTTGCCTTGTGGGACAATTTCCTTTTTTAGCGGTCAGCCTCATACACACTGTTCCTGCATTTGACACATCTGCAGTCTCTCGTAATGTTTCTGCAGGGGTGCGCTGAAATATGTATTTATGAGGGTTTTAAACACTTAACGAAGAACTAGCTGATAGCTGTGAAGTAAAAACACCTGCCGCTATTAATATGAATAATAGCACAGCTTGTTTTGACCTCAGTGAAGCCCTTCACCTTCTAATGCAAAGCAGGGTAAAACCAATGAATGCTGAACACTGCAACACTTAGAAGAGGCAAAACACCTAACAGAGAGCATTAATCAATATGCATATTACCAGAGTAATATCTATAGGTTTCTGTCCTGATTTGAGATGATGTGGGGCCTCCAGCTCCCCTCTGAACACAGAAGCAGGGGTGAAAAGAGCAGACGAGCAGCCAGCCTGCCCGCTGTCCTTGCTCCCTGAGATGGCCAATACTGCCCTTCCTCCCACAAACCCCAATCTGGAAAACGCCTTTTTTTTGACCTCACAGAGGTCAAAGGTGCCAAACCTGGTGTTTCTCTCCTCTTTTGGGTCAGCCTTCAGTGCTGGCAGCTACACTGGAGGCAGAATTGCTACCCACTCATAAAGAGCATGTCCCTCTCTGGCCAACTGTACAGAGGCAGAGCTGGCAGCAGTTCCATCCACTGTGGAGAGCACTGGTACCTTTTCAGGGCAGCTTGGTACCCACCTGAGGGACAAGGTCTGTACGAGCCATAGCCTGGGCTGGAATCTGTCCTCTGTTTCAAGCCAAGAACTCATTCAAAGCAAACACAGTGTTCGTTGGTCCTTCTGCACAGACCCTAAATCCCAGAACCCACAGACTGTTAATTTAGTTTGGAGAGAGTTTTTGAGGAATTTGTTTCCTACATGAAGGAAATATCTTAATTTTAGCAACTTCTGTTCTTTTATTCACATGGCTTTCTCAGTCTTGAGATATTTTAGAGCACTAGAAATTTTGTCTCTTTTTCAGGTACGCACTAAAAAAGAAAGGAAAAGCTTCACTGCATTTCTTCTGCCATGCAGAATTTAGTAGTCTGACTGCTAACAGTGCTGAGCTGTTGACGAGAACTGCCTTATACACATTTAAAGAATGTGCAGGGAGAAAGCAGCCGCAAACTGCTCTGTGTTTAGTAAGTTAAATGTGAAGCTGCCGAGTCACGTTTTTGTATTTGAAAGCAATAAGCAGAATTTACTTTGAGCTTGGCGAGAACAGCAGAAGTGCTGTTCCCCCGTAAAACTCTGTGAAACGGTGTATGCAAGGTTAAGGAATTGTTTGCATATTAGAGACACCCCATGGAAAATTGGTTCAATTAGCTGTTCCTCAGGTAGGAGGCTCTTCAGTTTTATTGAAAAGCAACCTTTAAGAAATCGCCTGCCATTCTGCAGTTTGGCAGCACATTCAAGTTTTCATATTGTTACTGTGATAAGTAACCGACTGGAACATTGGCCATTGAGAGGTAGCTCGTACCCCCTCTTCATGCCTTTATCTTAGAGCTAAATGAATTAATTTAATAAAGAATGTCTCTCTTACCCAGAAAGAAAGGACAAAAGAGTATCAAAGACCCACAGCCAAACAAATATTTCACCAATACAGGCCATACGGTGCTGAGTGGTTCTTTCATGTTCTCCTTGTTCCTGCGTGCATCTTCTAGATCTCCTGATGAAGGTTGGGAGTCTGAAAGTTACTCACTTTCTCTTGAACTCTCTTCTCCTTTTTGGCAGCCTCAGTGGTCTGTCTGGAGGTAGTGAGGAAGGGAGGTGGGCTGGGGCAAAGGAACAGGGCAGGCAGGCTGGCAGACAGGATTCTTCGTGCTGTCTCTTACCACTCAAAAAGACCTACTATTTGCTCAAACTGGACTGGCAATTCCCCAGAACTCAGGGTTTCTGGTATAGATTTGAGACCTTGTATCCTACTAATGTCTTGTCTGAGCTATGTTTTTTATCACTACTCTTCCCAATAAATAAAAAATAATAATAATAGTGAGATATAAGAAAAAAGTTAATTACCATAAACCAAGAATTCTAAACATACGGTCTCCTACACCTTTTTGCTAATCCAAGGCTTTCAAAAATTCTAAGTCAGTTTTCCTTTCCCCTCCAAATCGTGCAGTTAGGATAAAAGATCTCATACAAGATTAAAGGAACACTGTCTTTTCGTTCTGAAGAAAAGTTCGCAGTAATTTTTAGTTCCCAGACATTAGTGCTTTGAAAGTCCTTTAATGTAGGAGCACAATTGGCTTGAAAAATGTTAGAATTTTCAGGTCAAAAGAAGAAGAAAGATTCCCTTAAAAAAAAAAAAAAACAAAACTGAATAAAAACTCTACACTGGTAGGAATTTTGATTCACTGATAAAACTAGAAAAATGTTCCAGACAACGGATAATTTTAAAGAAAAATATCATTTAATCACATACTGAATTTTCTGTCAAATATTAAGGAGAAGTTAGCCCTGACCAGAGGGGATAAATCTGGGAGAGATGGCAGTGTCATAGAGCTGCCGAACTTTTTATAAGCTTTCTACACCCTTTTTGGGCCATCTTCTTTCTTTCAAGGGACTGCACAAAATAAAGTCGGAGTAAAACTTCACTTTGTGCCATATGTTGTTAAAATAACTATTTATAAACTGCAAGGAAAGCAACGGGAGAAACTTTGCCACCTCCTCTATGTTTCCCCCACGTGTGGGACAGTAGGTAGAATTTATGAATTCTGAGTGAGAACCAGAACCCAAATTCTGCCAGGGGCCTTTTCTGCCCTTGAAGGGGGTCAGCACCTGGGCAGGCAGCCATCTCAGCCGAGCTCTCCCCCTCTCCCGGGCTGCCCTGCCTTGTTTCTGGCAAGTGAGGACGGAATCTTCATTTTTGGAGTTCCTTGCCCAGCTGCACCCCTGACTTGTTACACAGCTCCAGGCAGCTCACTGAGGCCCATTCCCTACTCGAAAAACACGGGTAATGGGTGACATTTCAAAGCACTGTTTGCTTCAGTGGTTATGTCCTTGAATAAAAACAGCCATAGGGGTGCAGAAAAGTTGCACTAATACACCCTCACCAAGTGTGGAGACTGGAATTTAAGTTTTGAGCTTTAATGTTCAACAGAAACAGGGAGAAGGGACCATGTGCTGAAATTTCAAGCCATGCAATGTATCCCAAGGTGAAAGTTTCTGTCAGTGAATTTGTAAAAATAAAATGTTTTGGACAACTATGGTTTTAAACACTAGGTGGACATACATGGCCTTCAGTTTATTGACATTTGTTGAAATAAAATGCAGATTTTCAGCATAAAAATGGACTTATTCTTTTAGTACATTCTTTTTGTTCTTCCTCATTTTATCTACAGTTTTAAGTCTGAAAGCCTTCAGGTTTTGCCAGATGGGGACAAAGTCATACAGAACTGAGCATAGTTTTAGTTTGGGGGTTCATTTAAGACACATCTTTAAAACATTTGAAAGGTGAAAAAGCTGTACTGTCATGACTTATGAGACAAATCGAGAACAAACAAAAAAAAAACCAAAACGCTCCTGCTCAACAGAAATGTCAGAATAACTATTTAAAAATATATATTTAGTTTATGTCCAGAAAGCACTTTATAATCTCTAACACATCATCATATCCTGTGAATCAACAAGCATGTATAGTTCCAATTTTACAACAAGGTAAGGAATAAATTTGACTAGACTGGACACCAGTATCACAGTATGCATGGACAATATAAAGTATTTTAACAAACAACAGCAAAATTAATGTACACACTGCTTTGTAAACCCACGGAATCTGCAGTCGGTTCCTGTAATATCCCAATTCACTAAGCATAAACAAAACCGTGGGAAACAATAAGATCAACTTGATACACTCCATTTTTCAGCCTTGTGTGGCTGTCCTTGCTTTTCTCTTCTGAATAGTCCTATTGATATCTAAAAGTTATTTAATCATTAAGATAATTACAATGCCACTCCTGCTAGGGGCCTGATTCGGCAATAAGCTGAGTATATTCAACTGCCTTTGCAGAAACTAACTACCTTTAAGGCTAGAAGAATGTTTGGCATCACCAAGCACTGCAGGACAGTGCGTGGTAGTCAGGAGAGAGCTGGCAAGAAGATGGTCAAGTTTGGTGGCCACTTTCTCCCACTGTTCTCCATAGTTGTTCCCACTCTCAATTACGAAAAAAAATAAAAATAAAATTTTGCTGAAGAACATCGCAGTTTCAGCCCTACATCCACGAGCAGGATATTTACGGAATATTCCTCTGATGTTACTTTTAAAGCAAGCAATTGGTATGTTTCTCAAGAGAGTTACACCGCATTGATGGTGACTGGAGGCAGAGGAATACACGTGCTCAATACACATGAATATTGCCCCCACCGTGGAAAACACCTGAGCAACAGCCCCCCCAGCCAGAAATGTCAGCCGTAGTCTCAAACCCGACTGCACCCAGCTGTCATACACCGACACAGGCAAAAAGGGATTTTGCATGCGGTCTGTCCAAGCCTTCCTTGGCGGTGGAGTAAATCAGTGAGGGGCTGCTTGTGTAGCTTATATTGTTTTCCTCCCCCACCAAGCAGAAGGTGATTAAAACTGGCATAACTTTGCAGCTGGTAAATGTGAGGCCACTTGTTTTGCAAGGCAAAAAGCAGGGAACCAATGGCTATCCTCAGTCAGCAGACTTTCTCCTGGAAGACCATTGAGCCATCTTTAATGAAGGGCATTAAGGAAAGGCAGTCCGCATGTGGCATACTGAAAAACCCTCTTACTAAGGCACCTGAAGATTTTATCTCATTAGCGGCCTCTGTCAGTTTTGTGGGTTTACAATTGCCTTCTTTTAATTTCAAAAGAATGTTTCAAATTGCTGTGAGAACGCTGTACAAAAGAGCATGGCACTATGCAATTAACTGAGCACAGAAGGAAATATTAAAAATTACTATATACAAAGATTTGATAAGAGTACAAAACAGAAGGAAGAAAAATATATTTGCTTAATCACTGCTTTATAATAGCGTGTATTGGAAGTAGTTAAATTTAAAAATTAGCATGATTTTTAATTAGCAGCATGTTTCTTTATGATGTATGCCTGTGTGCTTCTTGGAATGAAAGATCAGAGTTGTCTGTCTCATATGGTAGTGTTACTTAGAAGGTCACACTTAAATATTTGGGGTTTTTTTAGCTTTTCTGTATCGCAGCATCTAGCCCAAACTTTCCAACTCAGGCTGTGAGTGAAACACCAACGGAGAGAAATCGTGTGGGTTCCCCTTCCATGAGGAACAGGATACAAAACCCACCTATCTCCCTGCTCCGCTCTGCAGATGTTCACTGCCTGCCTTCAGGTTACTTAAACAATCCTATCTAACCTTTTCTTCATTTTAAATCTTGCATTTTGCTACTTCTTTTCAGCTGTGAGAGGGAGCTAGGTCCAAAAACGTGTCTGTGTTTCTCGACTGTACTGGCAGATCTGATGAGTGAAGTTTTTCCTCCACAGACAAAAAATTGAGGTGTTTGAGTAAAAATAAAAAAAAAAAATAAAATAAAAAAAAATATATAATTACTAAGATGTGGTTGCCTTTACTGCTGTCGGGACTGTAGACAGGAGCAGCGGTGTTGATACCCGAGGTAGGATGCAGCGCCTTGCTGCTCGCCCTGAAATAAAGTGAAAGTGGCAAAAGGGGAATGAAGTGAAAGTGGCAAACGTAAAACAAAGTGAAAGTGGCGAAAGCCCAATGAGCACCCCACGTCGGAAACCCTGCGCTCGGGAAGGTGTACGTGTTGGGTGGCGGTCGGGCAGTCGGCAGCGCGCCACCGAACCAACCCAAAAGAGGGGGAGGCGGCACACGGGGGCGAAGCGGAGGGAGGGGGGAGGGGGGGGAGGCGAAGGGGCGGAGGCCGAGCCGTCCCCGGGCCGCTCCCCGCCGCCGGGGCAGAGCCCCCGGCCGTTCCCGGGGCCGTGCCCCCGCCCCGTCCCGCCTGACGGCGGCGCCCGCCCGCCCCGTCCGGGCCGGGCGCGTCCCCCCGCGGGGGCGGGCGGGCAGGCGGCGGGGACGGTGGCGGGGCGGCGGCAGGTGTGCGGCGGGGGAGGACGAGCCGCCCGCCCGGCGCTGCAGGTAGAGACGGGGCCGCGCTGCGGGGACAGGGACACCGCTGCGGTCTCCTCACGGGGCCGGAGAGCTGCGCCCGCTGCGGCGGGGGGAGCCCTCCCGTCGGGCGGCCAGTTCGGTTCGGAGGGCGAAGAGCGCGGTGCACTCCCCGCACTCGTCCCCCAGCCCCTCCCCCCCCGCCCCGGAAAGGAGGACCGGCCCCGGCCGGCAGAGGCGACGCGAATCGAGGTTTGCCGGTCCCGCAGCCTTTTGGGAAGGTCGGTAACCGGCTTCCCCGGCGGGGTGGGGGTGCGCGGGGGAGGACGCGGGTCTCCCCGGTCCCGCCGGCGGCGGCTAGTCGGCTCCCTCCCGCCGCTCGTCGGGCCCGGGGACTCGGAGCGCTGAAAGTCACTTTCCAACCCGAGAGTGATCGCGCTGCGGTGGGGCGGGTGTCGGGTCGGCGGGGACGTGCGTGAGGAGTGCAGGGTACGGGTTGCAGAGTGAGTGTCTCTTAACGGGGGAAGGGTTGAAGCCGCCGCCGGACCCTGCCGCGGTTCTCGGGTGCAGTGTGCGGTCCCTGGTTTCGCAGGCCATCTATCGCGTTTTACGGCTACCTACGGCCGTGCTGTTTCATCTTGCTCTTATTTACCTGTAGCCCTATGCAGATCTCTGAAGTATCTCTTCCCGTAGTCGCTCTCAAACATACTGTTTTTCACTCGTACGAAGGCTCCTTCAACATATTTAACCGGATCCCTTCATTCTTAGGACTGGAGTTGATGCCGTAGTACAAGTAGATTTTCCAAAGGCTGTGCTCTTCCTGTGCAAAAACTTAAAAACACTACAAAATGTTGCGCTCCCCTGCTCTTCTTTCTCTGTATATACACTTCTTTTTTTTGTCTTTGAGCTACTGCAGCAATATTTCTTTCAAAGCACTTTTTTTTTTCCCACAAGCCAGTAATTATTCTGTGCTAGTGTGTTTGAGACATTTCTGATACAGACTGCCACTGGCATCTTCACAAGACAAATCTGTAATTCAGCAAAACGGTGGCAGAGAGTAGGGACCTGCAGCCCATGATTTGCCGGAATCTCTGACTTTCATTTCTTGTGTTAAGAAGGAACCCCTGAAGGTTACTGCAATGTAACCTCATGGTCCAACTTCCCTTTGGCAGTACATCAGCTTAAGTCCACTTAGCTTAGTTTTTCAGAAAACTTTTTGAAATGAAACAGTAGCACAGAGACAGAATTGTTTGCTCTTCATGGGTACTCAGGGACACATGGTTTTAAGACGGGATTTGTCTATAGATTATTTCAAGATAGAACTTGTACTAATGATGAATAAAATATCATTTCTAAAAATAAAATATTTCCATAACTTTTAAAGCTGAGGAGCATCTGAGCCCATGTGCAGTAGTCTTAAGTACAAACATAAGCAAAAAAATCATACTTCTACGCCACACGACTAGCCAATCTCTTCTGAACACACATAATCTTTAATTCTTCAGTATTTGACATCTCAACTGTAAACCAAGTATCATGGTTTTGTGTCACCATGGATTTTTTTAACGTTTCCTGCATCTGGTTTGGAGACGAGTAAAGAAAAGTTAGATAGGCAATTATAATTAGGCCAGTTTATGGTTGAATGTTTGTTTTAAATAAATTTTGCTTCATAGGGAACAAGTTTTACCCCTTTGAAGTCAAGAGTGGATTTTCGCTACCAAGGGAAAAAAGATTGGTGTTGTTTTCAAGGCAGTCGTCCACTCCTTACAGGCAATAGCATAACAGTACATAGAAACAAATAAATTTTTAAGTGGCTTTGTAGCTGTGAAGTTTGGATATAACCTAAAAAGTTAGAAGAAAGTGCATTAGCACAATTGACCTCAGATTTTGGACTTTATGCAAGGAGTTGAGTTGCAGTGAGGGTTTTGTGCCTTTTTTTTTTTAACTTTGAGAAGCGGACAGGCTGCTTTAAATATTTGCAGCAGATAAGTGTTTCTAGTGTGGGAATAGAATCAGGATTTTTGCTTTAAGGTGGTGAGTATCAGTGTCTTGGGATGTATGGCCCCGCAACAAAGAACCAGCCAGTGTTGCCCTGAGCTATAGGAAGCAGCCCTGTCCCTGCTTAGTTCTGAGCAATCCATTGTCTTGAAGTTTCTCGTTCTTTGTGTTTGACCAAAATTATTCCAGGAAATGAAGCTGTTGTATTTTTGGAGGCTTCTTACAACTCTAAAATTTCATATACGGGAACGATGTTTGTTCTAGTAAATGCAATTTTATTTTATTTTGTCTTAGTGCAAGACTATTGCATGAAGGAGGTGTGAACAGAAGGAGAAAGCACAGGGCAGGAAGAAATGAAAGAAATTATGAGTAAAAAATAAATCCCTGTGTAAGTCCTAATTATTGTCCTAGGGATTCTTTTCTTGTGTTATTTCCATTTATCTCAGCAGTCCATGCATGGGACTACCATTGTGTCTCCTGAGGAAACCACTAGCTAAGCAGTACTACTGCTCCTTAAAAATCCATAGGGAGGACAGTCAAGTTCTGTCCAGAACAACAAGGCACCCTAACCCCTCTGTGATGTTAGAAGTAACACGTATGGAGGGTGGAAGAGTTACAGGAAGAGCAGGATTTAGGAGTCTAAGGAAAGCTGCATTCTTGGCAACCCCAAACCCACAATAAAAGTACAGCTCAGTGAAGAACAATACCAGGCATTTAGTTGGTTTTTGAGAGGATTGAGGGAAGAATATGAATTTGCCTTTACAATATAGGTGAATTTAATGTCAGGCTCATCTCAGAATAGCTCTGGCTGTCTCTTCAGTGTCTTGGTCTTCCCTCACTTGTTAGTGATGCTGTGTAGTTGGCAGATGAACAGATGCTGTGAGAACTTTCCATCAGAGGAAAGGTTAGTGGTAGGAGGAATGTCTTTATGGAAAGGAGCTATGAAAAGTCTCTGAGAATAGGGCAAATGAATGAGTTATTAAATTTTGGCACTTCCTTTTAAGAGATGCTTGTTGCTAGAAGATATGAGAGTGCTGTCCTACTGTACAGCCAGTAGATCTTCTTTCTCTGTATTTTATCTTTTGCTGCCTGTTTTCAGTGTAAGTAGATGTGTTGATACAAGTTTTAAAATAATGTAAGTCAGATGCTATTCTTTTTTAGAAGAAATTACATCTCTCTGTTGTGACCAAAAAAAAAAAAGGTAGAAGAAAGAAGGACATTTACTACTTGCAAATGCAAGAACTCCTGTTAAGAAATGCTAGCATTGGTGACACAGGCAGACTCATTTTCTTCCAGCCCTGGATCTGCATTTTAAGTCTGTATATTTGTTGGCAAGCTTGAGCTTGACATTGCTACAAACTGACTTTTTCCCTCATATTAGAGTCCCACTTTAATTTGGTGAAATAATTATTATCTACTTTTTTGTATCCCTCATCCGATTTATATATTGTGCACCAAAGACCATTTAAAAAATTTCTTCCTAAAGGTGCATTCACTACAAGCATTGTGTGTATTTTTCCGAATGTCTTGTAAGAAACTGATTAAACTTCACAAGACCTGCAAATCTTTGTTGGATGCTAGGGCAAATACTGCCTGATGCCTGTTAGTACTGGGCATCCCAGCTGGGTTTGAAATCCTTCCAGTGACTTTCTGCAGCAAAGCAGAGAGCTTCTCCTCACATCTGTTGGTCCGTCTCTGTGTATTTCGTCCTGACTATTCAGAAAACAAAGAGCTAACCATTAGTAGGCATTTTTGAAAACTTTGAAAGAAGTCATGCCCCAGCTTTGCATGGGAAACATGGACTTGAGAGGGAATTCAGTTTGCCAAGAGGGCTTTCAGTGTCTGTACAGCAAGAGCACTCTTTTCAAGATCACTATTTTCCTTTCTCCTGCCCTTATACTTAATTCTCAGACACCCTGCAAACTTCTGCAACAAGCAGAGCAAAGTCTGTCCTTTCATGTACGATGGTTGCTGATTTACGAGAACAGTCTTTTGAATGGACTGTATCAGGAAGAAAACTTTGGAAAAGATATTACCTGAGCGTATAACTAGAAACTATTGTTTATACAAATGCAAATTTCTTTGTGAAAGTCAGTGAATGAAAAAAACTAAGTTCATATTTGGCAGTAAATAACTATCTGTTGAATTAAGATCTGGTAAAGTACTATGCACCAGTCATTTCCACAGACTTGGTTATCAGAATGAGCCCTGAATTTCAGAGGAATTGAGGCAATACTTCCTGTAGTAAAGTACAAAAACCAGTTGTTCTTACAAATAGTATTCACAAATTATCAAGATAACCAGGAGATGAAAATTACAGAGAGTAAGATATGTAAGGTTAGATTTTTAAAATGGAGCAAATGAGCAGTGAATTATCACTTTCTTGCATTTTAAAGCTTCTTTGCACCGTCCAACAAAAATATATTAGCACTTAAAATTAGTAAAAAAGAGTAAAAAAGGAAAAAAAAGACCCAAGTCCATAAGACCAGAGTCTAATGTCAATATTCATACTATTTTAAATAGACGTAGCATTGATGGTTACTAGTAAGATGCCTTTTTTCCTGAATGCATGACTATAACACAAAAGGGGTGTTTAGAAATCTGTTGATGGAGATCTTAGGACCACCAAATCCTGGTTTAATTAACTGGTAATATTTAGGGGGAAAAAGCTATTTCTTCCTGTGACTGTGTAATTGTATATAACCCCCTTCAATGCAAGATAAAATCAATGAGAAAATTGCAATCCATTGTACGGTTGTTTTTTTTAAAAATATTAAATATGTGCCTAAAAGGACTGTTTTGTAAATTTCATTCTATTATGTTAGAATTTAAAAAATCATACAATACTAACTCCCTTAATTTCCAAAGAACTGAAAAAGGACTAAGTCAGTATGATTTCTGTAGATTTACTTTAGTAGACCTAAAAAGAGAAGGTAGCTACATATAAGGAATAAAATGCCATGGGATTATTTTCCAAATCCACTTACAGGTTACCATTCCCTGGCAGTAACTATGTAGATTTTCTTCAGTGAGATACAGTTTTAGGTCTTGCTGTTACTGGGTTTAACAAATAAAGCAATTCATTAACTGCACAGATTTTATGCTAAAATATTACTCTGGAAAACTTAGTCCTGCTTAAATATCTAGAAAACACTTATTGAGGGTAAAAATCTTGTCACGTTTCTGGGTGGGATGGGGAAAAAAAAAATAATATCAGTTTTCTTCCATTACTGTGTTGGTCTTGACACCCCTCGCCTCTGAGAGACCAGTTCAGTGGGTCTTCAGTGGTAGCGCCCAAGGAATCCTCCAGCAGAAATGATCATTCCATCTGGAAATTCTTCTGTCGTGATGCCTCTTGCATCGTAGACAGGATTCAGCGTATGTATCCACCAGCCACATTGCTTGTGCTCCCCAGAAACATACAGTTCAGAGGTTCCTGGGTTTAACCAGTTGTACAGAAGAATTGGTTCTTTAACCTATTCTGCATGAAGAAGAGTAATTCCTATGTGCTATCCAAACAATTTTTATTGGCTAATCATGGTAAACCTTTCCTTTTCCCTACCATTCTGCTTCAGAATTGCCGATTTATTAAACTATAGCTATTTCCTTTAAAAACTCCACATTGAAGAAACAGGAAATACAAGAAAACGCGCGATTCCCGCAGCAATTTCTGCGTCCGCAATGTATTGTCACAGCTCCAAACCTTGAGGTTGGACTTACCTTAACCCACAGTGTAAGTAATGTAGGTTGTGGGATGAGTGGGGAGAAAGGCAGTGCTGCAGTAGACATGCTATGAACTGAAAAGGTCTGAAAAAACAAAACTTCCGTGGATTGGCCTCGAGCGGGATTAAGCCATACTTAAAAATCAGAAATCCAGATCAACCCTAGTTAATTTGCAGATTTCTTTCCAATAAAGATGTTCTTGACACAGTCGGGAACTTTACTTAATCAGTGTTTCTTAGACCTACTTAGGAACATGCTGCCCACAGCAAGCTATTTTAAGAACATTTTAAATTGCAAGAACACATTTGCAAGACACCTGCCCCTGTAAGAAGTTACCCAGAAATAGTAATTAACACCTTTCTTTAAAGTGCAACAGAGGATTTCAGATAGATAGAGTCTGGAACAGTAACACAAACCAGCAAAGAACACAGAATAATTGATTTTATAACTGGATTGATTTAAAAAAAAAATATTGCTTGCAAAATCACTGATGAATAATGATGTGTTTTCAAATCTGTGACTCCTTGTAAAACAGAGAGACGTCTGCACTGTCTTTGCATTCATTTGTAACAGGGTGCAGTTCTGGAAGTCCCAGCCTGTGAACTAGAAAAGGTGACAAAAATCACTTATATGGTGGTTAATACAAATGTATTTCATGAATGTTATGCCTAATGTAAACCAATCATAACGCAAAGGTAATTTGATGCGTATCATAAACCTCCCTGAGGACCACACTGCAGTAACATTTGGGACAACCTCAGTGCTCTCCTGTGTTCAGGAATCAGTTTCTGGTTTCTGCACTGAGTGGAAAAAACGGACTGGGTAATTTGGACAACTGGCAGCTTGTGAGCTGTAGAACATTTTACACCTCATGTTGATGTACTTGATTTATATTTCCAGATTAAGTGGTTCATTTGTTAAACTGGGGAGGAACATCAATAACTAAAGCCACTATACGCATGCAAGTCTTTTATCAATTTTTTGTAAAGTGTAAGCCCAAGTGAAACCCACGAGGTAGAAATAATAAAAGGCTCAGTCATTCGTATCAAATCACTGTGTTCTGCTTCTTGGGTCTACCTGTCTTTTATTAGTTATCATAACCTACTGTTGGGAGAGTGGTTTTGTTACCTGTTTGATTTATTGTTCAGACCCGGCTGAGCCCTTAGCTCAGCAGTGATACGTCATGGTGCAGCTAAATGTAATTTTAGGCAGCAGAGCCATGTCACGTATCTTACCACAACCCCTGGCCATTCAGCGTATGCGTCCTGCAGCACCACAAAGTGGGGATTTCCATTTTAGGACAGCAGTAGTGACAAAGTTGTTTGGGTGAAGAGGACAATGTGGGAAACACTTCCATGTTGCTACGGCAGATTTTAATTTTTCCGCTGTGCCTTGAGAACTGCTTCTCCTTAGTCTATTTGAACAAATGAAGGAAGTAGCCAAGGCTGTTTCTTTGCCAACAGAGAATGTACAAGTATGTAGTTGACTGACATTTTCACAAAACAGCATTTACCCCTGTCACTCGACTTAAAAGCGTTATCTGTCATTTGTATCAAACTTTGTTCCGAGCTGAAAGAAAAGATCTTTATCTTGTCAAGCAATGGGTAGAGAAGTTATCTATTAGATCCCCTTTGCTGTGGAAGTATATACTGGCAGTATACAAGATGCTCCTGGAAAAAAAATCACAGCCATTATTTTCATTAATCAAATAGCATTAAAACAAGTCTTCCAGGGGCAAAACTAAATTTAATATGAGTTTATAGATAATATAACTTATATTATATAGATAATTTAAAGCTTATAAATGTTCCTATTTAAAGATTGTAGAATTTCCCATCATCCCTGGCCTATGTTCTGGCAGTTTAAGATACGTTTTATTGCATCTGGCTACACATTAGCTAACTGACGTAATCAGTTCTCATTGGAGAAAGAAAAATACTCAATCTGAGCTACATCATGTTTCTTTTTTGTGTGTGTGATAACCTGTTATTTCCCATGACACAGGGAATGCCTCACAGAGCATGCTGGAAGGACAGGATTTGTACTGGGGAGTGGAATACTGTTACCTGATTCTGGTTTCATTCACGTTCTGACTTCCAAACGTAAGCACTCGTCTGTCCCAGAGTTCCACCCAGTCAGTAGCAAAATCCCATTTACCCAGAAGGCTGAGTTGTCAGCTGCTAAATAATTTGGATGTTTGGAATTTTCCAGACATCCAGTAAGGAGGAGAGGTGCTCACCTAACACTGATACGGAATTCAGGATTGAGAAATCTAAGGACCCTGTATTCCAAAATTCTTCCTACTGCATCATATTTTTAATGTTATAGACAGGTAAGAAGCTTAACATAATTGTGATAAACATCTTTACCAGATTTACTGATGGCATTACCAGAATTACTGATTTAATTTTTTAGAAAAATATCTTTGTGCCTGCTTTCTTCCTTAGTCATGTGACTTTCTTTACGGGTATCTCCTTTAAGTTTGTGGTTGAATTTGGATAACAGGTACGATGACTTTCTAGTTAAACAAATTTAAATATCTGAAAGTGTAGTATCAAAGTTAACTTTTAAAAATTGACGTAATCAATGGATTTTAAGAGAAAAAGTTATTTGAGGAGAGATGCATCCATCACCTGCAGTGAAGTTTAAAACCTGTGGCTTTAGTCCACGTGTTTTTTAATGCAAGGGCTCACATTAAAATCACAGGGATTTCTTTTATAAAGAAGGACCATGGGAGTATTGGTGTGTCTGTAGCGTCTGATATTTCGGTGAGTTATACGTGACACTATCCAGTTCTAGCTGATACCAATTGAAATTGTTTTTCTTTCCATCTAACTCATAACCAATATGGTTTTAAGTTGTTCCTCATGTTGCAGACAACCATTGGAACATGCTAAGTGCATCGCTTAACTCAAATATTGATAAAATGTGCATTTTATTTATATCTGCATAAATAAGAATGTCAGGGAATGAACTTAAACTGGAGTTACACTGTCTCTAAACAAACTCACAGGTCAGTATGTTTTGGAAGTGAATGGTTAGAATCAGACACTTGAATAGGGGTCAGCTTACTCATTATCAGGTGAAGTCGGGGTACTCGCCTGTCGAAGTTCAGTGCTGCACAGTTCAGTGCTGAGACAAACCCATCTGACTCTCACACCTCAGTTCCTCAGCTCTGGGGTCTCCTTTAAGATTGATGATTCTCCCAGAGGCTTAGAATTCAGCAAAATCTGAGAAACCAGGCCTCCGTGGGATGCTTCAATCTGGAATCTTCCAAATAATCTTTCATTTTGAAATACACATTTTTCAGTATCCAGAGAAAGACACATAACACAACATTTCTCAAAATACATCGTCTGTACTGTGTATCTCTGTTATTCCCACAGCCACCTGCAAAAAGTTAGATATTTTTAAGGACAAAAATTGCAATTTAAAAAAGATTAGTTCATCTCTTGAAATAATATCCATTGCAAAGATTAAAGGAGTGCTAGCTGATTTTTTTTTTCAAATAATTAAATATTTTTTTTTAGCTTGAGCTAAGACATTAGTAGAGGGATGGATATATTCATTTGTGGGGGAAGATGAGAGCCAGTCATCCCTTAGCCAACTTCCACATGACAATGTAAAGGTCCACAAAAATCATCACAATCAAATTATTATTTTTTTTTATTTCACAGATACAAAATCAAAATACATGTTAAAAAAAGCACATGTAGACTTAATAGACTCAATTTAAAACCCACAGAAATTAAATTAATCTTTTCAGCAGGTTTTGTAATCTGGTAAGTATTTTGAGACCATGCAGGAGAATGAGGTTAACTAGGCTCTGGAGTAATCTCATAGGTGTTGGGAGCGGGGGAGAGAAAATGGAAGTTTAGCCCAAAGAATATCCATGGAAAACTTAGTGTAGATGAATCCTGCTGTTCCTGGAGGAAGAGGACTGTTCTATTCAGTCAAATCCAGTTAGAACTAATAATTTTCTATACTGCAATAAGTGGATAAATACTTCTGTATGAATGATTTATAAAATTCTCTATGGCCGTATGAGGAAACAATATGTATGAATCTTCTTAAAAGAACTACAACAACACTCATGTTTTTCCTCAATGAGTATCTTTATCAGCTGTATGTTTTTGTTTTCAGCCGCTGTGCTCTTATTATTGAGGCACTCCCAGCTGAAAACTTTTCACAAGAACTGTGATTGCAGGATTTGCTAGGAAGTGTTGCCCGCTCATTCCTTTCATCTTCTTCCTGGTGCAGAACATTTTCAGATTTTTCAGAAATCTACTAAAACATTCTTTGAGTACCTGGTCCACAGAACCGCGTCTTTGGCCTCGGTCTCCCCGCAACTTGGAGCACCTCCTGATTGTTCTCCAGTCCTGCAGGATTAAAGTGTGTCTCCTCAGTTGTTGTGTTGTTGTGTGTGCATATGTTGGGTTGGTCTCCTTGAAGTAAAGTATTTCTTCCCTTCAAAAATTTGCTTATTCTGCATTTAATGGGAAAAAATACTTTAGCCAGTGCAATAAATGAAAATTAATTAAAATGCAATTAAGTCAAATTATGACAGACTCTTATCTTTAGAAATTTCAGGCTATTATTCTGAGGAAATTAGGCATAGCCTCTCTATAATTTGTGAGAAAATGTACTGAAATGGGTAATGCATGTCAGAGGCTGCCAAAATACTTGTTTTTAAAACAAAGATCCTCCGGGGAATGTCCCAAACTCCTAGTCTTATGGAGCTTGAGAATTTGTTTGCAGACCTTTACACTACCAGGCCTGTATAATTACAGGGATTAAGCCGTGCCCGTGAGGCTGCCTGCCTTCTCCCCATGCTTTCCCTCACACACACTGCTCATGCCAGTGCGGCTACTGGTACTGATGGAGGGGAGCCCTATCACAGAAGAAGCTCCAGGCAGCTGCCAGCACTTCAAATACTGGTTGCCTGAACCTGTTCAGAACAGGTCTATACACAATGAGCAGGTGATGCTGGGGGTTGGAAGGCATCTTTGCCTTCTCTACTGCAAGGCTGCCAGTGAATCAGTATCAACAACGGTTATTTCTCCCTTCCTTTCTCCCCTCCCAAAAGCTTAGCCAGCAACGTTCATCTGGAGTTTTTGCTTTGTTTCAAGATCCTTTCATACCTACGGCTTTTCTTCCATGAGGTGCTGATTCTTCATCTGATTCAGCCGCTTTTGCTGTCTCTCCTCCCTGCTCCCCTGCAGCATCATGTTTGAAAACTGTGAGGAGCAGTCGGCGACGGGAGAGGCCCCAGCGCATCCGATGAAGTCAGCCTGTAGCCTGCTCGCCTTCCCCTCGCATCTTCTTACCTGAAGAGGAGTCGTGGGCTGCTCCTGAACTTTTTAACAGAGAGAACAGTTGAAGCTGGCCAGTCGTTAAGAAAAATTCCCCATTCCACCTCTGTTCTTACAGTTAGATGTTCTTCTTGGTCAGAAAATGCTTCTTTCACCAGCTGCTTTGCTTTGTGCATTTGGTACCATTTGATGTACTGCCAAGCAGTTGACTTGTTTGTCTTGTTAGCTAGTAGGGTCTGTGGGGAAACCTACAAAACCCATTAATTATATTAAGATTATTTACAGCTTCCTTTATTCTTTCACAATAAAGGTTGTCTGTAATGACCCGGGGCAGCAGTGGTAGTCGACCAGCAGATTGTCAGGATGGCCCTGTCCTGCGAGTTACCCGCAGTAGTTCTCCGGGCTCTCTACACCGCTCTCAGCTTTCAGTTCCCGGGGTGGATTTTTCACATGGGACGTTAACTTCAGGCCACCCGTCGCCGCATGGCCTTGCCGGTAGTTTGAGCTGATTAGATTTTGGGTTATCAGAGCATGCCAAATCCCGACTCTTTGGGTTAGTGGCGCAGCGAGGGTATGCAGCTTTGAAATAATACCTCCCTTGGCCGAAGTCCAGGTGAAGGCTGCAGTTCACGCACTGCCCCTCCAAAACAACAGGCTTTGTTAGGACAGAAGGGATTGTGCGAGACATCAGATTGGCAGGTCAGAGAACATCAGTGTTAACACACCCTGATCTTGTCTGCTGACGCTGCTGTTTAGTTTAATTCTTGTTTTTTATATGTCATGACAGAATAAAAAAAAATATAACCCTTTACTGATATGAGAGCACTCAGACGCAAACATTCTGCAGATTCAGATCCCAAATCTAGGCAGTTTTTTCGATGCAGGAAAGTCTTGGAAAAGTGGTTACCTTAAGTAAATGTGGAGATATTGCAAAAGTTTTAACATAGTCTTACTCATTTATAAGAGACCAATAAGGTAATGTTGAAGAAAAGTTGGATATGAACATACCTGCTTCAAATATATTTACAACTTAAATTCTAAAGGCAGAAAGGCTTAGCAAACACAAAATAGGCAAGCAAACATGTTCTTCTGTATACCCACAATTCTTATAAAATAAACAATTTGAACTTACAAATTGCTTCCCATTTTGAAGAATTAAAACTTTTTCCCATCCTGAGATACAGTAACCTGAATGGAAAATTCTAATGGAATTCACTAAAAATATTTCCGAGTGGTAGATTTAAGAGCTTTTCCTTAAACTGGATTTTAAACTAATTTTGAAGGGATTCTTTAACACCTAGTGTCATTCACGTCTTCAACTCTGCACTGTTTTCTTGTAAGAGCATAGCTGGTGGAAAAACAGACTTTAAATTGTGTAAGACAAGGACAGCTTGCATGATAATTGTAATTTTAATCAAAGACACAAGTGTTAACAAAGACAACAACAGGTGCTCTCTTGTGTTATTTTGAAATGTGATAAAGTACTTAGTTCCATAATGGTTTCTATTCTATTTATGTAATACAGAAAAGTGTGCCTTCCTGTCTTCACTCCGCTTTTTGGACAGTTCTGGGTTGTATATTGTTAAGCAACTTGATTTCACAGATTGATAGCGCAGTAACACCCGAATGAGTGCAACAACCTCAGCTTTGAAAGGTTTTACCTGAACACAGCTTCTTCAAAGATTACTTACAAAATGTTACGTTACCAGGGTGTCTGGTGACCATCAATGCACTTGTCTTTTGTTAAAGATGTTGTAGCCAACGTTTCCTTGTTTCTCAGTGTTTTCTTTTCAATGTAACTTTTTCTTTACTTTTCCTCTTATCCCCAAAAATCCAGTAGTAGTCTTTTAAAAACAAAACAAAACAAAAAACAACAGCAAAAAAAGGCCCCCAGTGCTGATACAACATTAAGGCATCAGGTTTGAATACAGGGTTTGGAAATGAAAACTAAAGGTACAGTTTACAATTCCCACAGTTGATAACGTCGTGAATGGAGTAGCACTTATGTTTGGTGTTGCAAATGACTGATCTAGTTGATGTGTTCTAGATATAGTTATCTAGATAAAGTTATACAGTTATCTAGATACCTTAAGCTTATTAGACTTTTACGTTTCAGTCTTGCTTTTTTTTTTTTGGCAACTGTACTGCACCAGGTACACAGTAATAGAACTGCATTCAAATATCCCCCCCTCCACCCCCTTTCATTTAAAACAAATAAATAAATAAATAGAACCCAAACCAAACAGCCACCAAACAGGAGAAGCATTGCACTGTGAGCAGCATAAATTGCACTGTGAGCAGCATAAATTGCATGAGACTGTCTCCAGTTTTGCAGTGACTATCACTTCCCTCCTGAAAATCTGTCTCCTTGGCAGATTTGCTGCCCCCCAAAAAAACCCCTCTGCAAATATTTGTGCAATTGGAAATAGATTTCAAGAAGGTGGCAGTGTGATTTCTACGTATGAATGAAGCTGCTGATACATTTTTATAACAGCAAATGTTTGTGTTTTAAATCTCTTCCTTTGGCATCACTTTTTTGTTTAGGTGAATCTAGGACAGAGACACTGACCAAATCCAGAAAATGAGTATTTAAAATAAAGTCACTTGATAATATGCTTCTAGATCGACCATCCTCCTTCTTGGATTTTGTTGATGTGCTGGTAAGGAAAGTCCGGAATCCATTATGGCTTTATGAAGAATAGTTAAGCAAACACTGTCTCTGCTCTGCAAGTGTTAGAGGCACAGAATTAAAAACTGGGCCCTTTGTCAGGGCTTTTTTTCAGATCTCATAGCCTAAGGGGTAAAAACCAACTCACATAGAGTTACTGTACACTGTACTGTGAGATTGATACTCAGATGTTTTACATAATAGTGTGAAGCTTCTGCCTAAATTTTGGGTTTCTATTTCAGATCAAGCAAATCACAGTAAAAGACTATATAATTCCCACAGATGCCTTTCCAAGAAGTTCCTTTATGCAGAGCTGGAGGGGAGGCAAGATGTTGGCATAGCTGTTGACCTAAAAACCTGCTATGCCAACATATTGTCATCTTTCCTGTCTGCTTGCGGCAGAGGGAAATTCTACGTTGTAATGGGCATTTGGAACAGCTTCAGTCTTCACAGATAACTCAAAATGCCACTTCTCTGGCCCAGCATTTAGTCAGTGTGGCAAGTTGTATAGTTGTATAACCACGGAAGGAGGGACAGAATTTGAAAGATTTTTTTGTTACTCAAACGACAAACAGCTTAACTTGCTCTGAAATGGTTAGTGCAGGGATGCAGTAAGAATGGGGCTGGGGAGACTTGGGGATGCTGTCAGGGGACAGCACAAAGATTAAATGTTTTCACTGCCTGATCTGTATGTGTTTGCAGCTGTCAGTCAACAGCCTGCATAGCAGTAGTTCCATTTAACGTTTTTTCCCTAATTCTGGTTATATACACCTTCCTTATGTATTTTTAATATTTGTACTTTCTGTTAAGAGCCATCTAGTGAAGGCTTTTGAGTAATGAGAATATAGTGGTAGCCAAAAAATGAATGACCACCACTAGAGAAATGTTGTAGATGCATTTAATTGATCTGTTTCCAATACTTTAATAAGAATAAAAAAACAGTAAAACTTCATCTTGAAGAAGGTCTCATGATTGCTCTACAGGGAACCTCAATAAAAAATTAAATTACGTGAATGATAAAACTGCTACATGTACTTATTCTACATAAGATGTTACTTCAAAAAATTAGAGTTTTGCTTGGAGAATATAAAATTATCAGGACTAGTAGTATTACTTACAAAAACCACAATGAAGCAGAACAGGTTGTATACATTTGCAGTTGTCCTTTTGTACTCACAACTCTTCCTGTCACTTAGGTATTGAGTTTGACCTGTATATGAAAAAAAAAAATAAAAAAATCTGCGTGTTGTGTCATTGCAAAACCTAACACTGGGATAGTATCTGTACCCACCATAACAAAAGGATTAGCAGTTAAATGTTCATGTCACTTTTAGCTATCTAGTAGTCAATTTTATTTAATCTCTACACTTACGCCATGTGTGTCCCATGGGAGGTTTCGCAGGTCATCTATGAACTTCTGAATTTAGTATTTTCTCATGCACTCATGATCACAAACACAGGGCAGTGTACCAAATGTAGTTGTAGAAAATTCTGTCATTCTTGCAAACATACAGAACTCTCCTCTCCTGATCCAGAGTGCAATTAATCTGGTATATAAATGACAAGGTCTGGAGGCCAAAACACATTACACTACTTTTTTTTTTTTTCTCTCCTTAAAGCAGGATGCAGAGACAACTAAAAATTCAGCTCCCCTCCTGCACCAAGCCTCCCATGAGTTCACGGAGCAGCTGTTATCCTTCTGGCAAAATGACTTCATGCTCTATAACAAGAAGTAGCATCCCATTATTTGAGTTCCTAGCCTGCTGTTACTGGACCTTTTATCGGTGCTACTGTTCTAATAACAAAATTAATCCTACTTGGTTTTCTGAAAGGAAAAAGATGGTGGGAGGCCATCTAGGCTTTTACAATGAATTAAAGAGAAATGGAGAAAGACATTTGATATAGGAAAACAACGATAACGATATGGTCTTCATTTTAGTGGTAAATCAAGTCTTCAAATAACTGCTGTAGAACCAGTGTTCTCTCTACCACCTCATAAGCGGCGATGATGAAATGCTTGTTCCTGCAAAGTAACAACCCATCTTTCTCAAAACTTACAACATGACTCGGGCCTCTGCATTACTGACATGTAAATTCTGTGTTTTAGCCAGGGCTCAGCAAAATCTGTGAGAGTACCATTGTTCATTACTTTCAAGGGAAAAAGTTTAAAGTATGTGTACCCAATATTCCATTCCTAAGCGAATTATACTGCTGGTGTGACACCTGAATGCTAGCAATGGAAGTGGTTATGCAGTTCTCTTTCACTGCCTCAGGAACTTAACTCTGAAGATAACAGAACGGATTGTACTTGGTAAGTTTTACTTGCTTATCCAATATCACAGACCTGCTCTCTGCATGTTGTCATACTATTTACAGGATTTCTTTCAAGTTCAGGTAAAACATACCCATTTGAAGATTGCGTTATCCTAAATGTGAAAGACATTATTGAACAGACAGTGCACACTTTGAACTTAATAAAATTGCACTCCTGATATCTTCAATAGACTCAGTTGAACTTAGGCTTGGTATTTTATCATCAAAAACAAAAATTCTGATCTTTTCCGAACTTTTGCTAATGTTTAAAAGCTTAAGCTTTTTAAATTTAAAATATAAATACATTTTTCCAGCACCTATCAAACACAAATGCTTCTCTGTTTAGATAAACACGTTTTCTGTGGTTTTCAGCTATAGCTCAGAAGAGTAGCGTATTGACCCAGCACAGTGCTGTTGTCATACTCTGAAGCCAGGATATGATGATCTGTATGTCTGGCAATTGCAGATTTTCAGGGAATTAATTTTCTTGCTGATGAGTTTCTAGGCAATACTTTCTAGGTTTTGTTCCTAATAAGCAGTGGGTATAGAACGCAATACAAGTACCAGAAAAGTCCAGTTTTTGAGGAGACATCTATGTAAGAGGCCCTGGGTCTAGCAAAATAAAACTTTGTGTCTAAAGGATAGTTTGCAAGGCCCAAGACAGTTATTGCCACAGTTCTTAACTGCGAGATGTACTCATGATATTTTTCCTTTCCCTCCTCTCCTCTAAACTTGCAAGGTTTTATAAAGCTGTAAGTACTTTTTTCAACTTTTGTTCACTAAACACATGACACTGAATGGTTCCTGTATTTTTGTCTCAATATAGGTACAGACTAAAGTCTTTAAAACTCATAGCACCATTTAAGAAAGTAGTTGCTTTTTCCCTTCATTTGTGTTTATTAGGAAGCTATTTTACATTTGTGTACTAATATTTCATAGGTGTTTCATGGCAACTCTTTCATTTTGAGCTCTGTTTATGTTGCTGAATTGTGTAGTCTGTGTTATGAAGGAGTGGTGAACCTCAGAATAGTCTTGCAGTTGTGGGCAGGCAGCCTTCTTCCTTCCCAAAACTGCTTCAGAGACTTAAGTCTGTTGTGTGTCGCCTCCTGAACCAACTAAATCAGAACTGGTCTCAGAAAACCCCAGCCAAACCCAAATCCCCTGAAAATTGCAACTCCAATTTTAATAGGAAAAAATTAACGCAGTTCCACCCAAGACTTCTTAAGTGTTTAACAGGCCAAAGAAAGACAGGTGAGCTTTTTCTTTCCAAATCTGGAGTCACCTTTTTTATTAAAAAAAAAAAAAAACAAAAAACAAAAAACCAAAACACTCTATGAATCAAATATTCTTTGTCTGCCCCCCCTACCAAATAAATGTCACTGTTATAATGCAAACACATCACTCCTACCTTGTAACTTCAAGGTGTTAAAAAAGGTGATTCTAGGTAAAACAACCTTTGCAAGACACACTTGGATCTGTCCTGACATGCAGACTATAGATTTCTTATACCCTTCACTCTGAAAAATAAGCATTTCAACAGCAGATCCTGAAGAAGTTTCAGCGTGAGTACTGATTGCACTGACTAAAGCCTTAACCAGTTACCTAAACGGAATGCAGCAGCATCCATTACAAAATACAGCATGTTATAGGATGCTTTTGATGTTAATCTGACATTATATAATATTGTAAATTCCCAGAGTTTATTAAAAGATGCAACTGTTTAGGTATTTATTTTAGTGTTTTAATCAATATTTTTGACTGCTTCTCTAACTATTTAAGTAAGAATGGATTGGAAACCAACACTTGCATCTTGTGAAGAATTTTGAGTTTTTTGAGGTTTGCCGGACTCGGCCAAGAAGTTAACATCTTTTAAACATTCTGAAAAGGTTTGTCTTGGCATTTCTGAAAAACTGCATTTCAGCTGCACTGAAACTTTCTTGTTTCAGCTCCAACTTTACACAATGCAATGTTTTAGTAATACACCTGTAGAGGCTTATCATCAACAAACTACATAGAAATCAGCATATTCTGTGAAGGAAGATGAATTACTGCAAAATATTATTATTTCTTCAGGAAACAAGTGTACTGTAGAAACAGTATGTCTACTATACCATAGATACTGTAAATCATGTAAGAAACATATTCTCAATAAGTGCACTTCAAGTAGAAGATAACTGGTTTACTTGTTTTGTGTGTGTATAGATTTAAAGTTTATGTTAAAGGTGGTCTGATATGTTCAGAAGAATGATAAATGGTGCAGAGAAGAGCTGAACAAGAACAAAGAAAATGATCCATGGTTTTCTTGCCAAGTACAAGACTGGGCAGAATTATGAGGAAGGGGAAGGCAAGGGCCTGGGGTGAGATTCTGACCTTGCTGGTGTCAGCTTAACTACAGTTCCATCCTTGTTTTGGATGAAGATACTAAGTTCACTGTTAATAAAGTCTGTTTTATAACTTCTATGAATCTTTAAATCTTTAAAGACTCTATGAGTCTTTGAAAATACTCTGCTACTTTTATCACACTTTTATCACCCTAACAGATATTCCTTGCTACTAGCATTTATATACTCTGGTCCCCCCTTTGACACAGCAATAGAGGGAACCTGGTGTTGCCAGAGGAGAGAATTTGTGCAGGGGGCAGATGGGGAATGCAGCACACAAGCTCTCCACCACGCACACCAGTGGGTGCCCTTCGTTAGTCAGCAAGATTCAACAGCAGCTGGCAAGCTCGGCTCCTGTGATCATGGAAATATACTGTAAATACAGAACAAAGGTTGTCCAAAATAGGAAAATACCACTGCGGGGAAAGGAAAAAAAAATAATTAAAAAAAATTTTTTTAAAGCAGCAATTGAAAACTAGTAATACAAAGTAAACACAAAGTGACTTCAGAAATGAGTGAAAAGGAAAGCAAAGAGACTTTGTATCTCCAGTGATCAGTTATCCTCAGGACTGGATTTGTCGCTGTTGTATGTTCCTTTGCTTTCGCTCTCCCCTGCTACGCGATAATTGCTACCACAACCGAGACGTGCAGCGAGGCAAGAAAAGGCACAGAACAAAGGTTTCTGTTTGTTGTGGTTTAACCGGGCAGGCAGCTAAACACCACACAGCCAGCCCTTCCCTCCCACCCCCGGTGGGATGGGGAAGAGAATGGGAAAAAAAAGGTAAAACTCGTGGGTTGAGATAAAGTTTAATGGGACAGAAAAGGAAGGGGAAATAATAATAATGATGATAAAAAAAATATACAAAACAAGTGAAGCACAGTGGAGTTGCTCACCACCAGCTGAGCCGTGCCCAGCCTGTCCCCAAGCTGTGGCCGCCACCTCCCGGCCAACTCTGCCCAGGTGTTTTTTTTTGACGTCATATGGTACGGGATATCCCTTTGGTCGGTTGGGGTCACCCGTCCCGGCTGTGTCCCCTCCCAGCTTCTCCTGCACCCCCAGCCTGCGCGCTGTTGGGGTGGGGTGAGGAGCAGAGAAAGCCTTGACTTAGTGTCATGGTGCTGCTGCTCAGCGACTTATCAACGTTGTTCTTACCCTAAACTCAAGAGAGCACTGTACCAGCTACTGGGAAGAAAATTAACTCCATCCCAGCTAAAATCAGGATACTGTTATTTCATACGTTTCTGATCATGGCCCAAATGAAACGAAACTGCTTGTTTCGGTCTGTTGAGTTGACTGAAGAGTAGCTGTCAAAGTTGTTCTGGAAAACAAAGGCCTATCCTCACCCAGATCAACTGCAAAGCTGCTTCTCTGGAGGGAGATTATAACTGTTCTCTCATAGCACACACAAACCTACCACATAAGTTAGAACAAGAAATGTTCCTCCAACAAAGAACTGTATTGAAATCCACTTGTCAAACATTGTTTGCTTCTTACCTTGTTAATTTTTTTCCGTAAATGACAAAGATTCTGCTGGCTTGCCATAACGGGTGCAGAAGACAAAGAGGTGAAATTACACCTCGATTAGATAAATCAATTTGAATCTAGGTTGGCTCTTGGTAACATTTTCTTAAAATACTCTTTTTCATAACCAAGGCATTTCTCAGACTGTTTCCAAGAGCATAAGCATGCTAGCTCTTGGAGAATACTCAGTTTTCAATAGCTGCACTGACAAATGTTCCCTAGCATTAAGTATGTCGTATGTTCTTGGAAACAGTTTCATTTCTGCCAGCCCCATAGAGCCTGTCTGATCTTTAATCATTCAGGGATAACCTGCATTATTTCTGATAGATGATTTCTACACTTTTAACAGATTATGAAGATTAGTTACCTATTTAAGTTGTGGGAGCTCACTCTTCTTATTCACTGCCACATTTGTTATTTTAGAGCCAAAAGGCTTTCCAGTGCTGAAACACATGCTTAACTGGAGAGTAAGGAAAAGAAAAATGGACATAATTGAGTAGGAAATGGAGAGAAACTGTCCATTTATTGCCATTCAAAGAGGAAAAAGTAGGCTTACCTGGCAAACACAAGACAAGGTTAATAATGGTATTAAAGAAAGTAGTTCTGTTTCCTCAAGA
This sequence comes from Gallinago undulata, assembly GCA_026546715.1. NCBI lineage: Eukaryota > Metazoa > Chordata > Aves > Charadriiformes > Scolopacidae > Gallinago > Gallinago undulata. Next base: position 65,220,208 of record JAOTQQ010000019.1, on the reverse strand, counting down.
ACAAGAAGGAACTGGAGGAAAGTTGGCATGTACAGAAGGAAAACTATTTCAAAGCTCTTCTTTTCCATCACCTGATGAAACTTGCTTCTGTCTGCTGCTCACCTGTGTGCATGTGTGTATACAGAAAGGTGTATTGATTGATTCATTGGTAGCCAAGTCTGTGTGTGTGTGCAGAGTAATAATTCTGAAATACCTTGCTAATGGTCTACATAAAGTATTTTAACATTAACACAGCACCAACTCATTCTTCAGTTAACTCGCCCATCTCAAAACCAGACTTTCTTGAATGACAATAAACACACACAAAAAAGCATAAACACAGATAAACATCTCTAAAACAGCACAAAAAGGAATAGCTACAATTTCTGTGAATAAAGTCAACATTTCTTACACCTCTGTTTTACAGCCAGAAAGCTGGTAAATAAATTCATATGATTCATAAGGAATGAACCGTAGGAGCACAAAAAATTGCTCGTGTCTATCTCTAAATGCCTAATGTTCTTCTTCAAGTGTGCGTTTGGGCTAATTTTAATTTAGGTGGTACCTCTTCAGGCAATGTATGGGGTTCACTGAAGTAACCGTCAGCTAGATGGCTGCTAATCTAGGCTCCTGGCTACTCACTTATGCAGCTGCCTCATTTTCAGGCATAATACTCATATTGCAGCAAACTGATGTGATCATTACTTTACCAGTTGCTAGACTATTCTCCAAAAATAGCCAAACACTATGCACACTCCACTACTCCCATCTTCTGCTGAGTTTATAGAATAAGAAAGAAGAATTTATCTGTACATATATATATATTTAACAGTGCTTGGATAAGCATATTCTCATCATGAGGTCATAAGGCAAATCATAAGGGAAATGCTCATCCAGAATTTGGGTGCATGAAAGGTCTCCGGTGCAGCACTAGTTCTGATCAGGGGTGACTTTGCAGAAGCCTCATCTGGGAGAGTTCTCCAGCTGCTTCATCCAAGTGTCCAGACCTGCTGTAATGATGTTACAAGATTGCACCATTTTTTAATACTACTGTATTTCATTTTAGACAGGGCAAAGAAGGATGAAGGACGCAAACAGTGAAGAAATAGTATCCATAACATCAGTACTAAGAAAGCTTATTTGAGTAACTGTGATTTCATGCATGTTACCTTGATCATATCTCATCAGTTCCCAGCATATAGCTCTTGAGGGCAGCATATTTCCCTCTAGCTTTTCCATTCCAAAACTGGGACAAAGTTGTTGCCAAAAGCAAAACTGGCACTCCACAGAGAACACTCTGGTGTTCATGGTGCGCAGAGGCCAAACCTTGCACCAGTAAGTGGATAACCCCAGAAGCTCATTCACTGCTCAGTGCACCTTCCCCTGCCCTAGATCTGATGGGACAGCAGGAACCTGAAGGCTCACACATCTTCCTCCGATAGCTGGCTGTTGCCTAGACAGGAAGGCAGTAATTATCACAGCTACATGTACCTCAGATGTTAATTTGCACAAACACCATCAGAAATTTTCAATCTGAACAACTTCTGCCTCAGTATTTCTTTGGAGCTACTACCCCGGAAACATGGAAGTTTCTCAAAAAAGAGTTTTCACCATGTTTTCAACAGAAGGCAGAAAGTCCTCAATGGGCCTTCAAATCTCCAACACTTTGTAAAGTGCACAAGAAATACTGCAATAGCAATAACATGACATAAGTAGAACCAATACACAGTTTGGCTGGAGTACAGCACTAGTATCTAAAAAGAAGCACAACTGATGCAACTACACAGTGCTCTTATTTAAAGTACACTTATTTAAAAAATGAAGAGGACTGCCAGCCCCTAAACTGTCTATAAAGTAAAGATATTATTTTTTTCTAGTGAGATCATTTCATACAGAAAATCAGAATTGCATATGATTTATAAACAGTTCTCTGTAGAAAATACTCAACAACTGTAGAGTTTAACAGAGAACTACATATTTTTGCACCTTTTCAAAATCCTCTCTCCTGGCTTAACCTCAGCCGGCAACTAAGCACCATGCAGCTGCTCACTTACTTTCCCCTAGTGGGATGGGGGAGAGAATCAGAGGAGCCTTTGTTACTTGTGGAAACAAACACCATCACTCCAAATGTCCCTCCTTTCCTTATTCCCCCAGCTTTATATTGCTGAGGATGGCGTGATATGGTATGGAATATCCCTTTGGTCAGCTGGGGTCAGCTGTCCCAGCTGTGTCCCCTCCTAGCTTCTTGTGCACCCCCAGCCTGCTCACTGGTGGTGGTGGGGGGGGGGGTGAGGAGCAGAAAAGGCCTTGACTTGTGTAAGCACTGCTCAGCAGTAACTAAAATACCCTTGCGTTATCAACACTGTTCCCAGCACAAATCCAAAACATATCCTGTACTAGCTACTATGAAGAAAATTACCTCAGCCAAACCCAGCACATTCTCTTACGGTATATAGCATATACTGTTCTTATTGCGCAGCAGTGATTCTCAAAGAATCTTCCAGTATGATCCTCATTTTCTGTTCAATTCCAAGGGTTTCTCAATGAATGAAGAAGTCAGTCCAAGTATTTTGCACAATAATATATCCATATTTTATCAGGTATATCCCTATTTTACCTGCATAGATTTTTGTCATCTTTGATAGCTGAATCTTGAATAACTTTTCCACATAAGGATATTAGTAAAACTAGTTAAATTTGAATCCAGTTTAAATTCAGAAATTGCCAGATATAAAAAGATGTTTAAGAGTCTATAGCAGGTGTATTGATTACATATAAAATATATTCAGAAGAATATGAGAAGCGGCAATATAATATATTTATGAAGATCATGAAGATATAGTTATCATGAAGATTTATTTAAATATATCTTCAGCTGAATGTACTCATAAAGATCTATTCAAAGAAGAAAGTAGTTCTGGCCACAATAATTAATTCAGCACCAGGGAAAAAGACTTCAATGAGATTTCTGGGCCTGGCACTGTCTCACAATCGTCATCAAAAGTGATTAAAACATCTCAAAGAACCAGCTTTGTCTCCTGAACCGAAGTGTTCCTTATGTATATAATGAAGGTAAAATAGTACATACTAAAATTTGGTAGATCAGCTCAAATGAGGGTGTGACATATTCCAAGCTTCTGTCACCTGGTGTGTTATCAGGAATACGGCAACATGTGGGTATGAAGGGATGAGCAGTGGGCACTCTGCTCTTGTAGCCCAGGCAGGTGATAGCCCACCCATCGTAGGTAGTCTGGCCTCGCATGCACTAGCCTCCACTGGTGCATTACAGAGCCCTACCTGTACCACTAGTGTTTATAATACTCTGTCAGGAGAAGAAAAAAGTCCCACTTTTTTTTGGTGTCATACCTACTGCTACCAATAAATGAGCTAATCCATCTTTGATTCTGCATTTTTAAGAAGCATTAGAATCACCACCTTTTGCCTACAAAAAGTAGCTTGAATAACACAACAGTCAGACTGAATTGGTCTGTTCTTCAGATAAGCTTAGTAATGCAGGGTTTTGTTTTTTTAAAAAATCTATGTTCAAATGCAGAAAAATATCCCCCCCTGCTGGACTTTGTAAAGATGTGACTGTTAATTCCATGAATACAAACAAGAGGTGAGGCTATAATAAAACTACAGCTTGTACAGCATCCTCTACGGATATGCTGCACAAACAGTTATAATCTCTCATTTGCCTTTATGCTTTCCATTATACTCTTAATTGCATTTTATTTAATACATCAGCCCATTGTCATCATTAGTCTACTAACTAGGCTACTGAACAACTTCTTTGCCTCAGTCTTCACTGGCAAGGGCTCGAACCACGCTGCTCAAGTCATGGAAGGCAAATACAGGGGCTCTACAAATGAAGAACTGCCCACAGTATGAGACGATCAGGTTTGAGACCTCTTAAGGAGCCTGAAGGTGTATAAGTCCACGGGACCTGATGAAATCCATCCACGGGTCCTGAGGGAGCTGGCAGATGAAGTTGCTAAGCCGCTCTCCATCATATTTGAGAAATCATGGCAGACTGGTGAAGTTCCCGCAGACTGGAAGAAAGGGAACATAACCCCGATATTCAAAAAAGGGAAAAAAGAAGACCCAGAGAACTATAGGCCAGTCAGTCTCACCTCTGTGCCTGGCAAGATTATGGAGCAGATCCTCCTGGAATCTCTTCTAAGACACATGGAAAATAAGGAGGCGACTGGAGAAAGCCAAGACGGCTTCATCAAGGGCAAATCGTGCCTGACAAATTTAGTGGCCTTTTATGATATTGCCACACACTTGGTGGACAAGGGCAGAGCAACAGATGTTGTCTACCTGGACTTGTGCAAAGCGTTTGACACTGTTCCGCATGACATCCTGGTCTCAAAATTGGAAAGTCATGGATTCGATGGATGGACCACTCAGTGGATAAGGAGCTGGCTGGCTGGCCGCACTCAAAGGGTTGTGGTCAATGGCTCCATGTCCAATTGGCAGCCAGTGACGAGTGGTGTTCTTCAGGGTTCCATACTGGAACCAGTGCTGTTCAACATCTTTGCTGGAGACATGGACAGTGGGCTAGAGTGCACCCTCAATGAGTTTGCTGATGACACCAAACTCAGTGGTGCGGTTGACATGCTGGAAGGAAGAGATGCCATCCAGAGGGACCTGGATGGGCTGGAGAGGTGGGCTCGTGCAAATCACATGAAGTTTAACCAAGCCAAGTGCAAGGTCCTGCACCTGGGACATGGCAATCCCAAGCACAAATAGAGGTTGGGTGGAGAATAGCTAGAAAGCAGCCCTGAGGAGAAGGACTTGGGGGTGTTGGTGGATGAGAAGCTCAACATAAGCTGGCAATGTGCACTGGCAGCCCAGAAAGCCAACTGCATCCTGGGCTGCATCAAGAGAAGTGTGGCCAGCAGGTC